>CAMZMU010000041.1:54685797-55285797 GCA_947311845.1 Poa pratensis
AACCTCGGCACCTTAAAAATGAGCTCGGGGACTGCCTCGCTTATACGCATGCTTGTTTTATGTTTGTACTTCTTTTTCGTTCGTATGCCGGACTATTTTGAACCTCGTCTCAAACTTCAAGTACTGTATGCTGTGTAACTAATCTTGTGACTCGACTGACGAACGCCAGCATGGCAGTCAAGAGCAAAGACGAAAGAACATGGGAAACATGAAAATGAACTCGGGGACTCGGTCCAAAAAGACAGTCCGGCATATGTCGTTTACTAACCCCTGTTTTTTACTTCTTCTTTATGTCGGATGACTTTGAACTATACCTCGGAATTTACTAAGTACTGTATGCTATGAACAACAATCTTGTGACTCGACTGTCGAACGCCAGAATGGCAGACAAGAGCAGAGACTGCCAACTATAGTAAACACGAAAGTGAACTCGGGCACTTGTTCAAAAGGATTCGATATAAAGCCTAGAAAAGCATGGTTCGGATGAGCATAATAGTAATAGAGGTAGCAAAGGAACTACTTAAGTTTGATTACATCTGCGTCCCGGCATACCGGGGATTTAATGAAGTTTTCTGGCCAAGCATAAGTTCAGGTCGAGGCGTCAGGAATTACGTCGGCAGCAGCCGATGCAGCAGGGATTTCGTCCGGAGCCGAGGTAGCCTGGGAAGTGCTGGCAACGTCGGCAGTAACCTCGGCATCAGGTTGGGAGGAGCCTCGGTTTCTGCTTCGGGTTTCACCGTCGTCACCTTGCTCGGCCTCGACGTCGGAGTCTGTTTCGTATTCCTCGTCTTCTGGCGCGTAATCCTCGGCGTCGGAGTAGGTGTCTCCTTCGCTCAAGTTCTTCGTGTTGGCATATCCAGCGAAGAAGGCAGCCATCTTTTCGCGGCGCTTGATGAGAGTTGGGTCCGAGGACCAGGGCGAGCCTCGGCGAAGAGTGTCCATCTTTTCGAGGTCGATCTTCTCGCACCAAGTCATGATGAATTTGAGAGCGGCATCAGCTCCAGCGCGAGCTGAAGATGAACGCCACTCTCGGAGTCTTTGTTCGGCTTCACGAAGCTTGGAGGCAAGATCCTCGGTAGATTTCGGAGCATCAGCAAGAGGCCATAAGGCTTTGAAAGCACACAGACCTGCGTCGAGGAGTTCTGACCCAATGGTCTTCAAGGGATTGATCCTAGACTTGATGGCCACGATATGGTCCTCAACGGTCCAATCGGGGTTCTGTTCGTTCCGCCTCTCCCTGTGCCGACCAGTGATGCTGCGGGCCGCAACTTGGGTGTAGGTAAAATGCTCTATAGTAGGGTAGCCTGTTATCAGTGTGAGAAATGGTTCGGCAGAAAACCAATGGTGTGGAGGACAAAGAAAAGCTAAGGGAGGCAAGAAACTCACTGTCCATCTCGTTGTTGATAGTTTGCAGCGTCGGGAGAAACTGGTTGACCTGCGCCTGCAGAGCTTCCAAAGCTTCTGTGGCCGAGTTGGCGCGGACCTCGGCTACTTGGAGAGCTTCTTGGTGGTCCTTGGCAGAGTCCTCCCGAAGTTTCTTCTCTGCCTCGACGGCCTTATCCTTCTCATCCTTCAGCTTCTCCGTTTCTGATTTCCGGAGTCCATCAATGCGCTTCAGTTCCTTTACCAGCCGAGATACCTCGGCTTTCTCTTGCGCTAGCTGGTCATCCGACGTTTTCTTCGCTGCAAGTGCGGCCTTGTGCGCATCATGGAGGTTCTTGTGTGCGAACAAGAGAGAGTGGAAGACGTCCGTACGGATGTTCATAGTATTCTGCAAGGAAGAAACATATAGCTCGGTTAGAAAGGTTATACCTCGACAAGAGTCTCGGGGACTCGGAGTCAAATCATTGGGAAAATGTTGTCGGGGTATGCCTCGACATGAGTCTCGGGGACTCGTACCCGAGGTGCATGCTAAAGTGAGATAAAATGGATTGGATACGTCGGATGAAAATGGAAGTTGAGATTCAAGCCAAACAATTTTAACTCCGACGGAGCGTCAATAGTTTACCTCGAATCTCGGGGACTGGGGATGGTGGATATTAGATGAGATACTGCATGAAAGTAAAGAGAATAGGACTTACGTCGATGGTTTGACCAGCACGAAGGGCAGCAGTGTATAGATCATATACGCTTCGGCCGCAGGCGCTGTTTCCCGCGGGATGCTCAGCCACCGGAGCAGCTAAGGAGGCCGAGGAGACCTCGTCTGCAGAATTCCAGTCTGCATTGTAATGTTCCAAGGAGCCGAGGCTCTGGCCACTATCAGTGCGCAGAGGAGGAAATCCCCACGGTCCGCCCTGCTCGATGCCCCTAATCGAGGCCTCCACGGCCAAAGCAGCCTCGGAACTTGAAGCAGGCCGATTATCCAATATGAGAGATGCCCTCCGAGCATATTCTTCGGCCGGAGGGCAGTCTCATCAATGGGTGCGGCGAATGGAGGAATTCGGCGTGTCACCGGGGGAGGAGACCTCGGTTGGATCCTTGAAGGAGAAGAGATAGTCAGGGTGCCAGACCCAGATGTTGGTTTGGGGGTGACCTTGGACTTCACCGTCTCTTTCTCTTTCTCCTTGCCCTTCTCCAACGGCAAGGTGGTTTGGCGGAGTGGTTTTTGGGGCTGTTGCTTCTGCTGATGCTTCTGCTGTTGCTGCTGTTGGTTGCGGGCAGTCTGGCTTCGGGGGGAGAGTCGAGGCTCCGGCAAGGTGGTAGCCGAAGTCCTGGCGCGATTGGTCTCCGCATCCGTTTGAGGACGCGGAGAAGTCTGACCTCGGGTGGGGGCAGATTTCCCCAAAGCCGGGCCAGACCTCGGTGGAGGAGATCCGGGGCGAGAGTTCGTCGGGGAGGTCGTGGCTTCAGAGGCACCAACGGGTGCAGTCATGGAGGATACCTCCTGATCCACGTCTATGGGGGCACTGCAACGAAAGAAGATGGTCAAGTGTTAATACCGAGATAATATGTTTAAGCAACAAACATTGTTGGCTATAGAAGCAAAGCATTACCCATCCGAGGTAGGAAGCCTCCTGCCCCCCGGGCATGAGGAGGATGTCCGGACTTCTTCAGCCGGCGTCTCTTGACCGGAGCCTCAGTGGGTCCGGAGGCTCCAGTGGCGGATGGTTCGGCGGCCGGAGTTGCGGCACCAGCGCGTTTCCGGCTGGTTGCTGGAGTAAAGTTCGGAAGGTGAGGAAGGCAGGAGAGAGGTACCGCGTTTATTGGTTCCAGACAAGGAACCCCTCCTCGTCATCCGAAATCTCTTGAACTGAAGCTTGTGCTTGAGGCTTACCCGCGGTGGTGATGCGGGCCGAGGCAATGGGCATAAAATCCTCGTCGTCAGGGTCCACGTTGGATGGTGGGTCCTCGACAGGGAGATCCTCACGAAGTGGTCCGCAGGATGGACTCCATCCTCGGCGGTCTGGCGGGCGAACAGCTGTATGGCAGATATATGAAAAGGAGTTAGGAAGAAAATTGTCAAGATGAACGTCGGTAGCAAGACCTCGGTGGTAAAGGAGTATCGAAGAAAACGTCGGAATAGCGTACCTGTTTCGCTGGTTGGTCCTGTAGTGGGGCTCCCTTCCCCATGTCCAAGCATCAGAGATCTTGGACTTGGTGATAGCTCGGACTCGCCGAGCTACCGCGGCATTGTCCAGTGCAATGTGCGTATGTCGGGTGGGGTCATAAAGACCGCTCATGTGGCAGATCTTGTGAGACCTCGCCTGGAGAGGGGAGACCCTGCGCTTCACGAATGTGCAGGCCAGGTCGTCAGCCGTCAGGACTTTCCCGTCGTTTCGGGGTCCTCCGGGTCCTGCCATTTCGCAATATACCCATGGATGGACTTGAGTTCGCCGGTGTGAGGGGGAGCGTAGTCCCAGTTGAGCTGTTCTGTAGGAGGGCTGAGGTTAAACGCCGGCAGGTTGAGGAAGTCCTCTTCGCCGGAGTTCTTCACGTAAAACCACGTCCGGAGCCACTTGCGAACGGTGTCCGGAGTAGTGATACGTGGGAAGATGGAGTTTCGGCGAGGAGCTATGGTGGCAGCTCCGCAGGCGGTTAGAAGCTTGGGCAGATCCTTGTTTTTTGGAGCCGGGATCACTTGCCGCTTAAGTTGGAAGTAGCGAGAAAAGAGGTCTACCGTGGCTTTGAGGCCGAGGTATCCCTCAGAGAAGGAGACGATGCAGGAGAGAGTAGTGATGGCGTTGGCGGGGAGATGATGAACCTGGAGCCCGAACTTGTCGAGGAAGCTCCGGAAGAAATCACTAACGGGCAGTCCGAAGCCGCGCTGGAAGTGCGCGACGAAGACCACCCGTTCCCCTTGCTTGACTTGAGGCTCGAGTTCGCCCTCTGGCAGGCGACACTCTACCCCGGTGGGAATCCGCCGAGTCGCCCTGAGCCACTGGATTTCGTCCGGAGTTACATCCGAACCTTCCCAGCCGGCTCGTTCTCCGACCTCCAGTTCGAGGTCTGGAACCTCGGTTTGTTCCGAAGTCTCAGGAGGAGACATCTCGGCAGAATCAATCTGCAGAGAAAGCACAGAAGTTTAGCAAAGGAAAAAGTAAATCTGGAATCTAAGGCTATATCTGGCTAACTCAGGAGGAGTTGGGCGGCTATCTATGTACATAGAGGCATATCTATGCTAGGCGAACATCTATCCGAGGCATGAAACCAATTTCTACCCAAAAGAGTATGCGAGTAAGATCTACCGGAGGAGGTAAATAGAGTTTTATTCAAGAACATATGAAGAACCAAAGCGCGAAGAGGAAGAAACCTAGAGCAATGCCTAGGGTATCAAGAAAGGGAGTACATACCGTGAAAATGAGGTGCTGAAGGGCGGCGCCGGTGACGCGGTCGCAGCAGCGACGGAGGAGCTGCTCGTCGGCGGCGGCGGGAACGCGTCTCTTCCCGACTGGAAGCGGCGGCGCTGGTTGCGATGGAGGCGGAACGGCAAGTGGATGAGGAAGAAGAGGGATGCACTGCCCTGGGCCTGTATTTATAACCGCGGGCGGTAACTGCGCACTACCGCGCGGTTATCGGAGCGGCGAGTGGGATCGTTTGTGCACAATGGCACACGTGGCACGAAGATAGCGGTGGGCGAGCAGGCCACAGGATCGGTTGCAGGAGGCAAACCGTCGGGCGGTGCGGTTACTGGAGCACGAAGCGGCGCGCGGGGAATCTCCGCTGACGTGGGCCGCGTGGTGGAAAGCACTCGAGTGCTTTGACTGTCGTAGACCAGGAAGTGACGGATGGGACGCGTGAACAGTGTTCTCTGACCGAAGTCAGTAAGGATGCAGGAATCGAGGGGTTGACGTCCGAGATCTCGGCGGATACTTCGGAAAAGTAGTATGGCCCGAGGAACAGACCGATGGATTTCTGGGGTATTGGTTCGGTAACCTGCAAAACATTGCAGCGCATGTGGTTTCGGGTTGAACCTGATGCGGCCTTTCATCCGAGGCTGCAAGACCACATCAGCTTCGGGGACTACTGTCGGGGGGTTACCCCCGGGTAGGGTAAAGATGAGGTAAAGACATGTAAGGTTAAGGCAGTAAGCTGTCCGAGGTAACGATTGAGCAAGGACGCAGGAGGCGTCGTCCGACGTAAGGTGTACGTCTGAGGTATATTCTCCGAGATATATCCTCCGAGGTATCAACCTCGGGGCAGTCAGCTAGCTACCACAGGAATAAGGTATTCTCTACCGAGGTATAGGATCAGGAGTGTTATCCGAAGTTGGCAGCAAGGATCGAGGCATGTCAGAGAGGTCACGGGTGCCGCAGAGCTCGTAGCCCGAGGCTTCGGAGGACGGCGAGGTCCGTCCACGGGTTTCCCGGAAGCTCGGGGGCCTAGGAGCTGACTTGGCTATTTCGGGAAAGGTCTACAGGCTAGACCTCGGCAGGCTACTGAAGTATGACCGGAAGAGGAAAGCTAGGCCTGTCTGGCCTGACAGTCCGGCCGTTGAGCTGGCAGGAGGCAGAGGCTTGTCTTCTACCTTTTGGCCATGCCATTGTTAGTTGTAGGTAGGGGTAAAACTGTACTTCGGCCAAGTATATATGCGGCATCTCTACCTCCAGGGAGGAGGACGGCAAAAACCCTAGCTCATTTCCCCCTTCATAGTTTCATCTTCTATCTAGAGCTCTCACTTTGGTAGCATCATACAGCTCGAGGAGCACCTTGTACCTGAGAACAACACTGATATATTGAGAGAGGAAAGGCAGGAGTAGGGGTTTTACTTCCTCACGAAGGCCCCGAACCTGGGTACATCGTGGTGTCTTTTGTGTTCTTGGCTTTCTTGGTTTCTTGCTCATGTTCTTCTGGTTTCTTGCATGTTCTTGCTTGTGCACATCTTGAGTGCATAAACCCTCCCCGGATTCCCCTAACGACCATTCGGCCCCAACTAAGCCATACCCATGGCATCTGCCGTGATCCCACCACGACAGTCATGATTATTATGTCAGTTTTATTGATGGATATAGTCTTTTTACTTGGATGTATCTACTTAAACGCAAATCCGATGTGTTTTCCATTTTTCTTGCGTTCCAAAAGCATGTTGAGCGCCTTTTGAACCTCAAAATTGTTCATGTGCAATCAGATTGGGGGGGCGAATATCACCACTTGAATAAATTCTTTCATGACATTGGTATTTCTCACCGTGTTTCGTGTCCACACACACATCAACAAAAGGGTTAGCCGAGCGCAAACACCATCATCTTGTTGAAACAGGCCTTACATTACTTGCTCACGCCTCAATGCCTTTTAGGTTTTGGAGTGATGCATTCACCACGGCATGCTTTCTCATTAATCGTGTTCCTAGCCGTGTCATTCATATGCAAACCCCCTTGAGCGTCTCTTAGGTGATAGACCTGATTATACCTTCCTAAAAGTGTTTGGATGTGCTTGTTGGCCTCACCTTCGACCTTATAACAATAGAAAACTTGAATTTCGGTCGAAAAAATGTGTGTTTCTTGGGTATAGCCCACTTCAAAAGGCTACAAATGTCTCCATGTACCAACAAATCGAGTGTATATTTCTAGGGACGTGATATTTGATGAGAATGCCTTCCCTTTTGACAAGCTTCCGTGCCATCCTCGGATTCCTCCATACACCGATCCACTCCCACATCTGGCCAACTTGATGATATTGCATATCCTTCGATTTTGTTGTCTAAACATGGTGCAGGAATCGGTCGCGGCGTAAGGCTGGAAGAACTTCCCAGCGATCACGTCGATCACGAGGGCCATGCAGCCTCGGACGACGTGTACGTCGATCGCCATGCAACGCCACGTCCACGCGTGACGCCCGCTTCGTCACCATCGCCTGCCTCGCCATCGAGCCCGGCTTCTTTGGCGCATGAACGACCCGCTTTTGGACAGGCTGACGTGGGATTCATCGATGGACGCGGGTCGCCCATGCGACCGACTCGTCTTCATCGCCTGGTCCGTCTTCACCAACTGGGCCATCTTCTGAGGCTCACGATCAGACTGCCTCTCCCTCGCAGACGGGCGCTTCCTCGACACAGCCCGTCACGGAGCCAGCTCGTGGCGTCACCACTCGTCTCCAGAAAGGGATCCGTCACCCGAAGAAATGGACGGATGGAACGGTAGCTTGGATGGCTACGTGCATGCCCCATGCAGCAGCTGCACCAGCTGTTCGAGAGCCCACCGATCTTCATGCAGGCATGCACAGTCCAGAGTGGCGTGAAGCCATGCATCAGGAGTTTGATGCGTTACAGAAAAAATGGTACATGGTGTCTCGTTCCTCGGCAACCAGGTATCAATATCATTGATTCAAATGGGTATTTAAAGTCAAACACCGTGCTGATGGTTCTGTTGAACGTTATAAGGCACGATTAGTGGCAAAAGGATTCAAGCAGAGATATGGACTGGATTATGCGGACACGTTCAGTCCGGTCGTAAAACCAACAACTATTCGCTTATTGTTGTCTCTTGCAGTATGTCAGAAGTGGCACCTTTGCCAGCTGGACATTCAGAATGCATTTCTTCATGGTATTTTGGATGAGGAGGTGTACATGAGGCAGCCACCTGGGTTTGAGGACCCAGATAATCCACATCATCGCTGTCGTCTGGTAAAAGCAATATATGGGCTTAAGCAGGCACCTCGCGCATGGCATGCACGGTTGAGTTCTGTTCTTGGTAAACTTGGTTTTAAGGCATCTGCAGCTGATACATCTTTATTCATCCTTCAGCGTTCAGATGTCACAGTTTATTTGCTTGTATATGTGGATGATATCATTGTGGTCAGTTCATCCCTACAGCTGCTACTAGTCTTGTTTCTGCACTTCGGTCTGATTTTGCAGTCAAAGACCTTGGTCCTCTTCACTTCTTCCTTGGGATAGAAGTTCTGCGGCAGCCCTCTGGTGGTCTTGTGTTGACTCCGAGGAAATATGCACTTGATTTGCTCCGCCGTGCTGGGATGCTGAAGTGTCAGCCAGCTACTACACCCATGACTGTAAGTGATCATTGAGTATTTCTATTGGTGTACCTCTTCCTCCGGAGGATGCTACTCGTTATCGTAGTGTGGTTGGAGGGCTCCAGTATCTTACAGTCACTCGTCCAGATTTATCCTATGATGTCAATAGGGTCTGTCAGTTTCTTCATACGCCTTGTGACACTCATTGGACTGCGGTCAAGCGTTTTCTTCGATATGTTAAACTGACAGGCAATCATGGACTCAGTATTTGCCCCTGTTCTGCTACTCTGCTATCCGCTTTTTCTGATGCCGATTGGGCGGGGGATCCTGATGATCGACGATCAACCGAGGGACATGCCATCTTCTTTGGTGGAAATTTGATCGCCTGGAGTGCGCGGAAACAAGCTACAGTTTCTCGTTCTAGTACTGAGTCAGAGTACAAAGCACTTGCAGATGCTACGGCTGACCTAGTCTGGGTTCAGTCAGTTCTTCAGGAACTTGGGGTCAAACAGGATCGGTCTCCTGTCTTGTGGTGTGATAATCTTGGGGCAACGTATTTATCAGCTAATCCAGTGTTCCATGCTCGGACTAAACATATTGAGGTTGATTTTCATTTTGTTCGAGAAAGAGTTGCTCAGAAGAAACTTCACATTCAGTTAATTTCCTCCAAGGATCAGGTTGCAGATATCTTCACCAAACCTCTTCCGTTGCCGGCGTTCCATGCATGTAGGCGCAATCTCAACCTCTCTGAAGTAGGCTGAGATTGAGGGAGGGTATTAAACGTAGCTGTCACGTTTTGTATATTACGGTTGTAACAATAGTAGGATTGTATCCATAGTTGTTAGCTAGTTTGTTGACAAAGATCTGTACTTATTTGTAACCTAACCTCAGCTTATATAAAGAGAAGAGGCCGGCTTGTTTGAGCTGTGCGACTCACCTCATATCCAATCTTACGTGTTTCTTAATGTCTACCAGTGTACGAGTCAGTTCACGGTTTGTGTTAGTTAGAGCAAATTTAATAGAAAGTCAGTTGCTGACTATAAGAAATTGTCATGTCATATGTAGTCAACTTTATAGCCAACATCTACAATAGTGAGATATAAATATGGTCTAATTCATCAATATATGGCACACCTCCCACTCTCACATAGTGCCTAAAATCATGTGCTGCAGCTGTCTTTTACATGAGAGTCCACTCTCTTCCTCTCTTCTCTTCATATAAGCACAAATATATTATAACAATCCTTATACACTGCTGACTGTACTCTATTGTAATTGCTCTTAGATTTAATGGGACTAGGATTCTGCCCGCCTAAGTCCAGCATAGTTTCTCCTGCCATTGCCAGCCAGTTTGAAGTGCCAAGCAGTGACGGCGGCAACTTGAGCTGCAGCAGCGGGTTCTCCTCAACGAGCACATTCGCGTCAAACTCCTTTGTCCTGCGTTGCCCACGTTTGTGCACATAATCCCATGATCCAAAGCCAAAACATAAATAAGAAAAAAAACAATTAGCGCTCACTGATCTCCTGTCCAATTGCACTCTTGCAAAAAGTTGATAACATGGAGATGTCGCCAAGAGATTTCAATATGATTCTTTCTCATAGGTGTTAATTACTTTGTAATTTTTTGGATGATAGGTCCAAATAATTGTACCTATAATTATTGCTGTTATGAATAAAGTTGAAGGTGTTTAAAAAATCATTCTAGCCTTAATAATAAAGATAAAAGATCTGGCATAAATAAACTACTACCTCCGATCCATATTAATGGCCTCAACTTTATGTTGATACGGATGTATCTAGTTAAGTGTTTAGACTAGATGCATCCGTATCTAGACAATGTTGAGACCATTAATATGGATCGGAGGGAGTATTGAAAGATAAATAAATACTCCACCGACCATCAATTTTTGGAATATCTGTCATGTTAGAGTACAGCCAAGTAGGAAGCACACAAACAGAGAAGAAGGGGAGAGAGAAAATTCGAAGAGAAACAAAAGCACGTGAATATCAGAGACATCGGGAAATAAAAAATTTATGTTCGATGGATACACAGCCTTCCGCTATCAGCAATATCATCTCTGAATTCACGGGACATGCCACCATCTGTGATTGCCTGAGGCACACCAGAGATGTGAACAAGTGAAGCTGTGGTGAGTGGATGTACTGAGCTTGTACTTGTTTTTTCGGTAGTTGAACAAATCTGCGCTGTACGCTATTCCATTTGTTGCTCAGTGGCCAAGATCAGATGAGTTGTAGCGAGGAAGTGAACTATGTGTTGCGCTCGAAACGCGTCACACGAACACGTGCTCGTGTACCCGCGGTGCTGGGGGAGATACTCCGCAACTCGCCCCGCGGGAGGCCTGCTTCCAGCGCGATACGCAAGACAGCAAGCAGGCGCTTTTTAGACCAGACGCCCCAGCCCCTCGGGAAGCCCCGTCTGAGGAAGCCGGCGACGATTGGCTGAACTAAGCCGGACTTGGCCGCTCTCAGCTCGGTTTTCGATACCCGGCGAAATCTAGATGAAGTCGCCGAACAACGGAAGCATAAACAAGGGTTTGAGGAGATAAAAGTAGGTTGTATTGATAGGTTGTCGATTGTTTGCTTAATTTCAATCGGCCGTCACCTCTCACATATATATGAGGCGGCTGGACTTCCCGTACAAGTAATGGACTTCTACAAGGCTTACAAATCATAGTCTAAGTCGAATCCATCTCTAAAATAGGCAACTTTTGGCCGGCAACGTTGGCTACTTCGGAAAGTTGCCTTTTACCTTCCGTACTGGCTTCCAACTTGCTGGCTTTCTTAGAGACGAGATATCTTGATCGGCTCCATATTAGACCCGGATTTCTGTCCGGCTTCTTTTAGAAAGTTGCCTCCCATTTTCCAGCCTTGATCTTAGAAAGTTGTCTTCTCGTTTTCCGCCTTGATCTTGACCTTGAAAGTTGTCTTCTATTTTTCTGCCTTGATCGGTGGAAAGTTGACTTGCCGGCTTGTATTTGACAAAGTTGGCTTTATGCCGTCTTGTCTTGACAATGTTGACTTCTTTTCTGCCGCCTTGTCTTGACAACATTGACTTCCTTTTTGCCACCTTGTGTTGACAAAGTTGGCTTCTTTTCAGCCACCTTTATTGCTTCCTTTGACTTAGCTCGCTATGTCTTCAGGCAACTTCGCACTCCCGAATCCAGCTTCCGCCTTGTTCCGGTTGCCGGATTATTGGCAGCCTTCTTCCGGCCATCTTTTCCTGGAAAGCTTCCCAGATCACCATTTTAGCCTTCTTTGTTGCCTTCTTTAAGCCGCCAAATCCTCCTTGAACCTGAAACTGGCAATCTGCCAAAAACGGGTGCTAACACATGCCCCCTGTTTTCTAGTAGAGCTTGCGTACTAGAAAATATTCAATGTAGAAGTTTTTGTCTAAGGGCGATGCTTAAGCTCATCGGCCATATGCTAAGGGCGATATATGTATATCGGCCATACGTGCAACTCATGCAGTTTGCCACACGCTCGGGTGGAATTTCTTCAAGTATTTCCCATTGATAGCTCGAGGCAACATGCTGCCTTCCAATGTCTCCACCAGATAAGAGTTGCCGGGTACTATTCTCGCGACTCGCAGCGGCCCTTCCCAGTTTGGGGACCATTTGCCAAATTTCCGGCTTCTAGAGCCAACTGGCAATATAACTTTCCAGACCAAGTCGCCAATTTGAAAGTCTTTTAGCCGGACCTTCTTATTGTAAGTTTTTGCCACCCGCAACTTTTCCTTCTCAATTTCTCGCAAGGCAATAACACGCTTGTCGGCTACTTCATCAACATTGTCCATCATCAAGCTGCAGTAGTCTTCAGCCGACAAGTCATCTTGCTTAGCAAGCCTCAAGGCAGCCAGATTCACTTCTACTGGCAAAACGGCTTCTTGTCCATACACCAACTCAAAAGGAGTTGCCTTGGTTGCTCCATGCCTTGAGATCCTGTGCGCCCACAATGCTTCGGACAGTACCTCGTGCCACCTCCTTGGATGATCCTGTACCTTCTTCTTGATCAATTTGACCAAGATTTTATTGCTTGACTCGGCTTGTCCGTTGGCTTGTGCATAGTAGGGAGATGAACTGAGCATCTTGATTCCAAGTGATTCGGCAAATTGCTTCACCTCCTTAGCCATGAAGGAAGTACCTTGATCTGTGGTAAGAGTCTGCGGAATGCCGAATCGATGGATGATATGTTCTGTAATAAACTGGATCACCTCCTTGTGGGTCATGTTTCTGAGAGGTACTGCTTCAGACCACTTGGTGAAATAATCAGTAGCCACCAATACGAACCGATGCCCCTTGGATGAAGGCGGATGGATCATGCCGACAAAGTCAAGCGCCCAACCCCGGAAAGGCCACGGTTTTATAATTGGATTAAGAGGTGAAGCTGGCACCAACTGAATATCTCCAAACTTCTGGCAGGTTTCACATCCCCTGTAATATCTGAAGCAGTCATTGATCATTGTCGGCCAATAAAAACCTGCTCGCCTGAGCATCCACTTCATCTTGTGGGCCGACTGATGTGTTCCACATAAACCATCATGTACCTCTCCCATGGCAACTCTAGCTTCGTCTTCATTCAAGCACTTTAGAAGAAGACCATCGGCAGTTCGGCGATATAAGGCGGCATCCACCAATGTATACTTGAGAGCTAGGCGCCGAACTGCTCTGTCTGTTTTTCGACTTGGATCTTGTAAATAGTCAATATAAGGTTGTCTCCAGTCGTCCGCCAAGTTGTCACTTGACTCCTCCTTAGCCGGCTCCAACAAGCCGGCTTCCTGTTTGGCTTTCTCCTTAGCCGGCTCCAACAAGCCGGCTTCCTGACTGGCTTCCTCCAAGTTGGCAACATGAGTTGTTGGCTGTTCCTTGATAAAGAATAAACCACGACTGACGTGATAGCCAGATGCCTGTTGTGCCAACTCATTCGCAAGCCAATTGTCTTGCCTAGGAACATGAGATATGTGGAAATAATCCAACGTTGAAATCATATCCAGGCATCTATCAAGATAAATGTTGAGAGACCCGCTGTTGCATTGACAAATCTTGGCCACTTGCTGGACAATAAGCAACGAATCTCCATATGCCTCGACATGAGTTACCCCTGCGTCCACCAATATTTCTAGCCCGAATAGAAGTGCTTCGTATTCGGCTTCATTGTTAGTGCATAAATAGTCAAGACGACAAGAGGCTTCAAAAACAGTACCGTGTGGTGAGATGTACACAATGCCAACTCCTTGTCCGCTGCTGCAGACTGAGCCGTCAAAATAAAGCTTCCACGGTACAGCCGACACAATATTTAAGCCGGCTTCTTCCTCCAGGTCAATCCGATGTTCAACAATAAAGTCAGCTACAATTTGGCCTTTCATAGATTTTAGTGGTTCATAAGCCAAATCATATTCAATCAACCCGTACGCCCACTTGCCGATTCGCCCACTAAGAATCGGCCTTTGTATCATGTGTTTGAGAACATCGGTCTGACCAAAGACTTTGCATTCACTGGATAGCAGATAATGTCGCAATTTGGTGCAGGCAAAGTAAAGAGACAAACACAACCTTTCTACAAAGCTGTACCTTGACTCGGCATCCAGCAAACGTCTACTCAGATAAGTGATGATGTACTCTTGTCCTTCGGCTTCCTGAGTTAAGGCAGCTCCGATCACTTTGTCCTCAGCAGCAATATAAAGCCGGAAAGGTTGACCATGAGCCGGCTTCCTGAGAACTGGAGGAGTAGACAGGCAAGTTTTTATCTTGTCAAACGCCTCTTGCTGCTTTGCCCCCCAGGTGAATTCATCATCATTCTTGAGCCGAAGGATCTGTGTAAATGCATCAACTTTTCCAGACAAGTTAGCAATGAATCTTCTCAAATAGTTTACCTTGCCCAGAAACTTCTGCATGTCATTTTTGCAACCCGGCGCCTGTATCTTCTGGATGGCTTCAATCTTTGCCGGATCAACTTCTATGCCATGTTCATGTATGATGAAACCAAGGAATCTCCCAGCCGACACGCCAAAGGCACACTTCAAAGGATTCATCTTGAGCCCGTACTTCCTCATTCTTTCAAACGCCAGCCGCAAGTCGGCCAAGTGATTTGACTCGCCGTCCGACTTAACCACCACGTCATCAATATATACCTCCAGTACGACTCCCAGAAGATCATGGAATATCAGGTTCATCGCTCTTTGATAGGTGGCTCCGGCATTCTTCAATCCAAAAGTCATCACGGTCCATTCGAACAAGCCAACAAAGCCTGGGCAGCGAAACGCCGTCTTAGCCGAATCTTCTTCGGCCATAAATATTTGGTTGTAACCTGCGTTGCCATCCAAGAAGCTGATAACTTTGTGACCTGAGGCTTCGTTGATAAGCATGTCGGCTATTGGCATAGGGTACTCATCCTTTGGCGTGGCTCGATTCAAATCCCTGAAATCAATACATGCCCTAATCTTGTCGGATCCTTTCTTTTCGACCGGCACAATGTTGGATAACCATTCGGCATACTTACAGGGCCGAATAAAGTTGGCTTTCAAAAGCCTGCCAATTTCCGCCTTTATCCGATCATAGATCAGTGGATTAAATTTGCGAGCCGGCTGCTTGTATGGTCTGAAGCCGGCTTTGATAGGCAACCGATGTTCGACCAACTCTCGGCTTAACCCAGGCATCTCGTGGTATTCCCATGCAAAGCAATCCACGTACTCTTTGACTAGCGCGATTAATTCAGACTTATAATCGGCCGCCAACTTTTGCTTTACAAATGTCGGTCTAGGGACAGTGCCATCCCCAATGTCAACTTCTTCCAGCAAGTCAGCCGATGTAAAGCCTTGTCCCAACTTATCCATGTCATCTGGTTCTTCAATTGCTTCATACATATCGTTCCTTTCGGTCCGATACTCGTCCAGACGCTTCTGCAGCCACTCATCATTTTGATCCATCTACTTGAGCGGCAGCCGATTGCTACCAATCGGCTTTAGAGATACTGGCACGAATCCGTCCCTGGTAGCACTTAGGAAGTCGAATCCGGATAAATCACGCCCAGAAAGGCATGTGACATTAGAATGTTGCCAGTCAACAATCGACTCGGCTAACGCAATGCATGCCGATTCGTCAGCATGGACAACTTCAACTTCGTCGTCAACCCATTGCACTAGTTGCTGGTGCATAGTAGACGGAACACACTGGTTAGCATGAAGCCAATCCCGTCCTAGCAGCACATTGTAGTTTCCCTGCACCTCAGCAACAAAGAAGGCGGTAGCCAAAGTCTTGCTTCCTACTGTGAGCTCCAAGCTGATAACGCCTTTGGCTTCTACTCCTTCTCCTCCTTCGAACCCATTTAACACCATGTTTGTCTTCATCAGGTCGCCATCATCTAGTTGTAGCTTCTTGAAGACAGAATATGGCATCAAGTTTACCACAGCGCCGCCATCCACCATCATCCTGGTGACCGGCTTGCCATCAATGTGTCCTCTGACATACAGAGGCCTGAGGTGTTTCACCGGCTTGTCAGGTTTTTCGAAGACAACATTTTTTGGTCCAAAGTTGATTTGCGCAACCTCGCCTTCTTTGACAGCACGGAACTCGGCCGGCAAGTAATACACCATGTTGATGTCCATTCCTGTCCGAGTCGGCGATTCTTCATAATCTAGCAGATCTTCATCTGTCAAATTGCCTGACTCATCCATTGTTGACTCTGACATTGCTGGTTCTTCTTCTGCCTTTTCTTCCATTGCGAGGTCTTCACTTGCCGGCTTCTCTGTGGCCGGATCTTGGATTGCCAGCTCCTTTGCCAAACTTGCCATCGCCAAGTCTGCTGCTTCGACTTCGTCAGCCCATGAAGAATAGGTGATAGCCGGCGTAGCTGCCGGCTCTATTTCACCATCGACAGCAGGACTCATGGTAGTTGGTGCGGAAGCCGCCATAAGGACTGGCCTAGGAATCCACTTTTGCGCCGGCAACATTGGTCGCTCAGCATTGAATTTGACGTCCCTGGATTGCTCAGCTCTTTCTTCTGCCTTCTCCCGGTTCCTTGCTCTTTGCAGTTTCCGCTTTTGTGTCTTTGTTATACCTGGCGGGCACCACTTTGGCTGAGTATATTTTGGATCCCGGGGTTGAGCTTTCATGGCTTGACTGGAGCTAGCTTCATGATCATTGGTTGCTGGCTTTGGCGCGATAGCAAGTATCGGCTCACTGTTTGCCGGCTCTGTAATCGGGTCCTTCAATTTTAGCACATGAGTTCCAACAACCAATAAGTTGTCTGAGACTAATCCGCCTTCTGGCTCCGCCTTTTTAGCACCTTGCGCCTTGATCCGCCAATATGACATGTCTCCGGGATACACAAGCCGGCTTTGCATAGATGGCCGGATTGCCCTGCGTTTGACCTCGTCAGCCGGCCTCTGGTGCCGGCTATTTTCCTCCGTGGATGGTGACCTTGGTCGTTTCCCATACTGCCACTGGTGCGACCTCGACCCGGCCTGGCGCACGTACTTGTTCAGCAGCATGTCAAAAGTTGGCTTTGTCTTCCTTGGTCTATATTCAACCTGGTTTGTCTTCCATCTGCCAACTTCTGGGCTCTTGGGCTTGATAAATCTAGGCGGCGACTTGTCTGGCCGTGGTACTTGCCCCCCGAGTGTAGGGTTGTTGATGGTAATCTTGATGACTTCGCCTCCATCGGGTTGCCGGCTCACTATAACTTGTCTTCCTGCCGCCTTGCTGCTGGCCACCTTCCTGGGTTCACCAACAACAACATTTGATTTATTAGCGGCTTCGGCTGCCTCTGGCCGAAGTAGAACTTTCTTTCCCTCCAGATCTAGCACGTTTACTGGAAACGGCTGTGTATCAATTGCCATGCCGGCAAAGCTCAATCGTCCGTCGTTGAGGGCCGATTGGATCTGTTTACGAAAGACATTGCAATCATTAGTAGCATGAGAGAAAGAATTGTGATACTTGCAATAAGCCCGCCGCCTTAATTCATCAGGCGATGGTATAACATGATTTATCCTTATCACTTTATCCTTCAACAAGGCATCAAATATTCTATCACACTTGCCTACGTCAAAGCTGCATTTTATTTCGTCATCCCGATTTTTACGAATCGGCTTTAGATCATCACACATGTATGGTTTGGCCTTGCTGGGCCAAACAAACTCAGCGGAATAAACATCGGCTTCATCACCGGAGTCGGCATCGTTGTCAACAATATTAAGCCGGCTCCTGCTCATCCGATGCGAGTCTTTTGACTCATTGACCCGGCTCTCTTGAGCCAACGCTCTCTCCTGGACTTGGCCAACAGACAAGAATTCATGTCCTTCTAACCTCTCTTTCAGGTAGGACCTTAAACCATTGAAAACCAAGTCAGCCATGTCTCTTTCAGTTATTGCCAAACTATAACATCGGTTTCTGGTATTTCTAAATCTCTTGACGTAATCAGATACCGATTCATCCTGCTTCTGCCTAACCGATGTAAGGTGAGACAATTTTAACTCTATTTCGCCGGCAAAGAAGTGTTCATGGAACTTTTGCTCTAGATGAAACCATGTATGTATAGAATTAGGAGCTAAAGCCGAAAACCAAGAAAACGCAATGCCGGTTAAAGACAATGAGAACAGGCGAACTTTAATGTGATCATGGTTAGCTTCGCCTAATTGAGCCAAATATTGACTGATATGTTCCCATGTTGACTTACTATCCACCCCATTAAATTTGGCAAATTCAGGGACTCTATAACCAGGTGGATAAGGTTGCAGATCAAAGTAATCGGGGTAAGGCTTAGTGTAAGTTCTATGTTTTGGCATCACCCCGAGCTTGTCAAAAGCTATCTGGTCCAATCTTCTCCTGAATTCGGCTAAGGAATCGTCCATAATGGCCGATTGAGCCGGCACGAGAGAAGAATTGGCGGCAGGGCCAGCTTGCACCCAAGTAGCCGAATTTTGATTCGGCATTGACTCATGACCCAGAATCCGCCTTGTCTGACTCGGCTGGCTTGCCGAGTTAGGCATACTCTGGACAGGAGTTGGACATGGCAGCGTAGGCACAAGTTGGTTTTCCCTACTTTGACCGATCGGTTGTTTGTCCGATGGTTGGTCATGGGACGTGTTTTTCTTAGCCTTTTCATGTTCTAGCATAAGGTCGTAAACATTGGCAGTGCCTTGCGAAACATGAAATTGAATTTCGGCTATCTGTTCAGAGGAAAAAAGGCTACTACTTACAGCGGGTTTGTCAATGTTGGCATCCAGCGGTACAAATTCCGGCTCCTTGATCGGCGAGATTATACCTTGCCGATCTACCTTGAAGCTGGATAAGTACAGGTCTTGATCTTCTTGATCCCGCTTGGCTCGCAGCGCCTCGAACTCCTCATCTCTCTTCTTCTTCCACGCCTCCAGACCTTGGCGTTGTTCTTCCGACAACTTCTCGAGAGTTGGCTTGATGATGTTGTCGGTATTGATACCGGCAGCGTCGGTCTTGGAATTGGTCATTGCTGTCCAATTTTCAGATCGAATCGTCCCCAGCGGAGTCGCCAAAAAGTGTGTTGCGCTCGAAACGCGTCACACGAACACGTCCTCGTGTACCCGCGGTGCCGGGGGAGATACTCCGCAACTCGCCCCGCGGGAGGCCTGCTTCCAGCGCGATACGCAAGACAGCAAGCAGGCGCTTTTTAGACCAGACGCCCCAGCCCCTCGGGAAGCCCCGTCTGAGGAAGCCGGCGACGATTGGCTGAACTAAGCCGGACTTGGCCGCTCTCAGCTCGGTTTTCGATACCCGGCGAAATCTAGATGAAGTCGCCGAACAACGGAAGCATAAACAAGGGTTTGAGGAGATAAAAGTAGGTTGTATTGATAGGTTGTCGATTGTTTGCTTAATTTCAATCGGCCGTCACCTCTCACATATATATGAGGCGGCTGGACTTCCCGTACAAGTAATGGACTTCTACAAGGCTTACAAATCATAGTCTAAGTCGAATCCATCTCTAAAATAGGCAACTTTTGGCCGGCAACGTTGGCTTCAAACTTGTTGGCTACTTCGGAAAGTTGCCTTTTGCCTTCCGTACTGGCTTCCAACTTGCTGGCTTTCTTAGAGACGAGATATCTTGATCGGCTCCGTATTAGACCCGGATTTCTGTCCGGCTTCTTTTAGAAAGTTGCCTCCCATTTTCCAGCCTTGATCTTAGAAAGTTGTCTTCTCGTTTTCCGCCTTGATCTTGACCTTGAAAGTTGTCTTCTATTTTTCTGTCTTGATCGGTGGAAAGTTGACTTGCTGGCTTGTTTTTGACAAAGTTGGCTTTATGCCGTCTTGTCTTGACAATGTTGACTTCTTTTCTGCCGCCTTGTCTTGACAACATTGACTTCCTTTTGCCACCTTGTGTTGACAAAGTTGGCTTCTTTTCAGCCACCTTTATTGCTTCCTTTGACTTAGCTCGCTATGTCTTCAGACAACTTCGCACTCCTGAATCCAGCTTCCGCCTTGTTCCGGTTGCCGGATTATTGGCAGCCTTCTTCCGGCCATCTTTTCTTGGAAAGCTTCCCAGATCACCATTTTAGCCTTCTTTGTTGCCTTCTTTAAGCCGCCAAATCCTCATTGAACCTGAAACTGGCAATCTGCCAAAAACGGTGCTAACACTATGATAGTGCGTTAGTTTGATGAAAATTACAGAACTCCCCGCCACATGAGATTAAAAAATGCTCTGTTTCCCTCGGCACATTGCACACGGGATTGCTCAAATGTTGCTTGTTGGGATCATACCATCCGGTTGGACAATGGCCATTGGCCAACACCAAAGCCATACTCTGACTTCGCCGCACATCCACGAACACCACACACCGAGAATGGACATCTGGCGAGATGAGGCGCCAAAGCGTAACTTGGATTGGGGGCATCCATCCTGGATTTGTTTGTCTGAATATGTCTTTCGCGGACGTCCGTCTTTCGCCACCAAAGCTTATCTACTCTGTCAAATGCCTGAACTTTGCAAAACAAAGGTCGATTCAAACAATCAGCCAATCTGAGTTCCTTCCGTTAATATGAATGTGGACACGAAGTCCATTAGTTCACAAACCAAAACAAACAAGAATTTGGTTACACTTATACAGGTAACTCTGTAATATGTACAGCCTGCTGTCAAACGGCGAAAGAAAGAACACGCCGATTCTGGCGAACGAAGAAAGAAAGAATCATCACACACAGGGCTGGATCACGAGAGCATGTCGCGATTCCCTAGCGCCAGACGATGGTCTCGAAGCAGTCGATCCCGTCGAACTCCGGCGCGAACCGCGGCCGCCGCGCCTCCCCCCGCGCCGGAAGCTCCGACTGTTGTTTCCCCTTCCCCAGCTGCTGCCGCTGCTGCTCTGTCTCCGCGGCCGGACCGCGTTGCTGCCCCGCCTGGGCATCCTGCAGCTTCATGCCCCGCCACGACAGCCGGGCCCAGCTGCCGCCGGTGGCGCCGGCGCCGGGGGTGATGTCGGCCGGCGACGCGCTCAGGATCGAGAAGGCCAGCACCTTGTCCATGCTCGATTGACTGATTCCTGCAACAACTGCGGACGGTTTCTTGCACGCCCTCTGGCTTTGCTTCGCTTCGAAGGAGGATCGATTGCTTTGCTTGCTTGCTTGATGGAGGGAGGGAGGCAAGGGAGCCCGGCTTATATACGGCGAAGCATCAAGGAAGGAAAGGAAGGTTTGGGCATGGCGGTTCCGTGTGTGCGCTGGAGGAGTCCAGAATATTCGTGGACGCGGAGGAGAGGCGAGAGAGGGGAGAGAGCGAGCGAACTCGTGACGCACGCGGTGGCGTGGAAGTCACAACCGCCTCGCGGTTTCGCGGGCCGCGCGCGTTTACCTTTTCTTTCGCTTTTGCTACGTCTCAGTCGTCTCAGTCACCTCCTCCACCCTACGATCTGCGGCGGGCGGGCGACGTGGCTGGCCGCGGCGGGCGACGGCGACGACGAGACTGGCCAAGCCGGAGCCGCCGCAGCCGCGGCTGGCCGCGGCGGAGGCGAGGAGTTACTTAACTTGGGGGGTGCAGGGGTGCGGGGTCGCCGGAGTCGGGGGCGGGGCTTTGAGGGACGGCCGGGCGGCGGCGGACCGGCGGTGGGCCGTGGTTGGAGGAGGGCGGGGCGCCGAGGCGGCGCGGGAGCGGCGCCGGCGCGGGTGGCGGCAGCAGGCGGCATGGCCAGCGGTACGTGGCGGCGGGGCTCGCCGGAGTTGAGGAAGTTGACTGAGACGTATCTTATGTCTCAGCTAGCTGAGCCGGAGACAGACCCCTTTTCTTTTCCGTGCTGCCTTCGTTGGCCGGGTGGTTGGGGTCCCACTTCGCCGCGGCGTGACGTGTCGGCTGCCGGCGGCTCCGACGGTTGACCGTCCAGGTACAGGGAGCGCCTATGCATCGCATTTTTTTTTTGAGAACCCTATGCATCGCATCTAGCGAGCGGGAGCCCCACCTCGCTCACGTTACACGTTACATGGGCCTGGCCCAGCGACGACCGTCCAGCGCTCAAAACACGCACGCGCGTTTCTTTTTCGATTTGTTTTCCTTTCTTTCCCTATTGTTGTTTTTGGGTGTTCCAAATTCCAGCGGTAGTACCGCTGGGTTAAGCGGTACTACCGCTCGGAGCTGCCGTCACCGCTACCGCCAGAATGGCCGTCTGACGCGTTAGTCCGGTACCGACTAGTACCGCTGGCGGTACCGCCGCCGGTACCGCTGAGGTGGGAAGAGACGAACCAGCCCACCCCAGCGGTAGTACCGCTGGGTTAAGCGGTACTACCGCCGAGGTGGGATTGATTCCGGGTTGGACTGCAGCCGACGTAGGGTTTGATGTTTCTATTTATTCCTCTTGTAAGCCGCCGTTTTGGGGTAAGCCACACATTGTAAACCCACGGCGTTTGTAACCTCACCCGATATAGTGAAGTATTGCTGGCTGGCGCCCGTGGTTTTTTCCTCTCCTTTGTTTGGAGAGGTTTTCCACGTTAAATCTCGTGTCCCCTTTGGTTTGATCGTTCCGCTCTTCGTCGTTTCTTTGCCATCGTTTTGCAACAAGTGGTATCAGAGCCCTGTTTCAGATCTGTTTTCAGATTAGGGTTTTGGATGGCATCGATGAAGTTCGATCTACCGGCGCTGGACTACAAGACGAGATTCTCGTTATGGCAGGTCAAGATGCGTGCGATCCTCGCACAGTCCAATGATCTTGACGAGACGCTGGAGAAATTCGGCGACAAGGATGCGGCGGCATGGACCGCCGATGAGAAGCGGAAAGACCGTAAGGCTTTATCGCTTATTCAACTTCATCTATCTAATGATATTCTGCAAGAAGTACTCCAGGAGAAAACCGCAGCGGCACTGTGGGCTAAGCTGGAGTCGATCTGCATGTCCAAAGATCTCACCAGCAAGATGCATGTGAAGATGAAGTTGTTCACGCACAAGTTGCAAGAAGGTGGTTCGGTAATGAATCACTTATCGATCTTTAAGGAGATCGTTTCTGACCTAGTGTCGATGGAGGTAAAGTACGATGATGAAGATCTAGCACTTTTACTTCTATGCTCGCTGCCAAATTCCTTTGCAAATTTTCGTGATACCATACTGTTAAGCCGTGATGAACTAACCATTGCGGAAGTATATGAGGCCCTGCTTGCCAGGGAAAAGATGAAAGGTATGGTACAGAAAGAGGAGACGTCGTCCTCCAAGGGCGATGCTTTGCAGGTCCGAGGGAGGCCTGAGCAGCGAGATAACCACTACCACAACAACAACAGAGATAAGAGCAAGGGTGACAGAAGTCGCTCAAAGTCCAAAGGACGAGACAAGTTCTGCAGGTATTGTAAGAAATCTAATCATGTCATTGATGATTGTTGGAAGTTGCAGAACAAGGAGAAAAGAAAAGGTACTTACCAACCGAAAAATAATGAAGGTAATGATACCGGTGAGGCTTCGGTTGTTGATGGTAGTTCTGATGGCGAATGCCTAGCTGTTTTAGCTGCATGTGTTTCTCGTCAGGATGAATGGATTCTAGATACTGCATGTTCTTTTCATATTTGCTGTAACAAAGATTGGTTCAGTTCTTATGAGTTAGTGCAGACTGGAGATTTCGTGCGTGTGGGGAACGACCAGCAATGCAACATTGTTGGCGTTGGTTCCGTTCAGGTCAAGACACATGACGGTATGACACGCACGTTGACGGGAGTGAAACACATACCAACCATGGCAAGAAATTTGATCTCGCTCAGTACCCTTGACTGTGACGGGTACAAGTACAAAGGAGGAAATAAACTCCTAAAGGTATCAAAAGGTTCTCTCATAGTTATGGTTGGTGATATGAATTCTGCTAAGTTATATGTTCTTAGAGGTAGCACGTTATCTGGTACTGTTGCTGCTGTTTCTCATGATGACGCTAGTAAAACTAACCTTTGGCATAAGCGTCTTGGACATATGAGTGAACTTGGTATGGCAGAATTGATCAAGAGAGACTTGCTGCAAGGATGCAGTTTGGGTAAGATGCAGTTCTGTGAACACTGCATTTTCGGTAAGCACACAAGAGTTAAGTTTAATGCTTCTGTTCACACCACCAAAGGTACACTTGATTATGTACATGCTGATGTTTGGGGGCCATCTCGTAAGCCCTCTTATGGTGGTGCTCGTTATATGCTTACCATTATTGATGATTACTCTAGAAGAGTTTGGCCTTATTTCATGAAAAATAAGGATGATGTGTTTGCTGCTTTTAAAGAGTGGAAAGCTATGATTGAAAGGCAAACAGAAAGGAAGGTGAAATTACTTCGTACTGACAATGGTGGCGAATTTTGTTCGAATGCCTTTAATGATTATTGCAGGAAAGAAGGCATTGTCAGGCACCTCACCATCCCGTACACGCCTCAGCAGAATGGTGTAGCGGAGCGGATGAACAGGACCATCATCTCCAAGGCTCGCTGCATGATCTCCAACGCTCGCATGAGTAAGCGTTTTTGGGCTGAGGCGGCTGCCACCGCCTGCTACTTGATAAACAGGTCACCATCTATTCCCCTCGACAAGAAAACTCCCATTGAGGTATGGTCAGATTCTCCTGCTGATTATTCACAGCTTAAAGTTTTCGGCTGCACTGCTTATGCTCATGTTGATAATGGAAAGTTAGAGCCGAGAGCTATTAAGTGTGTGTTCATTGGTTATGGTTCGGGTGTAAAAGGATACAAGTTATGGAATCCCGAAACTAGCAAGGCATTTATGAGCAGGAGTGTTGTTTTCAATGAATCTGTTATGTACTTTGATAAGTTGTCCTCAGATGTTTTGCCAGATTTTTCTGAGGAGCAGGTTCGTGTCGAGGTGGAGCACTCTGTTGAAAATGAAAATGTCACTGTTGACAATGATGGTGCTGCTACTTCAGATGATTCTGATCCTGATTCTGCTGGTTCTGATGACTCTGTTTCTTCTGATTCTGATAATGATAATGTTCAGAATTCACCCCCTGTTTTGCAGCCACAACAGTCTATTGCTGCTCGTAGGAACAGGAGGAATTGTGGTCCTCGACCACGTTTAATTGAAGAGTGTAACATTGTTGATTATGCTCCGAGTTGTGCAGAACAGGTGGAGCACGGACATGAGCCGTCCACCTATACTGAAGCTATTGGTTCCGGTGACCGCGAGAAATGGCTTGCTGCTATGCAAGAAGAAATGCAGTCACTCGATAAGAATGGCACATGGGAAGTTGTGTGCTTGCCTAAGAAAAAGAAGGCAGTCCGCTGTAAGTGGATCTTCAAGAGAAAGGAGTGTTTATCTCCTAGCGAGCCTCCGAGGTTTAAGGCAAGGTTAGTTGCAAAAGGCTTCAGTCAAATTCCAGGTGTTGATTATAATGATGTTTTCTCTTCAGTTGTTAAGCATAGTTCAATTCGTACATTCTTTGCTATTGTTGCTATGCGTGATCTTGAGCTTGAGCAGTTAGATGTAAAGACTGCGTTTCTGCATGGAGAGTTGGAGGAGGAGATATACATGGACCAGCCAGAATGGTTCATAGTGCCTGGTAAGGAGGATCTTGTTTGTAAGTTGAAAAGGTCCTTATACGGTTTGAAACAATCTCCTCGTCAGTGGTATAAAAGGTTTGATTCTTTTATGTTGTCACATGGCTTTAAGAGGTCTGAATTTGATAGCTGTGTGTACATTAAGTTTGTTAATGGATCACCTATATACCTGTTATTATATGTTGATGATATGTTGATTGCTGCCAAGAGCAAGAAAGATATCGCTGCTCTCAAGTCACAGTTGAGTAGCGAGTTTGAGATGAAGGATCTTGGTGCTGCTAAGAAAATTCTAGGTATGGAGATTACCCGTGACAGAAATTCTGGTTTGTTGTTTCTTAGTCAGCAAAATTACATTAAGAAAGTTCTTCATCGTTTTAACATGCATGATGCAAAGTCTGTTAGTACTCCTATTGCTCCTCACTTTAAATTGTCAGCTGAACAATGTCCTAGTACGGATGAGGATTTTGAGTACATGTCTAGAGTTCCATATTCTAGTGCTGTTGGTTCTTTAATGTATGCCATGGTTTGCTCACGTCCAGATTTATCATATGCTATGAGTTTGGTTAGTAGATATATGGCTAATCCTGGTAAAGAACATTGGAAGGCTGTTCAGTGGATTTTCAGGTACCTTCGTGGCACATCCAATGCTTGACTGAAGTTCGGCAAGACTGATGAGGGACTCGTAGGCTATGTGGATTCAGATTTTGCTGCCGATTTGGATAAGAGGAGATCCCTCACAGGTTATGTGTTCACGCTTGGTGGTTGTGCCGTGAGTTGGAGGGCAATGTTACAATCTGTTGTTGCCCAGTCTACCACTGAAGCGGAGTACATGGCTATTGCTGAAGCATGTAAAGAATCGGTTTGGCTGAAAGGTTTGTTTGCTGAGCTTTGTGGAGATGATACTTGCATTAAGCTGTTTTGTGATAGTCAGAGTGCTATTTACCTTACCAAGGATCAGATGTTCCATGAGAGAACAAAGAACATTGACGTCAAATACCATTATGTACGTGATGTTGTTGCAAAAGGTAAACTGAAGGTATGCAAGATAAATACTTATGATAATCCTGCTGATATGATGACAAAGCCAGTTCCTGTTACTAAGTTCGAGCTTTGCTCGGACTTAGTTGGTATCACTGTCTAGCCCAAGAGGCTATTTGGCGCCGAAGGTGTTTGTTCTTTGTTGTTTCAGGGTGAAGTTCTCTTTTATGCTACAAGGTGGAATTTGTCTCAAGGTGGAGTGTTGTTTTTGGTGTTCCAAATTCCAGCGGTAGTACCGCTGGGTTAAGCGGTACTACCGCTCGGGAGCTGCCGCCACCGCTACCGCCAGAATGGCGTCTGACGCATTAGTCCGGTACCGACTGGTACCGCTGCGGTACCGCCGCCGGTACCGCTGAGGTGGGAATAGACGAACCAGCCCACCCCAGCGGTAGTACCGCTGGGTTAAGCGGTGCTACCGCCGAGGTGGGATTGATTCCGGGTTGGACTGCACCCGACCTAGGGTTTGATGTTTCTATTTATTCCTCTTGTAAGCCGCCGTTTTGGGGTAAGCCACACATTGTAAACCCACGGCGTTTGTAACCTCACCCGATATAGTGAAGTATTGCTGGCTGGCGCCCGTGGTTTTTCCTCTCCTTTGTTTGGAGAGGTTTTCCACGTTAAATCTCGTGTCCCCTTTGGTTTGATCGTTCCGCTCTTCGTCGTTTTCTTTGCTATCCGTTTACAACACCTATGTCTGGAAATGTTTGAACACATGAACATTTTTCATTCTATGTTTATGATGAATATATGATTAATTGTGTCAACACCTGCAATTTTTCTAAATTCATGATTGTTGTAAACATGGATCTTTTTAGAGATGTGTGAACCTTTTCAAATGCAAGAACACCATTATTTTTAAAAACAAATGCTCACTTAGTTAAAAAATTCACGTGTTTAAATTTTCAAAAAAATCACGGATGAAAAAATATTCATGGGATAAAAAGTTCACGTGTCGAAACAAATGTTCACGTAAAAAAAAGGTTCAACGGAGTTATAAAATCCACGTGTTTGAGAAAAATGTTCACAATGATCAACAAAAAATGTTCACGGAGTTAAAAAAAACTCACGTGTCTACAAAATTGATCACCGTGTTCAAAAAAATATTCACTGGAATCAAATATATGTCTCCATTGGAAAAAATAACTTTCACATGGTTTTCCAGATGTTCAAAAAAATATCCACGGTTTCAAAATTATTGTTCAGAGGTTCAAAAAATATATTCATACACTACCCCAAAAATATGTTGCCGAGCGGCCTCAGTTTGCGAGAAGGAGAAACAAGCTAGAAGACTCCCTGCGAAAATGTGGTAAGATCATCACTCAGTAGCGCCAAGGACGACGAGGGCATAAATCTTATTTGATGAGCAAGCTCGTACGTTTTCTTAATTCATGAGAAGTACAAATATTGCTATCATTACTCTATAGTTCATTGCTCCGTGGTGTTATATATACTAGACCCTACTGGTTGCCCGGTACTATAAATACTCCCTCCTCCGTTTCTAAATATAAGTTAATTTAACTTGTGTGCAAAAAGTTTCATGAAGGGGTCTAGCTGTAGCCTGCTGCGGCGACAACTCGCGTCTGCTTGTTGGATGCAGTACTCTATACGGCTAGGGGAAAGAACCAGCAAGGTAGCACAAACGAACCTCTTTGTTGAGCGTGAGAAAAATCAATTTAGAAAACGTAGCATGTAACGGAGTCTTGCAACGGAATAGCACGTTGGAAAGAAATTCTCACCGGAGGGTTCTGAATTATGAATTCATAGGTCCAGAGTCCATCAAATTAAATTAAATTTATAAAGATGTCAGCAGTCAGCACGGTAGAGTGATTGAGGTTTTGAGAGAGGACGGATTGAAGCTCCCCAGCATACGAATCCAGGAGATCTCTTGGCTGCCGTCCAGAAATCGAGTTGCTGCCAATGCCGTCCAAGCCTCACAATTTCGCGAGGAGACCTGACCTCCAAGCCTCCAAACATAGGGAGTACATGTTCTACTCTCGGAAATCATTCTATGTTTCACCTTCCATGCATGTGTGCACAACTGCAGATATACGGTAGAATTTGGACAATGCATGTTCGTGCAGACATGAGTATGTATGTCTCGAGTACGTACAAATGGTGCGGATGTGGAATTTCCCTCTGCAAGGGTAGAAAGGAGGGGCTTGAGGCCCGGCGTGGTGCTCGAGCCCCTCTGTCCCCCGTCAGATCCGTGGTGGCGGCGGTTCTGGCGGCGGGTTCCCGGAGCTGGTCAAGCTCTTCGGCTGCTTCCTGCGACGGCTACGATGGCGGCCGGGGTAAAGCGGTGTTGGTGGGGCGGGGGGACGTCTGCCGTGATCGTTCATCGTCGAAGGCTCCGTCGCGGCGCGGCGGACGGGCTGGGTGGCGTCTCTCATAGGGCAAAGTTCTCCCTGGAAGTGGTGAGGTGGTGGTTGGTCTCCTTCGTCTTCGTCGCCGGCGAAGCTGCGGATCTTGGTTGTTGCTCTGTTTTCCCTTCGTATTGTACTCGTACTCTGTATTTGGTTCTTTGTTGAATATACGTGGGAAATTTGCAAAAAAAAAAAGGGGTAGAAACAAGAGACAAGACCGGGCCCTCCGCTAGTCGATGCGGTGCAGTACTCCATATAGTACCTGCTTCCGTCCAATTCCTTCCCCTTTCCCGTACCTCGTTTCCACACTTTTTCCAAACACGCCGGCCCCACCACGGAAAAGCGTATTAGCTCCATACCTCTCACTGACATCGCGGTCCCAGCAGTACCCGGGTCCACATGACAGTGAAGTTACCGAGCTGGAGCTCCGTCCACCGATTCCGCTCATCAACGCGGCGCAGCGGCCTCGTGATCCGGACCCGCGCGTGCCGAGGCGCTTGAGAAAATATCTCCCGCGCTGTGGCCCCACCGCTTCAGTGCCCTCAACAATGACACGTGTACGGCGGTGCAGTGTGATGTGGCCCCGGCCTGTCATTCACGAAGGGACGTGACTACGCCGAGGATCTGACGAGCTGGCCCCCCTACTCACACCCCCTATTGGGAGCCTTTGGGCGCACCGGACGAAGCAATGGTTTGTTATTGCCAGAGCGGTGGTCAGCTTAATTAATTATGGTAGCCTGTCGGCTAGTCGTCCGAAATGAATGCGCCGACGGTCTCCCAGGTGGGCGCAGAGAGGCGTCCCGTCAACCCACGCGGCGAGCTCGCGGGATTCACACACGTCGGCGTTAATTCCTACCGCTCTTCGGCGCCGTTAAAAGTCGCGTCCCTCTCCGTGTGGCTCCTCACACGTGGTGCCTCCCCTTGTATCCCGCCGCAAAACCCTTGCTACATCGAAGATGTCGGCGCACGGGCGGAGCCGCGGCCAACGGCTTCAGGCCACACACTCTACCTCTTGCTCGAGGAGACACCAACAATGCGGAACAAAGGCTACCCCGCGCCGCCGGAAATGCGTCCTCCAGGCAACTGCGCGCTCTCCGTCAGCGGCATCTCCTTGCCGCATCCGCTGACCTGGAGGAGCCGTGGCTCAATCGCTGATGTGCTGCGGCACTACTAGGGCAAGCTCACCCCAGAGCTGCGCCAGGACCGCAGTGAGAGCCGGACAACATGGAGCGCTACGCGACAGAGTTCAGGCGTCACCACGGAGATGAACCGCTGGGCGTCCCGCGAGAGCGCTGTCGCGGGACAAAAACATCGCCGGACGCGAGGCATTCTAGGGCGTGTCTGGGCGCACGCTTGCCGCTGTGATGGCGCACATCGCCAACCATGACGCGCACCTTTTTGCCCCTCGTCGGCATTCAGGGCTCCTTCGTCCCTAGCAAACCTCTCGGCGACGAGGAGACCCCATCATAGTAGGTCTCTTGCTCCCGCTCACCGCCAAGGACGAGCCAAACGCACCGCCGCGTCGTCGCACGAGCGCCATCGTCATCTGCAACTGCGCGCCTCCTCCGTCGCTGAAGAAGTTGAAGCCGGAGCCATCACAGCTGGCCGCCATGATCCAGGTGCAAGAGGAGCTGCGCGACCTGGATGCCGACCTCGACGAGATCATAGGGCTCAACTCCGTGATGGAGGAGTCGCGCAACATCGTCTCGACGCTTTCCTTGGAACTAAAAGGCCACACCAAGTCGACCTGGCACCCCTTCCTCGACCTCACTGGCGACGACGACGGCGCAGGCCTAGCGGGCAGGGCCGTCTTAGGCCCAGGGCGAGAGATGTGACGGCCCGGGCCAAACAAATTTGGGGCCTATAATTGGTACAAATGCACATATAAAGCATAGTAGAAAAAAGAGGTTTATGTAACTTGGGGCCCATTGATTGAGTTTATACGGGGCCTCTGAAATCTCATAGCCAGCCCTGCCAGCGAGGTAAATGCCAGGCCGACTTAGAAGACTACATCGTCTTTCGGTGGCGGGAGATCTAGGTTTAGATTTGAATTCACCTAATTTCATTCCAGTTAGCAAAATTTTCTATAAATTTGAATGAAATCCATCTAATTTCGTGTTTAAATAAATTTTGAAATTTGTCTTGGGGCATGACTAGAATGTCCACAATACGCAGCCCGGACGACGTCCACAATACGCAGCCCGGACGACGTCAATAGCGCCCGTTCAGTGCTGTTTCCGGACGTTTTATTGGCGTCGCGAGTGGAGATGCTCTGTTTTCTTTTTTAACTCTACCGTGGTGTCTCGACTGGTCCCGTTGCAAAGGTTACTCAAGGTTACTCAAGTGGGCAAGTAGAATGAATGAATGTTTTTGGGAGTACTAGCAGAAACAAACCATGCTCCACAGTCCAGACCTCAAGTTAAACCACACGCATCGAAACAAAGCAACGCCGGAACGAAAAGGTTGCAGCTCCAGAAGAGCCCAACCCAAGAAAGAACACTGTCTCCTCCCCACTCTCACAGTCTCACTCCATGGCTTCGACTCCGGCCACCTCCATTCCCCCCTTTCTATAAAGCCTCCCTGGCCAGAACCCGCCGTAAACCACGCAACACCCCCTTCCACCGGCTCGCCGCAATGCCACGCCGCGACGGCGTCCTCTTGCTCCTCATCCTCGCAGGAGCGCCGCTCGCCATGGCGTGGCGTCCGTGGCCGCCGCGCGACGCCAGCGGCGCCGTCGACCCCGGCTTCGGCTCGTCCAAGAAGTTCGAGGGGTCGTCGGACTTCGTGAAGCTGGAGTACCACATGGGCCCCGTGCTCGCCGCGGCCATCACCGTCAACCCGATCTGGTACGGCCCGTGGCCCGCCGAGCAGAAGCGCACCATCCGCGCCTTCCTCCGCTCCCTCTCGCCGCCCTCCTCGGAGGCGAGCGGCGTCCCCTCGCCGTCCGTCGCCGACTGGTGGCGCACCGTCCAGCTCTACACGGACCAGACCACGGCGAACGTGTCGGCGGTGGTGGCGCTCGGGCAGGAGAAGTCCGACGCGCGCATGTCCCGCGGCGCGTCGCTGTCCCGGATGGACATCCAGAGCGTCGTCCGGGACGCGGTCACCGCGCGCACCAGGCCGCTCCCGGTCGACGCCGGCGGCGTGTACCTGGTGCTCACCTCCACGGAGGTGCTGGTGGACAACTTCTGCGGCCAGGTGTGCGGCTTCCACTACTTCACCTTCCCGTCCGTGGTCGGCTACACGCTCCCCTACGCGTGGGTCGGCAACTCCGCGCGCCGGTGCCCGGAGATCTGCGCGTACCCGTTCGCCATCCCGGCGTACGTGCCGGGCCGGGTGCCGGAGGCGCCGCCGAACGGGGATGTCGGCGTGGACGGCATGGTGAGCGTCATCGCGCACGAGCTGGCGGAGATGGCGTCCAACCCGCTGGCCAACGCGTGGTACGCCGGCGGGGACCCGTCGTTCCCGACGGAGATCGCGGACCTGTGCGAGGGGATCTACGGCACCGGCGGCGGCGGCGCGTACACAGGGCAGCTGCTCACCGACGGCCGCTCCGGCGCGTCGTACAACGTAAACGGCGTCGGCGGCCGCAGGTTCCTCGTGCAGTGGGTCTGGGACCCCTTCCGCAGCTACTGCTCCGGCCCCAACGCGCTCGACCAGCACTAGCGTTGCACCCCGCGACGCAACTAGTACTAGTAGTATTCCCCTCCATCTGCATGGATTCCTTCCTCGGGACATCCATCCATGGATGCGTGGGGACGTTCTTGTATAGAGCGAGTCTCGGCTGGAAGGAGATGCAGCTTGTTTGGTTGGGGCCGACGTATTTTGGGGATTGCTGGTAATAAAACTTCATAGAAAAATCTTGTAATGCGGAGCGACGCGCGTCGGCGAACCGGCGGCGGTTCGTGCGCCCGCAATGTGTTCAACAGTTTGCTCAAATTTTGTGCCGTTTGAGAGGAATGTGTTCGACAGTTTGCTCAAATTTTAGGCCGTTTGAAGGGTGCCGCTGTGGCGGCTGTGGCGGCCTCCAAATGTTGCCCGGACACACATTCAGAGCCCCGGTGGAGATGCTCTTAGGCCTTGTTTGAATCATAGGATTCTTATAGGAAAAGTGGAGAATTCATTTTCTTGTAGGAATATGTACTGTAGCAGCGTTTGATTTAAAGGAATAGAGCAAAGGAAAGTTGAAGAAATTTTTCCTTCACATTCACATTCCTTGGACCTCTTTTTTCCATATCTCCACTAATATAAAAAGAGAGAGTCTGTCAGATCCGGAGGATCCGAACCATCCATCAGCCCTGATCCAACGTCTCAGATCTGTCCAATATTGTATGATGTGCACAGGGGGAAAACGCAGACGAAGCCCACCCACGCGCCGCTGCCGTTCCCCAGAACCGCCGCCCACCCACACCGCTGCAGTTCCCCGCCGCCCACCCACGCCATTCTCCACTTCTATCTTCCACTTCTCTTTCCTTACTTGTCTGCTTCAGCGCAAAAATCCACTAAGCGAGAAACCCCAACTCTAGCGCGAGACGACTGTCATGGATCCGTCGCGGGTGGCCGAGCTGCGCCCCTGCGTGGACGCCTGCAGAAGGAGCCGGCGCTCCTCGCCGACTCACCCTCGCCTTCTTCCGCGACTACCTCCTCTCCCTCGGTGCTGACCTCCGGCACGCCGCCAAGCCAGGCCCAAGGTTGTGCTCCCGATCTCTCGATCCCTTCTCCATTCCCCGATCTTCTTTTCCGCCGAGCCTGACAAATTGATTCGTGATCCCCTGTCACGTCCATGGACGACATCGACGACGAGGACGACGGCGAGGAGGACGACTACGACATGCGCGACACCAAGCCCGAGCCCGACGAGCTCGACGAAGACATCGGGTCCGACCTCGATCTCGACGACGACGTCGTCGAGCCCGACCACGACGACACCCCGCAGAAGCTCGGTACCTTTGCCTCCCCACCACCAGTGTCCCGGGCGGGCAAAATTGTTTTTGACCTAGAGATTTTGCAAATATCTGCATCGAGTGAGCTGAACGGCGGCGACCTCCTTCCACTCCCCGACATGGCCTCGCCGCTGGCTGCAGACACCTTGGACGGGTCGCTGATTAGTCTTGGTTGGTCTCTATTCATTGCAATTTGATCTTCTATAGATGAACTTCTGATTCCCTATTCTTCTGAATCTCCAAAGCTTCAGAACAGAGCTTGACTATTGATGGGCACCCCTGCCGTCGGTGTGGATGATTGTCCTGGGCTCTTAGCCCCAACGAAGCAGGAACTAACGTGCTGAGGAGAGGACAAGGCGCTCGCCCAGAAGACTTGGTTCTAGGTTCTGTGCTGACCAGCCTGGCGTTCATGACCAGTCTGCACCCGTCGCCGGCAGGCTCCAAGCGACTTCTGGCAGGGAATCCCGCGCGGGCACATATGTCACCTCCTCATGTCCCGCACTTGTTTTTTTTATTCCATTGGTAAGTAAAAGTAAGAAACATAAAGAAGCTGCCTGTTGTTTGGGTGGTGCATGGCTGGTGTTTGTAGAAATGCTTCCACGATAGCACGCAATTGTCTAATTTGTAGCTGCTGTAATTTTTTGTCTACATGTGTCAGTTCATACTAAGAATTAGCGACAATGAAGAATTAAAATGAAGACTGCTAGCCTAGCAGGTTAAGTTCCATATATACATTCATATGACCACATAAGCATGTTGTTTTTATCATTGATAACTTCACGAACACAAACATGTAGTACAAGCTGTTTTGTCTATCATATTGCTGGTAAGAAGCCATTTACATATAGCACCATTTATGTTGGAAATGAGAAGACATTGCACATAGCTTCCACCCAAGATTGACCAATAGACTCGAGCTCCCTGATCCCTTGTGTTGAAGCTAGGTATGCTATATATATCTCTTTCTCATTAAATGGATATTATCTCACAATATTAGAACATTTTGGATGAAGCTTATCTGCATGCAATTGGTCGGATACTCCATGTAATTGGTTATGGATAAATTACAATGGATAAAAATCCATCTAATTGGTTATGGATAAATTATAATGGATAAAAATCCATGCAATTGGTTATGGATAAATTACAATGGATAAAAACTCGCTTCTCGCTATGTCATTCGCTATTAGATCTACATGCCATCAATGTCTGAAGGTGTGTTGATCAAATTAGCCAACTCATCCTTGAAAAAGTTTATATCCGACATGCTAATCATTCGTTCATTTGCTACACAGAGTATATACATATATGTTCAATGTGGACAGGATGCACAAATCATTTCTTATCTCTTCGTTAGCAGAACTTTACCACCTTTCTCATGTATGTGTTTGCAGTAGTAAAGTCCATATCACGTTTTGAACTTGCAGGTGGAGTGTGTCTACTTCTCCATATTTGTGATGAAAATTTGTATGTAAACTTGGTAAGTAACAGTTTTTATATTGTGTTTGACAGTCTGAATTTTGTGTGCTTGTAGGTGGGTCAAAGTCAGCTGATTTCCTGCATGCATTGGAAGAGTGCCTACAAGCTATTCTAGAAATGGAAACTATGGTAACTCACATGTTTTAATATGTATAGCTTCGTGAATCTTTGCTCTCAAATGATTGAAATGCTTGAAAAAAAAGCAGTAACTCACTTATTTCTTCCGATGTGAATGTTTTTGGACTAATTACGTACCACTTGCCTTCCATAGATTAATGTAAAATGAGCCATCCTCCCATTTTCCCTTTTGTCATGTTGTTTGTTGGCCATCAATGTTAATTGCCTCTTTTCCTCTTTTGCCTTCTAAACCTGTGAACCTTGAAAAGATGATTTCTAAATGAAGCTGCAGGATGACTTCTATAGGAATAGCAACACATGTCTTTGCTTCAGGTGCAAAACTATTACCTCATCCTTTAGACTAAATGGTTTATCTTTTCACTCTGTTGTGAGTAATTTGTATTTTATTGGTGTAACTTTTTTGTTGATGATACGAAGTTTGTGTAAGGAAGATTTTTTAGTGCAATGGGTTAGCAGTTGGCTGACCATTGTTTGGTCCAGTCCCTTGGAGAAATTATTATTGTATCTACAAGACTACAATAATCACTTTATGAACCGAAACCCCACTTAACTAATAAATCGTGTCGGCACCGTATAACTGCAGTGGATAGACGCCGGCGCCGAACTGCAGTGGATCGACACCACCGGCGCCGAACTGCAGTGGATTGCTGCAGTTGCACTGCACTGCGCTGACCGTATGCACCCATCTGGAACGCTTCTTGCTTCTGAATTTGATTGGTTTCCAATTTCTGAAGGTGTCTCTATTGTTCATGATCACAATCAGAAAATTCTGTTTATTTTCGATTCTGAACTATACTGCCACTGTTCAGTCGTCAGAAAATTCAGACTGGAACGCCGCCGATCACTTCTAGATCGGTCGGCCGCCGCAACGTGCATAATAATGATGGTGTAGTTGTTCTCTGCATATTTTAGCTCCAGCTGTACAGAATAGCAGCATCGACAATGAGCAATGGATGGCTTCCAGAAGAAGGGAGCGTATATAGTATTTCAGGTGCTACTTACTTCATGTACTAATTAATTAATTATCCTTACATGTTTCTAGCATCGTCGATTTTTTTGTTGATATCTGATCACGTATTTCTCATTTGTTCTTCAGTTTCTTTTCAACCATGGAGAAAGATATTTGTCCAGCCTATGCGTATTTGAATCACTATCTCATTACGCATTTCTCATTTGTTCTTCAGTTTCTTTACGACCATGAAAGGAAGATATTTGGCCAGCCTATGCGTATTTAAATTAGAGTTTGTTCTTATTTACCTTTTCATGCAATTATCAGCTTATTCTCCTACTTTCTGGTCAGTACTCATCATATTTGATGCTATAGTTACTTTGATTAGTTGTTGCAATAGTTTAAAGTAAGTTATCAGGAATAATGGCAGGTCATGGTTAGGGGGATATGCGCCCTCATTCTCTATTACATTGACACCGGACACTCAAATAAAGTACCTGATTGAAATATATATATTAGTATATCATATGACTGGTGGCTGAACGGGGTTTTCCTTTTGTGCTTGCAGAAAGCTCCTATCGATCCGTTCACAAGAGAGAGGTATAAGCCGTCAGCTTCACAAGGTGTGCCGCTTGGACGGATGGGGTATGACTTCCTGGCTGATGATTCTGTCTTTGATCTGCTTTATTTGTTTTCGCATCTTGGATGCCTTAGGTTTTGATATCCGTACATTGCTTTCATAGGAGCGGTAGCATTACAAGAGGATTCAGGGGAGAATTCAGAAATTGGCACATCATTCCTGGTTTGCGTGAGAACTTGCCGGTCATGGAGAATCAGTTTTATATAATGCTTTCCTCTCTTATTATCTTACTGAGATTGTAATAGACCTTATATTCATGTTCTGACTTAACTTCTCAGAGTAGCACTTAAATCTTTCGCGTGGTGTAATTCATAAATATTGCAGGTTGCAGCACAGTTAGTAGATGAAATAATTGGCATATATATGCTCCTTGCCTGAGCTAACTTGGAACATAGATTTGCAAGAGGTGTTGTAGTCCGCTTCATAATATAGCCTGCACTTAGTATTATTAAGAGGGCTCACATATATATCCTATTTACTTATAACCAGCTTTTATGAATGGGTAATGAATTTGCACTCTTTAACAAAAAAGAAATGAATTGGAAAGAGAAATATTTGTCAATATCTACATTAAAATTATTTATAATACGTGCATTGCACGTGCACTGTTACTAGTAGAAAAGAAACAATTCACTTGGACCTCTTTTTTCCCAAGGAACGATGCAGCTAGAGGAAAATAATCTTTGGTCTCAGTTTTTCACTTGCATTCATATCTAATTTCTATCCCTATTCTTATTCCTACATTTTAAAATCCTACGAATCAAACAAGGCCATAGGTTATCTATTTGACACAACTGAACACATGTAATCTGCGTCCGACCACTGTCAAGCAAACTTTACAACTAACATAACACCAGGAAAAAAACTGAGCATTTTCCGACAGGGTTCAAACGAAGTCCGAAATTTGGCCCAAACCACGTTCTAGCTGGCCACGCGTGCGATAGGGCCTTGATAGCTGGCCATGTATGGATCGACCGTTGCAGTGCTGCTTCTAGCAGCTCCTGATGATGCTAGTGTAGATTGGCACTGCGACTGAGTCATGGCCTCATGGGCCAATATGTGTCAAGAAAGAAACCACTATCAAGAATCGGAAAGGTCGTGCATATTTTTCTTTTCACATATGAGCTCCAATAATTAACACAGAGTAATGAGTAGTACCGTATTAGTACTATGTGATGTCAATTTTATTTCACTGATTTAACATGTCTTGCCTACCGCCATCACCATGGCCCATGGGCATTCATCCTCAGAACACATACTGACATATATAACGATCACTTGAAGGCCACAACACGGGCAGAAGGTGCGTAAATAAAGATTTCCCCTTACAAATAGCACTCCATCTTCAAACAAATTGGATAGCATATCATATAGGTATCAACTACTACATGATCATCATGGGAAAAGAGCGAGAGAGTTGTAAGCACGTATGCGAATCGGAGACATGGGGATGGTAGAGAATCGTTGTATTGAAGATGACAGGAAGTTCACACCCAGAAGTTTTCCACTGATTTTCTGGTACTTACCTTGTCTTGCTAACGGAGTGGGCATATAGAAGGTTGTCCGAACCATAAGCTTGACAGCAGCTCCGACTAATTTGTTGGAACGCATGGTCGGATGGACTAGTCATTGCTCCGGCAGGGACCGTCTTTCCTGACAGTGATCAGGAACCACTACAAAGAGGTGTTCTACACCGTCAACGGCATAATATACAAATGGAAGCTTCTCACCCATGGGCTGAGGTTCCTGCATCAATGGGTGTGGGACCGCTTGCGAAACTACCGCTGGGGTTTCTAGTTCTCTACAAGCACTTCTGAGACCTCTAGTCCTCTCCTCGAGAAGATATCTAGTGCTACCAGCTTTTAGGGTGCTACCCGTCCTACCGCAGAAAAAGTCAAATTTAAATGTTTCAAAAATTTCTACGAAAAATTGTGAATGTTCACAATGTATGTTTGTACAATCTGCAAAAGTTTCAGTTCCAAATACGAAACAAATATCGAGAAACTAAAAAGACAAATCTACCATGAATAGTGTCATTCCTTGGTTTTTGTCTTTTTTGACACCCATGACACTGTTTTTTGTTTCTTAATGTTCATTTCGAATTTTGAGCTGAAAGTTTTGGAGGTTGTACAACATATCTTGTGAACATGCATACTTTTTCTTAGAATCTTTTGACACGTTTAAAAATGTTTTTCTTAGTGGTAGCAAAGGGAGCACACTAAGGAATGGGAGTACTAGATATTTCCCTCACATTTATGCATTCTATTTGGTTGGTGTGCCACTAGATTTAACAAGCGTGTCATATGCAGATATCCTGTCAGCGTGTCAGAATTTTTTAAATAAAGAAAGATGACCGAATCTAACAAAAGGCGATCAATTTTTTTAAAGAGATGCTAAAAGGGTCTTAGAATGTTCAGATCAACTAATCTACATTGTTTCAAATAATGGATTATTTTTTTAATTTTTTATAAAATATGAAAAATGACCAAAATTTGGCCGAATCTAACATCATTTGATCAACTTTTATATAGCCAGCAAAAAGAGTCTAAACAATTTCATATGCGTCTATTACTTACAACCATTTTTTATTTATTTTTAACTTTTTACTAACCAAATTTGGTCGATTCAAATGAAATAAGATAAAACTTTTAAGCGACTAGTGAAATTGTCTCAAATTTGCCAATTTGGTTCGTATATTTATAGAAAATCAGATTTTTGCGTAAGTTGAAAACTGGAACCTCTTAAATCAGTCATAAGTTTTTAATATTTTCAAATAACGGAATATTTTGTTACTGCTTTGTGAAGTTTGGAAAATCTTCCAAAATTCGGGCGAATTTAACCACGCATGGCGAAAATTTCCGTATTATATTGTGTCCATTATTTACAATATTTTATTTTCTAACAAGATTAAATTGACCAAATTTTGGTCTAATAGGTCAAAGTTAGGACCGAACTTTTAAGCAATTAGTAAGCTATCTAAAAAGTTTTGAATTAATTTATTTCTAATAGCATTGGAATTTATTAAGTTTAACTTTTAACGGATCATAAAATAATTCTGAAATCAAAATGACGTTGAAAATATTGTCTAAAATTTCACTGCAGCTTTCAGAATGGTATCCAGGATGGCCATGGAGGTGGCCGTGCCGGTGCGTGGCCGTGCGGTGGTGCTGGATGCAAGATGGTGGGCGGCGGCAGCGATGGGACGCTGGACGTGCTCGCCCATGTTTACGGGCTGCCGGGCTGGACACGAAGAAAGCTAGCCTACGTCGCCTAGTCGCACTGTGTGCTTGCCGTGCTTAGCAATGAACCTCTGACGCTCGTTCAGTGTCTCTGGCACATCATTAAATGAGGATACGATTGGCTTGCACTGTTACAAACTCGAGATGCGGTTGATAGCAATGAAAATACGCGTACACGTACAGCTGAACGGATGGCCTGATGGACAAAACGAAGGCACAAGATAACGAGTTCACTGGCGCTCGAGTGCCAAAGAGCATTTTGCTAAAAGAGATAAATGCAAATTACACTAATAGTCCCATCTCATGCGCACGTGATGCTGCGAGGCTGGGCCTCCCAATGGGACTACTCACAGACCACGATAGGTAATTTCAAATAAATGATTGATAGTATTATAGTGTTGCCAATCGTGCATGAATCGAGAGTAGAAGTGTTATGAATGTATGATGGAGATGAATGATTTCCTCTCCGGTTATCCCTTTCCACCTCCCTCCTTTCTCCTCGCCGCACAAATCTTCTCTGGCGTTGTTGATTGTTGAACCAAGTTATGGTGGCCCAAATTAGTTTCTAGAAAAGACTACGTCTACTCATTCGCAAAAAAAAAAAAAAAAAAAATACCACGACTAATATTTGGTGGAAGAAACGTACATCTACGGTCCCAGGGCCGGCTCTAACATTTTAGGGGCCCCGGGGCGAACTCTATAAATGGCCCTAATCAATGGGCCTCTAGCCATTTTTTCTATGTTTTTTATGTATTACCGCTGGCGTGTAGGTCTTTCTGTATGCCACCAGTAATAATGTAGTCAGTTTAGGCAAAACTACTAGTGGCGTGCGGCTATCTATGTGCGCCACTAGTATATATGTCCTAGTTATGGGCCCCAAATTTGGCTGGGCCCCGGGCCGTCGCCCCTCTTGCCCTGGGCCAGAGCCGGCCCTGTACGGTCCTGTCTGGCATACATTTCCACTATTAACGGTGTCTCACATCAATATATTCGGTACAAATGCATGCGCCATTGAATGCCCATTTTCCACAAGACAAATGCTCGTTACCAGGAATTCCTACCAGAAAGTGACGTGAACATATAACCGCATCGGGTAGCGCGTACAATTTTGTAGTACACTATCTCCAGCGCGAGGCTCGATCGGTCAAACAAGGCAAAACAATGGAATAGTCCAAGTATGCATGCTCCTACTGCTGGAGCCATGCGTGCGTATCGTTACAGTAACGTGAGAAATTTTGAAAACTTGGGGCGAAATCAAAATCCCTGCGCAGGTTACATTCACGTGACCCACTCACACGGGTACGTTATCTATCTGGAGTTGACTTGACTAACTAGCTACCATTGTTAATTTTGTAATGAAATTCAAATGGCAGCATCGATCGAGCTATAGTTACCATGTATGTATATCTTGTCCGTGGAATTCTTTGTTCTTGGAGAAAACTGCGGCACGGATTCGGCATGGTGCTAGATTTTCCAAGCAGATTGCAGGAATATCTGTTACGAAATCCACTATAAAAACCCCAGTGTACCCACAAGCTGTACGTACAACTACAAGCTAGAGCCCATACATACGCGGCTAGCTAGTACACGCACACAGGAATCATATACACCCAAGCAATATGGAGGCGCCCAAGCTAGCCATTTTGCTCGCCCTAGCCATGGCGGCGGCCATGATGAATCCTTCCCAGGCGCAGAACTCGGCTCAAGACTACCTCTCACCACATAACGCTGCCCGCGCCGCCGTCGGCGTGGGCGCGGTGGGCTGGAGCACAACGCTGCAGGCCTACGCCCAAAACTACGCCAACCAGAGGAGCGGCGACTGCAAGCTCCAGCACTCCGGCGGACCCTACGGGGAGAACATCTTCTGGGGAAGTGGCTCGAGCTGGAAGGCAGCTGACGCGGTGAACCTATGGGTAAGCGAGAAGCAGGACTACGACTACGGTTCCAACAGCTGTGCTGCGGGGAAGCAGTGCGGGCACTACACGCAGGTGGTGTGGCGCGCGTCGACGAGCATCGGCTGCGCTCGCGTGGTCTGCAACAACAACCTCGGCGTCTTCATCATCTGCAACTACGCACCCGCCGGGAACGTTGTTGGACAGAAACCATACTAGCTGCGTTAGGTAGTCGATACGTCCCTCGTTCCTCACGTACATGCATTCTTATAGGGGCGCACCTATGCAAACAATCATGCAGGTTCTGTTTCTCTCTAGCTAGAAGAAACGAGGGAGTAAATATAAATAAAATGAAAGCCCGAGTAAGCTATGTATTCCACACGTTGGAATGTAATAAATAAAATTTGGATGCTTTATATGTGCCTACGTGACGGAGATGCAACGATGATCTACCGGGGACGGAGCAGTAATTGAAACTAGGGCTCAACTCAAGAGATCCATCTCGGTCGGAAATTTGGAAACGACATGTACGTGTGAGTTTTATATATATATATATATATATATATATATATATATATATATATATATATATATATATAACAGGAGAGCCTAGCTACTCAGACACAAATTTGCACGAGTTAAACAAGGTCAAAATATCGTACATCAAGTGTCAATGTTTCATTTACTCTCTCCGTTCCAAATTAATTGACTTCCATTTATCCACATGTGTATGTATCTATACACGTAACATGTCTAGATACATCCATGTGTGCACAAATGGAAGTCAATTAATTTGGAACGGATGGAGTAGTTGCGAAAAAGTAGAATGTCATTGATTGGGTTTTCCTACTTCGAAAGGAAACGAAATATTGGTTCCATCTAGCTCAAAAATTTCGTACACACATCAACCTACTTTGTATACAAAAAAAGTATTACCACTCTGGGACTTAGTCATAATTCATAAGAGATCACTGAATAATGTTCCGAAGCACAATAAAAGTTCTTCACAGATTAAATATGTGAGCTACTAGTGTAATTACCCCTAAGATAAGAGATGAGGCAAGGACTAACAGCGACACAATCAGAATGGAAGGGACGGAGTTGAAGATTACCGGAGGAAAAGAAAAACGAGAATATTCTAGTTGTAATTAGGGCTACCTATCTACCTTAGGATGATTATATTTACCTTTCTTATTTGCCTCGTCGCCGCTCATGCTGACCGTGCTGCCGGCCTTGCGCACGTGAAGCTTTGGATCGCCGCCGTCTTCTTCGCACCTTGTGGTGTTGGATTGATTGGAATCGGATGATCTAAGTTGCCCTAGACGGCGGTGGGCAGACGTCGAACGCCCAAGCGGAGAAGAGAAGCCGACGATTTGTGCGACTGCGTGCGTGATGCTTCTGATCTCACAAGTCCTTGTTCCTTTTGTATTCTGTTAGTGCGCTTCCTGTTGCTGAAAGTTGGTCTGCTAAACTGCTCAAGATGGGCTTGGGGGCCATATGGTCCAACACTAGCTATTATTTGCGTTAGAGATGATATCCAAGTACGACCATCGATCCAAACTGTTAAACAATGTAATACGGCTTTAGATATAACACATATAAGGGTATGGAGTAGTACTCCAACCTAAATACGCTTCCATGTATTGCCACGTGATGGGCTTTTCATCACTATATTAACACGTACCCGATCGACCCTAGAGGGCAATGATCGTTACCCTAATTCACATGGTATCAGAGTAGGCTCTTCCCTGCCTAGCCGCCGCTCCAAAACCCTAGACGAACATCGCCGCCGCCGCTGCGCTATTGCAGCCGCCGCCGCTCCAAGACCTCAAGATCAAGACGCCGCCGCCGCTGCATCATTGCTGCCGCCGCCGCCCCCTCCAAAACCTACAAAAAAAAACACGACCAAAACTGCCGCCGCCGCCGCATAGTTTGCTGCTGCCGCCGCCTTACAAGAACCTACAAAACCCACGACCAAAACTGCCGCCGCCGCCGCATAGTTTGCCGCCGCCGCCGCCCTACAAAAACCAAGATCCGCTGCTGCCATGTCATCGTCTTCCTCGACGGCTGTGCTCGCTGCCACGCTGGGTTCCACTCCTAGCCAGCCCCTTACCCGTTCCAACCATCTTCTCTGGAAGGCTTTGGTTCTCCCCGTCTTCGCGGAGCCCAGGTCACCGGGCTGCTGGATGGCACAGACGTCGCCCCTGCCAAAACTGTGGAGATTGAAGAAGGCGACAAGAAAATCACCACCGCCAACCCGCTGTATTCCGCGTGGATCGTCCGTGATCAGCAGGTGATGGGATGGCTCCTCGAGACCATCTCTCCGGATCTCCTTCCCCACTTCTTCGAGCATACTTCCACCGCTCAAGTCTGGGGCACGATCACAGCTATGTTCACCTCTGTCTCACGGTCCAAGGTGACACATCTCCGCACGGCGCTCAACAAAACAAAGAAGAAGAAAGACATGACTGCTTCTGAATACTTCACCACCATGAAAGGGTTCTGTTCCGAGCTTGCCGCTGTGGGAAAACCAGTTGACGATGATGAACTTATAGGGTATATCCTTAATGGCCTTGATAGTTCTTATGATAATGTTGTTGCTGCAGTAAACGGTCAGCACGGTACCACTCTTGATGACCTTTTTGCACAAGTTGCTGCACACGACATGCGCCATGAGATGCTCTCCGATGAAGAAGACGCCATCCCTGCTCAAACCTTCACCTCCTCTGCTCACCTTGCTCGTGGAGGCAACGATCAGGGCCGTTCTGGTGACCGTGTCCGCCGTGACGGCGGAGGTGATCGCCGTGATGATGGAGGACAGTGGCGCTTCCGTGCTGATGGGGGCCAGTGGCGCTCCCGCGATGATGGGGGCCAGTGGCGCTCTCGCGATGATGGGGGGCAGTGGCGCTCTCGAGATGACCGTGCACCCTGGTGCTCCCGTGATGGTGGCAGCCGTGATGGGCGCCGTGATGACATGCGCTATGATGCAAGCTGCCACAATGGTGGCAATGGAGGCCGCCGTGATGGTGGCAACGGAGGCCGGAGGCCGTCGTGACGGAGGTGCTAAGCGTGATCGTGCCACTACTCCCTATGTCAACACTACATGTCAGATATGTAAAATTCATGGGCATCCAGCAAGTGATTGCTGGTGGCGCTATGAAGATCGTGATGACTCTGATGATGATACCCGAGAAGAGAAGACAGCTCATCTTGCTTCCTATGGTGTTGACACAAATTGGTACCCCGACACTGGCGCATCCAACCACATCACATGAGAATTGAGCAAACTCACCACTCATGACAAGTACAATGGGTGTGATCGTGTGCACACTGCAGACGGAAACGGTATGATAATAAGCAACATTGGTCATTCAATATTATGCACCCCACATGCTTCCTTTAATCTTAAAAATGTCTTGCATGTTCCTAGTGCCACCACAAATCTTTTATCTGTTCATAAGCTTACACTTGATAATCATATCTTCTTTGAATTTCACCCACATTTCTTTTTAATTAAGGATCAAGCAACAAGAAGAATACTGTTTAAAGGACCTTGCCATGATGGTCTCTACCCACTAGTGCCGTTCTCCACAGGGTCATCCAAGCATGCTTTCATCACAATAAAGCCGTCGTCCTCCACATGGCATCGCCGTTTAGGCCATCCTTCATCCTTTGTGGTTCAACAAGTCCTTAGGAACAATAAAATTTCATATACTCCAGAAGTTACTCCATATATTTGTGATTCATGTCAGTTAGCTAAGAGTCATCAGTTGCCATATCCTACCTCCACTAGTGTTTCCACTGTTCCTTTGGAGCAAGTGTTTTCTGATGTATGGGGTCCTGCACCTGAGTCTGTTGGCAGACATTCATATTATGTAAGCTTTATTGATGATTTTAGTAAATTTACGTGGATCTATTTGCTCAAGAAACGCTCTGAGGTGTATCAAGTCTTTCTTAATTTTCAGCAACTTGTTGAGCGAAAATTTGATAGAAAAATCATTACCATGCAAACTGACTGGGGTGGTGAGTATGAAAAACTTAATGCTTTTTTCCAAACGCATGGTATCTCTCATCATGTCTCTTGCCCACATGCCCACCAACAAAATGGTTCCGCTGAACGTAAACACCGTCATATTGTTGAAGTTGGTCTTGCCTTGCTTGCCAATGCCTCTATGCCTCTTAAATATTGGGATGAAGCTTTTCTCACAGCCACCTTTCTTATAAATTTGCTCCCAAGCAAAGTCATTAATCTTGATACACCTGTTGAACGTCTTCTCCATACCAAACCAAATTATGAGTCTCTTAGAGTTTTTGGATGTGCCTGTTGGCCCAATCTCTGCCCATACAACAAAAGAAAACTTGCCTTTCGCTCTAAACGTTGTGTCTTTTTGGGTTATAGTCCACGTCACAAAGGAGTTAAGTGTTTGGATGTCTCCACCGGCCGCATTTATATCTCACGGGATGTTGTTTTTGATGAGAGTGTTTTTCCTTTTGAATCCCTTCATCCTAATGCCGGTGCTCGTCTTAGAAAAGACCTCCTTCTTTTGCATGGGGATGCAAATATTGATGATTATATGCCTTTGCCTATTATACCAGTTGTTGCTAATGATCAGCATGCAGAAACAAGTGTACCAGCAGGTGCAAGTATCACGCAGGAAGAACAAGAAAAAAATTTGGCGCAAAATGGTCCAGAAATGAGGCAAAACCGTGCGTCTAATGATAGACAGCGTCTGCCCCTGGTTGATCCCGAGGAAGATCGAATCCTTGTCGATCCCGAGGAAAATTCCCTCGACAGCGGCGGAGAGCGTCAGATGTTGACTCCGAGGTGGATCCTGGCACGTCCGCCTCCGAAGCCCAGCAGCCTTCGTCGCCTGATCTGCACGAATCCAGGAACGCCGCGTCATGCTCCAGGCCAACGCGGTCTACGTCGCCGTCACGGACCCCGCCGAGGTCCCGCTCACCTGACGACTCTGGCTCCGCCACGTCGCGCTACCGGACACCGCCCTCGCCTCGTTCTCCGCAGCGGGGTGCAGTTGCGGACGCAACAAACAACGACGCCGCACATGGGGGGACAAGCTCGGCACGATCAGCTGCACCCAGCCCTGGTGTGGCTAGTCCTGCGGCATCTAGCCCTGAGGTGTCTAGCCCTGCCGAAACGCCTCCTTCTTCGCACGTCACCCCAGCGCCTCCTGAACCTCGAACTCGACTTCAAAAAGGTATACGTCAGCCTCGCATACCTACTGATGGTACTATTCGCTGGTGTCTTCTTGCTTCCACAGGAGAACCACGCACATTGTCTGAGGCGCTTGGGGATGGCAAGTGGCGGAAAGCGATGGAGGATGAGTATGATGCTCTTATGCAAAACAAAACATGGCACTTAGTTCCTTCACATCATAAAAAAAATCTAATTGACTGCAAATGGGTTTATCGTGTTAAGAAAAATGCAGATGGTACCATTGACAGATACAAGGCACGCTTGGTTGCAAAAGGGTTCAAACAGAGATATGGGATATATTACGAAGATACATTCAGTCCTGTGGTCAAAGCAGCAACAATACGCATTGTCATTTCTGTTGCTGTTTCCCGAGGCTGGAGTTTGCGGCAGCTAGATGTCAAGAACGCGTTTCTCCATGGCGTTCTGGAAGAGGAAGTCTATATGAAACAACCTCCAGGTTTTGAAAATCCTCAAGCTCCACATCATATCTGCAAACTTGATAAGGCCTTGTATGGTCTCAAACAAGCCCCTCGTGCGTGGTATTCACGGCTTAGCACCAAGTTGCAACAGCTTGGTTTTGCTCCTTCTAAGGCTGACACCTCCCTTTTCCTTTATAACAAGTCTGGTGTTATGATATTTGTCCTAATTTATGTTGATGACATTATTGTTACAAGTTCTTCAGATCAAGCCATCTCTGCTCTTCTTCATGACCTGAATACTGATTTCGCCCTCAAAGACTTGGGAGATCTACACTATTTCTTGGGCATTGAGGTAAAGAAGACACAATCTGGTTTGCTTCTCACCCAGGGAAAATATGCTACGGATTTACTTGCTAAATGCAACATGAACAAGTGCACTCCTTGTCCTACACCCTTATCCACCACTGAAAAATTGTCCTTAACTGAGGGAACTCCTCTTGGTCCTGATGATAGTACACATTACAGAAGCATTGTAGGTGCCTTGCAATATTTAACATTGACACGACCTGATATTTCCTTCTCAGTTAACAAAGTGTGTCAGTATTTGCATGCTCCTACCTCTGCTCATTGGACAGCTGCAAAAAGAATTTTAGATATGTTCAGGGTACTCTTCATGTTGGACTCACTTTTCAGAAGTCCTCATCTACTTTGCTTAGTGCATTTTCAGATGCAGATTGGGCAGGCTGTCTTGATGACAGACGATCCACTGGAGGATTTGCTATATTTATTGGGCCAAATTTGGTTTCTTGGAGTGCCAGAAAGCAGAAAACTGTGTCAAAGTCAAGTACTGAAGCTGAATATAAGGCTCTTGCAAATGCTACAGCTGAGTTAATTTGGGTTGAAGCTGTTCTCAATGAACTTGGTGTTAAATTAAAGGACAAACCATGTTTATGGTGTGACAACTTAGGTGCTACATATTTATCTGCTAATCCTGTGTTTCATGCTAGGACTAAACATATTGAGATAGACTATCACTTTGTTCGTGAGAGGGTTGCAGACAAGTTGCTAGATATCAAGTTCATATCTAGTAAAGATCAAGTTGCTGATGGCTTTACAAAGGTTTTACCAGTCAAGAGTCTTCATGAGTTTATCCGTAATCTCAACCTCTCCGAAGGTTGTGATTAAGGGGGCTGTTAAACAATGTAATACGGATTTAGATATAATACGTATAAGGGTATGGAGTAGTACTCCAACCTAAATACGCTTCCATGTATTGCCACGTGATGGGCTTTTCATCACTATATTAACACGTACCCGATCGACCCTAGAGGGCAACGATCGTTACCCTAATTCACACAAACAACGTGCATTGACTGGGTAGCCATGACCATGACTCCTTCATAGTGGCGACCTACCACTACAAATTCAGAGCTTCACGACCATGCGACGAAAATTGTTAGAAAGCAATTCATGCAAAAATCAAAACTACACCCAACCGATATAGTTACCCGGGTGGCCATGACTCCTTAATTGTGCCAAGCTACCATTATTGTTCGACTCAAAATAAAAGAATGACCTGATTGTTGAACCTGTAGCTTGGCGCAAACCAGAAGAAGGATGGTACAAGCTAAACGCTGATGCCAGTTTTATGGAGGAAGATAACAAAGAAGCTTGTGGAGCTATTAGGCGTCCCCAAAATTGTAGAGTATTTTTTTTCAGCTTGGGGGCAATTCCTCATGGCCAAAATGCTGAAACTTCAGAAGATATTCCTGTTCTGGGAAGGTGTTAAAGCTGCGCTTCCTTTAGCTGACAGACATGTTATCATTCAGAGCGACAATGCAACCGTGGTGCAAGGTCTGCTCGAGTCAGATAAATTTCAATCAGCAACCATGTTTGTGCTGTTAGAGGCGAAGGTTTTACTTGCAAATCTCCCAGGTTTCAGGATAGAAAAAGTGAGTTGAGTTGGCAATACCACACCTCATAATATTGCGAAGTTTAGTTATAGAGATTGGTGCGAGGGTGTGTTGCTGGATTCGGTGCCTCCCTATGTGGAGGATACTGATCTGAATCATGCAATGGAGTCTGTAAACAAATCTTTGATTTATAACAAAGTTTTAAAAAAGTGACCTACCATTAGTACTGTTCCGGTATGTAGCAACTATTATTGCCTGTTTGGAGCCCAATCATCACATGCGTACTTGCGACCACACGGAGTAGAAGCAACGACCAGTGATTGGAAAGTTATTAAGATTTGAATTTTGTCACGTTTATAAAATGATTAAATGCCAAAGACTTTTACAATTATAAAGTACTGAAATTTGGAATTAGAATTAGAATTTTTGAATATGGTTGTAATTCAATTTTGAGAACCTTCACTTCAAAACCTGTTCAAATTTTGGAAATGACGACATTTAAAAATTGTGAAGAGTTGAAAATTGTTAAAATGTAAAGAAAGTTTACGTTTAAAAATTGTTCATATTTCGGAAATTGTTTAGAAGAAGAAATATCGTGGTGTGGAAAATTCAAATTTGAAAATGTACGCACTCTAAAGTTGTTCAGAATTAGATTTGGTAAGTAGTGAGCAATTTTTTTGTGTGGTCATGCTCATGTATTTGTCACATTTGTAAATAGCGCGGTGTAAAAAATTTAAATCTAAAAATGTCCACATTCAAAAGTTGTTCAGATTTTGATGTATCATTTTTTAAAATAAAATTTACATTTGTAAATTGTTGAAATTTTAAAATTGTTAATAGTGGGAAGTTATTCGTATGTGATAGGGGAAAGAGGGGGAGCGAGTTGTGCTGGCGGTTTTGCACGAAGGTCCCTGGGGTTTGCCGAAATTGCAGTCGGTACCTTGGTGGGGGGTTGCGTGTAAATTTCTGCTCCAAAATTCGTGCGGGAGGGGTGACCGGGTGGAAACCGGTTTCACCGGCCGGCGACCGGTCGACGTGGCAACGCCTGATTGGCAGAAATTCCGTATCTACTGTAGCAGTAGGCTGGCGTGGACATTTTCTGACCGCTGGATCGGCCGGATCGGACGGCTGTGAATTGCCGGTGACGTGGCTCTGCGGAAGGGGGGTGATTTCTTCCAGCTTTTATATATTGATCTATATCTATATTCTAACGGTCAAATATAGAAACGACACAGATCTCATCACCCCAAAGGACACTCGTGATTTCGAGTGTATAGGTGCATGCCCGAGAGCCAAACGTCCGCGTTATCTTTAGTATTTATACTCTTTTCTCCACCTCGATTCTAAATCTTGTAAGGTAACCAAGATCCCAAGGGCAATACAAAGAGGACGCATGAACATCAAAGACTGGAAAATTACGTAAGAAACTCGTGACAGCAAGGGGAGTACAACAGCTGCAAGTAATTCTTTGGAAAGTAACAATGATGTCACGGAATGATAATTTATTGGTGGGGTTCTACCATAATAATATAGACAAATATAGGACCAAGGTTAGACAATCTTATCCATGATACTGCATCAGTATGGATGTCACACACAAAAACGCACTGTACAAATTTTTTTGTTGACAAGAACAACTTTTTATTATCACTTAGTATTACTTATTTCCCATTAAAACCCATGTGTGTAGTAGCTACAAGGGAAACCTCAGGGATTTCTATCTAACATCGCATCCGAAGGAGCAAAGATCATCGTCCAAGATAAATCTCGAAAAGAACAGCTCGACACTTAGCAACAACACCTTTTTGGCGGGCCGAACTACCCCTAGATTACTTCAGCTGAATTCTCATGGATTCCTCCCCAGTTCTGGAGCGCATAGAGATTTCTGACTGCATTCCCTATCAGCACTATCCAACGTACATACATTTTGAAAGTTGAACAGCACGGTCCATTTCAGATAAGATTACCTAATTGGTACTTTGAAGAAAGCTTTATGACAAGCTGCCCACGCTGTTCTGAAAATTGGCGTAGCTGACGTCGCCTAGGAGAACTATGTTCAGCTGGTTGCTCACTATGTGATTGTCATCCCAATCAAGTACCTGCCCACCCCCCCCCCCCCCCCCCCCCCTTGCGCTGGGGCGTCTGAGACGGGTGGATCTTCAACCCTACATTGACAAGGTGGCGTCCAGACTAAACCCCTACAAGACCAAGTTCCTGAACCGAGCCGGATGCGACACAATGGTCAAGTCTGTCCTTACGGCTCTGCATATTTTCCTCCTCACGGCTATCAAGGCCGATAAAGGTACTCTAAAGGCTTTTGACAGGCTTCGCCGGGCCATGCTATGGAATGCGAGCGATACAGTAACTGGCGGGAAATGCAAAGTGAGTTGGAAAAAGGTTTGCCGCCCAAAGAAGCTGGGAGGTTTGGGAATCCTGGACCTCGAGAAATTTGCGAGGGCGCTGAGGCTGCGCTGGTTGTGGTTCGAGTGGACAACTCCGGAAAAGCCTTGGGTGGGGCTAGAAACGCCCAACGATGACACTGACAGAGAGCTGTTTAATGCCGCGACAAAAGTTATCGGGGACGGCCATACCGCCAGCTTCTGGTCCTCGTCTTGGCTGAACGGGACATCGCCCAGGGCGCTTGCTCCAAAGATCTTCCAAGCTTCAAAGAAGAAGAAGCGATGCGTCAAGGAAGCCCTCACCAACCTCTGCTGGGTGGCAGGCATTGCGGTGCACGAGTTCACCCTGGAACACATCTCTCAGTTTGTTAACCTCTGGGGCCTTCTGCAGGAGGTAACGCTGGACCCCAATTCCGTGGACACAATCATCTGGACACTAACTACTGATGGGAAATACTCGACGGGATCGGCATACAAGGCGCAATTCATCGGATCCATCCCTGCTCCTTCAACCACCTGGTCTGGAAAACGTGGGCACCACCCAAATGCAGATTTTTTGCATGGTTGGTGGTGCAGAACAGGCTGTGGACTTCTGATCGCCTCGCGAAGAGGGGATGGCCGCACACGCCACTATGCCAGCTCTGTAGGTGTCAGAATGAGACTGCTAGGCACATCCTTTTCGAGTGCAGATTCTCTAGGCACATTTGGCAGGCGGCAGCCTCCTGGCTTTCCTGCCCTTCCTTGGTACAGGATTTGGGCTCGGGCCAGCCTACTGTCCTTGATTATTGGCAGGCGGTCTCCAAATCCCCCACGGCTCACCCTAAAGGGCTTCGGTCAGCAGTCACGTTGATTACCTGGGAAATCTGGAAGGAAAGAAACGCTCGCGTCTTCAACAACACCTTCACCATGCCATCGGCGCTTACCCAGAAGATCAAAGATGAGGGCCAAAACTGGATCCTACCCGGAGACAAATCTCTTGCTGAGATAGTTGCTTAGATATGACGATCTTTCTTGCTGAGAGACTGGACGGTTGACTGTATCTGTAACTTTTACATTCCAGTTATTACTTTGGCTTAGGCCGTGTTGTGTTTACTTCTCCTATATCAATATAAAAGGCAAATCTTTTGCCCAACTTCAAAATACTCCCCCGCGCGCCCAGCTCCTCTCTGTGGCGGACGATAAACCGGTGGCGGGACCACGTGGAAGGCGGAGGTGAACGCTCTGGGAGGAAGTGGCATTGGGTAGTGGGAACGGTGGCGGCAAAAGACGAGAGAGGTGGAGGAGGCACCAGAGATAAGTAACCCGGGTTTTGTGCATCGTTGTTGAACTGAAGTTCAAAAAAACTAACATATAGCCAGTTCATTAGCACAACGAGGTGTGTATCATGAAATTTACGACGAACTTCCAGGGATGGAACTCCTGCCTTCTTCACTATGGCGATACTCTACCATCCAGATGTCTCCGATTCTCATGTGTGTTTTACATCTCTCTGGTCCCTCTCCCATGTTAGTTCATGTAGTTGCAGCCTATCTGACATGTTACCCAGTTCGTGAATGATGGAGTACTATTTATATAAGGGAAAAGCGTTACTCACACTCCAGAGTAAAGGTGGTTGGAGCCATGTAGTGCTCATTATGTGTGTCAGCATGTGTTGACAGGATGGATGTTCATGACAGTAGGCGAGTTCCAATGTTTCAGTTTACTTCAGGTTTCAAGTCTATCTATTAAACTTCTGATTGTATGAGAGTTGACTACATCATGCGAGAGAGACAATAAACAGGTTTAACAGGAGAAGCCAAGGTTACGTGGGAGAGAACATAGAACGTAAGTCTATGGATGGTTCTGTCAATTCGTTGATCCATAGAAGAATAGCCGTCTTATCCTTTTTCTTTGCCCTGTGAGACCACATTGCTTCAAACTACCAGCGTTTTTTGGCTACCGTTTCCACAAAAATGATGACATCATCGAAAACTTTCGTGTTGTATAACAACCATATAATCAGATAATGTCAGTGACTATCAGATCCCATGTTGGTAGCTTTGACAGCTGACTCCTTTTAGCATCCGGAAACATCAGTTTAATCTTTTAGTCCAGTCCGATCAATTCCTAGTCAATAGACAAGCTGCCCTTGGTTGCAATGGAACGCCAAGAAATCCGAGCTTCCGAAGGGGTCTCGTAACTTAACTTTCCCTTTGACCAGCAACAAAACCTTTCTTGGGTGCCGAATTACTTTAGGTTAGTTGAGATGTCTTGTCATGGATCCCTCCCCAGTTGTGAAGCACATACGTACAAATTTCTGACAGACAAATGTCTTGTCCTTCTGATACTACAGTCCCTGGCAGACCTGTCCAGGTTAGATGTGAAAGAGAACCCTGCATGCATAAGGAGAGTCGCGCTGGTGTTGTCGTAGATAAGAGCATCTCCACCGGGCATCTAAATCGGTGTTCGACACTGATACGTCTCAAACGTATCTCTAATTTCTGATGTTTCATGCTTGTTTTATATATCAATGTCACATGTTTTATATGTATTATATATCACTATTATACATTTTTTGGGACTAACCTATTAACAAGATGCCACAGTGTCAGTTCCTGTTTTCTGTTGTTTTTCTGTTTCAGATAATTATTTAAGGAAATATTCTCGGAATTGGCCGAAACAAAAGCCCAGACTCCTATTTTCCCGACAAGTACACGGAGCCAGAAGGGCAAGCCCGGGGGAGGCCCACGGCCTCCTCACCATGCCGTCGCGCAGCCTAGAGGGGCGGCGCCATGACATGGTGAGCCCGACTCGGCCACCCTCTCGCGCCGCCCTTTCGCCTATATGATTGTCATTAATTACCAAAACCACACATGGGGGCAACATGCACTTTCAATCTCACCCATTTTGGTAATTGATGACAATCCTTTTACGAGGGTTTATATAATAAATTTAAGCAACCATGCAACACAAAGAGTAAGGATGCAAGAGAACAACAAGAGAATAAACCCATATTCGCTTAAACCCTCTAAATTTCTCCCCCATTGGCATCGATTGCCGAAATGGGCGAAAAAAAAGAAGGCCAATATAATAAGAGCTCCCCCATAATGTGTGCATTTCTCATCATATGAGTGAAATCAAATGCACATATTCAATGAAAAATAGTTGGGTGATGATCAAACTATATTGAGGATCCAAAGATTGCAAAAGAATATCAAATAGAAAGATACTTCAACGAAAGAAGTAAGCAATCAAAAGGATCTGAAAAGTGATATAAATATCAAGAGGGAACTCCCCAAGGTACGTGCACAAATAGGATTTGTATTTTAATATAGTATGCACAACATGGAATCCTCACTCCTCCTAGATAAATTTGAACACAAGCACATGCAAGAGAATATAAATGAGAAAAGAGACAAACAACTTGCAACTTGCAACTCCCTCCTGGAATATAAATTTTTGCAACATGAGTAAGGAGCGGCAAATATAAGGATGAGTGTGAGAAAAGAAGACATTTTAGGAGACTAACACAAGGACGAGCAAAATCATCAACATAGTCTTTCAAAAGGAGTTGCACATAGTGCATATCATGTCTTTTCCATACCCACACACCAAAAGAAGATAAATCAAATAGCTCAACAAGCTTAGTAAGATGCAAAAAACATAACACAAAAAAACTTGTGCCTTTTAGAAACCACCAAAGAATCAAAAGCAATAAGAGGTGGTCACTAAAGAATTGGAATATCAATTAAAGATGTAACTATTCTCATGGTATAAGTTTCTAAGTAGACACGAATCACTAAGATATGGGTCTACAAATAAACATGTACACACAAGATATCATGATATCCAAGAGGAAGTCATAAATACACCGATAAGATCTTTGCTTAAAAGCATAGCACAAAAGCCCAATTTTATCTTAAAGGAATATAGATGAACTCGCAACACACACTCATCATAGCATCAAAAATATCCACAAGGGAAAAGGTTAACGAAGGGATGCTCCGAGTAAGATAACAAGTATCACAGAAGGCAAATGATTTTGAAAATTCATCAATGTTGCACATGAGAGACTTTACGTAGAAAGTGCAAGATTGACATAATTGGAATTGATGGATCATAGAAATGAATATATAGTCCCCTTGTATGTAATCATCCTGGCTTACTCACATTTGCAATAAAGACATTTTGCAAAAACCAAATTAATTGCAACAAAAGAGATTCATGCTAAGATGCAACCTACACAAGGTTGAAAGCTAGAAATGAATGCATGAGGTAGATAGTTGTTACCGAGATAACATTGGTGATGTAGAAGATAGGAGCTAACAATTATCCAAACTTGGCTCCAATGAACACAGGGTGACACCACCTTCCTTGTAAATGAGACAAGCTTCCAATGCATCTCCAATGTATCTAAAACAAATTCAAGTACACCATGGTACCCAAACTCATTGGGTCCAAATTAGTTAGAGCAACTACAATACATAGGACAAACTCCACATAAATATGTGCATATTAATGTGAAATTGAATTTCATGCACATCTTAGCCATTTAGGATTTGATGGAGTTTATCCTATATATTGGATCAACGAAAGTAAGCATGCCAAAGATATACATATTAAATATGCATGCACAAGACTTTCAAGAACCAAAATAGATATAATTTGGATACAACACCAATTAAAACAAGAGAGCGCACATTAGTGTGACACGAAAAGAGTTGTCCAAATTATATTAAATACCCAAATCAACACATGATTGAAGATACCAAAAGAAAACATACCAAATGAAAGTATGATCAAGAATAACCAAGCCCTCTACATTTTCATGATGGCACAAAATACCAAGACGAAAAATGCTTGTCTTCAAGGACACATATCATCGGGATCAAAAACCAATTAAAGACAAATAGTGTTCAAAACATATAGGATAGCTCCCCCAATATGTGTGCATTATTTATGATTTGCATTTGAATACAAAGCACACCAATGGGATCATCACACACCATATATATTATACAAACACTAGTCAAATTCAAGAAGAGCAATAAGATCCATAGGATTCAATGAAGACAAAAAGGAGTTTGATAAACACGTTTTGGCAACAAAATAAGGCAATTCAAAGGAATAGCCAAAATGAAGATGGTCTACAAATTTCACCACAAATATGAGTATCACTTGTCATAAACAAGGAGTATGGAGATATTACTCGGTGGTAGGAATGATATTCAAGGCCAACTTCACAACAAATAAGTATATGTCAAAGGATAGGAATTGAACACATGCTTAGATAGAGATTCTTGACGGCTTCAATTTGATCAACGATCATGCAAAGCACCAAGAAACTTTCTCACACACAAGATCCAAAGGATGAGAGATAAAAGGCATTTAAGAAAATATGGAACTTGTTTGAGAAACATGCCACATGGAAAAAGATAAATCACAATATCAATTCTAGGTGGCAAAACCTCACATGCTCACATTTTCTAGGCTTGTAATATGCACATAGCTTATTACTCCCCCATAATGTGATAATCCATTTATTTAGAAAAGAGGCAAATAAAACCAACTCAAGCAATTAATGGACATTATAGAATTTGAACTTCTCATGAGCATGACATACCACATAGAGAATAGATAATATTGATATATCAACACTAAGTGGTATTCCTCATGTACACACATTTTAGGATTGTGAAGTGCACGAAGCATATCACTCTCCAAAAATGGATAGTTCATTAATCTCTCAAGGAGAGCCAACAAGATAAGATAGCAAATAAAGGCAATACGGCTCAAAACAAGTAAATGGTGTGCAAACCAAAATACACATACTTGATTTCTCATGATAAGTAAGTAGAGAGCACAACACATACAAACCCTAGCAAGGTACAAAACCTAGCATGTGCAAGGGTGCAAGCAACTTTCAAAGTATATAGGATTTAAATAAAAGTTACCGCAAGGAGGAACATTGGATAAGAATATACAAGATAACCCAAATGACCTGGCTTGAGAGAATATAATTGATGAAGATCCCTTAATTCTCCATGATGTACCCAAGGTCTCCAATACCCTCCAACAACACCTATTGATCAAGTTTTTGCTTGTTGGTCCCCAACCAAGTTGGGTCCTAAGAGGTTAGACACAATAGGTTTGGTAACCGAAATGGTTATTTTCTTGACACCACTTTGAGTACCAACATATTTGGCAAACACATTGCCAACCTTATCATTCCAAAGAAAATAAACATCATCAACTATAGTGGAGTTGGATAAGGTACCATTTGTGCATGAAGAAGAAAGGTGACCCTTCTCACGGCATAGGTAGCAACATCGACTTTTCTCTTCTTCATGAGAAGTGGCCGTTCTTCAACTTGAGGAACTTGAGTTTGAGCTTGAGTCCTCTTATCTTTTAGCTTCTCACCAAAGGACTTCTTCTTCAAAGGGCAAGATCTAACATGGTGCCCATCAACTTTGCACTTGAAACAAACGATCTTGGCCGAATCCTTAACTTGTTCTTGGTTCTTGTTATTCTTGATAGACTTGGACTTTTTATTGTTATTGGAGTTGAATCCAAGTCCACTCTTGTCATTGGGGCGTCTTTGAACACTCAACATATTGTCAAGTGTGGACATCCCAACATGACGCTTCTCCAAGTCTTTCTTCAAAGAAGTGACTTAGGCCTTGAGCTCTTTAATTCCTCTACATGGTTAGTATCAACACAAACACTAGAGGAAGTATATGCTTCATTGTTAGAGCAACAAGGTAAGGAAAGTAATTCATCACAAGATTTAGCAACATTGTGAGTGGATGAATCACTAGGACTAGCACAATTCAATATATCATTAAGAGTATAAGTCGTGCCATTGTCCATATGCGGCTCACAAGATGTTACCTTTGATATAATAGCCTAATGAGCTAACTTTAGCTTAGTATATGATGCTAGAAGATCATCATTAGAGCTAGAGAGCTTTTCATGACTTTCTTCCAATTTCCCATACTTGCTAGTTAGCAACTCAAGTTGGGCCCTTAGCTCAACATTCTCCTTCAAAATAGGTGCTTCACAAGAAGTGGAGTTAGTAGCACAAGCATCATTATCATTAGAAATGGAAGAAGACAACTTGACAAGCTCATCATTTTTAGATAGTTGAGTTTGGATTTGATCATGAGACTTTACAAGGAGAGAGTGTTCACTTTCCAAAGCCATACGGGCTTTGTCAAGTTTCTCTATATCCTCAACTAGTCTAGCATTGCCAACTCCAAATTCAACCTTTTCCTTTTTAAGCACTTTATATTTTGCAATAGAATGATCTCTTTCCTTAATGATTTTAGCAATGATAAGATCATTTGATTCATCAAGAGATTCAAGTTTCTTCTCAAGAGACACTCGAAACTCTTGCTCTTCCTCAAGGGCATTCTCTAAGGATGCTTTTTCAATAGCGTCTTCTCTCTCAATTTTACATTTATCATAAAATTGTGTTTCCAAATCCTTAATGTAAAGCTTGCGGTGGACAAAGGTACTCATGATTTCTAAGAAGTTATCACGAGCAATTTTATTTGTTGAAAGCGCAAGATTAACAATTTTACCCATCTCATGAAAGGAAGCATCGTCATCATTATAATTATCATCATCATGAGATATATTGGGATTCAAAGTAGGAGATTCCTCGGAACCCTTACCCATAAGGCAAAAGTGAGTAGTTGACAAAGATGATGAAGAATTACTTGAATTACCATTGAGGTCCATGTCTTGTTCCAACAAATGTTGGGATTCCTCTACATTGTTAGTCATGCAAGTACTAGAGGATATGGAAGCATTAGTTTCATGACAACAAGACATATAGAGCATATCATCATGAGATTTAGTTAAGCAATTATTACATGATATGCAAGGACCATCAACTCTAGCATGTATGACATTTGGTGTGCTAGAAGAGTTTAAGTACAAAGATAGAGCACTGCAATGAAATAGAGATGAAGTATAGTCAATAAAATATTCACCATCAACAAAGCAATTTCTATCACCACTCACCATATCATTACCTTGTGACAAATCACATGTTGGTGAAGTGGAATAAGTTGTTAACTCATCACGGCCGGAGGTGGAGGGAGAACAATCATCCTCAATAATTTTGGACACTTCATATATATCTTGAAGCTTGGTCCAAATCTCATGAGCATTCCGAGAAGGCATGATTGAAACAAGAACTACATCGCTCAAAACACATATAAGACCATTAGTAACTTGAGTCTCGAGATGAGAGTTTATCTCATCCTCTAAAGATAATTCTTGGGAATCCTTTGGAGGAGATAAACTCACATCTACAATCCTCTTAATATAATTTGGACCCATGGTCCTAAAAAGATTAAGTATGCGAAATTTCCAAACATCATAATTTGTGTCATCGAATATGAAAGTGAGATTGTGCACTAATTCTCTAAACGACATCTTTACTCTCTAGGCGGTAAATCCCAAAAAGAGAGCCGAAGCTTTGATACCAACTGAAAGGACAATGATGTTGCCTAGAGGGAGGGGGGGGTGAATAGACGGTTTAAAACATTTCCGGTTTAGGCTTGATAATTGCGAAATAAAACTAGGTGTTTAAATTAAAAAGCCGACAACCCTAAATAAACTAGGCTCACCTATGTGCACCAACAACTTATGGTAAGCAAGACAAGCAACAAGGTGATAGCAATATAGAATACTTCAAGCACGAAGGCTATCACAATGTAAAGTGCATAAGTAAAAGGTTTGGGTATAGAAATAACCGAGGCACGCGGAGACGAGGATGTATTCCCGAGTTCCTCCTTGTTAAGGGAGTACGTCTCGTTGGAGAGGTGTGAACCAACACAACGGTTCAACAACCACAAAGGTTTCACCTTCTTCTCCGATGAACCGCACCACAAAGGTTTGTTTCACCTTCCACTATCGAAATCCTTCGAGGCGGAATCCGGAGCCTTTCAACAACAATCCAGGGCACAACCCACAACGGGATCGGGGGCTCCTGAACGGCTTACAAGTGACCACAAAGGTCTCAACCACCACACGGGCGTCTAGGCTCCCGAAGACCCAAGAGTAACAAGCTCACAAACTTCAACTTCCATGAATCCTCGTGGAGAGCACAAACCGATGCACAAAGCAAATGGCAAGAGCACAAGTGCTCAAATCCTTCACTCTCAAATTCCAACAAAACAACAAATGCTTATGGGGGAATAAGAGAGGAAGAACAAAGAGGAGATGCACCAAGAACTCCAAGATCAAGATCTACTAGGTTTCCCTCACTTAGAGGATATGGATTGGTGGAAATGTAGATCTAGATCTCCTCTCTCAAATCCCTCAAAGATATGCAAGAATCGTGAGAGAAATTGGGAGAGGGGCAAGCTTTCCAAGGTCAACAAAGGATGTGAGAGAGGGGGAAATTTGGTACTTGGAAGATCTGGTCTCTTTGGGGAAGAAGGGGCCTTTTATAGGTCCCACAAAAAAGAGCCGTTGCAGGAAAAATAACACCGGAGACTCCGGAATGCAGAGACCGGAGACTTCGCCCCCCCAGAGACTCCGGGTCACTCCGGACCTACTCCGGACCCCTATACCGCAAGCGCCGTCCGCTGGAACGAAAAACAAAATGTGAGGACCGGAGACTCCGGTCCAGGACCGGAGACTCCGGCCTAGGAAAAAACTGCTGCAATACCGAACACGAAAACGAAGATATCTTGATCATCCGGACTCCGTTTTCGATGGTCTCGGGCTCGTTGGAATCACAACGAAGAGATTACAAGATCATGCAGAGAAACATCATAGTCCAACAATGGAAGATAAAACCAAATGGAGAAAGGTAAAACCTCTTTAAAAATAAATAATCGGCAAACCTCCAAAACCGAAAACGCAACAAGTTTTCCATACGAAATTCGTTTTCTGTGAACTTGGGCTTGTCGTGAAGATCACAACAAGCACCAAAACCCAACAAGGAGAAAAGTCAAGTAAGAACCAAGAAAGTTGAAATGCCAAGTATGCAAAGGTTTAAGCTCTCCACAAAGATGCGATCAAGTTACTCACTTGAGAGCCCCTCTTGATAGTACGCCGTCTATCCTATAACCCGGTCTCCCACTAACACAATAAGATCGGTAAAATAGAAAACCTATCAAGATCATACCTTTGCCTTGCGCATTCCACTTGAGCTTGATGATGACGATCTTGACTCTCTCAAGTTGAAACACTTTTCTTGATTGTGCTTGCTAGCACATGCTTGATGAAGACTTCTCCAAATGCCCCCCCATACTCCATTATGGGAGGGCCTCGCTAAGCTCCGTCTTCATGTCTCCTTTGCAAGCTTCAATCAAATGATATATTCCGAGATGCATCATATTGAGTTTGCACTTCATCTTATTCTCTTGATATGTATGATGGCTTGGAGGTAAACATGATTGTTCACTCACTCTTCTTTTCCAAGCCATACTTGCAATAAGCTCAACTCTACACATGACCATTCTTCATATAAACCCTTGAATAGAACATTGATCATCATGTCATCTTCAAGAGTCCAACCCTTGGCGGCGGCGTGGAGCTTGTCCTGCTTCAGCCTCCTCCTCCGTTCGCCCCGTTTCAGGGTCTCCCTGGCCCTCTGCTCCTCCGTGAGCTCCTTCTTCACTTTCTTCAGCCAGGGCACAAGTCCGGCGGCGTCATCGGCTTGCTCTTGGGTCTCGGTGGAGGTGATGGCGGCGGCGGTCTTGGCGGCGGCCTTGGCGGCCCTAGCGGCGGCGGCCATGGGTAGGTCTGGACTGTGGACTTGAGTTTTTGGGGGAAGAGTGTGAATTTTGCCTCCAAAAGCGGACCAGGGGAGGACACAAAAAGAGCTCCGCTCGCATCCGGGGCCGACGCATCGGTGGCCCAAATTTGGGCCAGGAATGCGTCGCGGCGGACAGCAAAACGGACCGCGGTCCGTTTGCGTCGCCCCGTTGGGCCTTGTTTTTGCCCCTCGCGAACAGCGACGGACCGGCGCGGACTCGATGCGTCGGCCCATTGGAGTCATCCTTATACGTCCGGGCGGACAGCCCGGACGCGGTTTGGGCTGAATTTGGCCATCCAACGGCGGCCCCAAAAGCTCCACAAACGTCCGGGCTGTCCGCCCGGACACAGTTTGGGCTGAATTTGGCCATCCAACGGCGGCCCCAAAAGCTCCACAAACGTCCGGGCTGTCCGGCTCCCCCCAAAGCCAGCCCATATGTAGGGCGGGTTTGGGGCCGACCGGTCGTGTCCGCCACGTCGGATCTATCAAGGTGGGCCTACCAAATTTGAACCAAAATTTCGGCGCCAGCCACTTTCACTTATCCCCTTCCCTGACTCTAATTCCCGCTGGTATTTTTCATTCCTCCCGCCGTGTCTACCTGCAAATTCGGATGGAGGCGGCGGATGGAGCCTCCTCCTAGTCCGTCGAGCAAGCGGGGGACGCGGCGCTGAATCCGGAGAGCATTACGCGGTGGACGCGCCGCCGCCGGCAGCGCCTACGCGAGCTCGCGAACAAGGAGAGGAAGGAGCAAGCGGCGCTGGAGGCGCTGGCGCTGGCGGAGGCGGATAGGTTTGCCGACGCTGATGGGGGATGCCCAACCGGGTAAGCCCAAGACCACGAGTCGGACCACGAGGCCGGGTAGCCCAGAACCCACCCGGAGGCCATCTATCCAGGATGTCGGGTCCCCCAAGGAACCCGGTGTGCCGGCTCGAAGAAGGCGGCATGCAGATAACTCCGAATCAGAGAGGGATCTGCGTATCCCGAAGAGTGCGCTGCACGAAGCCGCACTTGTAGCGAGTTAGCTAGCCCCGCCTAGGTCACATGTCATCTCCTGTAAACCCTAGCCGACTCCCTATATAAAGTCGGCTAGGCGCAACCCTAGAGGTAGATTCATCTCATTCCATAGCCGTCAGAGCACCCGCAAGCTCTAGCGTGCACGCCATTGTACATCCCTACACATTTCAATACATATAGCAGGAAGTAGGTCTTTACCTCACCAAGAGGGCCGAACCTGGGTAAACACTACGTGCTACCTCTCTGTGATCCTAAGTCGCCTGGCTCACACCTGACTTAAGCCACCCCCCATGGCATCTGCCGTGACGATACCACGACAGTTGGCGCCCACCGTGGGCCAGCGATCGCTGGAATCTACTTCATGGAGAGTCCGAAGCTTGGCACCGGTGTCATCTTCGACCCGGCCGCCATACCGGCCACGGCGACGTCGTCAGCGGCACCTACTTCGAGCACGAAGGGGTCGGCTACGTCGCCGACCCACACACTTGGGGCGCACCTGCTCACGCCCTGACCTCCTACATGACGACCGTCCCATTTGGGATGACCGTCACAGCCTTCGTTGGCTTCTGCGGGCGCCACAGAGGAGGGCGTCACCTTTGACTGCAGCGACAACACACCCATCCCATGGCCCGAGACGGCCGACGAAGCCGCCGTCAACGACGCCCTCGACCAGCTCCAGGCACGTCAGGCGGAGACCGTCCGGATCGATGACGACGACGACGCCGGGTCGATCCTGCCTGCCCTCGACTACGAGTCAGAAGGCTCGACCGATCTGGCCTCAGACGGCTCGGCGACTGCGGCTACCATCTACATGGTTGGAGAGGCGGCTAACACCGCCACCAGCGACCCCGACGCGTAGAGACAAGCGCGTGAGAAGGCGCAGCACGATCAGGCGCAACGTGACCAAGCGCAGCGCGAAAAGGCGCAGCGTGACCACGCGCAACGCGACAAGGCGCAGCGCGACCAGGCGCAGCGTGAGAAGACCCGACGCGAGTAGATCCAGCGGAGAAGGAATGCGACAAATTGCTCGCCGCCCTACGGGCACAGGCTGGTCAAACCAATGATCCGCCTGATGGTCCCGTCACGCCCCTGAATGCCGTCAACCTGGCCCCTCAGCTCGAGGAGATCCGTCGAGACATGGCTCGGCAGAAGGAGGAGCTCCGCAAAAAGGAGCAGGCCATCGATGCCCAGGCGACTGCTCTCTCCGCGGTGACCGAGCAGCACACGAAGAGCAAGTCTCGGCTCCAACCCGGAGCCACGACTCGTGCCCTCAACAACGACTTCGCTCGAGAGAGCGAGATCCAGAGGCAGCGCGAGGAGTGCGACAGGTCCCGACCTGGGACCTCACACCAGGCTCCTCAGCAACCCCGGCAGCCTATGCCACCTCCAGCGCCTCGTCCGCCTCCTCGGGCACCGGCTCGCACGCCGCAACCCGCATCAAGGAACGACGATGACGGCGACCTTGCAGTCTTCAACACTCCTATGGACTGCATGACAGCCGATGCCTCCTTGTTCAAGAGGTTGCACGTTAAGGAGAACCCTTTCTGGAGCAACGGACGCCAACTGGTGAAGAAGGCCCTGGAGCTGCAGGAGAACATGTCCCACTCTGATGGCCGGCAGTATGATACGTCTCCAACGTATCCATAATTTCTAATGTTCCATGCTTATATTATACCAATTGCTACATGTTTTATTTACACTTTATATTATTTTTATGCACTTTCTGGGACTTGTCTATTAACAAGATGCCACAGTGCCAGTTCATGTTTTCTGCTGTTTTTATATTCCAGAAAAGTTGTTCTGGAAATATTCTCGGAATTGGACGAAACAAAAGCCCAGGTCCCTATTTTTCTGTCACGTACACAGAGTCCAGAGGAGAAACGAAGAGGTGCACCGAGGCATCCTCACAACGTGGCGGCGTGGCCCCACCTTCTGCCGCGCCGTGACGTGCTGAGGGTCCACGGGTGCCCACCGAAGTCGCCCCTTCGCCTATAAATTCATATTTTCGGGAAAACCCTAGACACCCGAGTCATATTCCACGAAAAGTTCCAGAGCCGCCGCCGCCATCAACCCTAACTCGGGAGGGTTCTGAAGCTATTCTCGGCAACCTGCTAGAGAGGGGAATCATCACCGAAGGGCTCTACATCGCCATGCCTGCCTCCGGAGTGATGTGTGAGTAGTTCATCCTTGGACTATGGGTCCATAGCAGTAGCTAGATGGTTGTCTTCTCCTCTTGTGTCATCATGTTTAGATCTTGTGAGCTGCCTATCATGATCAAGATCATATTATTGTAATGCTACATGTTGTGTTTGCTGGGATCCGATGAATATTGACTACTATGTCAAGTTGATTATTGAATTATCATATATATGTTATTTATGATCTTGCATGCTCTCCGTTACTAGTAGATGCTCTGGCCAAGTTGATGCTTGTAACTTCAAGAGGGAGTATTTATGCTAGATAGTGGGTTCAGTCTCCATTTAATCTGGAGGAGTGACAGCAACCTCTAAGGTTGTGGATGTGTTGTTGCCACAAGAGGGGTAAAACAACGATGCTTTGTCTAAGGATAATTGTATTCCTTACATTATGTACTTTACTTAATGCAATAATCTGTTGCTTGCAACTTAATACTGAAAGGGGTGCGGATGCTGACCTGAAGGTGGATTATTAGTCATAGATGCAGTTGGATTACGGTCTATGAATCATGTTGTAATGCCCAAGTAAATCTCATAGTAGCCATCATGACTTGTACATGCATTGTTATGCACTTCTCTATTTTGTCAATTGCCCAGCTGTAATTTGTTTACCCAATATGCCAGTTATTTATTATGGAGAAACACCACTAGTGAACTGTGGACCCCGGTCCATTCTTTTAAATTGATAATAAAACCTACTGCAAGCATTGTTCTTTTACATTCTCCGCAAACAAACATCATTTTCCACACCATACGTCTAATCCTTTGTTTTTAGCCAGCCGTTGAGATTGACAACCTCACTCTTAAGTTGGGGCAAAGTAGTTTGATTGTGTTGTGCAGGTTCCACGTTGGCACCGGAATCTCTGGTGTTGCGCCGCACTACACTCCTTTCACCAACAACCTTCAGAAGTGTCTTCATCTCCTACTGGTTCGATTAAACCTTGGTTTCATACTGAGGGAAAACTTGGTGCTACGCTCATCATACCTTCCTCTTGGGGTCTCCCAACGAACGTGTGTCTTGCACGTATCAAGCAACCTTTTTCTGGCGCCGTTGCCGGGGAGGTTAAGCCTTCTGCAAGGGAGTCTCTCACTTCCAATCTCTTTACTTTGTTATTTTCTTGCTTAGTTTATTTTGTCTTGTTTGCTTCTTTTTATAAAAAACACAAAAACATAGTTACTTGCATTTATTTTTATATTTCGGTTTTGTCTTATTTTTGCTAAAATGAGTACTCCTGAGAACACCAAGTTCTGTGACTTCACTAGCACAAATAATAATGATTTCATATGCACTCATATTACTCCACCAGCTTCTAAAGCAGACTTTTATGAAATTAAACCTGCTCTGTTAAATCTTGTTATGAAAGAGCAATTTTCTGGTGTTAATACTGATGATGCTGCTGCTCACCTTAATAATTTTGTTGAACTTTGTGAGATGCAAAAGTATAAGGATATAGATGGAGATATTATTAAACTGAAATTATTTCCTTTCTCTTTGAGAGGAAGAACTAAAAAATGGTTGCTATCTTTGCCTGCAAAAAGTATTGATTCATGGACTAAATGCGAAGATGCTTTCATTAGAAAATATTATCCTCCTGCTAAGATTATATCTTTGAGAAGTAGCATTATGAATTTCAAACAATTTGATAATAAACATGTTGCCCAAGCATGGGAGAGAATGAAATCATTGGTAAAGAATTGTCCTACCCATGGACTGACTGCTTGGATGATCATCCAAACCTTTTATGCAGGACTGAAATTTTCTTAAAGGAACCTTCTTGATTCAGCTGCTGGAGGTACCTTTATGTCCATCACTTTGGGTGCTGCAACAAAGCTTCTTGATGATATGATGATTAATTATTCTGAATGGCACACCAAGAGAAATCCCAAGGTAAGAAGGTAAATTCTGTAGAAGAAACCTCTTCCTTGAGTGATAAGATTGATGTTATTATGTCTATGCTTGTGAATGGTAAATCTCATGTTGATCGATAATGTTCATTTAGCTTCATTGGTTGCCCAAGAAGAGCATGTCGATGTGAACTTCATTAAAAACAATAATTTCGACAACAATGCTTATAGGAATAATTTTGATAATAGCAATTATAAGCCTTATCCTTCTAATAGTGCCAATGGTTATGTTAATTCTTATGGTAGATCTGGATTGCCTAGTGAGGAAAGGATGCTAGAAATTGAAAGGGCTACTAAGAACTTTATGCAATCACAATATGAGCAAACCAATTGTTTACTAAAACCATGAATGAACAATCTGTTATGTTGAAAAACATAGAACATCAACTTGAAAATTTGAATAGGGAAATTTCTGGGTTGCACACTAAGATTTCTACTGCTGAAACCTGTATTTCATCCATGTCTGAATCGCAAGCTTCTTTAATTAATAAAATGGCGGCTAAACCTGAAACTCTTGATAACAATACTTTTGCTGCTGCCAATGCTATCCAAGTTAAAATTGACAACAATATTAGGATGTTGGCTGAATTGCATGCTAGGTGGGAAAGAGAAGATAAAATTGATAAAGAGAATAGTATAGCTAGAGTTTGTACTATTACCACCACTAGTAATGCTGAAGTTTCACATACTAGTAAACCTCCGACTATCAATGGTAACATAATTGGTGTTAGCAATGTCTACTACTTCTGCAAAACGTTTGAAATTGCCTAAAACCACTGAACTGTTCTTGATAAAAGTGCTGAAATTTTTCGAAATATGTGAGAGAATGGTTCCATTACCATTAATCATAATAATTTTGATTTTGATGATTGTAATATTTCTGAAGTAATTATGTTCTTACAAAAGCTAGTTAGAAGTCCTAATGCTAGTGCTATAAATATGGCTTTCACAAAACATATTACAAATGCTCTCATGCAAGTTAGGGAAGAGAAATTAAAACATGAATTTTCTATCCTAAGAAGTTAGAAGATGGTTGGGAGCCCATTATCTATTATATAATTAAAACACAAGACAATCAACGGTGGAGATTTGTCAAGCTAAACTTAGAGATCTCAACGGTTCAGATCATGGACTCAGTAAAGGGAAGCGTGGCCAGGACTACGGCTAAACGTACTATGGCAGGAGATTAGCCGGCGGCCGGTCGTACGTAATAAAAAGATGGAAAGATTAAACGTATACAATCGGGATGCTTAGGAAAATTGGATCGGTATCCACGACATCCGGACGTATATAAAGAGGACATAACCTAATCAATGCTAGATCATCAACGCATGAGTTTTCATTGGGATCGTATTGCCGGAAGCGGGAGCTTAGCGATACGACAGAGATGTCGTCGTGCATGGCTTCGACGAGGGAAACATTGGACCGGCGAGTTCTATGATTATGCACCTACGCTTCGCTGATCAATGATGGAGTTGTTGGATGAAACTGCGCGGCCTGCCGACTGGCGTATGTCCGGACTCCGGAGGACGTAGCTGCAGGTGTCGCCGTACAGCTCTTCAGGCTCGGTGGCCTTGCACGCCTCCAACATGGCGACATGGTCCGGCGCGTCAGCAAGCACATGCCATCCGAATCAACGAGCTTTTACAGTGCAGGTTGCGCCGGCTGCTGATCAAATACGAGGTCGTCGTCGCTGCCAGACGTGCACCATGAAACCTGCATGCCCATCCCTATGTAGTGCATGCAAACCTAGAAGAATAGCAGACGACTGCCAGGTACAACTTGCACCCATCGCAGTATTTTATACGGGACCATGAAGGTTGATTTGATAGGTACAAACTACAAAGTTGATCCAGGCATGTAGTAGACCCATTGAGGAATTCTGCCCGGTTCTTACAACTGCGCAAAAAGATAAGCCAAGCGGCCAATCAGTTATACATGGTTCATGTAATCATGTATGATGATTATAGTTCGGCAACACAAATAAGATTTATGTAGCCTGCAGCCAGTAATTTGTATTTGCGCGAGATTATTATGTGCAGGATACAAAGATGGATACGAGGTCTGGTAAGATCTCCTGATCCCTCAATGTTTTAATCAGAAGGTCGTATCTAGGGAAGCACTTCAAAATAATTTTATATAGCATAAAATATTTGACTGATGTGTTTTTCAGATGATCCCAAACAAAACAAAACTTCACCCAATTTACAGTGTACAAAATGGCGATGACAGATTTATGTAGCCTGCAGCCAGTAATTTGTATTTGCGTGAGATTATTATGTGCAGGACGCAAAGATGGATACAAGGTCTGGTAAGATCTCCTGATCCCTCAATGTTTTAATCAGAAGGTCGTATCTAGGGAAGCACTTCAAAATAATTTTATATAGCATAAAATATTTGACTGATGTGTTTTTCAGATGATCCCAAAGAAAACAAAACTTCACCCAATTTACAGTGTACAAAATGGCGATGACAAAACAACATCAGATTAAAATATCAGCGGACCTAATGCTACGGATAAGAAGCATGAAAGAACAAATAGTGGAGAACATCTATGCTACTGATCAGTTCCTCAGGGGTTGCTATTCCCAGGAATTTCAGATCATAGGCTAAACTGAAGGTACGTTATGAACGAAGCTGAAGGTTTGTTGGACGTTACGAGAATAAAACTAACACAGCTTGGTATCAAATACATCGAGGTACAGATAATCACACTAGCGCACAATATATGGCGAGAAGGGTATGTATACCTCGGATCATCATGTCATCCAGTGAATCAAATTCGCCATCTATTATTTAATTAAAGTACAGGATAACCGATGGTTAAGATTAAGTTTTTTTGAAAGCACAGAAATAACCGGCTGAGATTTACGCAACGAAACCGCTCAGCGGTCACATAGAGATGCGGAAAGATGGCGTCCTGCCGATGCCCGATAAATCTAGGCGATCATGTGTTGTTAGGACTCCACGGATGCACGCAAAGAGTTCCAAAAGCCATGCAGCGTGCCGTTTGTGTGTATTACTATGTACTCCCTCTGTCTTTATTTACCCTGCGTTTTGGGTTTGGTCAAGGTCAAACCTTTTAAAATTTCACCAAACATGTAGAGAAAATTACAAACATCTATAGTACGATACAAATATTATATGACTATATATTTTATGGTGATTCCAATAATATTTATTTCGCATTATAAATATTGATATTTTTTCTTATATACTTAGTCAAAGTTTACAAATATTGACTTGGACTAAATCTAAAACGCAGGGTAATTTGGTTTTGTTTTTGTAATCGATATAATCGTGTACTCTTTGTTGGTTTAATATATGTGAAAAATTCAAAAATATACATCTTGAACCAATCCCTACGCCGGCCTGTGAAATCGGCGGCGGCAGCAGATACGGGGACGTTCCAGCTATGATTTGGTTTTAGGCTTTCCATGCGTGGGCTAGGGATTAAGACGCGATGGTGGCATGCGTGGAGACCGGATTTGATGGTGCGAGGTGCGAGGCGGCCGAGGTAGGCGTGGCCGAATATTCCGACGACGGGCAGGTACTCCTCGCGATGCGGCAACATGCGACGGAATAATCAATCGCGGATTATTGATACTGCTCTCACGTCACGCATCAGCGAATAATGCATCAGTCATGGAGTTGATCCAGTGAAAAGGTACGATCCAGCAAAGCATGTCCAGATCTCCTGATCGTATTCAGATCAACGGCGGGAGCTCTAATGGCGGTGGCGGTGTGAGGTTTCGGTGGCCATGAGCGCTAATGAACAGCCACAATAATCGTGATAGACCAAGCAGGCCGTCGATCGCGACGAACCCCAGCAGCCTGCCCTATCAAGGAAGTCGAGCTTCATGCCGTTCTGTCGGACATAGATGGAGTATGCAGCTCGCAAGAATTTCTCCTCATAGAGCATGTAGCTCCCGATTCCAGATCTTAAATCCAGGAATTAGTCCACCTAAAGTTCATGCTGGTGGTAAAATTGGAGCCCGACGAGGCAACGACTCCAAGTACGAGCTCAGCCTGTCCGTACCCGATCCACATGCTCTCAAGTTTCATCTCCACATACCGACACGATCGATTGATATTTACTTCTTCGGAGTTGAGATCTGCATGAAGTCGAGATCGGTATGGAATTATGGATGAAGTCGAGATCGGTATGGAAACCAGGAACGTCGATCCAGTGGCTGGTGTAAGCTGATGTCAATCTTAACAATTAGTAGCTGCCGTCTATCCTGCATGCGTGTTCACGCCACTTCAGAATGAGCCACGAAGTATTTTTTTCCATGTCCTAAACTTAATTAGCTTTGGTCTTGACTGATGGTGTACGAGGAAATACTCAACAGCAACCTGACGCTTTAGAAGGCTGGGGTTTCGTCGACTGACCTGTGTCGCCGCGTCTCCATAGTTGTACAGGTAAATCAAAATGATAAGAGGGATCGCCGGTCAGTAGAAGAGGCCTACCAAGGGTGTTTGTGCAGAATTTTTTTTTTCCGTTATCCCTGACAGTTACCGCGAAGCCTTCAAAAGTAATCAATATTTTATCACTGAGTGCACTCTCGGTAGCTTCAAGAAGCTGTTAACTAGCAGCTGAGGCTGAAGACTTAGACGAGATGGTTGAATGAAGGCTGGGTGAAAGAGAGAAAAACTGGACTCGCGATCATGGATATTTCAATTGCTTTTCATGTTCTTTGCAAGTGCTACAGTCTACCAGGTATCAGAATCCACTGCTAGAATAGGTACACGTCTACATTTGGTTCCAAGACGATTCGAAAAAAAATCCACACACCAGCTTTGTGGAACGGCTGCAGTCTTGAGGTGGTTGTATCAGCAAATCGATGGCACGAAACAAGCAGATCAAAGGCACACATCAGCTTTGGGGAACGGCTGCAATCTTCATCAGTGTTTAATTTTTCCCTCTCAACATGCAATTTTATTAGATCCCTTATGTAAGCAAATTTATAAATTGAGGCAAATATTTCACCGGTTTTCTACATCATTATGTCCCTGGGGCTCAAAATTTAAAGCTTGGCATTTCTACATGTGCAAAATATTTGTCACGTGAAACATGGAAGTATAGGAAAGCTCTACACAGTGAATTTGGTAATACCTTTATGTATTTTGGCTTCTCTTACATTGTTCAAAAAATAGAATAAATTAGAAAAAATTCATTACATATGAAGATTCAAAATATGTATGTGCTAGCCGCGCAATTGCGCGGGCCAACCAGAAACAAATGGAATATTCATTATATATATGTCTAGACTATCTTCGTTGAAAGTTGCAACCCTTGATCAAGGTATATATTTTCCTAAACAAGTATTTCGCCATGGGCAAGTGTATGTGGCATTATTAGGAGTGACCAGAACAGATGGATTGAAGCAACTAATTGCGGCAATTGAGTATCCAAGTGAAAATAGAGCAAATAATATTAGTTACAAGGAGATATTCTAATTTATAGTGCAGTGCGAGATATTTAAAACGACGACTGATGGAGTTTAGTCATGATAGAAACACAGAGTAAACATGCCATAATATGGGGAAAAAACTTTAAGCTGGGGCTAGAAAATTTTAATACAGCGTAGCATGTTACTGCTTGCTTACCATGCTTGCACGTGTACTTCTTGGACACGATTTTTTTCACATACTACAGTTTACAGTTCTACTCCCTATGTTTCACAATGTGATGTTGTAACCATTTTCTACATTCACATGTATATACATGTATTTAGACATGTTTTAATATATATCTATTCTTTTTAGTACGAATATAGATGAAATGTGTAATACGTAAAACATTTTATATTGTGTAACAGCGAAAGTATATCTTTAATATTTCTAACTAAAATTTATATTTGTAGCATGTTCCTCTCATCTCCATTATTTTGCAATGTCTCGGCTCAGCGCGTGGCGCCAAGAAATATCTCGGCTCTGACTATCCTTGGCCATAGGCTGATACGTAGAAGTGAGATCACGACACTCATAGCGCTGGCCGCGGGAAGCAAGCAGAAGCAATGAAAGCTGCAGAGGCACCGAAGGATCCAATATAGGAAACCGTTCTAATGAAATTTCAGTCCCTGGCCAGCTCCAGTTCTGTTCTCCACTATCCGGCTGATCGCACTTGAGAAGCAATATTGATCTAGAGGCATCCATAAACATAAGTACTTCCTCCATTTCTTAATATAAAATATTTTAGTATTTGTTCACATTCAAATGTGTACGGATGTATATGGACATGTTTTAATATGTGTGTCTACCAACTTAAATATGTATGTATATAACATGTGCAACCCCAAAAACGGAGTGAGTATGTCTCTGGAGGGCCATTGTAGATGTTAAATCAAGTGTGTCATTGACATGCTGCAGCAGAAACCCAAAAGAACTTCCACCAAGCCCAGTAAACTAAAAACATAAATCTTGACTAAATCGTTTCTACATGCTGAATTAAATCAATTTTTAAGTTAGGGAAAATTATTGGTAAGAAAATAATGCCTATATTGTTTTCTATTTATTAATTAATTGCGTACCAACGAATATTTAAAAACTAAAAAAAAAGTCTAGCCGGGCAATTGCGTGGGCCACCCAGCTAGTTAAGATGAAGGTGAATGATTTTGATTGTAATGCTTTATGTGATCTTGGTGCTAGTATCTCTGTTATGCCTAAGAAATTTTATGATATGCTTGATTTTCCACCTTTGAAACATTGTTATTTGGATGTTTATCTTGCTGATAATGTTATGAAGAAACCTTTGGGGAGAATTGATAATGTTCACATTATGGTTAATAATAACCTTGTTCCCGTTGATTTTATTGTTTTGGACATTGAGTGCAATGCATCTTCTCCTATTGTTTTGGGAATACCTTTTCTTAGAACTGTTGGTGCCATTATTGATATGAAGGAAGGAAACATTAGGTACCAATTCCCACTTAAGAAAGGTATGAAACACTTCCATAGAAAGATAATGAAGCTACCTTTTGCTTCTATTATTAGAACACATTATTCTGTTGATGCTTCTTCACTTGGAAACACTTGATTTTCACTTTCTGCGCCTAGCTGAAAGACGTTAAAGAAAATCGCTTATGGGAGACAACCCATTGTTTTATTTCTGTAATTTTTATTTTATTTGAGTCATGGAGCTTGTTTACTTCTGTAATAACTCATTTGTATCTTTATTTTATCGCATTGTTGTGCCAAGTAAAGTCTCTAATGCTGTGTTTGGATGCACGGAATTCAGCTTGGTATTGGAGAATCTGGAATTCGGGCTCCAATTCAGCTGTTTGGATGTGTTAGGTATTGAGTTCTGGAATCGTGACCCAATTCCGAGGTCACCCCGCGCGAGGCAAACTTACCGCTTCACCAATTCAGAGGTCTAGACCTCTGTATTCGCTCTGAATTGGCGTAGCGTTCTCGCGTCCGTCGCCTCTCACCCCATCTTGTCTACTCCACGCGACCGGCCGCCGAGGCCGCCGCCTCCATCCCTGCCGCCAGGACCTCCGCCTCCCTCCCTACCGCCTCCCTCCCTGCCCTTGCCCGTCCCCGTCCGCCCTCGATTTGGCCGGTCGCCGTTCCCATCCTCGATCCCCGAACCACTGCGCCGCGCCCTGGGCCTCCTCCTCTGTGCGTCCCCTGCTCCGCCTCCTCCTCGCCGCCCCCTGCGCCGCGGCCCCGTCGCCTCATCCGCCCGTTCCTTCGGCCAGTCGCCGTTCCCATCCTCCGGCCGCCACCTTCTCCTCTCCTCCTCTCCTGGGACGCCTCACCTCACCTCCCCCTGCTCAGCTCGACCGCCGGCCGCCTCTCCTCCCGCGCCCCTCGCGCACGTCGTCCTCGCCCGACGCCGTGGCCGCCCAGGTTGGCCGCGCCCAGGCGCTGTCTCTTCCTCGTCCGCGATGGCCGCGCCTCGGCCGAACCTCGCCCCGGTCCACGCCACCGACAAAGGCGGCACTGCTGCCTCCCGATCTAGCTCCAACTCATTTTTTACTGGATATTTTTCTGTTTTTTGTTCATCTCAAAATAAAAGATGTTATTATGTGACAAATATTATTGAAACATTCTGATGTACATGTTTATTTTCATTCATATTACACAATATATATTGTTCAAAGTCAAAAAAATTCAATTCCACACAATGTGCATCCAAACAGGTTTTAGAATTCCATTGCTCTTTTGATTCTGCAAACGAATACCATGCGCATCCAAACAGGTTTTATGGTATTCCATTGAATTGGTTGATTTGGTATTCCATTGCCAATTCAATTCGGAGCTCAATTCAGTGCATCCAAACACAGCATAATAGAAAGTTGATGCTAGATTTGGATTTCTGCGCAGGGATAGATTTTTGCTGTCCACCGTTTTGAGTTGTATAAATTCCAGAAAAATTGAAAAATTCTGAAACAATTCAAGAGTGATCCTCAGAAATGTACGCAACTTTCATTAGTTTTGAGTTTTCTGATCTGAGCAACTTAAGTGCCTCGAAAAAATTCGTCTTTGCGGACTGTTCTGTTTTGACAGATTCTGCCTTTTATTTTGCATTCTCTCTTTTACTATGTTTGAGTGGATTTCTTTGCTCCACAAAACATCAGTGGCTGTAGCTAATGTCCAGAAGTATTGGTGATGGTTGTGTCCTTACAGAACATGTGAATTTTTGATTATGCACTAACCCTCTAATGAGAATTACTCTGAGTTTGGTGTGAAGGAAGTTTTCAAGGATCAAGAGAGGAGAATGATATAATATGATCAAGATGAGTGAAAAGCCTAAGCTTGGGGATGCCCTCGTGGGTCACCCAAGCATATTTTAAGAAGACTCAAGCGTCTAAGCTTGGGGATGCCTAAGGCATCCCCTTCTTCATCAACAACTTATCAGGTCATCTCTAGTGAAACTATATTTTAATTCTTTCACATCTTATGTGCTTTACTTGGAGCGTCTGTGTGCTTTTATTTTTGCTTTGTTATTTTCATTTCTCTGAATAAATTGGATCCTAGCATTCTTGTGTGGGAGAGAGACACGCTCCGCTTATTCTTATGAATACTCGTATTCTTCACTTATATTTGTTGAGTATTCTTGTCTAGCTACTGCAATACTTTTAGCTCCTGTTTTTTCATGCATCTCTTGTTCAGAATTGTTAGTTCTTGTAGAGAAGTAGTATCTTGTTTCATTGTTAAATTATTTGAGAGTTTTGTGTTGAAATAAATTGATTGGTGTTTGGTTGGAAACAGAAAATGCTACATGTGGTAGATGATATATTGAAAAGACATACTTATTCTTGTAGATCATTGTCTTGGATAATTTGATACTTGGCAATTGTTTTGCACTCTCAAGTAGATTATGTTTAAGCTCTTGCATCATGTAGTTAAAAACCTATTAGTGAAGAACTACCGTAGAGCTTGTTGAAATTCGGTTTGCATGTTTGGTATCTCTAAGGTCTAGATATTTTCTGGTAAAAGTGTTTGAGTAACAAGGAAGACAGTGTAGAGTCTTATAATGTTTGCAATATGTTTTCATGTAAGTCTTGCTGTACCAGTTGATATCCTATGTTTGCTTCAAACAACCTTGCTAGCCTAAACTCTGTACTGAGAAGGAATGCTTCTCGTGCATCCAAAACCTTGAGCCAAAACCCATGCCATTTGTGTCCACCATAACTACCTATTATGTGGTATTTCCTGCCATTCCAAGTAAATACTTAATGTTCTACCTTTAAACTATTCAAAAGCTATTATCTCTTATTTGTGTCAATGTTTTATAGCTCATGAGAAAGTTATGTGGAGTTTTCTCTATCAACCGTGTCATTTACTTTTGACAGACTTTCACCAATGGACTAGTGGCATATACATCCGCTTATCCAATAATTTTGCAAAAAGAGCTGGCAAATGGGGTGCCCGGTCCCAATTAATTACAACTTTAACCGCTTAATTCTCTTCACATTTTTCCCTGATCAATCAGATAAGCAATGATACCAGTGAATAACAGCATGTGTAAACAAAAGAAAACAAGAGGGATGATCTGCCTTGGTGGTAGAAATAACGTACTTCATGGGAGCCGATCTTGAAAGTCTAGTTGACAAGGGGGTAGAGTGCCCACTGCCATTCGTTGACAACAACAAACACCTCTCAAAAACTTACTTTTATGCTCTCTATATGATTTCAAAAACTTAAAAAGCTCTAGCACATGATTTAATCCCTGCTTCCCTCTGCGAAGGGCCTTTGTTTTACTTTTATGTTGTGTCAGTTTACCCATTTCTTTCTATCTCAGAAGCAAACACTTGTGTCAACTTTGTGTGCAACAATTTTTATATGCTTGCTTGTTGCACTTATTATATTTCTTTGTGTTGACAATTATCCATGAGATATACATGTTGAAAGTTGAAAGCAATTGCTGAAACTTAAATCTTCCTATGTGTTGCTTCAATGCCTTTTACTTAGAATCTATTGCTTTATGAGTTAACTCTTATGCAAAAAAATTGATGCTTGTCTTGAAAGTACTATTCATGAAAAGTTTTTGCTTATATGATTCAGTTGTTTACTCTTTATCTATCTGTTAGCAAACTATAGACCATTGTCTTGAGTCACTTCATTCATAACATGAGCCTTGCAATATTATTTGATCAAGATTGTGTGGTAGCATGTCACCTCAGAAATTATTTTATTGTTATCGTTTTACCTACTCGAGGACGAGTAGAACTAAGCTTGGGGATGCTCGATACGTCTCCAACGTATCCATAATTTCTGATGTTCCATGCTTATATTATACCAATTGCTACATGTTTTATTTACACTTTATATCATTTTTATGCATTTTCTGGGACTAACCTATTAACAAGATTCCACAGTGCCAGTTCCTGTTTTCTGTTGTTTTTGTATTCCAGGAAAGTTGTTCTGGAAATATTCTCGGAATTGGACGAAACAAAAGCCCAGATCCCTATTTTTCTGTCACGTACACGGAGTCTGGAGGAGAAACAAAGAGGAGCACCGAGGCGTCCTCACCATGTGGCGGCGCGGCCCCACCTCTGCCGCGCCGTGTCATGCTGAGGGGCCCACGGGTGCCCACCTACGTCGCCCCTTCGCCTATAAATTCATATTTTCGGGAAAACCCTAGACACCCGAGTCATATTCCACGAAAAGTTCCAGAGCCGCCGCCGCCGTCAACCCTAACTCGGGAGGGTTCTGAAACTCTTCCCGGCACCTTGCCGAAGAGGGGAATCATCATCGGAGGGCTCTACGTCGCCATGCCTGTCTCCGGAGTGATGTGTGAGTAGTTCATCCTTGGACTATGGGTCCATAGCAGTAGCTAGATGGTTGTCTTCTCCTCTTGTGCTATCATGTTTAGATCTTGTGAGCTGCCTATCATGATCAAGATCATATTATTGTAATGCTACATGTTGTGTTTCCTGGGATCCGATGAATATTGAGTACTATGTCAAGTTGATTATTGAATTATCGTATATGTTATTTATGATCTTGCATGCTCTCCGTTACTAGTAGATGCTCTGGCCAAGTTGATGCTTGTAACTCCAAGAGGGAGTATTTATGCTAGATAGTGGTTCAGTCTCCATTTAATCTGGGGGAGTGACAGCAACCTCTAAGGTTGTGGATGTGTTGTTGCCACTAGGGGTAAAACAGGGATGCTTTGTCTAAGGATAATTGTATTGCTTACATTATGCACTTTACTTAATGCAATAATCTGTTGCTTGCAACTTAATACTGAAAGGGGTGCGGATGCTAACCTGAAGGTGGATTATTATCCATAGATGCAGTTGGATTACGGTCTATGAATCATGTTGTAATGCCCAAGTAAATCTCATAGTAGCCATCATAACTTGTACATGCATTGTTATGCACTTCTCTATTTTGTCAATTGCCCAGCTGTAATTTGTTTACCCAACATGTCAGTTATTTATTATGAAGAGACACCACTAGTGAACTGTGGACCCCGGTCCATTCTTTTACATTGATAATACAACCTTCTGCAAGCATTGTTCTTTTACATTCTCTGCAAACAAACATCATTTTCCACACCATACGTCTAATCCCTTGTTTTCAGCAAGCCGGTGAGATTGACAACCTCACTGTTAAGTTGGGGCAAAGTAGTTTGATTGTGTTGTGCAGGTTCCACGTTGGCACCGGAATCCATTGTGTTGCGCCGCACTACACTCCTTCACCAACAACCTTCAGAAGTGTCTTCATCTCCTACTGGTTCGATTAAACCTTGGTTTCATACTTAGGGAAAACTTGCTGCTACGCTCATCATACCTTCCTCTTGGGGTGTCCCAACGAACGTGTGTCTTGCATGTATCAAGCACTGTACTCTAGGCAGCCAGCCAGCGAGAGGGCGGCTTCATCTGCCCATCAAAGCCCTGCGAACAATTCGCCAAGGCAAGGCACATCACAGCCGCCACCTCGGAGCCACCACGAAGAGCCGGCTGTGTCTAGCAACGCGGCGGGAGGCAACCCGCCTCGCCCAGCCCGCAACGACGCCCGGCACACCATCAACAACAACCACGCCCAGGCGCGCTCAAACCACTCCGCTCCAGACCTGCGCCTCCACCTCAACGACAAGCGCGTCGAAGTGGCTTGCCATGATGACGATGACGACGGACCGCGATGCCTCGGACCCGCCGTCCGTAGTGAGCGCTTCCCGAGCAGCTTCAAAGGGCAAAGGGAGGCGCCCAAGTACAACGCATCCGTGAACCCGGAGACCTGGGTGCAGGACTACCTGGCGGCGATGAGCATACAAAGCGCATCCTCGCTCTGTTGTGCCCGTTACTTCCCCCTCATGCTGGAAGGGACAACGCGTACATGGCTGAACAACCTCCCCAGGAATAGCATCAATTCCTGGGGCGAGTTGAAGAGGTTGTTCATCTTCAACTTTGAAGGGACGTCAAGCGACCCGCAGCGGTCGAAGACCTCAAGCGCTACGTCCATAAGGACGGCGAGTCCACTAGGAAATGGTATCGCCGATTAGCCGACCTGATCAACTCGGCGGAGCATCTCAGCGTCGACACAGTGCATTCTCACCTCGAGGACAACACCACGTTCGAGTCGCTCAGGCAAAAGCTGAGGTGCTCCCACAAAGGAGACATGACGATGGGGCAGCTGCTCTCCATCGTACACAAGTACGCCGAGTCCGACACCACCAAGGACGACTCGGAGGAAGAAGACGACGACAAGAAGGGAAACCGGAGCAAGGGCAAGCCCGAAGCCAGAAACTCTAGCGCCCAGAAGCGCAAGGGGGATGGTGGCTCCGACCTCGTCACCGTCGCGTCCACAGGAGGACGCGTCTTCAAGAACCAGCGCAGCAACCAGCCGCGCAAGAAGCTCACAGCCGTGGAGATCCTAGCAATGCCATGCAGGTATCACAGCCTGCTTGGCAAGCCCGCAGCTCACACCACTGCCGTGAGAATCAGGACATCTTTGCATGGAAACCTTTTGACATGCCGGGTGTGCCGAGGGAGCTCGCAGAGCACAAGATCAACATCGACCCAAACATGCGACCTGTAAAGCAATTCCTGCGCCGTTTTAACGGCGAACGACACAAAGCTATCGGCGAAGAGATCGCCCGGCTCCTAGCTGCCGGGTTCATCGCCGAGGTCATGCACCAGGAGTGGCTTGCCAACCCGGTGCTTGTCCTGAAGAAGAACGGGACATGGCGGATGTGTATCAACTACACCGGCCTGAACAAGGCCAGCCCCAAAGACCCGTTCGCATTACCCCGAATCGACCAGTTGATCGACTCGACTGCTGGGTGCGAGGTACTGTGCTTTCCGGACGTCTACTCCGGGTACCATCAGATCACGATGGCACCCGAAGATCAGGAGAAAACGTCCTTCATCACGCCTTACAGAGCGTTCTGCTACGTCTCCATGCCCTTCGGCCTGAAGAATGCCGGGCGACATACCAGCGGTGCATCCAGAACTGTTTGCACGATCAGGTCGGCCGCAACGTCCACCCCTACGTCGACGACATCGTCATCAAGTCGTGACAAAGGTCTGACTTTATCTCCGACTTGACGGAGACCTTCAACAACCTCTGCAAGTACCAGATCAAGCTCAACCTGGAAAAGTGCGTCTTTGGCGTACCCGCGGGAAATCTACTGGGCTTCATCGTCTCCGAGCGAGGTATCGAAGCTAACCCAGACAAGATCAAGGCAATTGAGGCCCTGGAACGGCCGGAGAAGTTAAGAGACGTGCAACGGCTCACCGGGTGCGTTGCCGCCCTGAGCCGCTTCATATTGTGGCTTGGCGAAAAGGTGATGCCTTTGTACTGACTCTTCAAAAGTCGGACACGTTCACATGGAACGACGAGGCAGAGGCGGCCCTCACGACGCTGAAGAAGACGTTGGCCGAGGCACCCATCCTTGCCTCACCACTTGAGAACGAGCCGATGATGCTGTACATCGCCGCGACCAATCGAGTCGTCAGCGCGGTCATCGTCGTCGAGCGCAAGGAGGAAGGCCAGGACCAACTAGTCCAATGGCCAGTCTACTACGTCAGCGAGTGCCTGACGGAGTCGAAGCAACGGTACCCGCATTACCAGAAACTTGTGTACGGTGTATTCTTTGCTTCAAGAAAATTGCGGCACTACTTCATGGGCCACCCGATGACGGTGGTCAGCTCCTCTCCCCTGGCGGATATCATCCGCAACAGAGAAGCAACGGGACGCGTTGCTAAGTGGGCCACGGAGATCCAACCTTTTGATCTCCAGTATACCGCACGCACAGCGATCAAGTCGCAAGCGCTCTCGGGTTTCCTCGTCGACTGGATGGAGACACAGCTACCACCTCCGACCTACGAGGGAGGACGCTGGGTCCTGTTCTTCAACGGTCCAAGATGTATGAGGGCTCGGGGGCCGGGATAGTCCTCATCTCCCCCCCAGGGCGACAAGCTGTGATACGTGCTGCAGTTCCATTTCGCCTGCACCATCAACGCCGCCGAGTACGAAGCTCTCCTGCACGGCTTGCACGTAGCCAAGGAAATGGGGGTCAACCGCATCCTTTGCTACAGCGACTCCGACCTCGTCGTCCAACAAACGATGGGAACCTAGGACGCCAACGATGCCAACATGGCGGCATACCGCCGACTCGTCGACCAAGTCGGTGGCCACTTCGCCAGCATGGAGATGAGGCACATCGACCGGCGGAAGAACGAAGCCGCCGACGAACTCTCGCGCTTCGGATCCAAGCGGGACCCGGTTCCGCCGGATGTCTTCCTCGACCACCTGCACAGCTGATGACCCACAAGTATAGGGGATCGCAACAGTCTTCGAGGGAAGTAAAATCCAAATTTATTGATTCGACACAAGGGGGCCAAAGAATATTTATAAGCCTTAACAGCGGAGTTGTCAATTCAGCTGCACCTGGAAATAGACTTGCTCGACACAGATTATCAGTAGCAACAGTTTTAAAGCAGTAGCAGTAGTGAAATAATAGCAGCAGTGTAATAAAGACAGCAGTAGTGATTATAGCAGACAGCAGGAATAAAATACTGTAGGCATAGGGATGGATGAACGGGCGCTGCATGGATAAGATAATTCATGTAATAATCAAGACAAGACATTTGCAGATAAATAATAATACGGTATCCAAGTACTAAGTAACCATAGGCACGTGTTCCGTAATTAGTCGTGCGTGCTCGCAATGAGAAACTTGCACAACATCTTCTGTCCTACCAGCCCGTTTGCAGCGGGGCCTCAAGGGAATCTACTGGTAATTAAGGTACACCTTTTAATAGAGTACCGGAGCAAAGCATTAACACTCCGTGAACACATGTGATCCTTACATCACAGTCATCCCCTCCGGTTGTCCCAATTTCTGTCACTTTGGGGCCTCGGGTTCCGGACAACAATATGTGTATACAACTTGCAGGTAAGATCTTAAGACAATGAATATCATCATGAATCAATAACATGTTAAGATCTGAAATCATGGCACTCGGGCCCTAAATGACAAGCATTAAGCATAACAAGTTGCAACAATGTCATAAAGTACTAACAACGGATACTAGGCACCATGCCCTAACAATCTTATAGCTATTACATGAATGATCTCATCCAATCCCTTCCATCCCCTTCAGCCTACAGCGGGGAATTACTCACACATGGATGGGGGAATCATGGATGGTCGATGGAGAGGCGTCGGTGATGATGATGGCGATGATCTCCTCCAATTCCCCGTCCCGGCGAAGTGCCAGAACGGAGTTTCTGGTCCCGAAATAGGGTTTTCGATGGCGGCGGCGCTCTGGAGGTTTTCTGGAATTAGGTCAAACCTCCCGTCGTTTTTAGGTCAAGGGGTTAAGTACTCCAGAGGGGGACTCGGGGACGTGGCCGAGTCGGCCTCCCCATAGGGTGGCGTGGCCCAGGGCCCACCGCGCCGCCATGTGGGGAGGGCGGCTCGCCGCCCCCTTACGTCTCCTCTTCTGGCTCCGTGGGTTTCTTGGTAAAATAGGGGCTTTGCAATTATTTCCACGGATTTTCTCGAAAGTTGACTTTCTGCACAAAAACAAGACACCAGGGCAATTCTGCTGAAAACAGCGTTAGTCCGTGTTAGTTGTATTCAAGACACACAAATTAGAGGTAAAACAACAGCAAAAGTGTTCGGGAAAGTAGATACGTTTTGGACGTATCAACTCCCCCCAAGCTTAGCTTATTGCTTGTCCTCAAGCAATTCAGATAACAACTGAGTGCGATAAAAGAACTTTCACGAACACATTTGCTTCATATGATGTAAATATTCTCACTATATGGACAAGTGCTCAGGCAATTCATAATAAGATACATGCAAATAATGTCACCTGATAGTTATGTCAATCATGAAAAGATACCAACATACTAATAATAAGCAACATGAAACATATCTATTAGCAGGATTGCAATGCTCATAATAAGATATGATAAGGTGGTATCTCGCTTGCCCGTATTTGTACAGCAAAACATAAATGCCCAGGCACCTCTGAAGTTCAAGGGAAGACTAGAAGTAAAGATTATCAAAGATAAAAGCATCAAAGTTATACCACAGTTAACCGCGTTCTAGGACAAGCACATTACACTAAGAATGACAATTATGATCTCGAGAAGGTGCTTAAAGAAAGGATGGTGACTCAACATAAAAGTAAAAGATTGGCCCTTCGTAGAGGGAAGCAGGGATTATCATGTGCTAGAGCTTTTTATTTTAAAAACAGAAGTAAAATTGTTTTGGGAGGTGGTTGTTCCAGTCAACGAATGGCAATAGAGTTCTTGTTATCTTCCATACTAAACAAGTTGAGAGCGGTTCCGAAATGTTGATTAAGCATTTGTAGCATGCACTTTATATATTGTTTGACACTCCTCCCAACCTTTGCTTACACAAACCATGGCTAACCGAATCCTCGGGTGCCTACCAACAATCACATACCATGGAGGAGTGCCTATTTTGAAATTTACTTTTTGAATGTTATAATGGTCTAACCAGCTCTTTGCAAAATTAGTGACAAGCAGATGAAGCATGCAAGTCGGGGTACTTAATTTAGTATGGAAGATAACAAACCCAACTACAACTTCCTCATGAGCTAAAAACAGTGTCACAAAATGAGAAGCAATTTGAAGGTTTTAAATGTAGCACATGAAAATTTACTTGAATGGTTTGAAAAGCCATGCATAGGTATTTATGGTGGACGCTTTGGAATAACTTGGTTTTTAGGGATTTGGAAGCACGAGCAAAATTCCCGCTCAGTACAAGTGGAGGCTAGCAATAGACTGGGAAGCGACAATCAAGAGAGCAACAACCGTCATAATCATGCTTGCGACAAAACAAAATTAACGGGGGCATAAAAGTGATACAAGTACTCTGAGGCAAAGTAAATCATCGAGGCTTATCGACTTTTTTGTTTTCAGTTGTATGCATGCGTGAGCATGTGCCAAGTCAATTCAAATGAATTATTCAGAGGAGGATACCACAATGTCATACCTATTTATGAATAGAACAATACAATCAAACATCTATGACATGCCACTCACTATTAATAAATTGGAACTAACCATAAGAGAACATGAACTACTAAGCATCCATTAAATGACATATACCTCACATGAACCAACTAAGCATGCTCACATGGATGAGTATATGTACAAAAATGAAAACAAATAGAGTTCATACCAGCCTCTCACCCAACTCTAATTGTCGTAGATCGTCGTTATTGCTTTTCACTTGTGTGGCTCGAATAATATGAAATGAAAACCAAGCTCCATGGAACCACCGAAGATCGCTAAACTATACAGCAAGCTTTACAAAACCGAAGAAGAATGACAAATATTTTTGGTGTTTTCGAAATTAAAACAAGAACAAAAGGAAACAAGCAAACAAGGAAAAATATTTTTGGATTTTTTTGTGTTTTGGAAAGCAAATCAAAAGAAGAAACAACAAAAAGAAAGAAAGAAAATAAAAACATGAATATACAAAGTACCAGCATGATATGATATGTAAATGAGTGTGATGTTGGTATATACCTCCCCCCAACCTTAGGCTTTTGGCCTAAGTGGAGATCAACCCCAGCGAGGGTAGGGGTTCCATGCCGGTGGAGAATACATGGCGTGATCGTAATCAGGCCCCTGTGCAGAAGAAGCTGAAGGCTCCATATACCCATAGTGCTGGTGTGAAGAACCTGCTGCGTCGGAGGACAGGTCGAGGGGATCCTCAGCCTCCTCCACGCCGTCCCCTGCGTGATGGCCATGTCTCTCCATGTACTCCTCAAATTCATCCTCTGTGAGCGACCAACTTCTCCTGGAATCAAGGTTAAACAAAACAGGTGCAGGCAATCCAACTATTCGCTCAGACTTAATTACTCTCCACTTTTTCTTGAAAAAGATTATCTCATAAGATAGGCTATTCAAGTCAGACCAATTGGAAACAAAGTTGTGTCTAATCATGGAAGTGATATCAAGTTTCTCTATGGGGAACTGAACATCCCTATGATGAGGTACTACACCATGCATATCTAATAAACGAGAGGCAATGAGTCCCCCACAAATCCCACCTTTGTCGCGGTTAGTAGAAAGTCTAAAAGCTATCAAAGCACCCAGATTATAAGTTCTATCATGTTGCAAAGCAGCTACTAAGAAGACTAAGTCATGAACAGATAACTTATTTGCATGCTTCCTAGCTAGAACACACTTGGTGATAAAGTAAGCAAAATATCGAATAGATGGGAGTTGAATACTTCGAATTTTACCACTCTCATCTGAGAAACTTCTCCCTTGACAGATCTCCTTGTATAGGTCCAATAGTGGTGTCGGCAGCCCCCTTATCTTCCCTCGTGATCCCCACTGTGGCACCTTAATGGCTGTACAAAAATCATCAAAAGAAATACTGACAGCCTTATTGTAGATGTTATATCGAACCATGGGATTAGGTAGAGACCAATCGAATTCAAAATCATGAACCACTGACATGGTTAGTTTTGCATATTGGAGATTAGAGTTTGAACATCCTGCAGAATTCATGCACTTCTCATGAATTCGGTGCATGGGTAAAAGGAGGGGAATACACCCTCTTCACGGTGGACTCTCATAACTTCATGCACCTCCAATTCATGTTGGTTGAGTTGGTGTTCATTCACCTCCATTCTCTGAAATTTTTAACAAACATTATAAAAGTTGATTTTGAGACATATAAATGAGGGGAACTACTATAGGAACTTGCTAGAGTACTAAACATGCATCAAAACTAATCATTACAACTTAGAACAAGCATGCAAACTCACTTAACATGTCACCTACAGCAGCAAAATACTCAAGATATACTCAACTAAACAAAATTCTACTTGGATATTCAGAGGAGTCACATACCGGAGAACAAATGCCCCAAATTTGAGCAACAAAGATGGGCTGAGCAAAGAGATCGAAAATCGCGAGCAAGAACAGCAAGAACTCGGGTTTGAACAATGGTGGAGTGTTTTTTTTCGTGAGAGTGAGTGAGGTGGTAGGTGGCTGAGTGAGTGGAGGGTCAGGTGGGGCCCTCCCCATACCACGGCGTGCCCACATGCCTGGCCGCGCCACCATGTGGGGAGCTGGCATGGTGGGTCCCCCTGGTCAGCTCCAGGCACTCCTACGTTGCATTTTGAAAAATAGGACCAGTGGTATGATTTTTATAAATTTTTGAAAACTTTTAAAACGCACATTTTCTGGGTGTTAAAATAATAGCTTTAGGGCAGAAAAAGGTTTTCAAAAATTTAAACACAACTAAAACTTTTTGCAAGACAAGTGATACTACAGAGGGTAAAACAAAGACGGAAAGGGAAATGTTGTTTAGTTCTTAATGCATCTAGAATGTATTTGTTAACAAGGTTGATCAAGTCTTGCCACCAAATAAATTTTATATGACATAAGAAGAATTAAACCTCATAAAACAATCATGTTACCTTGAATTGTATTGATATGGATCCAATCATAATATTTTGATATCCCTCTTGATGATCATACATAGGGCAATCAATACTTCCCACTTTGATAGCTCTCAAATTAGAAATTGTATTAACTCCAAGTACTTTATCAATTTTCTTGGAGAAATAAACAGTATGCTCTTTATCATTCACATTAAAAGTTACTTTTCCTTTGTTGCAATCAATAGCAGCACCTGCAGTATTAAGAAAAAGTCTCCCAAGAATAATAGACATATTATCATCTTCAGGCATTTCAAGCACAACAAAATCAGTCAAGATTAGACAGTTATTAGCAACTTGAACAAGGACATCCTCACAAATGCCAACAGGAACATCAGTAGATTTATCAGCCATTTGCAAAGATATATCAGTTGGTATCAATTTATCCAAATAAAGTCTCTTATAAAGAGAGAAAGGCATAACACTAACTCCTGCTCCCAAATTGTCGGGGGGCTGCCCCCGGGTAGGGCAAAGATGTGGTGTTAAGTGTTGCAAAGAGCTAGCCGGATCAACATATAGCCGGGTCACTTGGGCCGGATCTCTCGTGAGAGTCGGTTAGCACTTGATCAAGCTAAAGTGCGAGAAGATGCCAGAGAGGATCCGGTAAAGCTTAACCGAATCAGAGGAAGGAAACCGGTTAAGTTAGCCGGGTTGGTCAGGAAGGACCCGGATAAGGTAATCCGGATATTGCACAAGGGCCAAGTAATGTCAGAAAGGTTCACGGGTGTCTCCTGCCAGAGGCTGAGAAGACAGCCGGGTCAAGTCGCAGGTTTTCCGGGTCGCAAGGCCCTAGGCGCTGACTTGGCCAATTCGGGAAAGAGGATACGACCGAGACCCGGGGGGCTACGGCTGCCATTGCCCAAAGTGGCAAGATAGGCCTGCTAGGGACTTGACGGCCAGGTCAGGTCACGGGATTCCTGGGAGCGCAGCAACCTAGGAGCTGACCCGGCCAATTCGGGAAAGAGGATATGACCGAGACCCGGTGGGCTACACCTGCCATTGCCCAAAGTGGCAAGATAGGCCTGCTGGGCCTGACAGTCCGGCCGTTGGGTTGACAGGGGGCAGAGGCTTGTCCTGTTCCTCTTGTCCATGCCATTATCACTTCCAGCCAGGGGCAAAATGGTAATTCGGTTAGTGTATAAGTAAGCTACCAAATCCTCCAGTAGAGAGAGACGACGAGGACGGAAGAGAGGAGAGAACGGCAAAAGAGAAAGGCATTATCCCCCCCAAGCTCCATCTTCTTCTGAGAGCTCCCACCATTGTTCTTCATACAGCTCAAGGAGCACTCTGTACTTGTAACCACTTGAGATATAAAGAGAGTAGGCTAGTGCTGCAGTAGGGGTGTTACCTCCACAAGAGGGCCCCGAAGCAGGGTACATCGTGGTGTTCTTTGCTTCTTCTTGGTTCTGCTTGTTCTTGTTTGTTCTTGCGAGTTCTTGGTTGTTCTCCATGCGTGCTTCGTGAGCGCGCAAACCCTCCCCGGATCCCCCAACGTCCTAGCGAGCCCACAACTTAAGCCATCCTATGGCATCTGCCGTGACACCACCACGACAGTTGGCGCCCACCGTGGGGCAGCAGTGGCGTTGGCTGGGGTTTCCTTCCGGACGGGCACCGTCGCTGGCTCCGGCGAGCGGGTCCTCTCTGGGCTCGTTTGCAAGATCGGCGAGTTCAACTTCATCAGCGACAACGCGGGGTGCTTCGCCAACAAGCCCTTCCCCGCAGACGGTTTCCTCATGACGCTCGGCAGCTTCGTCACCTACGTCGCCACCGAGCCTGTCCGCGAGTACCCGGCGCAGGTGCTCGTGGCTGAGGATCCTCCCTCTTTCCGCGCAGCTCTCGGACGGCGTAGCGCTCGCCCCGGGAGTAGCGTGGAGGTGATGATGACCGGGCCAAGTGCAGCAGCTGGCAAAGGAGATGCCAGCAAAAGCATGCCCGAGGAGCTGGCCACGCCAGTTGATCCGGTTGGCAAGCCGACTCGGACAGCTAAGTTCCCAAAGGAGAGACCAGATCCGGTTGGCCCGCTTGGCATGTCAAGTAGGGAGGCTCCTTTAGAAGATGTCCTGGAGAAGCTATCTCGGCCAGTGGCACCTGGGGCAGATGTAGAGCTCACTGTAGCTCAGCTAGAGGCAGAGCGCCTGAGGTTGCAAAAAGAAGCCCGGTTAGTGGTGGAGTCTAGGCAAGCCTTTGATAGAGATATGAGAGAGTACAATGCTGCCAATGGTATCACCGAGGGTTTTACTCCTGTAGTGCATCGCTCGCGCAAAAAAGCCGAGTTGCGTAACCGGGGTAAGGACCTCAATGACGAGTTAGCTAGAGCTGCAGGATCGAGCTCCAGTAAGGCTACTAGTCATAGATCTGGCACAGGCAAGCCGGTGTATAGCTCCCCGGCTAAGAATCTTAGGGCTGCAGCGGCAGCGCGAGCCGAGTTGAGCACACTAACCGGGGACGCCTGGCGGAAGCAGGCAGAGAGAGTCAATGAGCTAGTAGATGTGTGTAACCGGCAGAATGAGGCTTACCGGAAAGCCAATCCGGATGCAGGTGTTTCTCGGGTAGTAGTGTCGGTTAAGGCTGTTAGCCAGAGATCCAAGGGGCAGGCGTCATCCCCGCACGTCGGAGTTGACCGGGCCCAGAGCGTGAACTCGGGTAAGAGCAAGCAGCTGCAGACCTATGATGCTGAGTATGCCGGCAAGCAGCTAGCCGCTCAAGGAAGAGGTGGCCAAAGTAGAAACAGTGGTGGACGAGGTTACCCGGGAGCTGGAAGGGGCAATTCGGCTGGCCGAGGTCAACCACCTCGTCCTCCTGGGCAGCAAGTGATTGTGCGAGCGCAACAGCAAGGTGGTGGCCAGGCGGGTTACCGCTATGATGACGGAAATTCGGCTATGGCGCGAGCCGGATACCAGACGTATGATAATGCACTTGCATCAAGACTGGGACCTCGGGCATTAGATCCGAATGATCAGCGTCTCAAGTTGGATAGAATTTACCAGTCCGAGAAGCTAGAAGAGCAAGGCCCACCGGGTCCTCCATGTTTTGGACCTCGGATCATGAACGAACCGAGTGTGCCGTTATTTCAGCTTGGCCGAAGCACAAAGCCATATAATGGCAACACAAAGCCACAAGATTGGCTAATAGACTATGTATCGTCAGTGCACATTGCGGGGGGCAATCGCCGATGGGCGGTCCGGTATCTCCCGCACATGTTGGAAGGGCCAGCCCGGATTTGGCTGAACAACTTACCGCCGGGTAGTATCAACTCTTGGATGGACTTGGAGGAGGCATTTTACAGTAATTTCTCCAGCACCTACAAGAGGCCTAACCGACCTCAGCTCCTGGCTGCGTGCAAGCAGGAAGAACGGGAAACAGACCGAGAATTCTTAACTCGGTGGAGCAACATTCGCAACTCTTGCGAAGGTGTCGTGGAGGAGCAGGCGATTTCTTGGTTTGCGCAGGGTTGCCGACATGGCACCCCGCTCTGGCAGAAGCTCCAGAGGGATATGCCCAAGACACTGGCGGAAACGATCCGGATAGCAGATACGTACGCTCTAGGTGATCCGACACAGCCCGCATTGGATGCAGTGGGAACAAGCAGGAGGCAACCGGTTAATAACCGAGTAGGACCATTGAGGCCCAATGACCGACATGAATTCGGTTACAAAAGAAGAGATCCGGATTATAGATACGGTTCAGATCAGGTGGCTGCAGTGAATATGGATCATCCTGGAGCAGGAGATGGTCAGAGACAAAAGACTGAGGGTCCAGCTTGGAGGCCGAATCAAGGTGCCTGGCCAAAGAAGGTGTGGGATGGATCGAGTCCTCCTCTAACCTTTGAGGCAAGATTGGACGGGCCTTGCTGTTATCACACAACAGACCCACGCAAGCCGGCCAATCATTCAACTCGGAATTGTAGCTGGCATCATCGCATTCAGGCGGAGGGTCAGAGAGGACCACCTCAGAGAGGTGCTCCTAGACCGAATTTCAGGCCGAATATGCCTTTAACCGGAGCCAATACAATCCCGGTGAACGCAGGAGCTCCGAGACCGGCAGCCACAAAGCCGGTTAACCTGGTAAACATGGGAGGCAATGACAATGGTGCTGGTCCAAGTCGGCAAGGTGGATACCCCGGTAATGAGTACAAGGAGGCTCATCAAAGTTATGTGGTTTTTGTGACCGAGCCAACTGACAAGAAAAGTCAGCTGCGAAGGGCGAAGGAGGTGAATGCAGTCATACCAGCAGTCCCAAAATACCTGAATTGGTCCGAGCAGGAGATCACGTGGAGCAGGGCTGATAACCCCAGAATTATGCCAAGTCCAGGAAACTATGCACTAGTGGTGGATCCGACTTTGGTAGGACCCAAGCTTAACGTGAGGTTTAGCCGAGTCTTGATTGACAATGGCAGTGCCATAAACATCATGTATCGGGACACAATGGTCAAGTTGGGTATTTCGCCGAATCAGTTGCAGCAGAGCAGTTGTACCTTCCATGGTATAGTACCCGGGGTGTCTTGTTCCCCAATGGGTAAGATCTGGGTAGATGTGCTGTTTGGTACCAAGGACAATCACCGGCTTGAAAGTCTCGAGTTCGAGGTGGTAGATTTGGAGAGCCCATACCATGCTCTACTTGGCCGGCCTGCGTTAGCCAAGTTCATGATATCCACCCATGTGGCCTACCTCAAGATAAAGATGCCAGGCCCGAATGGTATTATCACTGTTGCGGGAGATTACAAAAGCCATACAGTGTGCCACAATCGGTTCCACCTTAGCCGAATCATTGGTGATCCAAGCTGAGAAGAGCAAGATGCATGAGGTGGTGGCAATGGCGAAGTCAGCTCAGCTCGGTGTGCTGGCTATGACCAATCCGGATGGAGGTGCAACATTTGAGATGCCCAAGGAGACAAAGAAGATCCCATTGACCCGGAGAACCCGGAGCGCATGGCCATCATTGGTGCCGGGCTGGATGAGAAATAGGAAAGCGCGCTCTGTCACTTCCTCCGTGAGAATCGGGATATCTTTGCATGGTCGGCTAAGGACCTGCCTGGTGTTCCGAGGGAGTTGGCAGAGCACTCTTTATTTGTCAGGCCGGATGTAAAACCGGTGAGGCAACCGACTCGGCGTCTCTCAGATGATCGAAGAAAAGTGGTGCTGGATGAGCTGGCTAAGTTGCTTGCAGCCGGATTCATTATGGAGGTGTTGCATCCAGACTGGATATCCAATCCGGTTCTGGTAGAGAAGAAGAAGGACGAACCAGCGGTGGTCAAGGTGTGGCGCATGTGCATCGATTTCACCAACCTAAACAAGGCGTGCCCGAAGGATCCATTTCCTTTACCTCGGATTGATCAAGTGATCGATTCTACTGCGGGTGTGAGTTGTTGTCTTTTATTGATGCGTACTCTGGTTTTCACCAGATACCACTGAACCCTAAAGATCAAATAAAGACTGCTTTTATTACCCCGTACGGGGCGTATTGCTATCGTGTCATGTGTTTCGGTTTGAGAAATGCCGGTGCAACTTATCAGAGATGTATGCAGAAATGCTTACACTCCCAAATGGGCAAGAATGTGCAGGTGTATGTCGATGATATCGTCATCAAAACTAAAGAAAAACACACTCTCCTCGAGGATCTCGAGGAAACATTTGTGAACTTGAGAAAATATCGGTTGAAATTGAATCCGGATAAATGCACCTTTGGTGTCCCGGCTGGAAAGTTGCTCGGTTTCCTTGTATCAAGCCGAGGTATTGAGGTGAATCCGGCTAAAATCCGAGCCATAGAAAGAATGAAATTGCCTAGATGTCTAAAAGATGTACAAAAATTCACAGGGTGTTTAGCCTCGTTAAGTCGGTTTGTGAGTCGGCTAGGAGAAAAAGCCTTGCCCTTGTATCAATTGATGAAAAAGAGCACCGGGTTCACGTGGACCCCGCAGGCAGATTCGGCTTTCAACGAATTAAAAAAGATGTTGTCCACTGCACCAATTCTGGCGTCACCTTTGCCGAATGAGCCAATGCTACTTTACATTGCGGCCACTAACCGGGTCGTGAGTGTGGTCATAGTGGTAGAACGAGAAGAGGAGGGTAAATCCGTGCAGAGACCGGTGTACTATTTAAGTGAGGTGATCTCAACCTCAAAGCAAAATTATCCCCACTACCAGAAGATGACATACGGGTATACCTGGCGGCCAAAAAGTTGAAACATTATTTCCAAGAACACCCGATTACCGTGGTATGTGAAGCTCCAATCGCGGAAATCATTGGGTGCAAAGATGCGACTGGCCGGGTTGCCAAGTGGGCAATAGAAGTATCTCCTTACACCCCGCATTATGAGAGAAGGGATGCTATCAAGTCTCAGGCTTTACCAGATTTCCTTTGTGACTGGGCCGAAATGCAGTATGAGCCACCCAAGCCGGATTACAATTACTGGAAGTTGCACTTTGATGGCTCCAAAACCAAAATCGGATTAGGTGCTGGGGTGGTACTCACGTCACCGAAGCAAGATCAATTGCGATATGTGTTGCAGATTCATTTCTCAGCATCAAACAATGTGGCCGAGTACGAGGCACTGATCCATGGGCTTAATGTGGCCAGGGACATCGGCATCCGCCGAATAGAATGTTTTGGTGATTCGGATTTAGTTGTGCAGCAATCTTCTGGAAATTGGGATGCTCTTGATGCCAATATGGCACTATATCGGTTTCATGTCCAGAAAATTTCAGGATTTTTTGAAGGCTGCGAGTACAAGCACATACCTCGGTTGGAGAACGAAGCTGCTGATGTCCTGTCAAAACTCGGGTCGTCTAGGGATGCAATTCCACCCGGGATATCCTTGAATCACCTAAGGGTCCCTTCAATCAAACCTTCGCCTGATTCCGAGTCAATTTTTATCCCAAAGCAAGAATCTGAGGCTGTCCCTATGAATGTTGATGTCGAGTACATTGGGGAAGACCCGGGGACTGCATGGCGAGACCCGGGGACTGCTAACCGGATCTTAGGAAAGAGGAGCAGAGAAGAAGGTGGTGATAACCGAATCTTAGGGAATGGGCAGAAGCTGATAGAAGAAATAATGGCGGCCGAACCAGTGGAAGTAGATGAGCACTTATTCCCTTTGCATCCAGTACCGGAATGGGCTGAAGAAATCATGAAGTTCATGTCGGAGGGGAGTTTGCCAAATGATGAAACCGAAGCTAGGCGAGTGCAGAGGAGGTCCAAGGCTTACACCATCATCAACAAGGAGTTATACAAGAGGAGTGCAACCGAGGTGCTACAGCGTTGTGTGGAGCCAGCCGAGGGCAAGGAGATGCTCCTTGAGATACATCAGGGTGAATGTGGACATCATTGCAGTACAAGAGCCCTGGTGGCTAAAGTATTCCGGCATGGATTTTACTGGCCCACTGCTCACGCGGATGCAGAGGACATAGTCCGAAAATGTGAAGGATGCCAAAGGTTTGCCAAGCAGACACACTTACCCGCATCGGCACTGAAGACAATTCCTATCACTTGGCCATTTGCTGTGTGGTGTTTGGATATGGTGGGAGATTTCAAGCCGGCTAGGGGCAACATGACACATATGCTGGTGATGGTGGATAAGTTCACCAAGTGGATAGAGGTGAAACCAATCCGGAAGTAGATGGTCGTTCGGCTGTGACTTTCCTGAAAGAAATTATTTTGAGATACGGATACCCTCATAGCATCATCTCGGATAACGGCACAAACTTTGCTGTCGGAGAGTTTGCTCGGTTCTGCATGAATAAGGGAATCCGGCTAGATATAGCCTCGGTGGCACATCCGGAGTCTAATGGGCAAGTGGAAAGATCAAATGCCCTGGTGTTGGCCGGCATCAAGGCTCGTCTCATTGAACCATTGCTGAAAACTCCGGGATGCTGGATAGACGAGATACCATCAGTACTGTGGGGTCTAAGGACCACGCCGAATCGGTCAACTGGCTATACGCCATTTTTTCTGGTTTATGGGGCAGAAGCTGTGCTACCCACAGACATAGAACATGATGCACCAAGGGTGGCAATGTATACTGAAACCGAGGCAAAAGAGGCTCGGGAAGATGCAGTGGATCTGCTAGAGGAAGCAAGAGAATTGGCTCTATCTCGGACAGCAATATACCAGCAGAATCTACGACGATATCATAGTCGAAAGATCAGCCCTCGAGTGTTTCATGAGGGTGATCTTGTGCTAAGGCTGGTGCAGCGCAGCAAAGGCCGACACAAGTTGTCACCTCCATGGGAGGGACCTTTCATTGTGAGCAGGGCTATGCACAATGACTCGTACTACCTTGTAGATGCACAGGAACCAAGGAAGGATGGCCTGGACAGACCCGGACAAGAAACTAAGAGACCTTGGAATGTAGCTCTGCTTCGACCCTTTTACTCCTAAGGGCGCAATGTATGTATTTCAGTTTATCATAAATGAAGTTGCAGCAATCCGAGTCTGGACTCGGGGACTGTTCGTACTCATGCATGTTTTTATTACTGTTTTGTCCATACCGTTCGTGTGCCGAATTGCTTTGAACCTCGTCCCAAAATTCAAGTAATGTATGTTGTGTTGTTGATCTCGTGACTCGACTGACAAACACCAAAATGGTAGTCAAGAGCAGAGATGAGGAATGTGGGAAACATGAAAATGGACTCGGGGACTCGGTCCAAAACCGATTCGGCACATGTCGTTTACTAACCCCTGTTATTTATTTTTCGTTTATGTTGAATGATTCTAAACCACAACTCGCATGTTTCAAGTATTGTATGCTATGATTCCTATCTTGTGACTCGACTGTCAAACACCTAAAAGGTAGACAAGAGCAGAGATTCGGCAAAAATAGTAAACAAGAAAACAGACTCGGGGACTCGGTTTAAAATGATCCAACATAAACCTCGTCCGGATCATGTTAAGCAAATTTAAAGTAGTCTCGAAAGAACTTAAAATAGTCTATTACATCTGCTCCCGGCATACCGGGGATTTAACGTTTTTTCACTAAGTTACTTCAGGAAGCAGCAGACTCGGTTGTAGCAGGTTCGGTGGCAGGAGCTTTGGTTGAAGGAACCTCGGGCGCGCGAGCCTCGGTTACAGGAGCTTCGGTTGGAGTAGATTCGGTTGCAGGGGGCTCGGTTGCAAGGATGGGCTCAGATGGAGGAACTTCAGGGGTAACCTTGCGTGGAGAGCTTGAAGGCTGGGCGATTCGGAGGTATCCGGATCAGCTGAGCTTGTTTAGTAATCTCTGCCGAATCAGTTGCTGGTATCTCCGAAGTCTGGGCCGGAGTTGCTTCGGTATTCTTAGCCGAGTCAGAAGCTGGGATCTTGATAGGAGCGTGTTCGGCAGAGTTAGCCGAATCATCAGACTCGCCCTCAGAATCGGCGTATTCTTCAGCGGAGGCGTCGTCCGATTCCTCTTCTTCAGTTTCTTCTCCATCCGAGTAGACCGGAGCCTCCAGATCAAGATGCTTGGTGCGTGCAAATTCGGCCATGAAGTTGGCGGCTTCTTCACGGATCTTAATCCGGGTAGGGTCTGTAGCCCACGGAGAACCCTCGCGAAATGAGCGCACTTTGGCAAGATCAATTAGCTCATACCAGGACATGATGAATAGCAAAGCTGCGTCAGCACCAGCGCGGGCGGACGAAGACCTCCACTGCTGTAACCGGGTCATTGCTTGATCCAGGTCTCGGATCAGCTCCTCCACAGGCACAACTTGCCGCGCTTCAGGAAACAAGATTCGGTGAGCCTTGAGACTTGCATTGAGCAGACCAATATGGGAATCCTTCAAAGGAGCAATCCGAGCCTTAAGTGCTGTAATATGATCTTCGATGTCCCATGTCTCTGGTAGGGGAGCCTCGGTTAATTTAGCTCTCTCAGCTCGGGCGTTTCTCACAGCCTTGGCGCTTGAAGCCGGATGCTAGTAAACTCTCCTACAAACAAATAAGCTAATACTGAGTTCAGCGAGAAGGAACACAAGCATATGTATTGGTTAAGAGCAGAAAGAAAAGAGGAGATTCGGTGAACTTACGATCCATGTCATCGTTAAGGCTAGCAAGTGCAGCAAGCCATTTCGCACTGGCCGCTTTGTGAGCACTCAGTTCTTCTTTAGCCGCTTTGACTTCGGCTTCAGATTCGGCAATGTTCGTTTGAATTTGCTTGTCCAGTTTGGCCCGCTCCGCAAGTCCGGCTTTGAAAGTATCCCGCTCCTTCTGGATTGTGTCTTTTTCACGCTTCAGCGTATCCCGCTCTCCTTTAACCTTGTTCTTCACTTTTTCAACTCGGTCAAGCTCTCGCTGGAGCCGAGTCACCTCTGATTTTTCCTCGGATAAAGCGCGCTTGTGCTCTTCTTCTTTCTTGTCCATTTCAAGACAGAGCCCATCAAAGGAAGTTTGGAGCTTCTGATGCTGATGGGCGAGCTGCTTAAAGAGCTTGCCGCGAGCGGTCATGGTTTCCTGAAAGAAAACAGGCAAATGGCGTCAAAAGAATCTCGGGGACTGGCCCGAGATTAACCGAATCAGTTGGAAAAGAGACTCGGGGACTGGAAGTCCCACGGTGTCCTCGGTTACGGCAACATTCATGATAAGTTTTTTAGAGATTCAAGCCGAATGACTTTCTTACTCGGAGGAGTATCAGTCGTTCGACCCGAATCTCGGGGACTGGGTATAGTACTATTTGATCATGTTGAAATAAAAGCAAGATTCGGAAAAATTTACCTCAAACACCCGGTTAGCTTCAGTGACCGAGGTCTGTACAGAGTGTAATGATTGAAACATCCGACTAGGCCCAGCCGGATGTGGCGCTGAAGTAGAAAAATCTTTGGCGAGGTCAGCATCATTCCAAGCTTCAATGAATTGCTTGGCGGACTCGAGCTTATCGCTGCTCGGAGGGCGGGGATTCGACAGGGACTGGCCGAATCGAATCGCTGATGGGGCGGCAGAAACCTTCTTGCTAGCAACCACCTGCTTATCCGAGGTGGTTGGAGGTGTGCCAGAGGCACCTTGAGTCGGCTTGGGTTGCGGTGACGCACCCGGAGTCTGCTTCGGATGTGGCTCCTTGTGCTGCTTCTCGGAAACTTGCTGTTGCTGTTGCTGCTTCTGCTTTTTCTTCTTCTGCTGCTCTTGATTCAGCAGGGTTTGCGCTGCGGGAGTAGGGCGAGGATCCGGCTTAGGCAAGGATGTAGCCGATGTCTTGGCCTTTTCCTTCTCCAGCTCCTTGAGAGGGCGTGGCCAACTTGAATCTCGGATTGGAGCCGAGGTTTCCTCACTCTCCAAGTCAATAACCGGCTTTGAAATGGGAGTCGGCTGAGGAATATTGGCAGTGGTGACACGCATTGGTGAGGTGGCAGTTCGATCAGGAGACTGGGTTTCCATGACCGTATCCAGCGGAGGAATGGGAGAAGAGATGGATGAATGAGTCTGCGCGGTGATGAGGACATCACTGCATAAAGCAAAGCAAACAGTTAACTCGGATAGATATGACTCGGTTAACAGAGGAAGAAAGCAAATGAAGTTAAGTCAGTATTACCCCTTGGTGGTAGGCATCGGCTTGACGCGATTCAACTTGGAGCCAGACTTCTTTATTCTCTTGGCTTTAGGGGAATCAGATCCGGGCGCGTCACTGCGTTTCCGAGATGTCCCTTCAGCATCTTGTTTGGCTGGAACACAAGGTGGTGACCATGAAATCGGAATAGCGTCGATGGGATCTAAGATCCTGCAATCATCATCTTCCTCGTCGGAGATGTTGTGAATAGTTGATTGCTTACCCTTGCGGACTGGCTTGGCGCGCGGGATAGGCAGATAATCATCCGTATCCGGATCTTCTTCGTCCTCGCGCGGCGGGCTGAGATCCGGTCCCCATTCTTTGGTGGAGAGGTCTCCATCTTCGGTAAGTTGGCGATCAAACAGCTACAGAAAAGTCGGGGCAAATCCGGATTAGGCCGATGCCATTTTGACGAAATATGGTTAGATTCGGAAAATGGCGAACTAACCTGTGGTGGAAGGCGCTCTCGGAAAAACGGCTTTACGCCCCACCGCCATTTATCCGACATCTCGGTGGCGGCAATGGCGTTTACCCGTCGCCTGATGGAGACTTTGCTAAGGTCATGCCTGCTGATCCGGGTAGGATCTAGCACACCACCCATGTGGCATATCTTGTGTTCACGTCTTTGAAGAGGGCAGACCCGGCGACCGATGAAGGTCCGGAGCAGATCATCCGAGGCCAGGCCCTTCTTCGAAAGTCCTCCAGAGTTTCATGTACAGTCTGAAGTTCTACAATAGTCTCGGCCGGATTGTATCCGAAGTTCAATTCGGCTGTGGGTGGCTCGATCGTGAACTCGGGCAGATTAAGGGCGTCATGGCCTTCTGCACTCTTCACATAAAGGAAAGACCTTTGCCACTTCTGACAGTGTCTAGGCCAGTGATACGGGGAAAGATGGATCCCTGCCTTGGCGTGATGCTAACCGGACCGCAAGCAGTCATCAGCTTCGGCTTAGTGCCTGGAATAGTATGTTTGCGGAGGTGGAAATACTTTGCCCAAATATCGACGGTCGGCCAGACACCGAGATAGCCCTCGCAAAAGGAGCTAAAAGCCGATAGAGAAACGAAGGCATTAGCCGGGAGGTGATGAGGCTGTAGGCCAAAGAAATCCAGGAAAGCCCGGAAGAAATCACTCGCCGGCAATCCGAATCCGCGCTCAAAATGCGCTAGAAACACCACACGTTCACCAGGTTCGGGAACCGGGACGAGTTCCTTCCCCGGTTTGCGGCATATAACTTGAGAGGTTATACGCCGGGTGCTTAATAGCCATTCCAGATCGTCCTTGGTCACATCAGAACCCTCCCATCTGCCGGGAGGAAGCTTCGCCATATCCGGATCAATCCTGCAAGAGGTCGGATAGGGCCGAGTCAAAATGAATCGGATAATGGTATAATCGAACCAGATCTAGAGTGATTCGGCTAATATTATCCCGGATGAAACTAGCCGGATTCAGCAGAGAAGGTGATTCGGGTGGCAATCACAAACACCTTCCGCAAAGGTCTAGGGTTACACAAGATCTACTGCAGCAGTAAAAAAGAAAGGAAATCAAGAGTAAAAATATGGTTGAACTGCTCATACGGTGGCAAACAAAACTAGGGCAGTGTAGTGCAAAATCTAGACAGGAGATCTACTAGATGCACTGAGGCTGGGCGACGGACTAATATGCGGATAAATCTACAAGAAACAAATGCGAGTTTCCCGTGGCATATGAACTCCTCGAGTTCGCCATGACCGGAGAAAAAGAAAACTCACGGTGATGACGCGACGGGGAAGAAGCTCGATGAAGGAACGGCGGCGCTGGGCACGGTGCGCGGCCCCGGTCGTTTTCCTCCGGTGCGTTGAGGACGTCTCCGGCGCGGCAAGGTTACGAGGGCGAGATTGCGGCGGCGGCGGTGGCGCAGATGGAAGTTTTCGGAGTGGGGAACGAGCGGAGAAGAAGAGGAAACCCCCTGCGCCCATTTATAGCGCCCAGCGGTAACGGGCGCACTACTGCACGGTTTTCGGAGCGTCGCACGGTAACTGCATCCTGGAACTCTGTGGCCACCTCTGTGGCCGTGTGTTCCAAGCACATGTTGGGCCATAGAATTGGAAGCAGTTGCACGGATCCTGTGTGCCGGTCAACGGAGAAAACGAGAAGACGCGGTCGTTTGGTCAAATGCACTCAAGTACCCGGAGAATCCGGATGAGGTGCTGTCAGTGGCATGTCAGATCAGAGATCCGGATTATGGGGCTTTGCGCAGAGATTCACTGCCAAGTGTCCCGGGAAATCCTGAGACAAGATTATATGATATGAGATTCGGTTAGTGATGTTTATTTTTAACCTGCTACGGCTCTTCAGCCGAGGCTGTAGAACCGCACCAGCTTCGGGGACTACTGTCGGGGGGCTGCCCCCGGGTAGGGCAAAGATGTGGTGTTAAGTGTTGCAAAGAGCTAGCCGGATCAACATATAGCCGGGTCACTTGGGCCGGATCTCTCGTGAGAGTCGGTTAGCACTTGATCAAGCTAAAGTGCGAGAAGATGCCAGAGAGGATCCGGTAAAGCTTAACCGAATCAGAGGAAGGAAACCGGTTAAGTTAGCCGGGTTGGTCAGGAAGGACCCGGATAAGGTAATCCGGATATTGCACAAGGGCCAAGTAATGTCAGAAAGGTTCACGGGTGTCTCCTGCCAGAGGCTGAGAAGACAGCCGGGTCAAGTCGCAGGTTTTCCGGGTCGCAAGGCCCTAGGCGCTGACTTGGCCAATTCGGGAAAGAGGATACGACCGAGACCCGGGGGGCTACGGCTGCCATTGCCCAAAGTGGCAAGATAGGCCTGCTAGGGACTTGACGGCCAGGTCAGGTCACGGGATTCCTGGGAGCGCAGCAACCTAGGAGCTGACCCGGCCAATTCGGGAAAGAGGATATGACCGAGACCCGGTGGGCTACACCTGCCATTGCCCAAAGTGGCAAGATAGGCCTGCTGGGCCTGACAGTCCGGCCGTTGGGTTGACAGGGGGCAGAGGCTTGTCCTGTTCCTCTTGTCCATGCCATTATCACTTCCAGCCAGGGGCAAAATGGTAATTCGGTTAGTGTATAAGTAAGCTACCAAATCCTCCAGTAGGAGAGAGACGACGGAGGACGGGACAGAGGAGGAGGAGAGAACGGCAAAAGAGAAAGGCATTATCCCCCCCAAGCTCCATCTTCTTCTGAGAGCTCCCACCATTGTTCTTCATACAGCTCAAGGAGCACTCTGTACTTGTAACCACTTGAGATATAAAGAGAGTAGGCTAGTGCTGCAGTAGGGGTGTTACCTCCACAAGAGGGCCCCGAAGCAGGGTACATCGTGGTGTTCTTTGCTTCTTCTTGGTTCTGCTTGTTCTTGTTTGTTCTTGCGAGTTCTTGGTTGTTCTCCATGCGTGCTTCGTGAGCGCGCAAACCCTCCCCGGATCCCCCAACGTCCTAGCGAGCCCACAACTTAAGCCATCCTATGGCATCTGCCGTGACACCACCACGACACAAATCACATAGAGCAGTTCTAACATAATTATTCTTGATGGAACAAGGAATAGTTGGTATACCTGGATCTCCCAGCTTCTTTGGAACCTTGCCATGGAAAGAGTAATTAGCAAGCATAGTGGAAATCTCCTCATTGGGAATTTTCCTTTTGTTAGAAACAATATCTTTCATATACTTTGAATAAGGAGGCAATTTAATAGCATCAGTCAAAGGGATTTGCAAGAACAAAGGTTTCATCCAATTACAAAATTTATTATAGTGTTCTTCTTCCTTTGATTTGAGCTTCTTAACAGGAAAAGGCATTTGCTTTTGAACCCAAGGTTCTCTTTCATTACCATGTTTCTTAGCAATGAAATCTTCTTTAGTGTACTTTTTATTTTTAGCATGCTTTCCAGGTTCCTCTTCAACATCTTCTTTATCAGAAGCATCATTCTTATCATTATCATTGCCATGTTCATTACCACTTTCAATTTCAGCATCAGAAATAGATATACTATTAGGATCATTAGCAGGTTCAGAAGATTCTACAACAGTTTTATGTTTCTTCTTCTTTTTCTTAGAAGGGGCACTAGTTTCTTTAGTTCGTTGAGAATCTTGTTCAACTCTTTTGGGATGCCCCTCAGGATATAAAGGATCCTGAGTGGAAACACCACCTCTAGTTGTTACTTCATAAGCATGCTTCTCTTTTTCTTTAGAAGTATTAACTAACATGTCATTTTGCACTTTAGTAAGCTGATCAATTTGAGTTTGAACCATATGAAAATGTTTAATAAGCATCTTAACATCATTGGAGGTTCTCTCCACAATATCATGCAATTTACTAATAGCTTGAGAATTTTCCATTAAATGATTCTCCACTCTCATATTAAAGTTATCTTGCTTAACAACATAATTATCAAATTCATCTAAGCATTGATCAGGAGGTTTAGAGTAAGGAATATCTCCCTCATTAAAGCGTTGAAGAGAGTGTACCTCAATTGTAGATGAATGGGGAATTGACTTACATAAATCTTCTATAGGTGGTAGATTCTTCACATCTTCGGATTTAATACCCTTCTCCTTAAGAGATTTCTTGGATTCCCTCATCTTTTCATCATTTAATTCAATCATACCCCTCTTCTTCAATATTGGTGTTGGAGTCGGTTCAGGTGTAGTCCAATCATCATGATTTTGGCTTATTTTAGCCATTAATTCTTCAGCTTCGTCTGGGGTTCTTTTCCTGAAAACACAACCAGCACAACTATCCAGGTATGCCCTAGATTCAATGGTTAGTCCACTATAAAATATATCAAGAAGGTCATGCTTTTCCAAATCATGCCCAGGCCAAGCCTAATCAGAGAGCAAAACCTTGCCCAAGCTTCAGGCGGTTTCTCTCCATCATCCTGATCAAAATTATAAATTTTCTGCAAAGCAACATGTTGAGCACTAGCAGGAAAATATTTCTGAAAGAAAACATTAAGCAAACCAGTAGGACTATCAATAGAATCAGGAGGCAAATTATTATACCAAGTTTTAGCATCATCCATTAATGAGAAAGGAAAAAAATTAGCAACAAAGTAACTACGCTTCTTGATATCATCAGAAAACAAGCTACTCAAAGTAGAGAGCTCATTCATGTGCTCTACAACACTTTCTTTTCAGTTCCACGAAAAGGTGCTTTCTCAACAATAGATATATGAGATAAATCAAGAGAGAAATCATAATCCTTATCTTTAATGTTTATAGGAGAAGTGGCAAACTTAGGATCAGGAAACGGTTTATATCTACCAGCATGTTGTGCAAGAAGGCTTTTAATACCACTTGCACTAGTAGTAGAATGACATTTATCAATAAAGTCATCATCAATTTCCACATAAGTGTCATCAAGATCATCACTAGAGTGCTCCACAGACTCAGGTGAACTAACAGGTGTAAAAGGATTTTCATTAGGTGTTTCATCATTTTCAAGTTGTTTAGACTTAGCAATCGCAGCATCTAAAAGAGGATCTAATGGAATACTCTCATCAAGCACAGTTGAAGCATCATCAAAAAAATTAGAAGTAATTTCAGATTCAGCAGTAGTACCAACACGTGAAGCTTGTGGTGGTGTAATAAGTTGACTCATCACGGATGGTGAATCAAGAGCAGCAGAGGTACTCAGAGTTGTACCTTTTCTTGTAGTGGAAGGCAATATATGAACCTTCTCAATAGGAGCCTTACCCATGATGAATAAATTGCAGCGAACAATATCAATATCAGGTGAGCTTACAAATAAAGCTATGCTCCCCGGCAACGGCGCGAGAAAATAGTCTTGATGACCCACAAGTATAGGGGATCGCAACAGTCTTCCAGGGAAGTAAAACCCAAATTTATTGATTCGACACAAGGGGAGCCAAAGAATATTTATAAGCCTTAACAGCGGAGTTGTCAATTCAGCTGCACCTGGAAATAGACTTGCTCGACACAGATTATCAGTAGCAACCGTTTTAAAGCAGTAGCAGTAGTGAAATAATAGCAGCAGTGTAATAAAGACAGCAGTAGTGATTATAGCAGACATCAGGATTAAAATACTGTAGGCATAGGGATGGATGAACGGGCGCTACATGGATAAGATAATTCATGTAATAATCAAGACAAGGCATTTGCAGATAAATAATAATACGGTATCCAAGTACTAAGTAACCATAGGCATGTGTTCCCTAATTAGTCGTACGTGCTCGCAATGAGAAACTTGCACAACATCTTCTGTCCAACTAGCCCATTTGCAGCGGGGCCTCAAGGGAATCTACTGGTAATTAAGGTACACCTTTTAATAGAGTACCAGAGCAAAGCATTAACACTCCATGAATACATGTGATCCTTACATCATAGCCATCCCCTCCGGTTGTCCCAATTTCTGTCACTTTGGGGCCTCGGGTTCCGGACAACAATATGTGTATACAGCTTGCAGGTAAGATCTTAAAACAATGAATATCATCATGAATCAATAACATGTTAAGATCTGAAATCATGGCACTCGGGCCCTAAGTGACAAGCATTAAGCATAACAAGTTGCAACAATGTCATAAAGTACTAACAACGGATACTAGGCAGCATGCCCTAACAATCTTATAGCTATTACATGAATTATCTCATCCAATCCCTTCCATCCCCTTCAGCCTACAGCAGGGAATTACACACACATGGATGGGGGAATCATGGATGGTCGATGGAGAGGTGTCGGTGATGATGATGGCGATGATCTCCTCCAATTCCCCGTCCCGGTGAAGTGCCAGAACGGAGTTTCTGGTCCCGAAATAGGGTTTTCGATGGCGGCGGCGCTCTGGAGGTTTTCTGGAATTATGGTCGAACCTCCCGTCATTTTTAGGTCAAGCGGTTAAGTACTCCAGAGGGGGACTCGGGACGTGGCCGAGTCAGCCTCCCCATAGGGTGGAGCGGCCCAGGGCCCACCACGCCGCCATGTGGGCAGGGCGGCTCGCTGCCCCCTCCGTCTCCTCTTCTGGCTCCGTGAGTTTCTTGGTAAAATAGGAGCTTTGCAATTATTTCCACGGATTTTCTCGAAAGTTGACTTTCTGCACAAAAACAAGACATCATGGCAATTCTGCTGAAAACAGCGTTAGTCCGTGTTAGTTGTATTCAAAACACACAAATTAGAGGTAAAACAACAGCAAAAGTGTTCGGGAAAGTAGATACATTTTAGACGTATCAACAACCCTTCTGTGAAGTCGATCACCGAAGTCGAGATCGCCAGCCCGCCACAACCAACACTTGTCGTGACGATATCGGACGAGATTGACTGGTGGGTGCCATACATCAAGTACCTGTACACCAAGGTGCTACCGACTAAGGAGGTCGAGGCACGGCAGATGATACATCGAGCCTCCTCCTACACCATCATCAACAACGAGCTCTACAAGCCAAGCGTGTCGGGTGTCTTCCTCCGATGCGTCGAGCCGGCGGAAGGCAAACAGATCCTCCATCAGATACACTCTGGAGACTGTGGCCAAAACATAAATGCACGCAACCTAGTCACCAAGGTATTCCGACACGGGTTCTTCTGGCTCTCCACCCACCAGGACGCAGTCGACATCGTCAGGCGGTGCGTCGGATGCCAGAAATATGCCCGGCAGGACCACCTCCTGGTGGCGGCTCTCAAAACCATCCCCCTCACCTGGCCCTTCACGGTCTGGGGGCTGGACATGGTGGGACAGTTCAAGACTGCTCGTGGCAGCATGACCCACCTCTTGGTAGCAGTCGACAAATTCACCAAATGGGTGGAGGTGAAACCCATCAAGAAGCTCAATGGCAAGACAACAACCAAGTTCCTTCAGGAAATCATCTTCCACTATGGCTACCCGCACAACATCATCACCGACAACGGCACGAACTTCGCCGAAGGAGAGATGAAGGCTTTCTGCTAAGAAAAGGGCATCCGCCTCGACCTGGCCTTGGTGGCTCACCCGCAGTCCAACGGACAGGTGGAAAGGATGAAACAGACGGTGTTAGCCGGCATCAAGCCACGCCTCGAAGTCCCCTTGAAACGGACACCGAGGTGCTGGCTGGACGAGTTGCCATCGGTGCTATGGGGCATCAGGACAACTCCAAATCGCTCCACGCGCTACACGCCCTTCTTCATGGTCTATGGCACAGAAGCCATCATGCCAACTGACCTGGAGCACGACTCGCCAAGAGTCGCTCTCTACAATGAGGAGGAAAACGAGGAATCCCGACTCGTCGACGTCGACCTCCTAGAGGAAGCTCGCGAACTCGCACTCTCCAGGACGACGATCTACCAACAAGGCCTACGCCGCTATCACAGCCGCCGGGTCAAAAGTCGCTCCTTTCAGGAAGGCGACTTGGTTCTTCGACTCATCGAAAAGTCGAAAGCGATGCATAAGCTCTCGGCACCTTGGGAAGGACCGTTCGTCGTCAGGAAGGCGATGGGCAACGGCTCCTACCACCTCGTCGACTTGCGTGAGCCTGAAAACAGCTCCAAGTCGGAAGAGGAGACCAAGGTTCCATGGAACATCAGCCTGCTTCGCCCCTACTATATATAGGTTACATTGTAATGCTATGTAATCAATCAAGGAAATAAAGCCGGTATGCCCTTGACACGCTCGGGGCTACCGTTTCGTCTCAAACATTGCTTTCGAGTCTTTATTTTTTCCTACTCTCACGTTATATGATTGATGGGTCACCAAAGAGAGTCGGACGCCACGATGCGCGGCTCACCACTGGACTCTCTGCTCATGCAGCAAAATATTGCAGAATGTTTCGTTTTCTTCCAAGTCGTCCGCAACTCGCCTAACGTGGACAAGTAGTACCGCCGGGTCAAACCTAACTTGACATCGAAGCCACATTCAGACTTTGTCACCCTGGGTGCCGTGCGCGACTCGAAAAACTTCACGCGAGGGCACACTTGGCAAGGTCGCACAATCGACTGGCTTCAACTCAAGCGAAAAACAAAACAAGTGACAAAGCGCACAAACATCAAATAAAAACATGCAAAAGATGGTGTAAAAACTTAAAGCTGCGGAGACGCAAATAAAACCACCCGGCAAAGTCATAATACTTGTTCATTACAAAAATCCTCGCCCATAGGCAAGTTAACCTAACTACTTATAAAAAATTCTCCTCTTTGAAAGCAGGAGAAGATAATCAGAACCCGGGGGCTGGAGGCGCTGCGGAAGTCGACGACTGGGACGCCCGAGCCGAGAGAATCGAAGCTCTCGCAAAGAGATACTCCGACGCCGGCTCCTCGTCCGCCACCTCGCCCAAGGTGTTACCCGGGACCACTTCGTCGGAGATGAAGTCCTCGTGGCACACCATCTTGGCGGCGCGACAGGCGTACGACGTGACGGAGGCACACACTGTCGGCCCAATAGAAACCAGGGTATCAAGGGCCGGCCTTACTAGGCCTCAACCCGTAGCACGAGATCAAAGAACGCCAAAGGCCGAGTGGGCCCATCAAGAAAGCCTCACGAGGCTCTCCGCCTCGCGGGGGTTTTTACTCTGGAGAAACTGACCAAGTCCCCGCGACCAGGGGACTGCCTCGGGAGACTTTCCCCTCTCGGGGTGTCGGAGCACTCGAAGTGCTTGGCGAGGCTCTGCCACCTTGGCAGGGCACACATGGGGCCTGCGCTCTGCAGCAGGATGACGCGCATACCTGCGCACGGTGACGGATGGGCAGTAGTTGCCATTCACGTGCTTAAAGAAGACCAGCAAAGCTGCTATGAAGAAGGAGGATTACCAAGCATGCCATTTTGGTGCTAAGGGGACATGCTGCCGCTCCGCTCCAACGGCGACATAACCGTGTGACACCACGGACCTCTGGAGTGCCGGCCACCGCTCTGGACGGACGGTGGCAGGACCTGACGAAGACCAGTAAGACCAACGCGGTGGACCTCGTCCACAACCCCTGGACCAAGGGTGCGCCGCCCTCCAGGACCGGCGCCATGGAGGAACCCTAGCTTCCGCCCCTGCGCCTATATAAGGAGGGGGAGCACCACTGGAGAAGGGATCGACCATTCTTTCACCTAAGACTACTAGTCCACTCAAAGAAGAGAGTTTCTGCACTTAGGAAGCTCTGCCATAGTTGTAAGCTCTGCCCTCGGCAAGCACCCCTGTACTGTAACCTCACGAAGCAGTGCAATACTACACGGCAGGAAGTACGGTCTTTACTCCTCCAGCAGGGCCTGAACCTGGGTACGAGCTGGTGTCCATCTCTGCCGTGATGCGTTCTGTCGAGCTCGTCGAGTTTGGTCGCCGAGGTTGACGAGTCTTTGATAAGTGTCGTGTTCAGCCCCTTCGATTCCTGGTTCACGGGGACTATTCTCTGACATTTGGCGCGCCAGGTAGGGAGCTGAGGCGCGCTGTTCAAACTCTTCTTCGACCTCCCCATCACCATGGCGCAAATCCGAGCTAGGCACCTGGTTCGCCGCGCAAACGCCATCGGCAGGACCGTCGCCGCGCCTGTGTCGGGCCGCAACCCACGAGTACGGCCCCGCGTCAACGGCGCCAAGAGCTGTAGCCATCCTGGGCCCTGTGTCGAGGGGCCCGAGGAGGGGGAAGTCCGCGTCTCCTCACCGCGTCTTTCTGAAGACCAGGGGGCTTCGCCACAAAGCCAGCTAGCACCGAGCCCGGGAGCCGCGCTGTTCGCGGCGCGAGAGCTGATGAGCTACCTCCCTACTGAAGAATGCCAGGCCAGCTGGCTAGCACACATCACCGACCTCATCCGCACCTCTGAAGCCCCGAGGTTCCAGATAGCCCTCGTTCGAAAGAGCGCGACCTGGGATTCATAGAGGCTTTGGTGTCGGGCGCCCTTCTGCCGCCACCACCATCACCGCCTTCACCAGCGGAGGGAGCTCCTGGATGCGGCCCACCGGGCAGGCGTCACGACTGGGCAGGAGCACCAAGCGGCGGTGGACCACCCCTGGGGATCCACCGAACACTCGCCACAGTGCCTCAGGGGGAGAGGTGGATCGACGAGATCAAGGCTTTCCTAAGCACGGGGGCTCTCCACAAAGAGACGGCGGATGCAGAACGAATGCTCAACATGGCCAAGTACCACGCCAAGTCCTACTACGTCATCGGGGAAGACCTCTACCGCAAGCGGCCCAATGGCATCTCCCTGCGCTGCGTTCCGACAGAAGAAGGCAGGCAACTCCTCAAGAACGTGTACAACGGAGAGTGCGGGCATCACTCGTCCTCACGCGTCCTCGCGGGGAAGTATTCAGGAGCGGTCTCTATTGGCCAACTGTATTTCAAGACGCCGAGGAGCTCGTCGAAACTTGCAGAACCTGCCAGCACCACGCCAAGCAGGCCGAGCTCCAGCCAGAATCGGGGCTCAAGACACTCCCAGCCACCTGGCCCTTCGCGGTCTGGGGGCTGGACCTCCTTGGGCCTTTCAAGAGGTCACACAGAGGCTACCGCTACCTGTACGTCGCCGTCGACAAGGTCACCAAATGGGCGGAGGTAGAAGCCGTGCGCTCCATCCTGGCAAAATCAGCGGTGGACTTCCTGAACAACCTCACGCGTCGCTACGGGGTGCCTAACCGCGTCGTCGCCGTCCATGGTTCACAGTTCGCGAGTGGCACCGTCAGGGCTTGCTGCGAGTCCCTCGGTATTCAGCTGTGCAATGCCTCAGGGCGCCCACGAAGCAGTAACCAAGATGAAGAGGAAATAGAGGAAGAACTCAAAGACTTCAAGATGTGGAGCTTCAAGTGCCTCAAGCGTTCGGACAAGAGCTGGGCCGGTGAGCTCCCTTCCATGATGTGGTCATCCAGGACAACTGCAGCCGGGCCAGCAAGTGAGACACCTTTTGCCCTCGCCTACGGACCCAAAGCGGTTCTCCCTGGCGAGGCGAGGCTCGAATCTCCGCGAGTCATGGCCTTCAACGAGAACGACATCGAAAATCTCGCCAAGCCGCTACCTGCATTAGCTTCCAACAAGGATGATCAAGAGGCTCTCCACAGTGGCGACGTGATGCTACTGGAAGGACTGCGCCGTCAGGCCACCATCAGGGCGGCGAGGTATCAGCAGGCGCTGTGTCGATACCACAGCCGCCGCAAGCGCTCACGCGACATTGAAGTCGACGACCTCGTCCTCAGGAGGATACTCTTCAGGGGGACCCCACGAGCTCACACCCCTGTGGGAAGGACCTTACCGGGTCACGCACGTCGCTAAGCATGGGACGCGCAGCTGGAGGAGCTTGGTGGCTTGCCCGTCGAGAATCCATGGAGCATAGAAGATCTCCGCAAGTTCCACCCGTGATAGAGTCACGCCAGGCAATCCTCTTTTCGTCTCAAGAAGGACGCCCGAGTCGTCACCCCCTCCAGCTTCACAAAAGCTTTTTGTCTCAAGAAGGACGCCAGAGTCATCACCCCCCTCAGCTTCACAAAAGCTTTTCCCTCTCCGAGGGCCTCTCCAACTGAGCTCCCCTACCACGCGTCGCCACGGGCCGCGAGGAGCCTCAGCCACACTCTGTGGAACCCCATGCCCAGGCATGGCCGGTTGTGACTTGGCTACTCCAAGTATAAAAAACCCCACGCCTAAGCTTGGCGGATGTAACTTGGCTACTCCAAGTATAAAAAATCCCATGCCCAGACATGGCGAAGTGTAACTTGGCTACTCCAAGTGTAACAGACTATTTCCAAGTGAGTATTTTGGCAATTGGTGGCGCTCATTCTTCCTCCCACGCGCACCTCACGAGCGGGGGCTGGGCACAATGTCTATACCTCGGGAGAACCCCAGCAGCGCCAAAGGATCCAGAAGACCCAAGCTCCGGCGCGTGGGCTTGCTCCCCAAAGGCTTTTGATGTTTTACTCTCCTCGCGAGCCACACCTAAGGGAGCCTCTGAGCGCACAAAGGCCCTTCTGAATCCACGCAGGGTTCAAGGGAGCCTCGGCTCAGCAAGGGACGCGGCACCCACGACAAAACAGGCGGCCCTCCAGCCAAGTTCAGCTCCCGCGGTTTTTCTCCCCTTTTACTTGACGATTGCTTCGCTCCCCGGTTTTCTTGTGTCTCCTCTCGCCAGTGCTTCAAAGGTTACCTGCGCAGCAACAGAAGAACCCTTGGTAGTAGGGTCTCAAGAAACCCTCACCCATCTGGAAGCCCCAACAATGCAGAGCAGAAAAGTTATAAGCAAGAGCCTCACGAGAGGCATACATATAGGCATACAAGTCTTGAAAGTCATTACAATACTTGGGCAAGTTCTTAAAAAGACGGAGTTAAACAACCAGGCGCACTGCGCCCAAGGAAACAACATAGGCCCCAGAGCTACGCCGACCCCTCGGGGCTCTCGTCGGCCTCAACCGCTTTGAAGAGATCGGCGTACGCTTCCGCATCCTCCTTGATTTCGGCTTCAGGGTCCCGGCTCCAGGCCCCACGTCTGGCTCCGTCACGCTTTGGAAGTCAAAGGCGGGCTCGAGACGACGGAGGTTGGCAAAGATGCGGCCGACCGCGACACAGAGAAGTTTGCGGCTCTCATCCTCGACGAGGCTATCCAAGTTCGCGGTAGTGGCCAGCGCCTCACGCACCCGCAGCTCCTCCCCGCGAGTGTCAAGCTCTCGCCCACGAGTTTCCAGGGACACGCGAAGCTCCTCTAGCGTCTTCCTTGTCAACTCTGAGTCAGCACCAAATTTTGCCTCACGTTCAGAGAGCTCCTGGAGCCTGGCGGCAACTCCCGCTTCAACTTCATGAGACCTGGCGGAGGCTGCTGCCTCGCGAGCTGTGATCTCCTGATACCGGGCCTCGGTGTCGATCTCCAGAACCTCGCGCTTGGCCTCCAGGCACGCGAGGGTCTCTTCAGCCTCCTGCACGACGCTGGCACGGGTCTCAGCAGCGAAGCGAAGGGCCTCCGCCCACTTCTCCCGTGCCGCCTCATCCTCCCGACGGTAGCGGGCTACCACTTCCCGGAGTTGGGACCAACCTCGCGCCAGGCCTCAAGGTCCTCTTCCTCGGCCACCTCCCTCTCAGCGAGATGGGCCTCCAGCTCGTCAAGCTTCGCCTCGCGGAACGCAAAAGACATGTGCGACGAGTAGCCGCTGCTGACGCCTCCCCGGAATCAAGGCTCGGGAGTCAACGGGAAGCTTAGCGAACCCCGCCCCGCAGGAGGCTCAAGACCCGGACGGCGAGGGCTCTGGATGGCCTCGGAATGCGCCCGGGGGCTTGGAGTGAGACCTCCATCCTCGTCTGCGCCTGGGGCTGCCGTGGGACTCGGAGCCCACGCACTATCCGCCTCTGACTTCGCCTGCCCGAAAGGGAGGAAGGCCCCGCTGAAGACGAGCTCCTCTGGCCCTGGTGAGGCCGTATCGGCGTTTGCCTCGAGGCGTGTAGCCTGCGATGGCATCGCCTCCACGTCCTCCCCCACGAGGAGCCCCGCCGCTTCGGGAGGAGCCGCTGCCCCCGAGGGCACCGGAGCAGCAGGGGCGAAAGCAGCAGGAACCTCCGCCGCTCCCGGGATTCCCCGAGTCCGCGAGCCTTCTTTCCTCTCGGCGCTACAGGGAGTGGTGGAAGGCCTGGAGCAGAACAAGGCAGAAGATGAAGAAAAGAAGGACGTGAAAACGACATAAGGAAGGGGACAGAGAGAGGCCTACCTGGTGGCCACATCCACCCACACCTTACGCCTCGTGCGCGAGGAGACGCTGCCCCCGACATGTCCAAGCCCCGTTTCGCCCTGGTCCAGGGGACGGCCCGGAGAGGCTCTTCGTCGCCTGAGGAGACCTCAAGAACGCCGGTGTCAGGCATGGCTGCCCCGAGGGCCCCGCGGCGACACTTGAGGAGCTGGCGCCACCTGGGTTTCCGGCACCGCCGTCCGATGCCGTGGAAGAGCCAGAGGATGAGTCATCGCCTCGCGCAGACGCCGCCAAGGCAGCCAGGGCGGGGCCCTCCTGGGGCCCCATGCGTCCTCGCGAGACCAGCCCCCACGCGGTGAATGCAGGCATCCCCACCAAGTACCTGGCACGCATCTTCTTCACAAAATGGTGCAGGGGCTTGGAGGAGTTGTTCGCTGGCTCGGGGATCTGCGGAGAGGTGAAAAGGACATCCATGAAGCTTTTTAGCACCTCCGCCGTGAAGACTTCACCGCTCAGCCGCAGTCGGTCCGCCCCGCCGGAGTACGCCCATATCGGCTCCAGGTGCGACTGCAACGGTGCAATGCGCTGCGCCACAAAGTCCTTCACCACCATCTGGCCAGTGAGCCCGTGGGCGCGGGCCTCCAGGAGGCGCTTCTCAAAGAGCTCAAGAGTCGGATCTTCCAGGGGTTGGCTGCTCCAGTCGATGTGCCTCGACGGGGGCCCGGAGGGGACCTCGAGAAAGGGGCACTCCTCCGCAACTTCCACATAAAGCCACCGCTTGCGGAAGTCGTCCACCCGTTTCGTCACCCTGGTGACAGCAATCTCGCCATCCCAGGTGATGGGGATATAACGCTCAGACATGCCCTCCGAGATATGGAACGAGGCACATCCGGAGGTCTCTCCAGGGGCGGTGGAGCGGAGCGTAAAGAAGCGCCGGAAGAGGTCCACCGACGGCTTGACCTCGGCATACCCCTCGCAGAAATAGGCAAAGATGGCGAGGGTAAGGATGGAATTGGGGTGAAGGTGGAGAAGCTGAATCTGATAGTGCTCCAGAATGGCAAGGAAAGGCGGAGAACGGCGGACCAGGCCCACAAAGATGGTGTGGAGGAATACAGGATAGAAAGGAGCGCAGAGTCCGCCCGGGGCGCCGCCGGCCTCAGGTTGGTCGCACCCCACTCATTGAAAGCAGAGGCCACCAGGGGCGCACCCTCTCCAAATGCGCATCTACCACCACGCGGCTGGGCCCCAATGCCAGCTTATGACCGCCGCTGGAGCTCGGCGAGGCCGCCTCTCCCGCGAGCGCTGTGCCTTTGCCGTTCTGAGCCGCGGAAGCTCTCTTGGGAGCCATGGCAATAGGAGGGCAGAGGAGCGGAAGACGAAGGAGAACGCAGGGCAGGCGGCGAAAGGGACAGGGAAGGCGAAGGCAAGCGGGCGAGTGATGGGGAACTGCGCCAATCCTTCTGCCTTAAACCTCCGTGTGGAGCAATTCTGTCAGGAGTGGCCAGGCCCGCCACTTCGACCAGCGTGGCCGGAGAAGTCGAGACGGCGTCGAACGACGGTTGCCCGCCACGCGTCTCGGCCCAGAACGGTTGTTTTGGGCCCACGACGTTTCGCCTGCGTAAAGGCTACGACGTGCACGTCGCGGACCCGGGGGCTACTGTCGGCCCAATAGAAACCAGGGTATCAAGGGCCGGTCTTACTGGTCTGAACCCGTAGCACGAGACCAAAGAACGCCAAAGGCCAAGTGGGCCCATCAAGAAAGCCTCGCGAGGCTCTCCGCCGCGCGGGGGTTTTTACTCTGGAGAAACTGACCAAGTCCCCGCGACCAAGGGACCTTCTCAGGAGACTTTCCCCTCTCGGGGTGTCGGAGCACTCGAAGTGCTTGGCGAGGCTCTGCCACCTTGGCAGAGCGCACATGGGGCCTGCGCTCTGTAGCAGGATGACGCGCATACCTTCGCACGGTGACGGATGGGCAGCAGTTGCCATTCCCGTGCTTAAAGAAGACCAGCAAAGCTGCTATGAAGAAGGAGGATTACCAAGCATGCCATTTTGGTACTAAGGGGACATGCTGCCGCTCCGCTCCAACGACGACGTCACCGGTGTGACACCACGGACCTCTGGAGTGCCGGCCACCGCTCCGGACGGACGGTGGCAGGACCTGACGAAGACCAGTAAGACCAACGCGGTGGACCTCGTCCACAACCCCTGGACCAAGGGTGCGCCGCCCTCCTGGACCAGCGCCATGGAGGAACCCTAGCTTCCGCCCTGCGCCTATATAAGGAGGGGGAACACCACTTGAGAAAGGGATCGACTATTCTTTCACCTAAGACTACTAGTCCACTCAAAGAAGAGAGTTCCGGAAGCTCTGCCATTGTTGTAAGCTCTGCCCTCGGTAAGCACCCCTGTACTGTAACCTCACGAAGCAGTGCAATACTACACGGCAGGAAGTAGGGTCTTTACTCCTCCAGGAGGGCCTGAACCTGGGTACGAGCTGGTGTCCATCTCTGCCGTGATACGTTCTGTCGAGCTCGTCGAGTTTGGTCGCCGAGGTTGACGAGTGTTTGATAAGTGTCGTGTTCAGCCCCTTCGATTCCTGGTTCACGGGGACTATTCTCCGACACACACCGCCCCGAGGTCGATCTCCCTGCCATCAGCCCCAGTCGGGACGTTGGCCGTGATCTTCTCGAGGTTTGTCTGCTGGTAGCGACCCCGCACAAGACCAAAGGCCACGCATGCAACCGCTCGGGCACACGAGTCCCTCGCCCAGGTGATCACATGCGGCATCAGCTGCAACACCCGCAGCACCCAGATGAGCGGAGCCGGGACGCACTCCTTCGGCGACAGCTGTTTGACCACCGCGTTGGTCAACTCGCGCACCTCGCGGACGAACGCCCCAAGCCACCCGACATGCTCCGGCGCTGTCAGGCTGTTCGCGTCCTCGCCTAGCATCAGCAGCAAGGAGTTGAAGTTTTAAGAAGACATGGCCATCAACAACAAAAGTATGGGACATCTGCGGCTTACCCCAGACTTCCACGGACAAGTGGGCAAGAGGACCCGCCAGATCTTTCATCTCGCGCCCGTGGTCGGCGGTTTTCTTCTCGAGCTTCTCGAGATCCTCGGTGTACCCTTTGGTTGCCGTGGCCACGGCCTCCTCTCGCCGGCTTCTTCTCCTTGTTGAGCTGCACGCAGGTAGCTTGCACCGTCTCGAAGGCTTCGGCGTGGCGGCTCTCTTGGGCAGCCAGGGCTCGCTCATGCTCCATGATGGAGATGAAGCCTTGCCGCGCCTTCGCCAACTCGGCGCTCAGACGCCGGGTCTCCTGCTACTCGGCCTCGAAGAGATGCCCCAAGTCCTACAGAAGAAAACAACAACGAGTTACGACTAACTCCAACAACCATCGACGAACTCGGGGGCTGTGCCTCGATTGTTGAGCTTCAGTTAACTTCCTACACTACATCCAGACGTTTCTAAGACCCGTGCCACCACAATATGATGGCTCGGGCCTTGGGGGCTACATACAAGCAAAGGATGCGACCTGAAGAAGAAAGAAAGATCCACATACTTGGTGCGCATTCATTGCCGTCTGGATGGCCGCCCGGAAGTCGGGCATGGCCACGGCCATGGCCATGCTTCCGCCTGGAGCAGAACTTGGGGTTGGGCCGCTCGCCCAGCCAAAGGCGCCGCCGCAGCCGCAACACGGCCGTAGGCCGCCACCAGCACCATCTCCGGCGCCGCAGCTGCGTCACTTGCGCCGGTCGGCACGGCTTCCTCGACGGCGACCTCCGCGTGTGGCGGAGTCATTGGAGCTCCATCACCATCGTTGAGCTGGAGGGGAGGAGTCACCTCCCTCCCGACTCGCGCGCCGGCTCGCGCGCCACCAGTTGATGCCTCCTCCACGTCACTCAGGGAGGCGTAGATGGTCCTGCGACATAGGCATGGTTTCAGGTTCAAGATAACAAACGACGAAGAAAACTAAAAGTGCAAAGACACTAACCTGTCGCCCGAGGGCGGACGAGCCGCAATCCAAATGCCACACACTCGAGGCGGGGTGGGCGACGGAGTCGGAGCCGTTGCGGGGGCGATCCGCAAGGCTTTCTGTTTGCGCTCGGAGGCGACGGTGCGCTGCGTTGCAGTCACCGCCTTCGAGCATTTGGGCTGAGAGTCCGCACTCTCAGTCCCAGATTTGCGCTTCCGCCGAAAGTGAAGAGGTGCGTCGTCTTCATTGTCTTCTTCTTCACCAGGAACCGGGTCGCGCGACCCGGCGCCTCCTCCTTCTTCTCCTTCGCGCTCGTCTTCTGAAGAGACGGGGATGGGGCGATGGGAAGAAGGCTCGGCCTCGGGGGTCGCGACCGGAGTCTCGGCCTCGTCGTCTGATTCGCGCTCCATGACATCGTTGGGGCCGGCTGGCACCATGGGAGCCTCCTCGTGAGCCGGAGGAAGCCGACGAGATGGCGGAACTCCTACGGTAGCAGATCGAGCGTAAAAGGAAGAAGTCAATAAAGAAGATAGAAACGAGTTCGAATAAAAGACGCAAAGTGCAACTCGTGAAGAACTCAAACTCACCTCAGGAGCCGGGTGCTTCTTGACGTAGGCCCTCAGGCCCCCGACTTCTCAGTCCAGCACCGGGTGGGCCGTGATGCATCGCATGCGGAGGGTATACTCCTCCTGCGTTTCGTACGGCTGTGGGTCGTGGCAGCTCGGGTCGTGCTTTCCCGATAGTCGCATATCAGGGAAGGGCAGACCGCCAGCGGGGCGATCTTCTGTTTCACCCAAGACGCCATCAGGTTGAGCCCCTTCAGGCCCTTGGCCTTCAGATCCTACAGGTGATCCAGCATCCGGGTGACAATCGGCATGTCACCGACGCTGAGAAGCTCCTGGAGGTTGCGGGGACGACTCGGCACCGCAGAGAAAGGAGGGATCCCGACTTGGCCGCCGGGAGCCACCTCCCGCATGTAGAAGGTCGTCTGCCTCCAGTTCACCTTCTTGGGGAAGCCGATGTCTAGGTAGTCCACGTCGCTGCGGACTTGGAAGTTGAGGCCGCCGCAAGGTGGCATGTCACCCGATCTCCCTAACTTCCCGTGGAAGATCCGAAGCCACAAGGGGAAGTACGGCAGGCAGCCGTAGTACCCCTCGCAGAGGCAGACGAAGCAGGCGAGGTGGAGGATAGAGTTGGGAGTCAGGTCGTGTACCTGGATCTCGTAGAAGCTGAGGAAGCGCCAAAGGAATTCCGACGTCGGAAACCCGAGCCCGCGCTCGAGGAACGCGACGAAGGTCACGAATTCCCCGGCCTTGGGCCGCGGCTGCGGGTCGGCGGACGCTGTGTGCCATTGTTGCTCCGTAGGGAGCAGTCCCTCCGTCGCCGCCTTCTCCAGCGCCTTGGTCGACACCGTCAAGCGCGACCAGTTGCCTTTGGGCGCTACCATCTTGGACAAGAGAAGGCCGATGGTGGCGAAGCGGAGAAGAAGAAGAAGAAACAGTGGCGAGCTCGGTGGGGACGAAGAAGAAGAAGTGTGGGTGAGGGAGCAGCGAGAGTGAGCAGTGCGCTTGATGGTTTGCTCCGCCTCCCCCTAAATAGTCGTGGCAGCGGCCCACTAACCGCAGTTAATGACGACACGCACGCCGCCCACTAGCGCAGGGGAGGCCACGGAGGGCGACGGCGGCGTCGGGGGCAGCACCTCGAGGCGCGGTGGTGGCGGGCGACGACGCACGGCCTGGCGACAGAAAACACGGCACCGGGAGGGCACGGAGGCGGCGTTGCACCCGAGGCAGGGGAGGAGGCGGCGGGGCAGCCCGGGGCCGATGCAGAGGAGGAGCCGGGGTCGGGACGTGGCGTCGGGGAGGGGTGGCGGCGGGGCAGAGCGCGGCGTCGGGGAGGGCACGGCGTCGGGGCGTGGCCGGAGCGGGCGCGCGCGGCCGCGGGGAGCAGGGCTTCGTCGTAGTGGCTGGAGATCGAGCAGACTTCGTCGTAGTGTGGATTTGGGGGAAGTTAGAAAAAAATTGGCCGGAACCACCACATAACGCGCGCAACGGACCTCTATCTGGGCCGCGAAAAATAGTGCGCGAAGACCAGCAGGCCTTTGCTCCCGGTTGGTGTTACCAACCGCGACCAAAGGCCTTTTATTTATTTTTTCTTGTTTCTATTTCTGTTTTGTTTTTCTGTTTCTTTTATATCTATTGATTTAATTGTTTTTTGTAGTTCTGGTTTCTTTTTCTGTTTTCTTTTACATGCGTTTTGAATTGTGTTTTTAGTTTCTTTTTTATATTTAATTTAAATGTTCCAATATATATGAAAATCATATCTTTTTCTTATTTTTTTGTATTTATTGATTTAATTTAAATGTTTCAAAGTTTATTTTTTAAAGCATGCTTAACAACATCCCCACACAGTTACATAAAAGTTTTAATATACATTATTACACATCACTAACAGTTTTCATAAACGGACTTTTCTGGCTCAAAGGCCGTAGGATTAGGGGGAACGGCGCCGGGAGGAGCCAGCACCGCGCCCGCCTGGTTCTTGCGTGCATGTTTTGCGACGGAGGGCACGAGCCATGGAGGATGAGTCTTTCAGCGCCCAAGCCAGCTCGGAAGCCTCCTTCGCCTTGAGCTGGCAGACAGTCCTGGCTCGTTGTACACGGTCGTCGTGGACGGACTGTAAGGAGGCTTCAATGGCCTCCTGCATCTGTGGCCCGCCGACCTCTTCTCCACGGTCGCTTCAGTTGAAGTCATCATCGTCGTCATCCTCTTCGTCGGGAGGGGGCGCGGCGGCAACTGGTGGAGGTACGCCGTATGCAGCCGCTGATCCCCACGCCACCCCTGCGGCGTACGCATCCTCGTCGAGGACGTCGGAGAACGCGCGCTCGTACGCCCTCCGCACCTCCTCCGGCACCGGGGCAGGAGGCCGGTAGTTGGGCATTCCTCTCCACGCCGGGCTAGTGGACATACGACGGGATAGGCTCCGCGGTAGCGTCCAAGCGCGCTCTGCCGAGCACGCTCGGCCTCGTCCAGAAGGCGCTGCGGCGGGCGTGATGGATCCATTTCGTGTATGTGTTCGTTGCTAGGAATGGTGGATTAGGGTGTAACCTGTCGATGAAAATACATATAGACCTCCAGGGCAGCGCTGGGGAGGCCACGTGACCAGGACAACGCTGGGGTAGGACACGTACGTGACCAGGGCTGCGCTGGGGGAGGACACGTGGCCAGGGCAGGGATGGGGGAGGACACGAGTCGTGCCGCAAAGCCCGACTTTAGTCCCGGTTCACACGGAACGCGTGTTTCTTTCAAGCGCTTGTGAGCCGTTGGATCATGGGTGTGTTTCTTTCAAGCCCTTGTGAGCCGTTGGATCATGGGCGTGTTTCTTTTGAGGGAAAAATCAGTGTTGTATCAACCACACATGACCCTATATATAGCCCCCTCTCGAACATGTTCGGCACTCAGTTTAGTTCATTTGATATACAAAGCATTCGGATTCCCTGCATACGTCCAACGGTACATTTGATATGCGGGCACTCACGAGCCACCGTTGGGTTGTATGCAGGGGAAACCGTATGTTTTGTTCTATCTACCAAATACTTCAGTTTATTGACCGAATACAAATCATTCGGATTCCCGCCATACGTCCAATGGTGCATTTGATATGCAGGCACTCACGATCCACCGTTGGGCTGTATGACAGGGAAACCGTGTGTTTTGTTTCAACTTTCAGAACAAAGTTACATAAAAAGTTTAATACATTATTACACAATCTTCTTCTACTTTCTGCCCGTCACTTTCTTCTGATTGCGCCGTAGCCATGGACAAACTTCTCCATTTAACACGAGACTTGGGTCAATTTTCACTGCGAAGGGCCGGATTTCTTCAAAATTGTAATCTTCTGACATGTCTGTCTTGTCCTCCACTCCCACGATAGTTCTTTTCCCTGAAAGAACTATGTGACGCTTTGGCTCATCATATGATGTCTTCGCTTGCTTATCTTTTCTTTTTTTTGGTCTGGAAGACATGTCCTTCACATAGAAAATCTGAGCCACGTCTTTGGCTAGTACGAATGGTTCGTTGTCATACCCAAATTCTTGAGATCCACTGTAGTCATTCCGTACTGCGGGTCTACGTTTACCCCACCATCCAGGTTGTACCATTTGCACCGGAACAAAGGTACCTTGAAAGAAGGTCCGTAGTCAAGTTCCCATATCTGCTCTATGTACCATAATATGTGTCCTTTGTCCCATTGTTGTTTGATGCATCAAAGCGGACACCACTGTTTTGGTTGGTGCTCTTTTTATCTTGGTCGGCCGTGTAAAATGTATTCCCATTTATCTCGTACCCTTGAAAAGCCAATATAGTCGAAGATGGTCCTCTGGCCAACAAGTTTAGCTGTTCTTCGACAGTGTTGTCATTAATGAGACGTGTGTGCAACCACCCGCAGAAAGTCTTCAAGTGTTCTTTTTCAATGCATTCTTCAGCCATTAATGAGCGTAAAGTATTCTTGTGTTCCTCGATATACGGAGCCACCAAGCTCGAATTATGTAGAACTGTGTAGTGTGCTCGATTGAAAGAATCCCAGTCAGAAAATATTTGTTTCTTTCCTAGTGTTCCTTTTCCACGCAATCTCCCCTCATGGCGCGATTGAGGAACACCGACCGGGTTAACGTCAGGAATAAAGTCAACACAAAACTCAATGACCTCCTCTGTTCCATAACCCTTGGAGATGCTTCCTTCAGGCCTAGCACGGTTATGAACGTATTTCTTTAAGACTCCCATGAACCTCTCGAAGGGGAACATGTTGTGTAGAAATACAGGACCGAGAACTTGAATCTCTTCGACTAGGTGAACTATGAGGTGCGTCATAATATTGAAGAAGGATGGTGGGAACACCAACTCGAAGCTGACAAGACACTGAACAACATCCTTCTGTAAAGTTCCTAGAGTCAATGGATTGATCACCTTCTGAGAAATTGCATTGAGGAATGAACATAGCTTCACAATGGGTAGTCGAACATTTTCCGGTAGAAGCCCCCTCAATGCAACCGGTAGTAATTGTGTCATAATCACATGGCAGTCATGAGACTTCAGGTTTTGGAACTTTTTCTCTGCCATGTTAATTATTCCCTTCACATTCGACGAGAAGCCAGACGGGACCTTGATACTGTTCAGGACTTCAAAAAAGATCTCCTTCTCTTCTCTGGTAAGAGCGTAGCTGGCAGGACCTTGATACTTCTCTGGATTAAGGTGGTCGTCTTTCGTCTTCTCGTGCATATGTTGATGGTTCAGTCGTGCATCCGGTGTATCTTTCGTCTTCCCATACACCCCAAGAAGCTTAGCAGGTTCACGCAAAGATTTTTCGTCACGTGCATCACGTCGATTGCAGAGCGAACCTCTAGGATTTTCCAATAGGGTAACTCCCAAAATATGGATTTCTTTTTCCACAAGGGTACGCGCTTGTTGGCGTCTTTCGGAACAGATAGACTGCCAGGACCCTTTCCAAAGATTACTTCTAAATCCTTGACCATCTCATATATAGCATCACCATCAGGGCAGGTAGGCTTCGTCCGGTCATCAACCTCACATTTGAAATGCTTGCCTTTCTTTCTTACGGGATGCTCAGGTGGAAGAAATCGACGATGACCTGGGTACACATTCTTGTTGCCTACATATATACTTTCAGTCTTATCTAGACAGTGCGTGCAAGCATTGTATCCCTTGTTTGACTGTCCTGAAATGTTACTAAGAGCAGGCCAATCATTGATGGTTACAAACAACAACGCTCGTAGGTCAAATGCCTCTTGTTTGTGCTCATCCCACACACGTACCCCTTCGTCACTCCACAACTCTAAAAGTTCTTCAATCAATGGCCTCAGGTACACATCAATGTCGTTGCCGGGTTGCTTCGGACCTTGGATGAGCACCGGCATCATAATAAACTTCCGCTTCATGCACAACCAAGGAGGAAGGTTATACATACATAGAGTCACAGGCCAGGTGCTATGACTGGAGCTTTGTTCCCCGAAAGGATTAAAGCCATCTGTACTTAGACCAAATCTTATGTTCCTAGCGTCATCTGCAAACGTCTTGAAGGTCCTGTCGATTTTTCGCCACTGCGACCCATCAGCGGGGTGTCTCAGCATCATGTCTTTCTTACGGTCTTCTTTGTGCCATCGTAACAACTTTGCATGCTCTTTGTTTTGGAACAAACGTTTCAACCGTGGTATTATAGGAGCATACCACATCACCTTGGCAGGAACCCTCTTCCTGGGGCACGGATCGCCGTCAACATCACCAGGGTCATCTCGCCTTATCTTGTACCGCAACGCACCGCATATCGGGCACGCATTCAAATGCTCGTACTTCTCACCGCGATAGAGGATGCAATCATTGATGCATGCATGTATCTTCTGCACCTCTAATCCTAGAGGGCACACAATCTTCTTTGCTTCGTACGTACTGGGGGGCAGTACGTTATCCCTTGGAAGCATCTTCTTTATTATTTTCAGCAAATTCTCAAATCCTCTGTCAGTTGTACCATTCTCTGCCTTCCATTGCAGCAATTCCAGCGTGGTACCAAGCTTCTTCTGGCCATCTTCGCAATTTTGGTACAACAATTTTTTGTGATCCTCTAACATGCTATCCAACTTCGACCTCTCGTTTTCACTTCCGCTGTTTATCCGTGCATCAAGAATGGCCCGGCCAAAATCATCATTGGGCTCATCATCATGGGCTCTTCTTCAGCTTCGTCTTCCCCCATTGGAGTATCACCGTCTGCAGTGAACGTAGGATAGGTGTCATTATCCTCTTCTTCTTCATTTTCTTCCATCATAACCCCTTTTCTCCGTGCTTGGTCCAACAATTATAACCGACTCCAACAGGTGGACGTGAATGGTTCTTGACGTAGAGTAATCCCGCTTATTCTTGCAGACTCTACATGGACAAGAAATAACCACTCGACGGCTTGTTTTATTAGCCACACGGAGAAAACTATGCATGCCATTGATAAAGTCGAGACCGCGTCGGTCACTGTACATCCATTGCCGGCTCATCTGCATTATATAAATATATCAAAAACCATTACACTACATCATAATATATAATACTGACCAAATTAATTAATACAAGTTCATCACATTAAAACCAAAGTAGAGTAGTGCCCAAATGTAATACATTGTTCTAATGAAACATACATTAATTGAACCTAACATACAACTATCTAAAGAATTTAAATCCAACAACAAATGCGATCAAAATCGCAACTAAGGTAACTATTGAACCAACAGCATAATGATACCAAGCCTCTCGACTAATGGCATATTTTCTAATCTTTTTAAGCTTCAAGCGCATTGCCTCCATCTTCATCTCGTGAGCAGCGACGACAAGCAAGTGTTCATCGACGATATGGCAAGCTTGAACTCCAATACACTCTTCTCTTCTAGGCATTGGAGACAAAGATCTTCACTTCTTTTCAATTTTGCTTTCAAATCGTTTTTCTTTTTAAAAACTCGACAATAGGGTCGGTTGGAATTTCCGGTTCAACTACCTCCTAAATAAAAATATCTATGTCAAGTTGGTCGGCATGATTGATAAACACGAAACGAAACAAATAGTTATGAAAATATACCACATCCGAATCATAGATCGGACGAGGGCCGACGGGGATAGATATCAAAACCATGACACTATACATATAAAAAAAAAGAAATTATACAAGAAATAAATATGCATTTAAATCATACAAGTATTGTTTTAAAAATAAAAGATAAAAAAGAGGCTCACCGAAGTGGTGCCGGTGACGGGACGACGCGGGCTATCGACGGCGGTGAGGACGGGGACACACTAAAATCCACAAATAATAAATTAATTTGAGCTCAAAATGCAAATGAACTCTAACTTGGGCATTTCATCAAACACCTAGCTAGCACTATAAAAATGAAATGAGCTAAACTAGCAATGAAATGAGCTAAAGTTGCAACGCCAGAGGAAAGAATGATGTTGCTAACTCTTGAATAGATGGGTGCCTTCAATCCTCACAAATGATGCAAAAAAATAGGGATTAACTTGAGTGAGAGAGAGGAAATGGAGAAGAAATGAGTGATGAACTCGAGCTAAAATGGTGGTGGAGCTCGCGTGGAAGATGATATATGGAGGGAAAGTTACGAACCGGGACCAAAGGTTCCCTGCCAGGGGGCCCACAGGTAGCATGTGCCACATGTGAAGAGTGAAGACCCTTTGGTCCCGGTTCGTGTTACAAACCGAGACCAAATGTCCCAACCAAACCGGGACCATTGCCTGCTGGCGCCCCAACGGCTCGAACCGGGATAAATGACCCATTAGTCGCGGTTCGTAATTTGGCCGGAAAGCCAAACCGATCGCCTGTTTTCTACCAGTGGCTATGCCAGTTCCGATACCATCCCTTCATCCTAACCCCTATGCCGCTCGGTCACTTTCAGATGAACACGCATATCCTTACTTGAGGCTGCAAACACATCAAACAGGATGACAATATGGATAGCCTGTCTTCCGTTCCCGGCCACAAGCGTTTCTAGCCCCTCACGCCCTCTCCGGGCGTACCATCCAGTGAAAACCAACGTCGTGAAGCTGGCCACATATTGGGCTAAAGAGATATAGCTTCATGTCTTCCACATATGTAGATGATGCAGTGTAATGCAACCAACCAGCTATTTTTGAAATATCAGACACGAGAACACATGAACCAACCATGAGCAACAGCTAGCCTCCGTAGTTTGAGTTGCTACCAGATGTATGAGCGAGTGGAGAAGAGATGATTCTGCAGACGAATACACTTCTGACAGTTCATATGACATCTGGAATAGTTATATACGATAGAGAAACACACCAAACTAATTGAAACGACTCTTGTTTATTGCACTGATAACATTATGCATCGAAACCTTTGTATGGGCGAAAAAAAGTAGGAGCAAACTACAAGGACTATAGGCGCACCATAGCATAAACCCATAGAGATGATGATCTCAGGGAGAAACAAGCATACATGGTACGCACAGACTATCAGTTCAATGTAAAACATCACCAAAACCAGTCCCCAATTTAATCAGGCTCGCCCTTCATGAATCATCTACGGGGCGGCGATCGAATAAAACCAACGCAAATGGAAAAGGCATTGTTTATTACAGGCCTAAAATACCACTCACGCTCCCGACGCAGGTATCATCCTCTATTATTCCAAAGCTCTGGGCACGAGACTTTGCAGTGTGGTGTTCCTTGGCATCAATGATGACAAAAACTTTGAACAAGTGTGATCTTACAGGCTCTTGGCTGCGGCAATGACGGCCTCCGCGGTGATACCGTACTCCTGGTAGATCTTTCCAGCAGGTGCACTTGCGCCGAATTTGTCAATGCCGATGGTCTTGCCCTTGGATCCGACGTACTTTTGCCATCCGAGAGTAGACCCGGCTTCAATGCTGACCCTGGCAGTAACAGCCTCGGGGAGCACACTCTCCTTGTATTCATCTGACTGCTCGTCGAAAAGCTCCCAGGAGACAAATGACACAACGCGGACGGTCTTCCCCTCCTTCGTCAACTCTTCGGCAGCCTTGACAGCAATCTCTAGTTCAGAACCAGTACTCAACAAGATGAAGTCAGGCTTGTTGCCGGTTGAGTTGTCAGAGATGGTGTACCCACCCTTTGCAACACCCTCAATTGAGGTACCAGGGAGGTGAGGAAGCTTTTGCCTGGAGAGGGCAAGAATAGATGGCCTCTTCCTGTTGAGGACTGCGACTTTGTATGCTCCAGCAGTCTCCTTGCCATCTGCAGGGCGGAACATCAATATGTTCGGCATCGCACGGAAGCTCACCAAGTGCTCAATGGGTTGATGGGTCGGACCATCTTCACCAAGACCGATAGAGTCGTGGGTCATAACATAGATAACTCCAGCTTCGGACAAGGCTGAGATCCTCATGGCACCTCTCATGTAGTCAGTGAAAACAAAGAAAGTGGCACAGTATGGAATCAGCCCTGGGGTGTGTAGCCCAATGCCATTGCAAATGGCGCCCATACCATGCTCCCTGACTCCAAAGCGGACATTGCGCTCCTCCGGTGTATCCTTCTGGAAGTCACCAAACATCTTAAGCAATGTCATGTTGGAGGACGCAAGATCAGCACTACCACCAAGAAGACCAGGCACAACTGGAGCAAGTGCATTCAGGCACTGCTGAGAGAGATTCCTTGTGGCATCTGCTGGGCTCTCTGTAGTGTATTGCTGGACAAAAGTCAAACAATCTAACATCAGTGATCTCATTGTTTTACCATAACAGCTGAAGTAAGTAAATATGACAAACCACTTACAGGAAGAGCATCAGCCCAGCCAGCAGGCAACTCTCCTGTGATAATACTTTTCAAGGTGGCGGCATCTTCTGGGTACTTCTGCTCATACTGTGCAAACTTAGCATCCCAATCAGCCTCAAGCGCAGCACCTTGGGGAATATGGCGACTCCAGTGGCTGCAACAATCCATGCAAAGGTAATGATAAGTAAGCAGCTTTATCATCCTCATTCAGAAAACCAACACACACAAGAAACAAACCTCTTGACATCCTCAGGCACAAAGAATGGCTCATAGGGCCATCCAAGGTTGTCCCTGGTTGCTTTGACCTCGCTGGTGCCCAATGCAGCTCCGTGTACACTGTATGAGTTGGCCTTGTTGGGAGATCCAAAACCGATGGTAGTAGTCACCTAAAAAGAGCAATTTCTTGGGTAAATAAGATGAACTTTACAACAACAGACAAAGATGATCCCTGGATAACAAAAGAAAATAACCTTGATCATAGTGGGCTTGTCGGTTACTGATTTTGCTTCCTGGATGGCTTTACGGATCTCGTCGTAGCCATCATTGCCGTTCTTAACCCAGATAGTATGCCACCCAAGAGCTTCAAAGCGGGTGCTCACATCCTCTGTGAAAGCAATCTCTGTGTCTCCGTCAATGGAAATGTGGTTGTCATCGTAGAAAGTAATCAGCTTGCCAAGACCCCAATGCCCAGCCAATGAAGCAGCTTCATTGGAGATACCCTCCATGTTGCACCCATCTCCCACAATACAATACCTATACAAAATCCAGATACCACGTTAACACACTGCACCACAAAAAACTAGGTGGAAAACAACAAGATCAGAACATTACGTGTAATGATCAACGATTTCACTGTCAGGCTTGTTGAACCGAGCAGCCAGGTGCTTCTCAGCAAGCGCCAATCCGACCGCATTCGCGATACCCTGGCCAAGAGGACCTGCAGAAGCCAAGCAAAAGTCCAACTGTTCAGTCTCGTGCCCCGACGTGGCAGGTCAGAGTTACTGTGAGCACAGGTGAGATGAACTGACCAGTGGTGACTTCAACTCCAGGAGTCTCGAAGTTCTCAGGGTGTCCCGGGGTCGAGCTTCCCCACTGCCTGAATTGCTTCAAGTCGTCCTCCTGCAGAAGCATTGGGCATGGTTACAACAGGGTCAGTGGCGCCATATGAATTACCCCGTAGAATACTAAACATCGAGCAGATTACACCAGGTACTGCTACAGCTAAACACGAGTGATGAGTCCAAGGTGCACAATCTGAGTTTCCAACAAATTTTGGATAGGAACTTCAAATTCAACTAAAAAAGATGTCTGACAACTGGACAAAGGTACGGCGTTTTTTCCTAGGAGGGACGAAGCCAGCACAGAAAATAGCAGCAGTCAGGATCCGCCTGTCCACTGTTTCACCTAACAGCTTTACTCAAACTTACTCCCGATTTCGGCGCTCCCACTAATCCGCAGCGAATTCCACAAAAACATAGAAAAAAAGGAGGAGGCGGCTTTTACCTTGACGGCGTCGTATCCGGCGAGGTGGAGCAGTGCGTACTGGAGCATGCATCCGTGGCCGGCGGAGAGGACGAAGCGGTCGCGGTTGAACCAGTAGGGGTTCTTGGGGTTGTACCTCATGACCTCGTCGTAGAGGATGTGCCCCATGGCGCGCAGCCCATGGGCAGGCCGGGGTGTCCTGAGTTGGCCTTCTCGACGGCGTCGATGGCCAGGAACCGGATCGCGTTGACCGACTTGTCGAGCAGCTCGCCCGTGGCGGCGGTCTCGACGGTCTCGACGGCAGCGGAGGCGCGCACGCGCTGGCTGCGGCGCGAGGAGGAGGAGGCGGCGGGGGAGCCGCGGCGCGCCGCCGGGAGCGGGGAGCGGAGGCCGCGGCCGGCGAGGGAGCTGAGGCGGAACCCCAGGCGCTCGGCCGGGGCTGCGGCGGAGGCGGCGGCCGCGGGGGCCGCGCCGGCGCGGGCCGCGATTGTGGCGTGCGCGGCGGCGACGGAGTGCGCGGCCATGGTGGAGCTGGGTGGTGTGGAGGGCGGGCGGAGATGGCGAGGTGGGTGAGGAGGGGACGGAGAAGAGAAGGGGTTATGTATAGAATTTCGTGGTGCGTTTGGTGGACTCATTGGGGTGGGGTACTCGTGGCGGCGGCCCTGGACGCGGCCATGGACCGTGATCATGCTGCTGTCAAGCCTAAGCTAAGCCGCCGGTGGCTGCTGTGAGCATGATATTGTTATTTAATCAGCCTGAATACATAGAACTTGTTTTTAAGAGCAAAGATAAAGATAGTTTATACTCCTACAACATAGTTTCAACAAATCCCATTAGTAGTCCGTCGAGACTTGATTGCAATCAGTACTCAGAAACCATAAATCAGTAGTACAAAGAAACTTATTTTCTAAGATCTCATTAGTCCGTGATGGCTTGATTCAAATCAGTGCACAGAAATCTTATGTTGCGTGTGATAGCGGCCGTACAAATTAGCAGCCGGAACATATATAGGGACACTTCTTTTGGGCAGTTTCTCTAGAAACTCGAACCCCAAATATTTTTTTGCTTCTAATCTAATTAGACCATAACTAGATTAGAAGCAAAAAAACCCCAAATATTTTTTTGCTTCTAATCTAATTAGACCATAACTAGATTAGAAGCAAAAAAAATTTAGGGTTCGAGTTTCTGAGAGAAGCTGGTGGGGGGTAGTTTCTGGAGAAACTGCCCAAAAGAAGTGTCCCATAGTTGCTCATCTTCTGCGTTTACATTAGGTTTGGTAGTGTATGGACAGGGCGCACGGGAGCTGCTTGTGGTGAGGTGGGTTGGTGGATCAGGGGATGGGCGGCCGCCGTCGATTGGGCCAGAGCAGACGATCCTGGCCGTCGGAAGAGGGTAGGAAACGACTGGATATTATAAAAGATATTTTGTGGACCTTTTGTTGGTGATCAGAGGAGCCTTTTGGAAGAATAAAAAAGAGATGAGAGGTTGGCTCTTTGCGCAGGTTGGGGTCGTCGCCATCACAGTTGTTTTCTGGAGTCATTCCAGCGCCGACGGCGATGTGTTTGATGAGAGAATGTGAAGCCAAGAAAGCTGCGTGGTAATTTATTCTTACGCGTGAAATATAGCCACACGAGAATAACAACAGAACATAATAGGATTGGCATGCTAACCATCAGCAGGGATCTGCCCATGGGATATTCTCTGCAAAAGCGTTAATTCAAAACTGTTTTCATGGCTTTTTTTGTGTAATATGTTTGTGACTTGAACTAAGAGCATCTCCAACAGACGCGATTCGGCGCCGCGCGCTATATTCTGTATCCAGCGCCAAAAAGCAGTTTTCGGGCGCGGCGCGCTGGTTTAGTTTTTCCAGCCGCGCTATAGTTTAGCGCGCCGGAACAGACGCTCCAGCAGACGCCCAAAACTCCAGCGCGCGCGGCTAGCCGGCACCAAAAATGAAACCAATATGCAAATTCTACATAGATATACATGACATAGATATGATAGTTCAAGCATAGATAAAAATTCTACGCATAGTTCAAACATAGATAAACATAGAATAAATATGCAAACCAACATGATAGTTCAAATATAGAATAAATACATGACATAGTTCAAATTCTACGGATAGTTCATCAAACCACAACATCGATCATGCATCATCTTGTTCCTCTCCATTTTCTTCATCCTCCCCCGCATCTTCTTCAACCGCCTCATTATCAACTTGGACGGTGTTCCCACTACCTTCAAATGCTCCATCGGAAGGCACGTGAGGCATACCGGAAGCATTTCCTCCACCCATAGAAACCCCCAAGCCAACCGGAGGTGCACTCGGCCCTCCCATGTTACCCATGCCTCCATATCCTCCCATGCCAACCGGAGGTGCACTCAGCCCTCCCATGTTACCCATGCCTCCAAAGCTTCCCATGTTTGCGCCCATGCTTCCGAAGCCACCCATTGTACCTCACATGCCTCCAAAGCCTACAAAGCTTCCCATGCCACCCATGCCTCCCATCCCACCCATGGCACCCATGGTAGCACCAACACCACCCATGGCACCCATCCCACCCATGGTAGCACCAACACCACCCATGCCACCCATCCCACCCATGGCACCCATGGTAGCACCAACACCTCCCATGCCACCCATTCCTCCCATGCCTCCCATGCCACCCATGCCACCGACGGTAGCACCAACACCACCCATGCCTCCCATGCCACCCATGCCACCCATGGTAGCACCAACACTTCCCATGCTTCCGATGCCCATCATCTTTTTTCGAGCCATGAGTTGTTGACGGCATAAGTTGAGATACTCCTTTTGCGTATCGTCAAAGTGTGACGTATCCATGAAGAAGAGGTACTTCTCATATTCCATAACCCGCGCTTGTTCATCCATTTCCAACTTCTTTTCCTCCAATGCCACCCTCCTCTCCTCCGCCGCCACCTTTCTTGCTTCGATTGCCACCTCTTGTGTCCTAGCCGCCCTTCTATCCTCCGCTTGTTGCTTTCTTGCTTTCACCATTTCGTCCATGGCATTCTTGAGGTCATCCTCCCCTCCCTTCTTCTTGCTCTCTTTTGCTTGTTTAGCTCCCGTTGGTCTTCTTGGTTTGGAGTAGGCAACCGAGTTTGGTGTAGGGCTCCTCTTCTTCGTGCCATCGCTTGAGCCCTCTTCATCATCATCAAGAACATTTGTGACGAGTCGCTCAATGTTTGGATAGCTTGGCACATCTAGTAAGCCCTCACGCTTCTTCCATTTTTCTTCATCCTTCAACACATCATAGCAATGAGACATCACAAAAGGTCTCCCTCTCTTCGTCTTGCCATTCTTCCCCTTCTTATCTTCCCCTCGAAACAAGCCTTGTGCAATGTTGAGCTACACATAGAACCATACAAGAGAACAAGTTAACACACAAATGGTGAAAGTAAGAAAGCAACAATGAAATTGCCACACAAAGAAATGCCGCTTACCCTATCCACATCATTTGTGCCGCTTGGGTTGATGGAGTCAACCGCCGTCAAACACGCCGACCACTTTTGACAATCGGAGTTTATCAACGACAACCGGGAACGAAGAGATCTATTGCTACGCTCAACGCCACTCTTGTTGCGTGCGTCAAAGTACACCTTCATCCTATCCCAATATGTGTTATAAGTTTGGGCCGTCGCAACGGAGGCATCTAAGGACACATTCAACCACGCGTTGCATAGCAAAACATCTTCTTTTGTGCTATAATTGACCGCCCTTCCTTTCGGTGCCTCCACCAAACCCTCACCATCATCATCCATATCCTCATATTCATGATCCTCATCATGAATTTCATTGTTTTGAGACCATTGCGAAGTGTTGGATCCAACACCCATGGTTGACAAGTATGCATCATCATCCAAACTACAAAGACGGTGAAACTAACTATAATTTTGCTACACATATGCACATTTCATAGCAATCAACAACAAAAAAGAAAAAGAAAAAATTTCATACCTTCTTTGCATTTGATCAAACACCATGGGCGCGTCCATTGGCAGCTCCGCTTCCGGTTGCGTCCGCGCTTGGAAGGGCGGAGGCGGGGGTGCCAGATGCGCTTCCGGTTGCGGCGGCGCTTGGAAGGGCGGTGGCGGCGGCGCTTTCCTCACCCGCTTTGCAGCCGCTCCGGTCTTCTCCTTTTGTGCCGGCCGCTTGGCGAGGACCTTGCGCGGCTGCGCACCAGTCGCCCGCGCGACGCCGTCGACGGAGTTCGCCCGGGGCGCCGTGAAAAGGCCGCGCGCGAGACCAACGGGAGGAGCGGCGGCGCCGGTGGAGGTGGCAAATCCGCGCTAGGGTTTGCGGCGGCGCCGGCGAGCGAGGGGTCGCGCAGGTACGGAGGGGTCGGGGGGACATCGGAGCGGCCGTCCATCGTCGGAATTTCGCCGGCGGCGGCGCGGGAGGGGCGAGGGCGGGAGAGAGAGCGCGAGCGGCGGGAGATTTCAGCGGTAGTTGGGGGATTCGCGCGCGTTCTTCTTTTCCCCGCGCGCTGGACGGCACGCTGGAGGTTTGACGCCGACGGGACCGGTATATGGCGCGCGTGGCGTTTTTCCAGCCGCTGTTGGAGATGCTCTAACACCACACACGACACCTTAGCTCGATTGCCAGTCGCAATCGACCGCCACCATGTTGGCACGAGCAGGAGCACGAGCGAGCTCCATTGTTGGAGGGGTTGATACTCTGCCACCATAGGCACCAGTAAATATAGTGTGTCCTACCTAATCCTTTTGCGGAGTTTCAAATTGACAAAATATTCAAGAACAAAAGGAGGAAAATAAGAGTGAACAAAAGGATCCATCTTTACTTCGTTAGGGATCCACATATGCACATGGGAATATTCTTGGCATTTCCGCAACATAGGTAATTCAAGATTTTCGTCACCATGCACCACCTTAGCTCACCGACAAGCCGTAATTGATCATTGTCACGTTGGCGTGCGTAGAAGCTCTATCGAGGCTCATGGCGGTCCCTCCTCCATTGGCAGAGGGGTCGACAAAATCCGAGCTCTGGCATACACATATGTCGGCGGTTACCTTATAAAATAGAAAAACATAACTAAATATATTCTGTTCTCTACACCCATATTTGGTTCTCTGCACCTGAGGAAGGACACAAAATATCAAGTGTCCCAAGTGTAAACCTCTACGAACATAATAATAATATTATTATTCACAGATGACACTCTACATATATAGGTGTCGATGTGAAAAATATACGGACCCCCTCGCTCTCTCTGTTTTGAGAGTCGTAACCAGCTTTCCTTCCTCCTCGCCAGCGCGCTCTGCGCTCCTCTCCGGCGGCGCTGCCGTTCGGCATGGACACAGATGCGTTGCTAGGCATGTATATACTAGATTTAGAGTGGATTTAGCCTGTGTGCTAGGATTTGCCGTAATGGCGTCTTTCTCTTCCCTCAGCTGGATTCCGGCGGCTCCTAGCGGCGCTGGATCCAGGTTTTCTGCCTTTGCGGATCTGGTTCATGGTGGATCTTCTGCAGGAGTGGAGAAGGCCAAGGCTGCTTCAATAATCTCGCTGGATCGTGTCGTGGAGAGTGGCGATGTGGATTTCTCTTTAGCCGGCCGTGGTGGTGAGGAGAGGGAATGGTGTCATCGCTTCTTCTGTAGGCTTGAAGGTGGAGCTGTGAGGTTCAGGGCACAGGAGTTTCTGAACCGCTCCTATTGCGCGGCTGAGGAGACGAAGCAGTTCACCAAGCTCCAGAGGATGGAGGAGACGATCTGCATCTTCATCTTGGCGACCTCTTCAATAAGGTTCGTTAATCGCCCGCTCAGTAGCGGCGGTGTGGAGTTGGGTGGATTCGCTGCAGCTCGTCTCGGTGGCGAGGGAAGAGGAGTTCATCCAGTTCATGTGTGCTCGTTGTTGTGTTCGCACCAGGGGAGAAGCAGGGCTTCTCTTGGGAGCTTCCTCACGGCGGCGCATATGGCGTCGCTGTTCAAGATGATCGGATGGCGACCGCTCCCGCCTGCGGCGTCGGCAACGGCTTCCTCCGGCCGGCGTCTCATGGTCATCTTCAACCTCCTGACTGTCATGCCGATATGGAGGCCCTTCAGCTGCGGTGTAGCGTGCTCCCGCCTCCTTGCCCCAAGTGGTGTTGTCCCCGGTGGCGAGAAAGGTGGTTGTGCCGAGCTCTGGATCGATCGCACCGGAAGTGGAGCTGGACCCAATTGCATTCCCAATTTTCTTTTTAGGGTCCTTTGTGCAAATTGTAGGGGCATGGTTGTAATTTTTAGTTTGCTTGATGCCTTATCTGTAAAATGTACGGGTGTTGATTAATGGAAGCTCTGGGTCCTTCGGGGCCGACCCCCTGTTCAAAAAAAAACACACTCTACATATGGAATCTCCTTGCTTCAGAAAGCATCATGCTTGCGTCCATCCATCCTGGCTACTGCCGCGTTCAAGAGACCAAGGACGGCACGCCTATGCGGCCAGAGCTGCAAACACCTTTGACTATTTTTTGCCGATCGATGCAGTGCACCCTTTCAAAGCCCAAAGGGATCAGGGCCATCAAGGGTGAGCTCAGTCTTCAGTTGAGTATCATGCTTGGCTACTTGCTGGCTGCCCAAAGGACCATGATGCAGAGACCGATGCCGGCGGCTGGTCGGAGACGTGCAGCAAGTGTAACTAGCACCTTTGCTCCATGTCGCTAGCACCTAGCATGCACTTTGCTTGTTTGGCTTGGCGTGGGTTTAGGGTGTGTTTGGTAGCCCGACTCCCTTTAGAAAATCTCCTAGCATGTGTCGGCCTCTCCGCTCTGCTAGTCTCGTCTGGAAATGCCTCTCAGCCCTGCCCACGAGAGAAGCTCAGCAGCTCAGCCCTGCCGAGTTCATCCGAAAATCTTCCCACGCGCCGCTCGGGCCCGCTTGAAACGGAGCGTCATTTGCCCCTATTTCCCTCTCTCTCCCCCCTTCCACCCCAGCGCTCATGTCGCCATTCCAGCCATGCCGCCCGTCCCGCCTCCCATACTCCCGCCCCGCTCAGCACCAGCCCGACGTGCAGCACCGCCGCCTGCGTCCAGGGAATGAGGGGCTCCCAGCGGCGGCGCGTGAAGCAGGAGCGGCTCGGCTTCCCGGCGGTGGCACTTGGACCTGGAGGAGCTCGGCCTCAACACGGGGGAGCAGGAGTGATGTGCGGCGCAGGAGCGGGTCCTCTCACCGCCGGCGGATCCTCTCGACAACGGAGGTGCGTGGGAGCTACTCGTCTCGCCGCCGGCCATGCCCAAGCCGAAGCTCTCAGGACCTTTTTTTAGAGCCTCTCTGGGATTACAAGTTGTAGTAACTGTTCGGACACACAGTACACACACCACACGCACATCACACACACACCCCACCTATGTGTCTAAACTAGACCTACACCCTATAACCTAGAACTACGTCCTGAGAGACTTGGCCGAAGACCAGTGCTTCGGTGTCCGACGGGCACATCGATCTCGCATGTGGCGCATAGACGTGAGCCAGTAGAGATTATTCCTGGGAGCAAGCCAGTGCCTGGCTGCTAAAACCCCGATGAGCCACCCGATCGATCCGGGGATCGAACTCGGTGATTGCTTTTTGGTTTTGTGTTCGGGGACTTGATTGCTTTATATTTTCCATTCAGGGACCTGATTGTGTATAGTTTTCTACTCACTTTTTGGTTTTGTGTTCGGGGACTTGATTGCTTTATATTTTCCATTCAGGGACCTGATTGTGTATAGTTTTCTACTCATCCCAGCTTAGCTCATACAAGACACCAAACATGTTCCCACCTCAACACGGCTCAACCGGTACAACCTACCAGACACAACAAATAAAACACACTTGTACGTATGAGGTGGGCATAGCTAGACTCAGCTTGTATGTGCTGAGATAGGTCACCCAGACTACCAGACACACCTTTAATTGACCCCTGTGTTTCGGTTTCGACATCGTAGATCTAATAGCAGCTACAGTAGTATAATTCAAGTCAAAAGTGGCATTAATTTAGAACCTTTGCAGTAGTTGTGGTGATTGAAAGTCTTTGTTGCTTTTTGGGGGTAAAAGCTGGAGTATTATTCAGTTGAAATAAAGTTACAGTCGGCCTGAAATAAAATTCGGCTCTTGATGCACCCAACACATGGTGTTGTGCTCAGAGCGCCTGTAATAAGCCAATGTATGTGCAACTCTAATTTGATGTCTACAAACTCCCTACTTTAAAGCTTCTAGCATGGTCAATCGATCATACCAACTAACAAACCCAAAGCAGGCTTGACTGGCCAAGATTGCTTGTTTCGCTTGGCATGTGTTTACTTAAGCGATGTGTGTTTCGGTTTCGACATCATGGATCTAACAACCGCTAGCTCGAGTATGAAAAGGGAGTAAATTGATTTAAGAAGCTTTGCAGGATTCCCGGCAAAAGTCTTCGTCGCTTGCCAAAGCTTCTAACTTAGTACTCGTTGTATTAAAATATAAGATTTTCTATCATTTTTCGGCACACATGTATCTAGACATGTTTTAGCCGTGCATCTTGCACTAAAAAATATTTGGATACATATGTGGAAAAAAAGTCTTGAAAGTCTTAAATTTAGATACGGAGATGTAGTAAGCAGCATCGACCACACCAACCAACTAACCCCAACGAGCTCGTGGGTTCGTCAAAAAGAGGTAAGTGGCGCGGAGGATTTGATCCGAACGTGTTGTAAGAACGCATACACACAATTAATTAGACGATACAAAAGAGTACTACTGTACATGCGATCACGTATGTCCACAGTTGATAGAGATCATTGGTAATTTTTGCATATGCGAATTAAGGCGATAAAGTTTCAACTGAGTGGCATTTGCATGCGTCTGTGCAAATACGAGAACATTACAAGTGCTTCTGACGTGTTCCGTAAAAAAAAGTTCTTCTCACGTGCGTACCTCTGTCCCTCCTTTTCGCTGTTGGACTGGACTATGGAGCGGCGCCGCCTATTAGTCGCGTCGAGCGGCGGCAGTAATCAAAACCGGATCTTTGGGATCCCGCGCGTCCTTCTCTACTCTTGATAGCCGCTGACACATGCAATAGGACAAAAACAAAAGGGCGTCTCACGCGAGGGGCGCAGCGCTGAACAGTCGCACCAACACCTCCAAAATATATGTGGTACACAGTGATGGTCTCATCATGCTACAGTGACCATCGAATTTATGTAGCATGCATGCCGGCAAAAGCTCCTCGTGCTACTTTAAAAAGCAGCATGTGGCCATGCAACACCTAAGTTTGTATATCGTGGAGATAAAACATGGCATTTAGTGGGCATCATTTTCATCGGAATAATTACTCGATATTATTTTCTACACAGATAAAGAAGATTACTTCCAATACCAGATTATTTAGTCCCGGACACCAGAAAAATTAGTACATTATTTTCTACCTAGACAAAAAAGAGCACTGCACCGGTAATCTTAGCTGCAATTACCATACTAATTTAGTTGTCTTTGTCAGATTAATTACTCCTAATCACCAGATTAATGACTCCAAATCATTTTCTACACAAATGCAAAAATAGCACTACACCAGTTATCTACTTGCAGATACCAGATTATTTAGTCCTGGTCACTAAATTAATTACCCCCGTTCACCAGATTAATTACTCGACATCAATTTCTACAACGACGCAAAATAGTACTCCGACGATTATTTTAGTGCACTTATCAGATTAATAATCCTAGTCACCAAATTAATTACTCTCAGTCATCAGATTGATTAGTAACAATCCCATGATTAATTAGTGATCAGTTGCTAACACACTTTCCTCTCATCAAATGGTTATGATGAACATGCACACGTCCAGGATAAATCATCCCAACAGTACCAGATTATCAATTAGCAATAACCATATTATGAGTTAGCAGTTCTCAGATTATTAATCAACAATTGCCAAAGCTAACCAAAAGAAATGGTGGACCCAATTCACTCTAGAAACAGGGTAAATCAACCTGAAGAATACTTGAACAGGAGAATGACAAACAACACAAGTACCAAGTTATATGTGTAGCAATTACCGTATTATTCAGTCACAATTATCGTACTGCATAGACTCAGTTATCAAATTACTTACTCACAATTACCATATTACATAGTCACGGTTATCAGATTATCCTAGAAGGAGTTACTGCATATATGAGACTCCCAGCTGATTAATTCATAGTTAACAAATTATCGCAATCCCCAGCCATCTAAAACATAACCAGACACAGAAAGCACACTCGCCTGGATGCCAGGACCTCGACAATAGGAGGCACGAGGTAGAACACAATAATACAACATTTGTAAGCACACAGTGTTGAAGCACCAGGTTCAAAGATCGCCACATCAATACTATCGAACGACTTTTCCGACCTAAGACCGCAGCTTGCTCTCACCTTGGGGCCTTGCATCAAAATCGTCCGCTCTTGTACGTCGTGTGCAGCTTCACCATCCGGACCACCTGCTCGAGCTGTGACAGAGTTGTTTCATCCAACTCTTCTAGGCAGGTCTCCTGGTTCAGCCAAACAACTCTGGGCCAGGTGCGCTTTATGACGACAATATAGCACTGGGGTCTTACGAGCATAGTCTCTCCTCATGCTTCAGCTCCGTGAGCAAACATCAAATGAAACTCCACATGACTGCTGCCAAAGAGGGGAGAAAATCAGCTAGTGTGTTAAACTGCCAACACTACCTATCTAGCATGAACTAGCTCACATGTGCGCGCTTTGGCTGGGCCTGCGGCCACAAAATTTATCAGGTTACCAAATTATCTCAGTAACAAAATTTATCAGGTTACCAAATTATCTCAGTATCAGATATCAGATTTTCTCAATATTAGTTAGCAACAATTACGAGATAGTTTCCAGTTTAATTTGTTAGACATAATCATCAGATTATATATACATAATTTCCAGATTATTTACACAGAATTATCAGATATTTCCAGATTAATCAGTTAAGAGACAATTATTTGGACGCAGCTATCAGATTATTTAGACACAACTATCAGATTTATGCTATGCAAAACTATCAGATTGTACATCAAACTAACTTGTTTACAAATAACTATGAGGTTTTAACAACATAATTACCATGTATTTTCCACCCGACTAACAAAAAATATTACACTGCTAGAAATCATGCATCTAATGGAACAACTAAAAATGGTAGCGCAGCAGCAAGTAATCCAGGTACAGTGACACACGTGAAGCATTCTAGATTCGATTGTCTCGTGCATGTTTGATTCGATTCAATCCAGGGAGGTGCAGATGTGGAACACTGGGGAGGGCAGAGGGCGGGGGTCATACCGGGGTAAGGCTGATGATGGGGGGCGATTTCATCCACCAGACGCCGAGCCCCACCGGAGGCATCTGGCTGCTCAGCGCCAGCGTCGCCGCCGCATCGCTGTCTCGCCCGTCGCAGACCGCTGCTTCCGGTGAGTTTTAGGCTTGCCGGAGTCGAATATAAACACGGGGATGACGACCTCGCGCTCAACGGCGGGAGCCTCCTCCTCGAGATCTACGGTGTAGGTGCTCTCCCGGATGCGTGCTCGACGGCGGCGGCGGCATTGCCACCGCCTAGGAATGGACACCTGCACCTCACTTTCGCCGGTGGCGGCGTTGTGCCCGCGCTAGCAATGGACGCCTCCTCCTCGAGCTCGTCGACGGCGGACAGGCGGAGCCCTTCCTGCGTCGTGTATCCTCCTCGCGCTCGCCGGCGGCGCGGTGGCCTGCGTCGCGGCTCCTCCTCGCGCTCGCCGGCGGTGGCCTGCGTCGCGGCTCCTCCTCCCTGCATCACGCCTCCTCCTGGTGCTTGCTGACGATGGGGCGCTGCCCTGCCATGGCGATTTGAGCGAGAAAACCAGTGGACGGGAGGAGCCGCGAGGGATAAGAACGAACAAAAAGGAAAAAAAAAAGATGTTTTATCGATGCCCTTTGGCGAATCCTGATGCACCCGCCGTACGCGCGAGCGGACGTGCGGCGCCTACAGTCCTTCGCTGTTTCTATGCCTGCCCGTTGGCGTCGTTGGTGTTGCGAAGAAAGAGGCAGCTGGCCGGAAAAACAGCACTCGCCTCGCAGGCAACGCCGTGGACAGAGTAATTAAGACGGCCACCGGAGGAAAGCAGCACTCGTCGGAGACATGAACAATGCGGCTGGCGTGGCGTTTCTGGCGAGGCGAGACCAGAGAACTCGCTGTAGCCGGCGATTACTCGGCTCGCCGCGGTGCACGGATGGAGGTGAAGAAGAACCTTATCTTGGAGGACGGGTGTAGGGAGCTCGCCGGCGACGAGGTATTAGGCTTGTTTTTTTCACAAGGCAGTACATAACACAAACAGAGACAAGTTTAATTACACTATCAGTCAACCATCGTGCAATATGCATATCATTATTTTATAGATAGTTTCAAGACAACGTGAGTTCCAACTTCGATTTAATAGATTCGGAGCGTAGACAAGCAAGAAGACTCCATAAAAGAGGACCAACAGGCATGGATAAGTCTACTAAAAAATATAAAATTGTATCTGGGTGAACCATGTCTCTATTGGGGATAAAACCTACACTGACGATGAGTCTATATTGCTCCCCCCCCCCCCCCCCCCCCCAGCTCTCTCTCTCTCTCTCTGCCCCCTCCCAATTCAATTCCTCTAGCACGACGAAAATTGACATGAGTTTGTATTGGGAGAGTAGAAATTGTATTGAGAGAGAGTAGAAATTGGGTGTCGTATATCCATATAAGTAGTCTAGGGCTCGAAAGGCACCGAGAATCATTCTACCACAACTAATTCTCATGTGACCAATCCTGACGAGGATTTAGAAATTAGCCAGATGCAAAGATACCCCTACGATACTGCAGGTACAACTACAGGAAACATGCTCTCAAGATTAAGCATTAAATAATCTCCAAGATTGTTTTAAGGGATGAATTACTACTTTTCCTATACTGATCCGCAATGATGGGTTTTACTTACTTTGACACCTTTAAAAATGTTAAATATAAAGGTAGATGCCTAGTAGGTACCTAAAGGTATCTACTCAACGCAGGTGCACGAGGTAGAAAGGTTGATCCAAATTTGTTGTTTCTTCGAACATGATCTGATCATACCATCATCAAATTTAATCCCATTGTCCTTTTAATGATGAAATTAATTTAAGTAGAAAATCGACATATAAACATATAAAGTTCTGTCAAGATAGCTAAAAAATAACATGTCACAAGTGGCCATAAGACATCATTTGTGAATCATAAATGAAATAATTTGGACAGCTGCTTATGGAAAAAATTAGATATGTGATGTAACACCAAAATCAATCGCTCAGACTCCACATAGAGTGTTGCTTCAGAAAGAAAAGAAGAGGTGCATTGCGGACGAAACGTGGACGAGTACATATGGACCTAAAACCACATCTACTGTTTTACAATATAGAGGAGAGAGAAGCGAGTGGAGCGCTGATCTACGCTATGTAGGGAACTTGTAAGGAGCGAAACTGGTGGATCTTCCGTAACGTTGGCTTCCTTCCGGACGTGGTGGTGGCTCTAGTTAGGGAGGAAATAGCTCAGCACGGTTACGCTCACTTCATAGATCCGTGAGACTCCCCTAGGGCTTAGCACTCTTGTGCTTGTAATCAATTAAAAAACACTTTTATATCTAATCATATGATGGCAAAGCGACTGCTTTTAGCCTTAAAACAGAACATGTGCGCATGGAACAGAGGACCTGAGTATATGGAGCATAGACAAGAAAGAAGACACCATAAAATAGGACCAACCGGCATAATTAGGTCCACTAAAATATAAAATACAAGTTTTACAATACTTGGTAATTTTGACAACCGTTCATCCGCTCTAATCTAACGGCGATAAAATTAGAGCTACCTGAAACTACCAAATTAAAAGAACCCGAAACTACCTGAAACTACCAAATATTCATTTATTTTAATGAAAAGTAAAAGGGCATTTAGGCAATGTCATTCAATGACCCCACCGTATTTTCCCCATCCCAGATCGGGGCCTCCATCACCGCTCTTTTCACTCTCAGACAAGGTAGCCGGCGACGCGAAGGCAAGGTCTCAGCCGGCGCTGCGGTGGTGAGGGTTGATCGGTGCCTCCATTCCCGCTCATCTCACTCTCCTCGCCCACAGAAATCGACCCGAGGTAGAGGAGGTGGAGGCTGCCGGCCACGGTGGTCAGGAGATTGCCGGCGCCGTGGCAGAAGCTAGTTGTGGTCGCCATCCACGCGCGACGTGCCACCCCTATAGCGCGGATGCGGCCAGGGCGCCAGGCACGCGCAGGAGCAGCTCGGCGGCGTCCTGGCGGAGCTCCAATTCGAGTTGTTCCCTGAGGAGAAGGTCCGGCTAGTGGGCGCCCTTAATGCGAGGACCGGCCCGACGATGATGGTCGGCCACGGCATGAACGATGCCCCGGCACTGTAATGGCGGACGTGGGAGTCTTCCTGGGCATCTCTGGCTCGGCTGCGGGCTGCCGCAATGGAGACCAGCCACGCCACACTCATGTCCGGCGACATCCTCGGAGAGTCCCCGACGCCGTCAGGCTCGGGAGGTGCGCCTGCCATACCATCGCCAATTCGCCATCAACGTGATGACGTCGGTTGCCGCGAAGGCTGCCTTCCTCGTGCTCGCTCTGGCGTGCGTCTGGTGCTATGGGTGGCGGTGGTTGCCGACGTCGACACGTGCCTTCTCGCAACAGCCATAGAGGCTGCGGGAAGGAGGAGGCGTGCCACGCCACCGCCACGGCGAGGTCGCTCGACATGAGAGATGAGACTCGCCGCCCTTGCATCGAATGCAGGTGTTGAGAGAGCAGGCGGCGATTCACTGCTGTCAGAAGCAAAGCAAGTCTCCAGAGCATTCAGTTGCCATCGACATAGGACCCGACGAGCACCACTAAGAAGAGCTGCTGTCACGCCAGTCTCAAGTTCACATGGTTTTTCTCAGTGGAGAGAGCATGACGATGGATCAGAAAGGTTTCGTGAACAAAAACAGACTCGTAAGAATCTGGTTCAGTATTCTAATACAAATATTTTAGAGCACTAAATGGTTTTGGTTCTACAAGACACACGCTCGCTCCTGCCCTCTCTGCACTCCGCGCAGCCTGCTCCTTCCCTCATCGAACCCGAACCCAAGAACGATGCAGCCGCACAGCTCGTCGAGGTCGTCGCACTACGGGAATGGCCACTAACGCCGACGGCCGTACCGTACGCCAACGGCCAAATGTCGGGGCCGTCGGCGTACAGCACGAGATAGGGCAGCAGTGCAACCTGCCGTCGTCAAGGTCGTCGTCACCGAGCAGCCGCACAATTGCAACGGACGATATGGGGACGGTGGCCTCCGTTCCCGCAGGCGATGGGAGAGATGCCGGCGGCTCAGATAAAACATGTTGAGGAGGCCGACGACGCTGCTGATGGATAGACAGGAGGAGGCCGGCGGCGCCGCAGTTTGGTGGGAGCAGGACGAGAACTGTTCCTCTGTTTGTGAATAAATGACTATAATACCACCGACTAATTATAGTTAACTTTTGTTTTAATGCTTGGCCCGCTGAAATAATTTAGGTGTGCAGAACTGCAGATTCAAATCGAACGGCTGGAATAATTTTCGAGGAGAGCTACCGGAAACTACCCACGGTAGTTTTCTCTGCCCCCTCCCAATTCAATTCCTCTAGCACGACGAAAATTGACATGATTTTGTATTGGGAGAGTAGAAATTGTATTGAGAGAGAGTAGAAATTGGGTGTCGTATATCCATATAAGTAGTCTAGGGCTCGAAAGGCACCGAGAATCATTCTACCACAACTAATTCTCATGTGACCAATCCTGACGAGGATTTAGAAATTAGCCAGATGCAAAGATACCCCTACGATACTGCAGGTACAACTACAGGAAACATGCTCTCAAGATTAAGCATTAAATAATCTCCAAGATTGTTTTAAGGGATGAATTACTACTTTTCCTATACTGATCCGCAATGATGGGTTTTACTTACTTTGACACCTTTAAAAATGTTAAATATAAAGGTAGATGCCTAGTAGGTACCTAAAGGTATCTACTCAACGCAGGTGCACGAGGTAGAAAGGTTGATCCAAATTTGTTGTTTCTTCGAACATGATCTGATCATACCATCATCAAATTTAATCCCATTGTCCTTTTAATGATGAAATTAATTTAAGTAGAAAATCGACATATAAACATATAAAGTTCTGTCAAGATAGCTAAAAAATAACATGTCACAAGTGGCCATAAGACATCATTTGTGAATCATAAATGAAATAATTTGGACAGCTGCTTATGGAAAAAATTAGATATGTGATGTAACACCAAAATCAATCGCTCAGACTCCACATAGAGTGTTGCTTCAGAAAGAAAAGAAGAGGTGCATTGCGGACGAAACGTGGACGAGTACATATGGACCTAAAACCACATCTACTGTTTTACAATATAGAGGAGAGAGAAGCGTGTGGAGCGCTGATCTACGCTATGTGGGGAACTTGTAAGGAGCGAAACTGGTGGATCTTCCGTAACGTTGGCTTCCTTCCGGACGTGGTGGTGGCTCTAGTTAGGGAGGAAATAGCTCAGCACGGTTACGCTCACTTCATAGATCCGTGAGACTCCCCTAGGGCTTAGCACTCTTGTGCTTGTAATCAATTAAAAAACACTTTTATATCTAATCATATGATGGCAAAGCGACTGCTTTTAGCCTTAAAACAGAACATGTGCGCATGGAACAGAGGACCTGAGTATATGGAGCATAGACAAGAAAGAAGACACCATAAAATAGGACCAACCGGCATAATTAGGTCCACTAAAATATAAAATTGTTAGTCTGAGAGTACAATGTTTCTATTGGGGAAAAAACGACCCTAAACAATAAACATGATTCTAAAATATAGAAAAGTAAGAATTTTACATTTATATTTAGACTACGAGTCTAGTTAGAGTATAAATTTTGTCTTGCTTTCCAACTGTATCGAGTTATAGCTGGTCGCCTTGCTACCGATGAGATCCCATGACGTGTAAAAATATGGTTTTACCCCGCATGAAGCTGAAGATTGCAATAAAAATGTTTACAGAAAGGTACCGTATGTACACTATAGTAGATGCGCGATCAGACACACACGTATGCAATGGGGTGGGCCAACATGGCACCTTCATGGCACCGATTGACAGACGATAAATATCCCTCTCTCTGCCCCCTTCGCAGGTCCTCTAGCACGATGAAAACAGATCAACATGAGTGTGTGTTTTGTATCGAGAGAATAGAAATTGGGTGCTGTATCCATATGAATAGCGTAGACTTGAAAGACATCGGGAATTATTCTACAACAACTAAATCTTGTTGTGCAACAACTGTGCTCGGACTCACGAGGATTTTGAAATTAGCCAAGACGCAAAGAAACCTTTGCGGTATTACAAGTACCCCTACATGAAACATGTGCTGAAATATTGGGCCATTTAGCCCATTTAACAATTCTGAAAATCCCTAAGCCCCATGTTGTCATGGCATGTGGTGGGAGTTTAGTCCCATACCGCTAGTTTAGTGAGATGTGCATCAGCTTATATACTGAGACATTCTCCTACTAGTATGAGTTGGTGTGAGGTATTAGAAGAATGGCTGTGTACCACACGCGCTCCTCCTCCTCCGCCGCCCGCCTCGTCACGACGCGACGCGACGCGCCGCGCCGCGGGTTGCGGGAATCTCGCCGAGCCGATGTATTCTTTTCGTCACGCAGGAATAAAATGTGAACGGTTACCGCCCGCCTCTTCACGACGCGCCGCGGGTTGCGGGAATCTCGCCGAGCCGATGTATTCTTTTTGTCACGCAGGAATAAAATGTGAACGGTCATGAAACGTTTTTCCTTAATGGAAATGAATACGAAGTTGAAACGTCTGTCTTAAGTACGACCGTTTCCAGAATTCATTTGCCTTAACGGAATTGATTGCACGCGTTTCTGTTGGACCTCTCGCCTCCTGCGCTGCGTGTATAAAGGAGAGGTCGCTCCTCTCTTGCGAACACAGAACAGAATCATCTGCTCCACGCGCCGCTACCATCGTTCCTTTGCTGTCGCTGCCATCGCTGATCCCATCCCGTCCGCCGCGTACAAGGTCGACGGGAGAGCAGGCCTCCGAAACCCCGCCTCTCCGTTTCCTGTACGGGAGAGGGGCGATTAGGTTTTTGGGGAGCGTCTCCTACGCGACTGCTCGCCAATCTTCGTCCCCTACGTCGTCTACTTCCTCTTCGTCCACTACATCTGCGTCGCCTTCATCATCATCATGACCAACGAGGACGCCACTGCTGCTGCGGCCGCCAATGCTGCTGCTGCGGCCGCCGCCGCCCAAGAGACTGCCAACGCTGCTGCTGCCGCTGCCGCCGCAGCCTCCGCTGCTGCCACGGCCAACTGGCCTACTGGAGGGTATAACATGTTTATCCCTCTCCTGTTTATTTCCATGTTTGCAGTACTAGTCATATGCGTAGATGTTTCTACTATTTGTCTAGTACGTAGTTTCATCATGAAGTTTCAGTATGTCATTAGCACTGTGTATGCCATGTTCATGATTTATTCTTGGATTAATTTAATCGAACAATTGCCTATATTCTCAACAATCCAAAAACCTAATATGTGTAGGCAATTTTCGGTCAATGGTTTTGCTGCTGCACTGAAACCAGCCCCGTTTACGGGGACATATTTTAAGCGTTGGCAAACCAAAACCACCTTATGGCTCACTGCAATGAACGTGTTCTGGGTCGCCGGTGTTACTCCCAATGGAACGATTGCTCCTGAACAGGAGAAGGCGTTCAGGGATGCCACCGTCGTCTTTGTTGGAGCCATTCTGAGCGTGATCGGAGATAAGTTGGTTGATGCATATTTACATGTGCGGGTTGCCAAGGACTTGTGGGAGGCGCTCGAATCTAAATTCGGCGCAACTGATGCTGGAAGCGAGATGTACACTATAGAGCAGTTCCATGATTACAAGATGGTTGAAAACCGTTCTGTATTGGAACAAGCTCATGAGATACAGTGCATCGCTAAGGAGCTTGAGCTTCTGAAGTGTGTGTTACCGGGCAAGTTTGTCGCGGGATGCATAATCGCTAAGCTGCCCAATTCCTGGAGGAACTTTGCTACTACTCTGAAACATCAGAGGCGTGAATTCTCAGTGGAGGATGTCATCGGCCATCTGAGTGTGGAGCAGAACTCGAGAGCAAAGGACTCAAACGGAAAAGGGAACGAGGGATCTTCTGTCGCCAATTTTGTACAGAAGAACTCCAACCACCACAAGCCCAAGGGAAGACCTAGTGTCCAACAGAATACCGACTTCAAGAAGAAGGGTAAGAAGCCCTTCAACAAGGATAAGAAGAAGGGAGCCTGCTTCACATGTGGTTCAGAGGAACATTGGGCTCCCAAGTGCCCAAAGAAGTTCAAGAAACCAGGACAGGACTCCAAGTCTGCCAACATGGTTGTGAGCAACAATGAGAATGGTGCATCCGGGTACGGTAATTTGTTTACTGTATTTTCAGTTTTTCAGTCTAACGATTGGTGGATTGACACGGGTGCAAATATACATGTATGTGCTGACATCTCATTGTTTTCTTCTTATCAGGTCACAGGGAACGGATCCGTACTGATGGGGAATGGCGCAAGTGCTTCTGTTCTTGGTGTTGGCACGGTCGATCTGAAGTTTACTTCGGGAAGGATCGTGCAGCTCAAGAACGTGCAGCATGTCCCCGCCATCAAGAAGAATCTCGTTAGTGGCTCCCTTCTATGTAGAGAAGGGTTTAAGTTGGTATTTGAGTCTAATAAAGTAGTTATTACGAAATATGGACTATTTGTTGGAAAAGGTTATGAATGCGGAGGCTTGTTCCGCTTTTCCCTCGCTGATTTTTGTAATAAAGTCGTGAACAATATTCATTCGAATGTTAATGAAACAGAAGTTTGGCATTCACGTCTTTGTCACATTGGTTTCGGTTGTATGACGCGGTTAGCAAAATTGAATTTAATCCCGAATTTCACTTTAGCCAAAGGTTCTAAGTGCCTTTCGTGTGTGCAAGCAAAACAACCTCGCAAGCCCCATAAAGCTGCGACGGAGAGACACTTGGCACCGTTAGAACTCATACATTCTGATCTTTGTGAGATGAATGGCGTGCTGACTAAAGGTGGAAAAAGATATTTCATGACACTCATAGATGATTCCACTAGATTTTGCTATATATATATGTTAAGCACTAAAGATGAGGCTCTACACTACTTTAAAATCTATAAGGCAGAAGTTGAGAATCAACTTGAAAAGAAAATTAAACGAGTCCGGTCAGATCGTGGTGGAGAGTACTTCTCACATGAGTTTGATTCTTTCTGTGCGGAACACGGCATTATTCATGAGAGGACGCCTCCCTATTCACCCCAGTCAAATGGGGTTGCTGAACGGAAAAACCGTACTCTAACAGATTTGGTTAACGCCATGTTAGATACATCGGGTTTATCCAAGGCATGGTGGGGGGAGGCTGTATTGACATCATGTCATGTCCTGAATAAAGTTCCGACAAAAGACAGTGAGATCACTCCCTATGAAAAATGGGAGAAGAGAAAAACGACACTCTCATACTTGCGTACTTGGGGATGCTTGGCGAAAGTCAATGTGCCGATCCCCAAAAAGCGTAAGCTTGGACCAAAGACCGTGGACTGTGTTAATTTGGGCTACGCTAAGAACAGCGTCGGCTATAGATTTCTAGTAGTGAAATCCGAGGTACCTGACGTGAAGGTCGGTACAATTATGGAGTCTAAAGATGCTACATTCTTTGAGGATATTTTTCCTATGAGAGATATGCAAAGCACTTCTAGACAGGAATCTAATGAGACTCCTGAACCTGTCATTCCGATGGAATATTATGAACAAACACATGATGAAAATCCTGAGGAGGATGATGAGGAAACCCTTGGTAGGGGCAAGAGACAGAGGACTGCAAAGTCCTTTGGTGATGATTTCCTTGTATACCTCGTGGATGATACTCCCACTTCTATCTCAGAGGCTTATGCGTCTCCGGATGCTGATTACTGGAAAGAAGCGGTTCGTAGCGAGATGGACTCCATCATGGCTAACGGAACATGGGAAATTACTGAACGTCCCTATGGCTGTAAACCATTGGGATGTAAGTGGGTGTTCAAAAAGAAGCTTAGGCCCGATGGTACAATTGAAAAGTACAAGGCTAGACTTGTGGCCAAGGGTTATTCCCAGAAAGAAGAGGAAGATTTCTTCGATACTTATTCACCTGTGGCCAGACTGACCACCATACGAGTATTACTCTCTTTGGCAGCCTCGCATGGTCTTCTCGTCCACCAGATGGATGTTAAGACGGCTTTCCTGAACGGAGAGCTAGACGAGGAAATCTACATGCAACAGCCAGATGGCTTTGTATTAGATGGTCAGGAAGGAAAGGTGTGTAAGTTACTGAAATCATTATATGGCCTGAAACAAGCACCTAAGCAATGGCATGAGAAGTTCAATACAACTTTAACCTCTGCTGGTTTTGTTGTTAATGAAGCTGACAAATGTGTATATTATCGCCATGGTGGGGGCGAAGGAGTTATACTGTGCTTGTATGTTGATGACATACTGATATTTGGGACCAACCTCAAAGTCATTGAGGAGGTTAAATCTTTTCTGTCTCAGAACTTTGAGATGAAAGACCTTGGTGTGGCTGATGTTATTTTGAACATCAAGCTATTGAGAGATAATGAGGGTGGGATTACTCTGTTGCAATCTCATTACGTTGAGAAGATTTTGAGTCGTTTTGGATATTCGGACTGCAAAACTTCTCCAACACCATATGATCCTAGTGTGCAAATTCGAAAATTCAAAGGCACAGCTAAGGATCAGTTGAGGTACTCTCAAGTCATTGGTTCACTCATGTACTTAGCAAGCGCTACAAGGCCTGACATCATGTTTGCTGTGTGCAAACTGAGCCGGTTTGTTTCCAATCCGGGTGATGTTCATTGGCATGCTGTCGAAAGAATTATGCGCTATCTGAAAGGTACTGAGAACTACGGACTTCACTATTCTGGAAGCCCGTCAGTGCTTGAGGGGTATTGTGATGCGAATTGGATCTCTGATGCTGATGAGATGAAAGCCACAACGGGTTATGTGTTTACCCTTGGAGGTGGTGCTGTTTCCTGGAAGTCTTGCAAGCAAACGATCCTGACGAGATCGACAATGGAAGCAGAATTAACAGCATTGGACACATCTGGTGTCGAAGCAGGATGGCTTCGAGATCTGTTGATGGACTTGCCTGTGGTTGAAAAGCCAGTTCCGGCTATCCTTATGAACTGTGACAATCAGACAGTGATTACCAAGGTCAAGAGTTCAAAGGACAACATGCAGTCCAACAAACATATAAGAATGAGATTAAAAGCTGTCAGACATTTGAGAAACTCCGGAGTAATAGCGCTGGATTATATCCAGTCGGCTAAGAATCTGGCAGATCCCTTTACTAAAGGGCTATCACGTGTTGTGATAGAAAATGCATCGAGGGAGATAGGGATGAAACCCACATGAGCTGCCATGGTAGTAACCCAACCTATGTGATCGGAGATCCCGTGAAGTAGGACCTGGGAAAACAAGCTGATGGTTAACTGAGGAGAGTACTTTTACTAACCTACTCCGTTGGAGATGCAATACTCTCGGTAACTGTATGGCAGGTTGACATGTCTTAATGTGTTCCAAAGCTTTGCATAAGCAAGACGCTATCCTACAGAGCGATCTTTGGAGGAACACACCTATATGAACCTGACTGCTGGTCACAGTCTATGAGATTAGGGTGATCTCTAGTAAGTTCATGAAAAGGCCAGGAGTGACTAATATGCTCCACCCGAGGGGTCAGCCTTCGGCAGCCTAGTACTGGTAAGACATTCAGTGAAACTACTTTACGCCAAACTGACAATTCAAGGCCTAGTCCATTGTCAGTTGTGAAGGAGTGTAGCTGATTGCTCTAGGTGGATGTTCAACCTTAACGGGTCTCCACTGAAAATACTGGTATATCAAAACAGTGTTTGGAACAGATGACAACATCATGGGTCTTTGGGATCTGGTGGGGGATTGCTGAAATATTGGGCCATTTAGCCCATTTAACAATTCTGAAAATCCCTAAGGCCCATGTTGTCATGGCATGTGGTGGGAGTTTAGTCCCATACCGCTAGTTTAGTGAGATGTGCATCAGCTTATATACTGAGACATTCTCCTACTAGTATGAGTTGGTGTGAGGTATTAGGAGAATGGCTGTGTACCACACGCGCGCTCCTCCTCCTCCGTCGCCCACCTCGCCTCGTCACGACACGTCACGACGCGCCGCGGGTTGCGGGAATCTCGCCGAGCCGATGTATTCTTTTTGTCACGCAGGAATAAAATGTGAACGGTCATGAAACGTTTTTCCTTAATGGAAATGAATACGAAGTTGAAACGTCTGTCTTAAGTACGACCGTTTCCAGAATTCATTTGCCTTAACGGAATTGATTGCACGCGTTTCTGTTGGACCTCTCGCCTCCTGCGCTGCGTGTATAAAGGAGAGGTCGCTCCTCTCTTGCGAACACAGAACAGAATCATCTGCTCCACGCGCCGCTACCATCGTTCCTTTGCTGTCGCTGCCATCGCTGATCCCATCCCGTCCGCCGCGTACAAGGTCGACGGGAGAGCAGGCCTCCGAAACCCCGCCTCTCCGTTTCCTGTACGGGAGAGGGGCGATTAGGTTTTTGGGGAGCGTCTCCTACGCGACTGCTCGCCAATCTTCGTCCCCTACGTCGTCTACTTCCTCTTCGTCCACTACATCTGCGTCGCCTTCATCATCATCATGACCAACGAGGACGCCACTGCTGCTGCGCCGCCAATGCTGCTGCGGCCCCGCCGCCCAAGAGACTGCCAACGCTGCTGCTGCCGCTGCCGCCGCAGCCTCCGCTGCTGCCACGGCCAACTGGCCTACTGGAGGGTATAACATGTTTATCCCTCTCCTGTTTATTTCCATGTTTGCAGTACTAGTCATATGCGTAGATGTTTCTACTATTTGTCTAGTACGTAGTTTCATCATGAAGTTTCAGTATGTCATTAGCACTGTGTATGCCATGTTCATGATTTATTCTTGGATTAATTTAATCGAACAATTGCTTATATTCTCAACAACATGTATATGCTCTGGAGAGTCCCACTTAGTCATCTTACGGACATGCACATTGCACATCCTGGCGAGAGATTTTGGACATGAAAAATATGGATATCGTATCTTTCATATGTTCCTCTGTCGTGGGTCAATCGATAAGAATTAAAAAACCAAGAGGGGAAAAATAATATCACTATCTTATTAAAAAAAATGTAAGAGTAAGCATTACATAATCTCCAAGATTGTTTTAAGGATGAATTACAACATTTACTATAATAATGTTCAGCTAGGATGGGTTTTTCTAACTTTGACACTTTAAAAAATTAAAAATAAAGTCACGAGTATTTTTAGTTGTTGCAAGTATTCATTTATAATAATAATAAAATCATTTATAATAATCACTCTTATCAATGTCAAATATAAGAGTATATGCCTAATAGATACCTAAAGGTATTTACTGAAAGCGGGTACATGAGGTAGAAAAGTTTATCCAAATTTGTTGTTTTTTCAAAAGGATGTGATCGTCCCAGCATCCAAATTTAATGCCATTGACCTCTGAATCTCGAAAATTAATTTAAGTACAAAATCATCATAAAAAGATATTCCTCCGGTCCGAAAAAAGAGTCGGGAGTTAAGCTAGGAAGTTGTACATCGTACGTTGTTTGCTAGCGAATATTATAACGGATAGGAGGGAGTACAAGTTTTGTCAAAAGCTAAAAAAATAACATGTTACGAGTGGCCAGAACCAGAAGACATCATTTGTGAATCCATAAATGAAATACTTCGAGGATTTGCTTATCGAAACAAATTAGATCCGGAGAGGGAAGGGAGAATAACATGACGCAATACAAAAATCACAAATCACAGAGTGTTTGATTCGGAAAGAGAAGACGAAGAAAAGGTGCATTGCGTGCGAGCCGTGGAGGGAGACAGGAACCTGAACCCACCTAGGCCTTGTTTGATTCGTAGGATTTCAAAGTGTAGGAATAGAAATTGGAATAGGAACATGGAAGGAATGCAACTGGAAACCAATGTATCGGAGGGTACAGGAATATATCCTTTTGTGGTCGTTTGAAACGTAGGAAATAATAAGGTAGAGGCAAGGTAGGAAATCGTAGCATGAAACTTGATTAGCTTAAATAATATGCATGGCAGCAGCTTTATGTGGCATCTCTGGTCGTGTTGCATCAGCGTTAACTCAACAGGACCTTTCATTTGCCTCGTTCCTCGTAAAGGAAGAGAAAAATGAGGTCAGACCGAATTGTTTTATTCCTGTACATCTCCTAAGAATCTGGCTTCGTAGGGAATTTTCCTTCAGGTTTCCTTTGGTGCATTCCTCCCAATCAAACACTGCTACAGTGTAAAATCCTATAGGACTAAGATTCCTACGTTTTTCCTACAGACATCCCGTGAATCAAACAAGGCCCTACTGTTTAACAATATAGCTGAGCTAGCCGCGCAATCCACGTGCGCATGGAAGACAACACTGTTTTTTTTAATAATACGTTTTTTAATTAAATTCGAAAAATATTACGCAAAATCACAAAATTTCAGAAATAATACAGCCTCGGCCTAGGCTGGGCCGATTAGTACCTGTTGGCCCAGTCCTGGCCGATAAGCTACTAATCAGGGCATGGTTGGGCTAGTCCAGTGGGCACTTATCGGCCAAGCCTGGGCCGATTAGTACTAATCGGCCGATTAGTACTAATCGGCCTAGCCTAGGCCGAGGCCATATTATTTCTGATTTTTTTTCAAAATGGGTATTATTTGTCTAATTTAGTAAAAAAATGTATTATTAAAAAAAATTAGCGACAACACTGGAGTATATTCGGATACGAGAGTGCGATATTCCCCAAAGCAGCGATCACTCCAATTCCTAGGTATTCCGGGAGGGAAGATGATTTCACTATCTCGATTTAAACAAAACTGACTATTGTCCCCAAAGCAGCGATCCGATCCAAACATTTCCGCAAAAGAGGATGTGCACGCGGCAGACAGTCTCGAAATTCGGCGTCTAATCGAGTAAACTTGATCAGAATTAGCATCAAAACAATGGCTGACGAATCAAACCGTGTGCGCAACGTGAAGGCGGAAAACTGAACGTTGTCTGTTGTACGTTGAATCCCAGTTCCACAAATAATTATGCTAAGCAAATTGCTATTTAAGATGTGCACACGGTTGACATGAAAACTTAAGATACTCAGAATATACATGGGACTTACAAGCAATCGCAGACGGTACTAGCGAGTATTTTTCACCAAAAATGGCCCTTTGGTCGAACTAATGATACGAATGGCCTCTTTCAAGAAGTATTTTCAAAAATGGCCGCTGAGCTCGGCGCCAATGTCAATGGTGCCGACCCTGTGCAGGTCGGCGCAAGGCCGTTCCATCGCCGAACCAGGGTCGGCGCCAAGGAGCATGGCGCCGACGTCTTCGGCTGCTCTGGCGGCCAAATCTCTTGGCGCCGACCTGCACAACGTCGGCGCCGTTTACGTTGGAACCGAGTCGAGCGGCCAGATTTGATAATAGTTCTCGGAAGAGGCCATATTTGGCATTAGTTCGGGCAAAGGGTCATTTTTGGCAAAAAAAATACTACTAGCGAGGACTCCTATTGACCTTGGTGATGCTTGAGATAACATTATATTTACCCCTGAGGATCCACAAGCGGTGACCACAGCCTTTTTCTTTGGTGATGCGTTTGGAGGTCTTCTCTTTTCTTCTGAACATTTCAGTATAATTGCACAACTGATTATTGGCACATCATTCAGTATGACAATTTAAGAACAAGTATAATAGCAAGCAACCTATTGAACTGTCTATTACAATTGTACTACAACCTACTGAACAAGTTTATGCAAATGAACCTGGAGATACTAGCTCATGTATGTGCCTTCCCAAGTAAATCCCAGAATGGACTTGCGCATGATAAGTTGTTAGAATCAAATTGTTTAGGGCATAAGCTATACTAGTGTTTAACTTCAGCACACACCTCTAATAATTAGCTAGTGTTTAGGACAAAAGCTAGTGTTTAAATTCTATCCGACTGAATCACACAGTGTACAAATTTGAAGGGGGAAATACTGAACGGTGTCTACATCGGCTCGGCTCTCTCCCCCGCTACAGTAGGAGAGGCGATTTTTTCCCCTTCCCCGTTCGATCCAGTTCACCGGCGGCGGTTCGCCAGTTTCCCCCCCTCCGCCGGCCACTCCGGCGGCGGGAGGGTGGGGAAACCTTGGATCTCGCCTGTACATAGCTAGGATGGAGTGGGTGGCGCGCCGGCGGCGCAATGGAGAAGATGGCGCAGTCAGTCTGGTGGTTTGTGGCGGCGGAGATCTTCTCCGGTGATGGGGTTTTGCGGAGCCCGACCGCTTCTCTGCCTCCTTCCCGGTGCTCGCAACTCGGTGGAGTTGTCGTGCGCATAGTTCCCGTGCCGGAGACCGAGTGCGGCGGCTCCGGTTGTTGAAGTTTTGGAAGATGCAGGTGATGAGATCCAGTCGGAAGGCGATGGAGACGATGCAAGGTGGAGGCCCTTCGGGTTCGAGGCTCGTTGACTTCCCGTCCGCCATGGGACTCCGTCCGATCCAAGGTTGCAGAGGAGGAGCGGCGGCGGCGCGCCAGCGACACGTCTTCGTCTTCGTTATCCTAAAGAACTTGTTTATAATTTTCTTATCTTTCGAGGACTGTTATGTAAGGGTACTGGATTAATATCACTTCGTCTTTCCCGCAAAAAAAAAAGTCTACGTCGCAAGTCGCCGCCTGACTCCCATGGCCAGGGGCCAGGGATTGGTTGAGCACTTGGAACAGCCATACCAACTACCGCCACGGCCACGACCGAGTTGCTACATACGATGCTTGGGAGTATACTCGGCATCAATGGTGGTGCTGGATGCATTTCGCATCTAGCGTTGCCTTTTAACCTATGGTGGTGTCGCACGTCAATAAGTTAATAAATTGACCGTACAAAGTACCTGGCACTACACTTTTAAGTCATGAGGTTGACCTGACACGTAAACAAACAGAGACGTGGGTGCGCTAAAATATCGTAGTTTTAGGTGATATTTGAATAATAATTGAAAGAACTTAGAAATATCTCCAGTACTTCACCTTAGAGGCTTAGACGCATCGACGTGCACTTAAGTAATGTGGGAGTAAAAATGGAAGATCGTTGCTTGTCGAATACGAAGTGTAGCGACTAGATAGCGCAAACTGAGAACATCATTTAAAACTTTGGAAGGTCTTTTAAAGGATTATCTACGTACATAAAGATGTGTAGTATGTATTTGTCAAAACCTTATTTGAAACTTTTGATTATGTAAAATCAAAACATTATTTGAAAGATTATAACGCAAAAATTGAAATAGAACCAGCGCCACGTGAAGCACCTTTTATATATAACTAGCCAGGTGGCCCTCGCAAATGCGAGGGCAGCATCTTAGATTCATTGAACGTGTTCGTGAAATAGTTTTATGGTTCTATAAATTTTGAAATTACTTATGCCTAAACAATATCATTCCATACTCTTAGAAATACCATGTTAAGTAAATATCCACCGATTTGTAATTAAGTATGAATAATTTTAATTAGGGAAAATAGGCATCACAAATTCACCTAAAGCCATTTCATCATATTCTAGAATTTCTTTTATTACTCTACTTTTACCTAATTTTATTATCTTATGTTGCTATCCCCACTCATCAACATCCTGCCATGTATTTTGTTTCCTATAACATGACTATACCAACTTGACAACAAATTTATTTCTTTACAATAAATCAAATTTATTATATGTTTTCAACAAATAATCTTTTATAATCTTATGCGCTCAGTATATATATATCTATATATTCTTAATATTTCTAATCTTATGTATTTAATTATCTGAGTATAAATCTTTTCAAGTCATACATATTCTAGAAAATCCTTTCGAAATTCCCATAACTTGCATGTTAAAGATCCGCGTTGTTGGTGCCAAAGATAAAACCTTATTAGTCACTTCATCTCATAACAATCTAGCACGTTGACACTGATACACTACTACCTTCGCATCGTCGTTTTTGCCTAATTATGGATAATCAAACATCCGCTCCATGCACATCTTATGCATGATATCCCTCTTGGTTTGACGCTCTGTGATATTAGGTCCTTGCGATTATAACTTCAAGCTAAAATAAAATTTCGAACTCCAATAATATTCACATAATCTTAATCTTTATAAGACTTCAAGAGTATTTTGACGGGAACAACCTGAAAATAAACGACTTAGTGGAATTATTTTTTATAGACTATCAGTTAGAGTGTGTTATGGGTCGTATTATTCTTCAAGAAGCTATCTATTATCTATGGTTTAATACTTAAATCTATTTTTCTTAACATCAAAATTATTTCTAAACAAATTGGTGAAGAATATATACATGTTTTGTACATACGTGCGTGTGTGGTGCTCTGTACAAAATAAAAAGTTTGTGCTCTAAAAACATAAATGTGAAATCCTATTTTGGGCACTGATTTGTTTTTTTTTTCACAGAATAACCCAAAAAGTATGTAGAACATTTGTATATGTTTTTCTTTTTTTGCAGATTTTTTTGAAGTGTTTAAATATTTTTTTAACAAATTAGTCTACCAGGAGTAAAAAAAATAAAAAGTTTGTGCTCTAAAAACATATATTTGAAATCCTATTTTGGGCACTGATTTGTTTTTTTTTTCACAGAATAACCCATATGTCATTTAATCACGGAACTTGGAAAGTATGTAGAACATTTGTATATTTTTTCTTTTTTTGCAGAATTTTTTGAAATGTTTAAATATATTTTTAACAAATTATTCTACCAGGAGCTTATGAACTCAAGAATCGATTTGAATTTCCGATATTTTTGCATGCAATATCTTTTTATAACGTAAATTATGTTCGCAGTAATAGTTGTAGAAATTGTGCAATAATAGTAGCGTACACTATAGTATTTTAGTTATATCATTCTACCAGGAGCATATGAACACGCGAGCCAATTTGAATTTCCAAAAATTTGCAATAATAGTAGTATACAATACAGGCGTATTTTGATTATTTTTGCATGCAATATCCTTTTATACTGGAAATTTTGGTCACAATAATGATTGTAGATATTGTGCAATAATAGTAGCCTACACTATAGTCTTTTCGTTTTTTTTGTATGCAATACATTTTATACTGCACGTACTCTTTGGCAGACCTTTTTTGGCCTACCATGTGCTAGCAACTTCGATAGGTTTTTTTTTTCTGAGAACACTTGGGAGGACGTGAAGCAAACGGGAGTAGATATGTTGTCTGGCCGGCCGGCGTGTTTGACACGGACTCTATAAAAATGGATTTCCAATATACCTTTAAATCGTGAATTACAGATCTAAAGAAAAAATATTAGGTACATGATGTGATTTGTTGTACGTGTCGAGAACAATTTTTTTGGTACCGATTAAAGTTGTATGTAACTTATCTATGTTTTAATCTCAACCATCACAATTAAAATCAACGGATTATATATTTCTAGCTTATGTGAATTAACGTGATGCCTCGAAAACTAACTCATTTTGCTTTTAGTATATAATAGATAGATTGATGCAGGCCGGAGGTATCCCCTTCTAGAAAAGTAAGAAATTTACGTTGTACTTGAATGTTTAGACTAGGAGTCTAGAGCGTTAATTTGACCTTGATTTTCCGATTGTATCGAGTTATGGCTGGGTGTTATGCTACTAATGAGATCCCATGACATGGAAATATATGGTTTTATTGTGCATAAAGGCGAATTGCAATCAAAACTATTCAGATAAAGGTACCACGTATATGTACTATAGTAGAAGCGCGCGCACACACACTGACACGCATGAGCATGTGATGCGGTGGGCTAGCGGGACACCTTCATGTCACATGCTCAGAGCTGATAAATATCTGACTCTCTCCCTGCCCCTCTCAGTTCAATTCCTTTAGCTTGACGAAAACAAACCAACACGGGATTGTGTATTGTGTCGAGAAAGTACAAATTTTGTGTTGTATATCCATATGAGTTGTGTAGGCTTGAAAGGCACCAGAAATTATTTTATCACCACTTAATATTGTGGTGTAATCAGTATTATCCTCGCCCTTACCGGAATGCAGAATTTAGCCTAGATGCAAAGAAACCTCTGCGGTACTGCAGCTATCGGAAAAAAGTACATACTCCGCAACGTCCCGTTCTCCCATCTTCTGACCTGAGACACGCACATTCCACGTCCTGGCAATATGGATAGTTTATCTTGTTTCTATTCCTCCATCATGGGGCATTAGGTAAGAAACTAAAGATCAAGAGGGCAAAGGAATATCACGATCTTATAAATAAAAAGTTTAAGAGAAGTATCACATAATCTTCAAGGTTATTTTCTTTAGACGAATGGACACCGCAGCCGAAGAAACATACGAGTAGTGATCTCACGAACGAAGATGCATCCATGACTTGGAGCCTACCGAGGAATTCAACTAGGTTGCAGAAGTTATACTAAGAACGATTTATTTATTTATTTATTTATTTATTCTGGTAATTAATTGGTGCCGTTGTGCAATTACACTTGAACTTAATTTGTATTTGTTGAATAGTGATGTGTTGAACTTAATATAAGGCTGGAGTAAAATATAGAGGTGGAATGATGCCAATGCTAATGTTGATGAAAGTAATTGAACAAATAAAATCATCGTAATCCATGCCAATTCAAGGTGCAAACAATTCGGGCTTGAGGGATCTAGACCTGGCTTCACTCAATTTGTATCATGAAATGAGCGGACTCGAGCTGACTGAAGCTAAATGTCCAGCTACAGAGTTGGGTCATACTCGAGTGACAAAGATCTCGACGAATTGTCAAGCCAGATACAAATTGGTTTTCTGCGATATTCCTGTCACGCACTTCAAAATCCCTTGGCAAGTAAGATCACAATAGTCGAATTTCCCGCGAAAAGGAACACTGCAATCGTACACCTATGTAAGGAAACGTAACAATACTAAAATCTTCATTCAAAATCACAATGTGGTAAGTATTGAAAAGTGAATAACAGCGAACAACCCTTTTTTTTCCCTCTCGCTCCTGTGCCGCTCTCGGGCGGCACCGGGGCGCCCAAGCCCTCAGCCCGCCGCCCCCCCTCCTCGCCGTCCCTGTCCCCGCCGCTGCCGCCGGCCTTGCCGTGGTGGCGGCGGCCCCCTGCCTCCACAAAGGCGGGAGGGGGAGCTCGCGGTGGACGCGGCCTTCTCCTTCGGCGCCTCTTCTTCGAGCGCGACGCGGCGGCGCCCGCCCTCGTGAGGAAGGGCCTGGTTCTTTTTCGGCCAGGGGCGCATCGCCTGGTGGCGCCGCCGATGTGCCAGCCCGGCGGCGGAGGCGTAGTGGCCGCGTGGGCCCGATCTGGGCCTCAAGGGCCCGATCTGGGCGACGCGGGCAGAGCCTACCCACCTCGCTTCGGCGACCTCCGGTCCCGCCTGCGCGGAGGCGCGCCCGGACGACGACCTCCGGCGTGTTGTCGGCGATTTTGCCGGCCTCTTCCGGGTCGTGCGTTCCCGATGTTTCGGGCGGCGGCCCAGGCCCCTGCTCTCGCGGTCGTCGCGGTGGGGGGCTCAACCTGCAGCTGCCGAGATGGCAGGCTGCAGAGGCGTGAAGGTAGGCGGCGACATCTTCTCTGGCTTGGAGCATGTCCGAGCTGGCTTGCGGATCCGTTTTGGATCTGCCGGGCCCCGATCTTGGCTGCCCGGGCCACGTTTTGACACGAGAGTTGCTCTGCCGTGTTGGCCGCGGTGGCGGTGCAGCGTTCGCCTTCATCGGATCTGCTGGGTCGCTGGGTGGTGATCCCGGCGCCGGCCGTGCTCGCCAGGGTTGACAGTACGTTCCTAGCTACTGCTGCTTCTGCGGTGGCGGTTTTCCCTCCGACCTTCGTGATCGCGCTCGAGTAGGTGTTGACGCGCTGATTGTGGTGCGGTCGTCGTGGTGTCGCCGGCCTAGCGTCACTGGACGTCTAGTTCCAGGTCTGGCCGGGCGTTGCCAACCAGCTCTTGCGTTCAGCCTGTGGGTGTATCTAGTTGCGACTAGATCTTAGTGCGTTCTAGGTTGGGGGTGCGGCAGTGATCTCTGCCTTGTCTGCTCTACGTCCTTGCGATGACGACCGGATTTTCTGATCTGGATGGATCCCGGCGAAAGCTGTGCCTGGCTATGGCCAGAGTCAGGGACGACGTCACCTACGGGTGTCGTTTCCTTGTTGAAGGCGTCCTGATGGTGATTCTCCGGTCTGAATTGATGGACTTCGTCCCTTCGCCTCAAGCTGCCCTCCTGGCGGTCAAGTGCCGAGCGCGCTTCTCTTGTAGTTTGTAGATCACCCTGTGTGCTCTCGCCTGAGAGCCATAGGGGTGGTTGGTTTGGGGTCTAGGTGAAAGTTTTGCAGGACCTCGGTCTCTGCCGACGACGTTGGCGCGCTCTTGCGCCATGCACCTTCTTGGAGGCGTCGCCCCAAGACCCCCCCTCCTTTGGGTCCTCAAGTTCTACCAGGTTGTCGGCCCGGCGATGTGCCCCATCGGGCTGTAGTGAAGATGCGCTGGAGGTCGGTTGAGGTGGATATGGTCGTGATCGCCCCGGGGCAACAGCAGACATGGCTCACCCAATCTCTTCTTTTGTGTTGTCTTTTTTGTTGGTTCGTTGGGCGCTTTGCGCTCTTGTGTGTTGTAACTCTTGGTGTAACCCTTAGCCGATTGTTGGGTTCGTTAATTTAAAGCCGGGCTCATTTCGAGCCTTCCGTCTAAGTATAGCTTGACTCCAATCCGTTATGAAAACAAACGAAAACACAATTCGTAATATATGATAGATTTCTAAGTTGCACAAGTAAAAGATCAAACATAAAGTTCAGAATCACATCCGATGCACAAAAAACGTTCGCGTTTTCTTTGACCACCGTGTGCAAATCCCAAACCTGTAGAGCATTGGCAGTCCACGCACAACTACACATGGCGGGGGTTGGTTGGAGCGTAAATGAGCAAGACCGCACGAAGACTCCTTAGAAGTGGACCATACGTCATACAGAAGTCCACTATAAGTTTAAAAAAAAATATTGCTGGTCTGAGAGAAGTATCTCTATTATTTATTTATTTTTGAGGAAGATCCGACGCATATATTCAGGAAGCACGGTACAAATTACAAACAAGTCCAAAAGGAAAGGAAAATTACAAAAGGACCCAGAAACTTGCACAAAGCACCCCGAGCCACCTGCAGAAAACACAATCGGATCCAAGCCGCTCCCCAAGAGTCTAGCCGTCGCCGGAGACGCCGTATCGCTTGCCGCCGGGAAACGAGCACCGCCACAACATGTAGACGACCGCAGGAGCCGTCCGTCGCCGTGCGACGGAACTGAAACGCGATGAACGCACACGGCCACAGCGCGAGCTCCCCACAACCACCCATCTTCCAACCGCCACGGCGCCGACCAGGTCCACCTCCATCAACACCCACCCACCTCCAGCCTCCACTCCCCTCGCCACCAAGGCCGGCCGGAGCAGGAAAACCGGAGAAGACCACCAGAGCCACCGACACCAAAAGCAGAACCCCAACAACCAGCAGCCTCCCCCCTCGCCACCACGGCCGGCCGGAGAAGCTAAGACAGAAGAGAGGAACTGGCGGAACAGCTTCACAACCTCCCCGGCGACGAGACCGGAACGGGGACAGGAGGGGAAGCACCAAGCCCAACACACCGACGCCATCGCCACCGTCTTCAACAGCGCCGCCAGGGCACGCACACCTAGACTACCTATCTACATGTACGGCGAGCTGCCGGAGCTCCCCCCCCCCCCCCCCCCAACTCACAGTGCCGAAACAGCAGCCGGAGGCGGAGGAGAGCGGCGGAAATCACCGGCGAGAGCAAGGACCTTTGAGTCGCCTGTCGAGTCGCCTCTCTGCACTGTAGCGAGGCTTATCCCAGAGAAGTATCTCTATTGGGAATAAAAGTGCCCGTGAAGATGAGTCTAAAATGTTTTAGAAAAAGAAAAAAAAAATCCGTTGCTTCAATGTTTAGACCAAGAGTCTAGAGTGTGTCTTCCAGTTGTGTCGAAGGCTGGGCGTCATGTTATAGATGAGATGTTGAAATATATGGTTTTGCCGTGCAGTAAGGGTGAAGATTGCCATCAAAACTGTCCACAGAAATGTACCGCATGTACTCTAGTCTAGTATAAGCACACACACACAAGCATGCGACGCAGTGGGCCAACGGGAAACCTTCATGTCACAAATTCACAGCCGATAAATAGCCGACTCTCTCCCTGCGTCTCTCAAGCCAATTCCTCATCACGAAAAGAGACCATCATGAGTTTGTGTATAGTGTCGAGGAAGTAGAGATTGTGTGTTGTATCCATAATAGTTGTGTAGGCTTGAAAGGCACCAGAAATTATTATATCTCAACTTAGTATCATGGTGTGACCAATATTTATCCTCACCCTTACGAGGATGTAGAAGTCAGCCTGGATGCAAAGAAACCTTTGCGGTACCGCAGCTATAGGAAACAAGTACATGCTCCACAACGTCACATCCCTGATTTTTTTGACCTGAGACACGCACATTCCACGTACTGGAGTAGAGTTGCGGACATATCAAACATGATGACAATATGGATAGCTAATCTTGTTTCTGTTCCTCAATCATGGGTCAATAGGTAAGAATCCAAGATCAAGAGGGGCACAATCTTATAAAATAACTTTTTAAATTAAGAGAAGTATCACATAATCGCCAAGATTATTTTCTTTAGACAAATGGACTAACCATAGCCGAATAGCCAAAGAAACATACGAGCAGTGATCTAACAAATCAAGAGGTGGAAGGACGCCAATGCTAATAATGATAAAAGTAACAGAACAAATAAAATTATCCCAATCCATGGCAATTCGAGGTGCAAACAAGTCGGGCTTGAGGGATCTAGACCTGGTTCCGCTCAACTTGTATTATGAAATGAACGGACTTGAGTTGACTCAAGTTTAATATCCAGCTGCAGAGTTGGGTCATAGTCGGCTGACAATGATCTCGAGGACATATCAAGCTAGATACAAATTGTGTTCTATGATATACCCATCACACAACTATAAGATTTCCTGACAAGTAAGACCTAGTTGAATTGCTCGCAACAAAGGAACATTGCAACTGTACACCCATGTAAGGAAACATAACAATATTAAAATCCCCATTCAAAATGACAATGTGATAAGTATTGAAAAGTAGCCTGACTCCAATCCTTTATCAAAACAAATGAAAGCACAATTTGTAACATATGATATATTTCAAAGTTGCACAGATAAAAGATCAACAAAAAATTCATAATCAGATCCAATGCACTAAAAACTTCAGGCACAAGTACAACCATTAAAGATAATATATTTTCATTTCAAATGAAGTAACCAATTATCTAATTTCATTTCTTGTATCAAAGATAACATACCTAGGATGTTAGTAATTCGCAAAAAAGAAATACTTATGATGTTAGCATGAATTATCGAGTCAAAATCGAGCGAGCTAGCCTTGGCTCAAACACAAATACAAGAGAAGACTCAGACTCGGCTAATTTACTTACTCGTTCTCGAGTCGAGCTGATATTTGTTTCCGTCTCGAGTAGCTCATGAATCTCAAGCTTTTTTAGCCCTAATTGCAATACTACCACTACTTATCATGGCGGTTATGTGATGGGGGAAGACTTTGCATAAGACCTCTCATGTACTCACTCCGTTCCACAATATAAGATGTTTTAATTATTTTACACATTCATATGTATACACATCTATCTAGATATGTTTTGGTCTCATTTTAATCGGAACCTAGGCACCTTGTGTTACACCTAAACATCTTATATTGGGAAACGGAGGGAGTAGGAGAGATCATAGTGTCAACTCACAAAAAATCATGTTTAGAAAATGTGAAAAATTATACTATGGACTATATCTCCAACTTAGTTCATAAGTTGGTCTACTTTTGAAGAGTGAATGGTATTTCATACGGGTCACATCCAAAATTATCTTTATCTTTTGGTTCTCTACGTGTAGGTGGAATTTGGAGCCGCAACTTTTTAGGGTTGTATGTAAGACATGGATGTGCACTGTCAAATGTTTTTAAGAATTCTTGAACATGTTTTGTATTTTAGCAACATTGATCTCATATATACCAAGGTTAGATTATACCCAAGCTGCCCCGTGATCTCATATAAAAATGCTTTTAAGAATTCTTGAACATGTTTTGTATTTTTTTAGCAAAATTGATCTCATATATACCTGTTGGCTGTTCAGCATCGGCAGTCGACGCACACCTACACACATATCCCACACATGGCGGGGGTTGGTGGCATGTCAGCGCCGCCTACTTACCACCACCCCGACTGACTCCTATTTCTCCCCCTCCCGTTCACCGCCACCAACCCAACCAACCCGCGCTGCCCCGGCCAGCGTCCCCCCACGCCCTCCTCCTTCCCACCAACCACGACGGCATCGGCAATGGCGACCATGGCGCCGTCCAACGCGGCGGCGGCGGTGTCGCTCGACCGCGCCGCCGCCGCGGCCTCCTCCACCCTCTTGCGCCGCATCCGGATGCCGGCCCGCCCGGCCCGCGGGATGAGGCTGCGGGGGCGCGGCGGGGCCGTGCTCGCGACCTCCGTGGCGGCGCCCGCGGCGCCGGCGGGCGCGGAGGAGATCGTGCTGCAGCCCATCCGGGAGATCTCCGGCGCCGTGCAGCTGCCGGGGTCCAAGTCGCTGTCCAACCGGATCCTCCTCCTCTCCGCCTTGTCCGAGGTGAGCGAGCAATCACAGAACGAAAGGCTCCTCCCCCCTTCCTTCCTTCCCTTTAGGCTTTGTTCGGCAGCAGTGTTTTGACAGGTTTTTGGGTGTATTTTCCCTAGTGTTTTGGGTGAAAACACTCTCACACCCAAAACACCTCAATCCCCTTCTCCACCAAAACACCCCACCAAATGTAGTTGTTTGGTACACAGGTTTTGCAGACAAGTGTTTCAGCAACAATTAAAAATGTGATCTTTTTTTAGAGAAACCATAGCACATAAAAACTGATTTATTTTCACAGGATTTGAACACACAAAAGCTGATCTTTTTAAACATCACAGGAGCACACAGCGGTACAACACCAGAAACAATACAGACAGGTTTAAACAGACAAAAACTGATATCTTCTCACGCAGGTTCAGTAGTCGTATATAATTCCCAGGTTTATCACATCAATCTCATCGCATAAACAAATCAGAGGAAAACGATCTGATGCGGCGTTACAGGAACAAAAACGAGCAACGATATCTCATGCAGGTTTCAAATTATCGCATCATCGCAGAAACAAAACAGAGGAACTTGAAAGCATCCTTCGCCCAATGGCATGCATCTGACAACATTAGCAAAGGAAACCACCAGAACAACGTCCATACCTGACAAAAAGAAATCAGCAACGACACCTATAAGAAGAAGAACAGTAGACCACAAAATCAACGACCTTTGCAAGCTGACAAAAAAAGGGGGATAAATAACAATACGGCTTACATGTTCATATGAAACTAACAATGTGAAAAAAGGAAACCATGTACATTCTCTGTGGGAAGATTCAAGTGTGTGTTGTGAGAGCAAAACAATGCTCGAACTGAACTGAACTGAACTATGATGAGTAAGACAGGAATATAACAATGCAAGTAGCTTACCTTAAGCTAGCTTGGATATCTGGACACGAAGCCACTTGATAGCTGTTCCATCATTATCATTGACAAGGTTGACAAAGATCTCACGGTTTTGTTTATTTTTTAAGACCTCCAAGGCGGGGATCTTGTCATCAGCCGACACACCATCAACCTTCTTCAATGCATCCATACACCTGCTGATTGTGAACTCCTGTGCAGATTCCTTTTCAGCTTCCTTCTCTTTGATGTTCACGAATCTCTCCATGACTTGCACTATTCCAGCTCCACTCCTTTTCTTCGGACTGTTCTTTACCTTCCTTCTTGGGCCACCAACAGCATTCTTTGCTTGAGCATGCTCCACTTGTCGCCTCACTTGAGCAGTACTAGCTTCATCCAACATTTGAAGGTCCTCATCAATCTCTTCCCTAGCATTACTACCTTCAGGTCTCTCCATATCTTCTTCATGATCACTTTCAATTTCTGTCACTTCACTAAGTGCCGCCGAAGTGGACGTGAAGTTCAGAGCTCCGGTAGCAATGCTCCCTACCAAGACAAACACAAGAACAGACTTAAGTTACAGCAGGCTCACACGACAAGGACCAAGCAAGCTGACAGACTGACAGCGGATAGCTTACCTTCATAGAGTTGTGCTAGTGAATCATATAGGGGAAATGCCTTGATCTTAAATCTCTTGATCCTTGAACCAAATGACTACAAAAAGATTTGGAAATCATGGTTAGCAAACATGTGACAATCATACACTAGCAACAATACAATATCAAACATCCTACACCACTTACAATTTCTAAATTGTAAACTGCTAGTAAACTTGTTAATCTGCCACTGCAGTGAAAGAAATGTCCAGTATACAAAGCCACTAGGAGCTACTGCCAACAAAGCCACTGCACTGCATTGTTATAATTTTGAGTTACACATCAGCCGTGCATGCAAAGAAACTATAGCTAGTATATATAGAAACCATTGTCTACTCCCAGGACAACAGAGCATACCACGAACTAACAGCAACATAGGTTCGTCCTACAGACTCGCATGGATCCTACTGGAACTAGCCAAGCCAATAAAAGAAACAACTCAACAATTTTTTTAGCCAAAATGAGTTCCGTGAGAACAGGGTATCTTCAATGCTCGATTCAAAACAGCAAGCATGGTTCTGAATATAGTGCTAAGCCCTGACCCTAGCCATGCGAGTGAAATAGGAGGATGACATCAAGCAAAATAACGAGTACCACTACTGTAGATATGTTATGCAAGGAAATAATATGAGCAAAAAGAAAGGCAAGTATTTCTGCACAAAAATATTTCTGCACAAAAATAATATGAGCAAAAATAATATGCGATCCAATCCCATGCTCTCTCTACTCTACTCTAATCAGATCAAGAACTCTTGTGAACCAAGAACTCAAGATTTATTGACTCCACTCAGATCTAAACCCTAGGCAGCCCAAAATTGCTACTGATAACCTAGAACTAAATCAAGAGAAGGAGGGGAAGACGTACCTGGTAGAATTCCCGAAGAAGTTCGTCGGAGAACGAGAGCTGCGACGGCGTGGGGAGCTCCGGCGGCGGCGGGATCAGAGAATCCGTCGGCGGTGCGAGGGAGGAAGGCTCCAGGAGCGTAGGGAGGAAGGCTTCGGTGTCGGGGGAGGCTTCGGCGATGGCGGACGGCGGACGGGACGAGCTCGGCGGAGGGGACGAGCGACGACGACGAGCGACGGAGGGGCGCTGCGCTGTGCCGCCAGAGCTCGAGACACGCTGAGACGCGAGTACCCCCTCGCGTCTTCGATCCACCCCAACCCGACGTGGTTCCTCGTGTTTTCTGGGGTTTGGCCCGACCGAGACCGGCCTGCCGAACGGCCCGCTAGTGTTTTGGCGTGTTTTATATTGGGCCGGGAAATTACACCACAAAACCTGTCAAAACACCGCTGCCGAACGAGGCCTTAGGTGAATTATTGGGTGTAGAGATGGGATTTTAGGGGGTTTAGGAATTAGGAACCGAGCGGTACCTCGTCGTGCTAGGTGCTCGCGCGATCATAAGATCTTTCTGAACGTAGGCTTTAGCTCAGTGGGAGTCTTCTAATTATCCGATTCCTCTGTTCGTTTGTGAAATCATTTGAATTATGTACTGCTTATCAAGATGATATCTGAGGTTAGAATGGTACTTAGATGATATCTGAGGTTTGTGAAATCATTTGAATTATGTACTGCTCAGGTGATCCTTCCATGTCAGTCTGATGGCTTTATTATGATCCTAGTATTCATGTGCGTGCATTCAAATTGATACAGCTTCAAAGTTCGTTAAGCTTTTGTTAAACAGCATGATCACAAAAGGTTTTCACGAGATATAGGGTACTAAATCTAGAATCCTCTTGGGTTTCCACTCTTGGGAATACTATAGTGCAGCATGCCCTGTTAACCTATTTACAGTAAGAATTTGAAACTGGTTTTCTTTGCTGCCCATCTCTATTTGAACCTGTGCTTACTTTTGCTCATCAGGGAACAACTGTGGTGGATAACCTGTTAAACAGTGAGGATGTCCACTACATGCTCGAGGCCCTGGACGCTCTCGGCCTCTCCGTGGAAGCAGACAAAGTTGCAAAAAGAGCTGTAGTTGTTGGCTGTGGCGGCAGGTTCCCGATTGAAAAGGATGCCAAAGAGGAAGTGCAACTCTTCTTGGGGAACGCTGGAACTGCAATGCGGCCACTGACAGCAGCTGTAGTAGCTGCTGGTGGAAATGCGACGTATGTTTTTTATTCTTGTGGAAATAAGTATTGAATCTACAGGAATGATTTTGAGATTTGATGGTGTCTCTTTTCTGAATTTCAGATATGTGCTTGATGGAGTACCAAGAATGAGGGAGCGACCCATTGGTGACTTAGTTGTCGGTTTGAAACAACTCGGTGCTGACGTTGATTGTTTCCTTGGCACTAACTGCCCACCTGTTCGTATCAACGGCATTGGAGGGCTACCTGGTGGCAAGGTTAGCCTCATGAACTTGAATGTTATGCGACTTTGTAGACACGTTTTTCCATTCTTTTTAGAAAACATTATTACCAAGATCTGTATGGTGCAATGCAAACGCACAATAAACTTTGTTCCTTGGAACTGCTGCTGTTAGTTCTTTTAATTGTTTAAAATGAACATATATGCTGGTTGTGTCATTGGATTGCATGGCCTATCATAGATTAGCACTTGACATTGAATTGCATTCCACAGGTCAAGCTGTCTGGTTCCATCAGCAGTCAATACTTGAGTTCCTTGCTGATGGCTGCTCCTTTGGCTCTTGGAGACGTCGAGATTGAAATCATTGATAAACTAATCTCTGTACCTTACGTTGAAATGACATTGAGATTGATGGAGCGTTTTGGCGTGAAGGCAGAGCATTCTGATAGCTGGGACAGATTCTACATTAAAGGAGGACAGAAGTACAAGTAAGTTTTTTAAGTCTCTAACAAGCTTTAACTGTTCCATTTTTTCTAGTAGCAGAGTACTAAAAAGGATGCCACTTTTGGTTTGTTCAAACATTTGTCACATTTGAATTATGGATAAACTAGGGATTGTAAAGAATTATTTACCGCTCAAGTAACTTTATTTATCTGGATATGACATACTGGTATAAAACTGTTCTAGGAAATCAGTGCCTAGGCAATAGACTTAGCTACTTACATTGCATTGCACATTTATGTTTTCTGGTGCATCAAATTGGTCACGCCAGAAGTATCATCCATCTTAAAAGTCGGCTGAAGAATGTCGACAGCTTAACAGCAGCTGTTTGGCAATGAGCATCTGTTTTGCAGATGGTTCTTGATTTTGCTTCTTTTGTATGTTTTGTCCTGCTTTTACTGAACCTACTTCTCGTATGTACTCGAAACTTTAGATCAAACTTCATGAACGTTGAAGTATTCATTTCCTAAACAAACCCTCCCTTGCTTTGGAATTGATAGGTCACCTGGAAATGCCTATGTCGAAGGTGATGCGTCAAGTGCGAGCTATTTCTTGGCTGGCGCTGCAATCACCGGAGGAACTGTGACTGTCCAAGGCTGCGGCACCACCAGTTTGCAGGTACAATTCTTATCCGTTTTAACCATTTCGTTAAGCATACTTGCAGTACAGTAACATAACAAAGATATACTGCTGTCAACCAAACATGCTTTAAGTGGACATTCATTTAATAATCTAGGAGTATATTACTACAGTACTGTAGGTGTCTTTTCTTCTGCTACCATTCTCCCTAACAATTCTTAATATTGCAGGGTGATGTGAAATTTGCTGAGGTACTTGAAATGATGGGAGCAAAGGTCACGTGGACCGACACTAGTGTAACTGTTACCGGTCCACCGCGTCAGCCCTTTGGAAGGAAACACCTAAAAGCTGTTGATGTCAACATGAACAAAATGCCTGATGTTGCTATGACTCTTGCTGTTGTTGCCCTCTTTGCCGATGGTCCAACTGCTATCAGAGATGGTAAATTTTCTATGGTCTTCCTATGCAAACTACCAGCACTCTTCAGAAAAATAAGTCAAAATTACAAATGATCAGGATACATTGTTTTGTGTAGTAACTCTCTAATGTGTTGTTGTTGATTACTTTTAGATGGCTCCACCTACATAACATGTTTTTGGTCCTGACACTTCTTCATCTTCTGCAGTTGCCTCCTGGAGAGTGAAGGAAACCGAGAGAATGGTGGCGATTCGGACGGAGCTAACAAAGGTAGGACCGTAGGACACCTGTCTATTGTTCTTATTTTTCAACTTCTTGTTGCATCCCAGGGCTTAATCTCACCTTTTGTGTGTCTTGTGCCAGCTTGGAGCAACGGTGGAGGAAGGCCCAGACTACTGTATCATCACACCACCGAAGAAGCTGAATGTCACGGCGATCGACACCTACGATGACCACCGAATGGCGATGGCTTTCTCCTTGGCCGCCTGCGCTGAGGTGCCTGTCACGATCAGAGACCCTGAGTGCACCCGCAAGACCTTCCCCAACTACTTCGACGTGCTAAGCACTTTCGTGAAGAACTAGCCTGGAAATCTGAAGCGTACCGCGTATGTATTTTTGTAGTCCAACGGTCTGAGGAATTTTTACTCTTTTGGTCTTATCGCGAGATAATGTGTGAGTCTGTATTATTAGTTTTGTAGCATGGCATGGTGTTGAGGTAAAATGAGTTGGTATTACACTGAATTATTTTTTAATAAGAATAAATCCTGATGCTGGAACACAGCTAGTTTCTCGCAAATACATCTGATCGTTGCAAAATTGCAATCTTTAGTGCTTGCATCATTGTTAATACATGATATGCAGCAAAATATATGTATCAGTAAGTAGATGGTAGCACATTTGTACATTTGTAACTTGTTCTAAACATTCTCGATATAATATTAAAGCATTATAATAGTTGTGAGTGGAGTGGGGTGAGTGGAGATTTTTGGCTCCTGAGCTTCAGTGCTTTGTCCAGTTTAAAATCAAAAATTATATTTGTTAGTTTCAAAAAATTCTCAGCTACTAGTATATCACATGAACGTGCAAAATATTAACATAAAAAACTTTATATTCCAAGATACACAAAAATAACAAAAGTGTGGATCTAACTATGCATATTTTCAAATCTCTAAGTTTATCAGCTTTTGTTATTTTTGTAGCTCAGGAAGTTGATATTTTACAAACCCATGGGATATACTATTGGCTACACCCGGATTATTTTCACAAATTTTGGAAAATCAAAAATATGACTTTCGAATTTTCTTTAAGCGGTGAGAGCACAGAAGCTTAGGAGCCAGACACAGGAACCTAATAAATTCGTAGGTCATAGCAGAAACATGTATACTATACGATCAGAGTCTACCGCCTTCACTTTGCAGCGAGCCCAACCAATGTCACCGTTGATGTAGCACCTGCCAATGAGCTCAGTGAGGAGAGCTTCACAGAAGTCAGGTGGTTGCTGCAGGAAAGTGAGAGGGAGCGGCTCGTGGTATGAGATGGAGAGATGGAGAAAAGAACAAAGCACCAGGGGCTACATTCAACAGTAGGTAACTGGCCACAATTTCTGAACTTATTTCCACATCGATATAACACCATGAATTTTATGATAACTCTTTCCTATATATTTCACGTTGCTAACAAAGGAGATTCTTATTAAATAACATGAAAACATTGAACACACGAAGAAACAATATATATCTAGGAGAAGATAATGCAGAAACACTACCAAAACGACATAGATGAATAGCCATGTATATAAACTTCCAACCAGACCGACACCAGAACAATGAAAATTGATGATGATAACTTAGACGGTAGGGACTCAGAATCACGAGGCAAAGAACCTAGGTCTTACAAAAACCAGTCTCATACTACAAAGTTCAAAAACATCTTGTTCACTGGTGTCTCTCCACCTCTGTAAACGATAACAACGCTGGGTAGCATAACTACTGGTCGGTGATGGTCACTTCGACCTCAACACCAGGCTCGATGGTGATCGAGGTGATCTGCTTCACGACATCTGGGGAGCTGACAAGGTCAATCACCCTCTTGTGCACCCGCATCTCGAACCGATCCCAGGTGTTGGTACCTGATTACCAAAGGAACATGACGTTAGTGCTGGGACAACCACAACGAACAAGTTAAGATTGTAAACAAGGAGGTGACAAGCTGAGCATCAGTTTTAAAAAGCTCGATTATATAACATCAAGTGTATCAGCATAATCATATGGAATCATCATTTGCTCAGCCCACCATCTATGCCCAAAAATTTCCTGGCCTAAATTAGATGTCAACTGACTAAGACAAGCAAACCTATTTGTTTGTGCAAGAAGGATTTTTAATTCAAGATTACACTTAAAAACAAGTTACTTGCATTGCATACGCAGGGCTAATCATCAGTTTTAAAAAGCTCGATTTGTAATTCCTCAAAGAAAATCTCAGGAATAACTTGGTTTATCATCATTTGATTAGCCCATCATAATACACCAATGTCCTAAACGGGTTACACAAATGAAAATAACATATACGAAATACAACTGAGGCATGTTGAATAGTATTCAAGCTTTGGATATTTACTGAGATTAATATGCTTGACAGCACCAAAAACAACAACTCAAACCACTGACATAACTAATCAACTCTCAGTAGATAAATAAAGCATCAGTTTTAAAAAGCTCGGTTTAAGATACTTGAATGATGTAAAATCTCAGTAGCATCTCCTTGTAACATCATACGCTCAGCTGACAACGATTACAATTGTAAACTCCATTTTACTTGATACCATGCCACACTAACAGAGCTACACAAACATTTCTACGGGCACAAGAAGGGGACAATACAGCCATGGCATGCTAAGCATCAGTTTTAAAAAGCTCGATTTTAGAGACATCAAAGACCAGAACGATCTCAGTGGTCTAAATGTTTCACATCATCTGCTCAGGACATCATCATACAGATGAATTCATGGTACCATCTCCTAATCTCTAAACAACCAACAACAAAGGACAAACCCCTCATGCAACTACGTACAGAATGCTAGGACAAGATTCACTACAGGGCAACGAAGTAAATGGACTGCGACAGGTCAATTAGCGAGAAGTAAGAGGGATCACCTTCTCCACAGGGGGACTTCCTGGTGGTGATGTTGAGCACCTTGGTGGGCATCCTCACGGGGCCCTTCACCCTCAGGCTCTTGTCCTTGGCACCCTTGACCAGATCGGCGCAAACTGTCCACAACCACCGCGACACAAGAACAAACATCAGATCAAAGTTTAAGCGCAGATCTACGATACAGGAACAGAATCCATGGTGGAGAGCGGACGGGGCGGCTACCCTTCTCGAGGTTCTTGACGCTCTTGGAGGAGAGGGTGATGCGGATGCGGTGCTGCACCTCCTGCGTGCCCTGGAACCCCTCCTTGCCGGCCTTCATCGGCGGCGCGTACGCGAGCTCGGTCGCCATGGCTGGTGGTGGCGGCGGGACGAGAGGAGGCCGCGGGCTAGGGTTGAGCGCTGGCTTGCGAGGAGGCGGCGGCGGCGGTGAGAATCTAGGTTTTGCGGGATGAGCCGGGTGCTCGGCTTATGTAGAGGTCGGAGGCAGGGGAGGGTGTCGCGTGGCCGTTGGATTGCTTGGCACGAGTAATCGAGCCGTCCAATGGGAACTTGATCCTATGAAAGGAATGAGCATTGGCTCTGCGTGTATGACAGTGGACCCAGGTTGGCAGAGTGGCCACTGCATAAAACGCAATTCGCAGCGTTGAGCCTAAAAGAAAGAAGACGTAAAACATCTTATATAGAAGTACAAACCAATTGCTTACCTTATATTCTTACAAAAGACAGAGGTTTAAAATGATACTCCATTATGCACTTAGAAAACACCATTCCGGTTAGACGAAGACTGACCCGTGCACAACAGCCAATAAACAAGAAAAGTCTATCCTAAACTGGACATCAACGTTGCGTCTCAAGTCTCAACCCATGTCATCGTCTCCGGAGAAGAACATTTACATCGTGACTTTCCTTGTCGATGCACCATTCTAAAGGAAGTAAAGGAGGTGGGTGGCGGGACCGTCTAGAGAAAGAGTCGTCTTGGACACGCTGGTGATGGTGTGTGCATAGTACCCTTGCAGAAGCGGTCTTGCTGAATAATCTTGGACAGCAGCGAGCATTGGTGGTGGTGGATCGCAACATAAGACCTCGAAGTCGTGTCTCCAACGGAATACTCCCAACAAAAGGCGATGTCCAGAACGCCGCCATCGCCGATATAAGTCCAACCCTAGGGTTACGATCGGCTACATCAACCAAATGAAATGCGAACGAGTAAAGTGTTGATACACATGGCGACGCCCAAGGAGGGGAACGACACACATGGGTGTCGTTGTCGTCGGCCCCGGCCAAAGATGGGCAAAACCTTTCGTCTGTAATGCCACACACCTCCCTCCTTGCCCACCGGAATGGGGCAACCGTCCATGTTGTTCACACTGCCGCCGCAACGCTTCATTGTCGTGGTCGATGCATCATGGTTCACCCACGACCAACTCAAGCAAGACCAACCCCGTCTCCTTGTACCCCTCACCCAACTTCCACCTCTAGCCTGGTCGGAGACCTACCGTGCCATCGTTGTCACGCTCCACGAACAGCTGGGCACTGTCGAAGCCCCTAGACCTAGATCACGTCGTAGAGAATCTACGGCCCACTGATTGCTATATGACGTGTGAAGTACACGTTCGTCAGGATACCCGAAGCATAAGGTTTGATGAGTACAGCAGCAAGCTTTCCCTCAGTATGAAACCAAGGTTTATCGAATCAGTAGGAAATCTCGATGCTACGAAGGTGTCAACGGCGTCAGAAAACTTGGGCGTTGTTGACGTGGAACCTGCACACAAGACAATCAAACTACTTTGCCCTGACGAGACAGTGAGGGTGTCAACCTCACCGGCTTGCTGAAAACAAAGGATTAGACGTATAGTGTGGAAGATGATGTTTACTTGCAACGAACAAAAGAGAACAATGATTGCAGTAGGTTGTATTACAGATGTAAAAGAATGGACCGGGGTCCACAGTTCACTAGTGGTGTCTCTCCAATAAGATAACTAACATGCTGGGTAAACAAATTACAGCTGGGCAATTGACAATATTGATAAGTGCATAAACATGCATGTGCAAGTGTAGTGTTGACTATGAGATTCATTTGGGCATTACGACAAAGTACACAGACCGCTATCCAGCATGCATCTGTGCCTAAATAGTCCACCTTCCGGTTAGCATCCGCACCCCTTTCAGCATTAAGTTGCAAGCAACAGACAATTGCATTAAGTAAAGTGCATAATGTAAACAACACATTCATCCTTAGACAAAGCATTGCTATTTTACCCCTAGTGGCAACAACACATCTACAACCTTAGAACTTTCTGTCACTATCCCAGGTTAAATAGAGGTTCAACCCAACTATCATGCATAAATACCCCCTCTTGGAGTCACAAGCATTCACTTGGCCAGAGTTTCAACAAGTAACGGAGAGCATGCAAGATCACAAATGACATAGACATGATAACACAATAATCAGCTTGACATAGTATCAATATTCATCGGATCCCAGCAAACACAACATGCAGCATTACAATAAGATGATCTTGATCATGATAGGCAGCTCACAAGATCTAAACATGATGACACAAGTGGAGAAGACAACCATCTAGCTACTGCTATGGACCCATAGTCCAGGTATGAACTACTCACACATCACTCCAGAGGCGGGCATGACGATGTAGAGCCCTCCGGTGATGATTCCCCTCTCCGGCAGGGTGCCGGGAAGAGCTTCAGAACCCTCCCGAGTTAGGGTCGACGACGGCGGCGGCAGCGAAACTCTTTCTGGAATATGACTCGGGTGTTTAGGGTTTTCGCGTCTGGGGGAATAAATAGGCGAAGGGGCAGCGTCGGTGGAGGCCCGAGGGGGCCACACCCCCTGGCGGCGCGGCCTGGGGCCCACCCGCACGAGGACGGGGTGTGGGCACCTCGGTGCCCCCCCTTCGTCTCTCCTTCGGACTCCGTGACGGTGCTGGAAAAATAGGGACTTGGCCTTTTGTTTCGTGCAATTCCGAGAATTATTCGCAGAAGTAATTTTCTGGAACCAAAAACAGCAGAAAACAGGAACTGTCACTTCGGCATCTTGTTAATAGGTTAGTCCCGGAAAATGCATGAAAATGATATAAAGTGTATATAAAACATGTAGCAATTGGCATAATATAAGCATGGAACATCAGAAATTATAGATACGTTGGAGACGTATCAAGCATCCACAAGCTTAGTTCTACTCGTCCTCGAGTAGGTAAAACGATAACAACAAATAATTTCTGAGGAGACATGCTTTCACACAATCTTGATCAATATATTGCAAGGCTCATGTCATGAATGAAGTGACTCAAAGCAATGGTCTATAGTTTGCTAACAGATAGATAAAGAGTAAACAACTGAATCACATAAGCAAAAACTTTTCATGAATAGTACTTTCAAGACAAGTATCAAAAAGTTTTGCATAAGAGATAACTCATAAAGCAATAGATTCGAAGTAAAAGGCATTGAAGCAACACAAAGGATGATAAAGTTTCAGCAATTGCTTTCAACTTATAACATGTATATCTCATGGATAGTTGTCAACACAAAGCAATATAACAAGTGCAATAAGTAAACATGTAAGAATCAATGCACACAAAGTTGACACTAGTGTTTGCTTCTGAGATAGAAAGGAGTAGGTAAACTGACTCAACAATAAAGTAAAAGATAGGCCCTTCGCAGAGGGAAGCAGGGATTAAATCATGTGTTAGAGCTTTTTAAGTTTTTGAAATCATAAAGAGAGCAAAAAGTAAGTTTTTGAGAGGTGTTTGTTGTTGTCAATGAATGATAGTGGGCACTCTAACCCCATTGTCAACCAGACTTTCAAGAGCGGCTCCCATGAAGAACGTTATCTCTACCAGCAAGGTAGATCATCACTCTTCTCTTTTGTTTACACATGTATTTTAGTTTCTTTATAGTTGACACTCCTCTCAACCTTTGCTTACACAAGCCATGGCTAACCGAATCCTCGGGTGCCTTCCAACAATCACATACCATGGAGGAGTGTCTATTTGCAATTTAAGCTGCTTACTGATAAATCAGGGCAAAACATGTCTCTCCTTCGGACTCCGTGACGGTGCTGGAAAAATAGGGACTTGGCCTTTTGTTTCGTGCAATTCCGAGAATATTCGCAGAAGTAATTTTCTGGAACCAAAAACAGCAGAAAACAGGAACTGGCACTTCGGCATCTTGTTAATAGGTTAGTCCCGGAAAATGCATAAAAATGATATAAAGTGTATATAAAACATGTAGCAATTGGCATAATATAAGCATGGAACATCAGAAATTATAGATACGTTGGAGACGTATCACCCGCTGCCTCTGACGTCCTCCTTCGCACGGAATCAGCCCGTCGAGGCACACGTACTCGGCCCTGTCGCCTTTCACGACCGGATGCCACCACCACAACGGGTGACAACTAGTTGGCTTGCTAGGGTTCCACCCCCCCCCCCCCCACCCCCCCCCCCCCCACCCCGATGTCACCCGCGCATGCAACCCAAGAGGAAGAACGAAAATTCAATACCAAGTTCAACGCAGTTAACATACCCTCTATTTCCTTAAAAACTAATTTTCGCAAATTACCACCTAGAACGTGAGGAACTTTATATATCCAGCGCAGTGAATAGCCTTCATGCTCCTCTGTTTGTTTTTGGAAAATTATGAAGCACAAATGTGAAGATTTTTATTTATCCAGACACAAAAGTAGGTGCCCTGTCAGATTTGCAATGTAAGTTACAAACTTACAATTGATCTGTACACCTGATTTTTTTTTGAATAAACTACTTGTATATTAGACAGAATACGGTACAAGGATGCATACAAGCAGAATACAGGACAAATACGGATGCCGACACAGCTGCAACCACCTTACAGAAAGGACCTCAAAGAAAATTACAAAAGCACAAAGATCCTCACAGTCCTTCTTCTTCCTCACGACGATGGAGCTCGAAATCCACAGGACGAAGCTGCCGACGGCGACAAAACCGTCGCTTCCACAGTCGCACCACGACGCAAAGAAAGCTTCTCGCCACAGGCGTTGATGAGCCGCAACGCAGACTAGCTCGACGGAGCCAGAGAAGAAGACGAAGAAAGAACATCGGCCGGGGACACACCCCAAGCTTCCCATGCGCCGGACCTGGGCCCAGCGGCACCACACCTCGACAGAGGTGGCCAGATCCCTCTCCAACAACACCCACCACCCAGCAGCCACAGCCACGCACCAGCTCAACTTGAAACCTCCATCTCTCCCCTCGCCACCACGGTCGGCCAGAGAGAAAAACGCCACAAGCCGAAGTTGCCGTACTCCTCCACTCCAAAAGCTCCTGCTCAGGTAACCAGAAACTCCGGCGACGAACACCGAATCCCAGCTACCCCACCCCCAGATCTTCCACAGCAAGATCAGAGCACATCTTACCTTGACGAAGAGAAGAACAGGGGACAAAAGATCTGTACGCCGGACACCATCTTCGCTGCAGTCCCCGGCCAGATCACACCAAGACTCACGAGATCGATAGATCCGTGAGCACCTACCAGCCGCAGCTCGCCGACCCCGCCCAAGACAGCGTCGGGAAGGAGATCGAACTCCGGCACCATTATTCCCCATCCGCAGCACCTCCCTCTCCTTCACGGTGGCACCACCAGGGACTCCTACCCTACTATATACACGCCGGAGACACAGGAGCGAGGTTCCGCCCCCCTCCGCCGCCAAAACGGCAGACGGAGAGGAGAGGAACCACCGCCCTGGCCGGCGATGGAACTCGAGGACGCCTCCCTTTTCGCCTCCTGGGTACTGTAGCGAGAAGATAGGGGAGTCACGGCCGGACGATGCTGTCGATTCTGTACACCTGATTCTGCTGGATACAAGATGTATGTCAAGTCATTCCCAAATAGGGCAATGGATATTTCAAAAAAAAAATAGGCCGATGGAAAATCATAGTGACATGGTGAATGGAGTTGTCACGCACCATCAACGGAGCGAATTCTGTTATCAACAGCTTACAGGTTTGTACAACCATAACGGCAGCAGGAATACAGTCACCTCGGTGGAGCACGATACCACATAACAGCAGATTTCCCTTTCCACGCAATGAAATCATGTAAAATCCGTGATTCTGAATTCCTTGACAACAAGCCATACAGAAAACTGGCTGCTACCCCGGAGGACCTAGCTATTTTTGGAATGGTATCGGCGCTCGCCCTGGCCATGTTTCGATCTTCACGAAGTACTTGACAGGAACAACGCCATCAAAACCCTCCGTCAATATCACCTTGTTGTCTGAAATGTATAGCTTCATCCCATCTGAGAGATAAATTGGTTGTCAAATACTACCCTTCAGCGAGAAAATGAATGAATAGCTCGATATTCTGCGACTAATAGAGTAATCATTGATACCTTGTAGTGCCTTGCTCACATCCAAGTATATCAAGATGTTGGCACTCCGTCGCATACCTGAACAACAAAAAACGTTAGTACTGGCAAGGCAGCGGTGGTAGAAACATTAGAGCGCAAGCTGGAAACAAATAATGATCAGTTTGTACATTTACAATAAAATACCAAAACATAAATAACCTTCAGCATAACTTCGTAACTTCAACTACTATAACAGCCTTAGTCTTCTACTTGTTTCAACAAGAATAAACTCAATGATAGAATGTTTATAATGGCAAATCATACCGCTAATAACTTCCCCATCTGAGGGTAAACCACTTGAGAAATGTACATGCAACCTCGCCATACGTTTCAGCCCAGATTGTAAAATTGAATCTAGATTTTTCCTGTAAGTGCCATGGACACAAACTGCGGATACAAGGAATTAGCAAACACACAACCGTTTTGAGATGAGTCAAACGTGAATTTTAAAATAGCATACCTGAGACTTCATCAGCTGATAAAATTGGTTTCAACAGGCTCTCTGAAGTAACAGTCTGCAGGAGGTTTTTAAAGGAAAGTTGATAAATTCTACTTACTCATAAATCGTAAATACAATCCACTCAATGAGAGAATGAAACTAAGACTACATGCCACAACCCACCCCACATGATAACAGAGCAGAAACACTAGTCTCGCAGATATGCCAACTAACACAGAGAATGCTGTGGAATTACGGGTCTTTACTTAAAATAAGAGATGAGGTTAGAAAGCATGAGCTCAACCAGCGCAACATCACATGTAACAAAAAAGTTGCTTGCATTCTCTGAGTTAAGATCTTATATGATTTTTCAAGACATATCCACAGGTTAAGAAGCCATGATTATCATCCTGTAAAATACGTTATGCTGCTGAAGCTTTTAATTTTGAGAAAGCTGGGCATCATAGAGGAATTGAGTGTCCTAATTGTTAAGATGGAAGTAACTGAAGTGCTACAAAAGAACATCTGACTATAACTGTATAGCACATCGCAGAAGCTAAAAGAAGTTAAATCTTGACCATGATAAACATACATGAATAGCAACTTCTTCTTTCTAGTTTAGGCCAGCAAGAAATCCAACAATCTTATTCTTACCTAACTACTTAGCATAGGGAAACCACCACTAAATACTATGCGAAGCATTTACAGCTTGAACTAAAGCAAGTAATGTGTCTGATATGGAAATCCTAGAAAGTGGTTCAACACATGCCAGTATCAGTGCTCCTTTAGTACAGTTACAGAAAAAAAACATTAGATGCAATATGACAGGCGACCGTGGACAAGATAAATTGTACAGAACTTGCAGAAAAGTGAATATCACGAAGTGTTTCGGGCAGAGAACATACAGTCAGTGTGTGCCCCTGGTTTGCCCGAATCAGCAGCTCGCCATCTTCCTCCAACAAACTAAACCTCTGCTTGTTATCCCGCCTGACAGCCTACAACAACACCAAAATATCTTACTCACCATGTAGAAAGCCACTCACAATTCAATCTACACCAAGTTCCATAGTAATCTAGAGAAATCTACGACAGACCAGGCTTTTCCAATGCAAGCTCATGATGCAGGCTAACAAGTACATTATTAAGCAACACGTAAACGTATGTCACACGCAAGGGTTTAAGTGCTTAGCAGCAAGAATAGGAAGCATGAGCTCGCGAGGACCGCGATTTTACCTCCCTGATTTCCTCCACCGTGTGGGACTTGAGGGGAACCTTGGCGAAGGTCTGCAGGTTGAGCCTGAGCAGGTCGCCCACCCGCACGTAGCCGTCGCTCCTCATGTTCAGGCTCAGCTCCGACGCCATGTGCCGCAAGATCCTCGTCCTGAGAAGAGAAAATCAGAAGCGACGACGGTGAGTAACCGGATAGCGATTTGCGCATATAGCAGAGGGGTTCGTACGCGCGTGTGTGTGTGAGGTATTACAGGAGCCGCCCCAGGGCGTCGATGCGGTCTCCGCTGTCGCCACCGCCACGGCCGCCGGATCGCCTGCCGCCGCCGCCGCCGCGCGGCTGGTGCGGGGAGGCGAAGGCGGCGCCGCTGGAGCGGTAGCCGGAGGAGGACGAGGAGGGGTTCATCGTGAGCGGGGGGCGCGGGGCGAGGGCGGAGAGGTGCAGGAGGAGGAGGGCGCGGAGCGGGGAGGAGGCGGCGGAGGCCGTCAGCGCTCTCATAGGCTCGTGGGCGTGGCCGGTGCCGGTGCGACCGCGGCCGGAGCACGGGAAGGGCCGTTTGGGCCAGAAAGAAGTCCAAATAAGCCCCTAAGTTTCAGGTTTGGGTCGCTTGGCCCCCTAACTATAATAAACTCGAGCAAATGACCCCCTAACTATTCAATACCATGCAAATCACCCTCATGGAGCTGTTTTGGACACGGTGGACAGTGATTTTACCCACGTTGGACAGTGGTTTACGTCGGGTACAAACAACCTCCATCTTTCCTCTTGCCATCTCCGCCCCATTATTCCCTTTTGCTGCTCCGACCGAACATATCCATTGACCATGGACTTGCTTCCTCGCCTTCTGGCGCCGCCGGTGCCAAAGGCCAGCTGCCCCCGTCCACCTCCCTGCTGTACTTCCTCGCCTTGCTCCGGCCAGTGCAACTCGTGGTCTGCCGGCTGTTGCAAGAGTCACCTCCGCCGCCACGAAGATGCCTATGTCGCACCACATCGCCATGAAAATAAAACAACAGGAGCCTTGACTTGCATTGACTCCACATCGCCATTGCCACCGACCGCCAACCTACTCAATGAACAAAACTTGTGTGGCACCTCGCTGATGAGGACATCCCACATGTTGATACAACCGTTGCACCTACAACCACAATACAAGGACCTCTCACACGAGCTCGTGCACGACAACTTAATTATCAGGTACTTTTGTTTCTTGGAATCAATCCTCACCTACATGAACATATGTTGTTGCCTAAATCGGATGTGTTTGTCATACTTAGGAATGATGGTCCTAGCATGGATGAGAGGGACACACAATGGAGCTGGACCACGCATGGAGAGGATGGCAGCAAGCGTGAGAGGGTTGAAGATGATGGCACAATTGGAGATTAATAAGAGGAGAAGACTTGGAGGAAATATAGAGCTTCCACTTCATAATTTCGTCCATATATTCGTATGGTGCTGGGTCACCTTTTTAGTTATGGGCCAGGCCCATGTATTTTCGTCCAAATTAAGTGCGTGAACAATTAGAGTCCGTATAAGTGGAAGGGGACCGACTTAGGGTGGAATTCGACCTCCTTTTTCAAGGCTGGCCGAATCCCCCTCTGTCCCTCCATATATACTCCGTTTAGGTCGTCGTTTAGACTTGGATTTTGTTTAGTTTAAGACTTAGCCATTGCTATTCTTCGCCATAGGCAACAGTGTCGGTTTAGACCTCTTGTACTACGCACTTGCAGAATCCCAACTATAAAGCTTTCATCTTTTATCCGCAATATCTTGATTGCATCTATAATTCTTGCTAGTTCTTCGATTGCTTGCAGGAATTGATCTTCAGATCAGGTTGATCTAGCCCCGGCGAGATCAATAGCCTCGGAAGTTGGTGTAGCGATATCTAAGGCGCAACGTCTCGCACGTTTGTAGTCGGATCATCAACGTCGACCTCCACCCAAATCGAGAGTTATCTATCTCATCGAAAGATCGGACACCTTTGCCCTATCAAGTGGTATCAGATTTCAGGTTTCTTGGTGAGATCTTACAATTTTCCTAGTGTAGATTGCATCTATCTGTCCTACAGTCCTCGAAAAAGCCAAAAAGATTAGGGTAGATCTTTTCCCAGAAACAATTCGAGCCGTTGCATCTTTTCTTTTCAGTTTTTGCATTGTTGAGTTTGTGTCTGCATCGTCGTGTCGAGTGCTGGTCGTAGCGCCTTGATCTTTAGAGTTTCGAGTTCTGTTCACATTCGTCTTGCCGCCGCCGCACCGCCCCCCCAAAACCCTAGCCGCCACCATATATTCCGCATCGCACCAAACTCCATCTACGGTACCACCGCCACCTATTTCGCCTCGCTGCAAAACCCCGACTTGGGTTAGGGATTCATCTCCGCTCTGTCATAGTTAAAAAAAAGTAAAAAAAAGTCAATCCGCATCCAAGTCGGGTTGACCACGACTCCTACTAGTGCGGGTCCGAATTCTGCAGTTTTAGTCCGAATTGAGCATGTTTTCTCTGTTTTGGTCGTCCGGACTTTGAAAAATCATAACTAATTCATACGAACTCCATTTTCGACGTTCGGACCTCTCAAAATCTTTAGAAAAAAGTTCTGCATCCAACCCAAACCTGCTTCGCCCGTTTGCGGCACCGGAAAATCTCAGAATTGCCAAAAGAGTCCGGGAAGGTTGAGTTTTTGCCACTTTTCTGAAAAAAGTTCTATATTTTTCTGTGATCTTCACTTATATCTTGCTTTTGAGCATTTCCTTGGTGTTGTTGTTGCTGCGCCTTGACTCTTTGGTGTTCTAGGCTCGCGTCTCTAGTTGGGCTCGCCTACGGCCAGCACGGTACCATCGTTGAGCATTTATTCAACTTGTTGCACTGCTGTTTTGAATTGTTTGCTACAGATATTACAGCCTCCTACAGCTCCACATATTCCTACACCGTGCGTTGACATCACCTGGTAATCGCTACTCTCAATCTTCTTGACGTTTGTGAAAGATCGAGGATGCCGCCTAGAGGGGGGGGTGAATAGGCGTTTTAAAATAATTACAGTTTAGGCTTGAATAAATGCGGAATAAAACTAGCGTTTAATTTATCAAGCACAAAACCTAAACAAGCTAGGTTCACCTATGTGCACCAACAACTTATGCTAAGCAAGATAACCACTAAGTGATAGCAAGATAGATAACTTCAAGCACGAAGGCTATCACAAAGGTAAATGCATAAGTAAATGGTTTGGGTAAAGAAGTAACCGCAATGTGGACACGAGGAGATGTTTCCCGTAGTTCCTTCCCAAAGGAAGTACGTCTACGTTGGAGGAGTGTGGAGCCACCTAGGCGCTCCAATAGCACGGATGTGCTCACTCTATTCTCCGTGAGCTTCACCCTCGAGGGATTGGCTCGTTCCACTATGAGGTCGACTTGAGGGCGTTGACCAAGCCAATACACAAAGGTCGGGGAACTCCACAATGAGTTGGAGCCTCCCAACAATGCCTCGGACTCCCTCTGAGACTCACAAAGGCACCTAGGGTTACAAGCAACCCAAGATGCAAGATCCACAAAGAGTAAAGCTTCTCAAACTTCACCTCCATGTAACACCGTGGAGAACTCAAACCGATGCACCTAATGCAATGGCAAGAACACAAGAAGTGCTCAAAGATATTCACTCTCAAATCCCACCACAGCAACTAATGTTATGGAGGAAGATGGGAGGAAGAGCAAGGAAAACAACAAATGAATCCCAAGATCTAGATCCAAAAAGCTCCCTCACTTAGAGGAGAGATTGATGGGGAGAAGTAGATCTAGATCTCCTCTCTTGTTTCCCTCAAGAATGAGCAAGAATCATTGGAGGGATTGAGAGAAAGCAAGATTTTGGAGGTCAACAATGGAGGGCAAACTTGCAAGAAGAGTTGGGGAACCATTGGGGAAGAAGACCCCTTAAAAAGGTTCCCCACGAATCCAACCGTTGGCTGCAGTTCTCGAGCCCAGCGGTAGTACCACTGGGATAGGCAGTATTACCGCTGGGTTCTACAACGCAACCTTCTGGCCAGTCAACGACTGGCCAAAGCTTCTCTGAACCCACGTCCCCGGTACCGGTTGGTACCGCCGGCGGTACCACCGGTGGTACCGGAACACGCGCCAGAACGCCGAAACGGCGGTACCCGTGACGGTACCCGCTGGCGGTACTACCGCTTGTTCCAGCGGTACTACCGCCGCCAGGTAAAACAGCAAACAAGGCGAACACCAAAACGGCAATATCTTTTGCATGGAAGCTCCAAATTAGGTGAAACCAATTTTGTAGGAAAGGTAACGACAAGGAGAAGGCCTACAAAAAGTGGAAATGTTAAGAACCATAAATAGAGTTAAGTTGACACACATGGAAAGGTGTGGAACTTTCCTCACGGATAAACCGATAATATTTCCAACACGAAAACGCAACAAGTTTTCCAAAGTAAAACCGTTTTCGAACAACTTGGTATTGTCATGACAAACACGACAAGCACCAAAACCTCACAAAGATAAAAGCCAAATAAGAACCAAGAAAGATGATGCCAAGTAAGCAAAAGGTTTGAGCTCTCTCCGAACGATACGATCAAGTTACTCATTCGAGAGCCCCTCTTGAAAGAGTGGCATCTATCCTATAATCCGGTCTCTCACTAACACCATGAGACCGGTAAAATAGAAACCCTATCAAGGTCATACCTTTGCCTTGCGCAATCCACTTGAGCTAGATGATGACGATCTTGATCACCTCAAGTTGGATCACCTTTCTTGATTGCGCTCCGCTTGATGAAGACTTATGAAATGCTCCCCCATACACAATATGGGGGAGCCACTTTTAGGAACATCTTCACTTGGCCATTATCTTGATGATGACCACCGCTTGACGTCATCCGCCATAGGCTATATGAAATCTTCCTTTTGATGCACGCCCATGGGAAGATACCTAACCCCACATAGATACTCCACACACATATATGGGTTAGTTCACAAAGCTATATCGACAATTTCTTACCATACCATTGGATCACAAGATCCCACATGGTACAACATGTAGCTTTATGTGTTGATCACTTGAATCCACTCTTTGCACTTAGCCTTGATCAACTTGTATCTTTCCTTCTCTCTTCACAAAGATGATGTCTTGAAGGAGAACATGAATATCCATGCCAATCATATTCTTCAAGACATGCTTGTAATATGCTCAACTCTACACATGATCATTCTTCATATGAACTCTTTAATATGATCTTGGTCATCTTATAATCTTCTAGAGTCCAACACATGAACTCCAACATTTTCCTATGGACAAGATCTAAGGATATATCAATGCAAACATTAGTCCATGAGGATTGTCATTAATTACCAAAACCACACATGGGGGCACCATGCTCTTTCAGTTTGGTCTCCTCGGTTGCTAGGCACCACCTGCTACAAGGTAAGAACAGGTAAGAATATTGGTTTGCTCTCTTGATAACGCGTTGATTCCACCATTTTCCTATCGCCCATACACCATATTTCCGTGTCTTTGAATTACTAACCATGTCAGACGGTGCTCCGACGGCTGCTGATAACCCACAAGTATAGGGGATCGCGTGTAGCCTTTTCGATAAGTAAGAGTGTCGAACCCAACGAGGAGCTAAAGGTAGGATAAGTATTCTCTCAAGTTCTATCAACCACTGATACAACTCTACGCGCACTAAACATTTACTTTATCTAGGAAATAATAATACTAGAGCAATAATTCGGGTATGAGAGATAGCTTTGCAAGATAATAAATGACAAGAAAGTAAAAGTTAGTGCTGCAGCAATAAAGTATACTAAGTAACCATATACTAACAGTACCATGAGTGTGGAAAAGTGGTGGTAATTGTGGTGGCTTTGTCCAAGATTAATTAGTGAAGACATTTAGTTCATTGTCTTTGATGCAGTTTTCAATGTGGGAGAGGCTAAATATACATGCACTCCACTACTTGGGATTACAAGTACTATATGATTGGATTGTTAGCAAACATCCGTAAATACTAAAATACATTAAGGTTTCCCCAACCATAGCCTTAAGTTCATGGTCCTCTTACTCTCATGCGTGCAACTAACCCGTTTGAGTCCTTAGGTTTCTGTCACTCCGGCAGAACTACGCCCCTTCCTTTGCACATACTACTAACACTATGGTGTTGATCCATGCGCGCACAAGTATAATGGACACCAAAGGACAGTACCATATCAACATACAACTCTAATGAACCATAGACATTCAACAAAGCAATTAAAAGACAAATAAACTACATAAACATGTCATAGATCATAGTATAAATATTATGGGATAATTGCTTCTGTGCCCTGGTTCTCTCTAGTTTATCTGTTTGTGCCACCCCCGCGTAGTTTCTTTCGTCCGTGCCCTGGCTGGGCCGCAAATGGCCCGCGCACGGCCAAGACGGCCGTTTCCGTCTGGTCAAGCTCGTTTGACCGTAACTTGGCCTGACTGGTGGGGTCGCCCTGGCGCGGCTCGGTTGGAATCGCATCCAGTGGGGCCGGGGCACTTGTCTGACTGGTGGGGTCGGCTCAAACTGACCACATCTCGGTACGGATGATTAGTCATTTGTCCCTAAAATAATAAGAAATTTCTGGTGTAAAATACGTGTTGGTGTATAGATCTGCCCCTAAAACTGTAGATAGTTTGTCCCTAAAAATATAAGAAATTTCTGGTGTAAAATACGTGTTGGTGTATAGATCTGCCCCTAAAACTGTAGATAGTTTCTGTACGGATGATTAGTCATTTGTCCCTAAAAATATAAGAAATTTCTGGTGTAAAATACGTGTTGGTGTATAGATCTGCCCCTAAAACTGTAGATAGTTTCTGTACGGATGATTAGTCATTTGTCCCTAAAAATATAAGAAATTTCTGGTGTAAAATACGTGTTGGTGTATAGATCTGCCCCTAAAACTGTAGATAGTTTCTGTACGGATGATTAGTCATTTGTCCCTAAAAATATAAGCAATTTCTGGTGTAAATACGTGTTGGTGTATAGATATGCCCCTAATTTCCAAATGAGACGACTGGTTTATCATAAGCAGTTGGTCCAAATAACATAGAGCTTACATTGCATTAATTATGCTTACATTGCATTAATTATGCTTACATCGCATTAATTAACTACGACTGACAATCAGCAGATAAACAAAGCCTAGAGCAACTATATAGAGATAAAATCCTGCAGCTATCAGATTAGCCTGCTTCTTCAGATCATTCATCTGCCTTAAGTGCTTGTTCAACTTCTTCAGTTCGCCTCTCACTTCCGCAAGCCCCATCGGAGGAGCAACCATGTCAGATCCCATCGGCGGAGCAGAGGGCGCAATCTCCACATCAGACGGCAGAGGAAGGTCGCTGGGCGCGCGCCACCTTCCATCCCGTCTAAGCTGCGTAACGTATTCATCCAACCACTGAAAATGGTTCCATGGTTCCAACCCCTGAAAAAGTCAACCTGAACCCTAAATCCCAGATCTGAGCAAGAAATTGAAAACACTGAAGAAATCAAAGCAATAGGATGCGAGAGAAAGATCTTTACATCTTGTGGCAGGCTCAGGCATTTCAAATACTCGCGCCCCTTGTTGGCTGTCTCAGCCCTACAAGTCTTACGGCTCAGTAGCTCCTGGCGTGAGCATTTAGGACATGCCGGCAACGGTACCTCAGGCTGCTTTGGCCAACTGGGGCGAACGGATGAACTGGAGGAGCACAACATTGCTGTTGCCCTTCGTCGCCGAGAGGAAGAAGAGGAAGGAAGAGGAAGAAGAACATGGTCCAAAGAGGATGGATGCTCTGTCTGTGAAGAGGTGGCAAATGGTGGGTCCGCGGTGAGCGTGTAACGGTCATTTGCGGCGGTGCGGCTGTGCGAGTCCACCAACCCTTTTTGCTTAGAAATGGGGCCGTTTACCCTACCTTTGGAGCTCATTTGAAACACATCGAACGGCAGCCAATCAGATCGCAGAATGAGCCTCTCGCGGATCGCCCCGAGTCTAAAGATTCCTTCTAGAGGAACGATCGGACGGTGCAGTTCAACGCTAGGGTTAGTTCGACGGTCATTGTTCAAATGGGGTTTGGAGGCACTCAACGGGTTTGGAGGCACTCAACGGGGTTTTGAAAAGTTTGATAAAGTGTCCAATCTTCATTTTGAAGTGACTAAGAAGGATCGAGTCTTCGTTTTTCAAATTTCATGTTTTAAACTTGTTTAAATGTCGATCAACGTTAAGTTGACCGAAATTTGAAATGAGCTTCAAATATTCACAAAAAATCAAAAAATGGAAAATCCTGCGCACATAGTCGTCTTATGTCATATACTAACGATTCAAGCTGATAAACAATGTCTATACACATTCAGATGAAAAATGCATGTATGTAAGTGATATCCCCGAACTATGTCATATGAACTCGAGGTTCAAATGAGCTTCAAATATTCAAAAAAAATCAAAAAAAGGAAATTCTGTGCACATAGTCGTCTTATGTCATATACTAACGATTCAAGTTGATAAACATCATCTATAAATATTTCATATGAGAAATGCATGTATCTAAGGCGATATCTCAGACTATGTCCTATGATTTCTAGGGTGAAGAGAAGGGGTTTTGGATTTCCAACATAAAACGTTCAAGCACCTCACAAAGTTTCATTTTGGAGTGACTAAGAAGGATCCATGCTTAGTTTTTCATTTTCATGTTTTAACTTGTTTAAATGTCGGTCAACGTTAAGTTGACCGAAATCTAAAATGAGCTTCAAATATTCACAAAAATCAAAAAATGGAAAATCCTGCGCACATAGTCGTCTTATGTCATATACTAACGATTCAAGTTGATAAACAAGGTCTACGTACATTCTGACGAGAAATGCAGTATCAATTGTGTTTCTCAAACTATGTCGTATGAACTCAAGAGTAAAGAGAAGTGTTTTTGGACTTGCAACAACAAAGTTTGAAACAAATGACCGGAGGCAAGCTTATCCATCATAATATCATTACGGTGACGCACAGAGCGCGCCCAGAGCGCGCCCAGAGCACGCCAGTTCATGCCCAGAGCACGCCCATAAGGTGTTCGACCAAAATACATCCGTCCAAAATCCGACCAAAATCAAATACAAATCATAGTAATATTAGTCAGTCTCTTCTTTGACGTCCTTCTCTTCTTTGACGTCGTCAAAGCCGGACATCATCTCGTCAACCCACTGCTCGATCTCTTCGTGGGCTCCTCGACGTCTTCGCTGACCTTCTCAAATGTCAGCTCGATGTACTCCTCCTTGACGATCACCTTGATAACGTAGAGATCACCAAAGCGCATCTGCAGTTGCTCCCAGAATAGATCCCAGCTATCCGTGAACTCGATGTAATCTTCGATCACTCGATATGATCCAAAGATCTCGACATCGTTTCTCGCCAAAAGACGAGATTTTCCGTGAACTTGACGTAATATGCAATCACGCGATGGAATAACATCGTAACCATCTACTACCGCAATCTTGAGATGCTATCAAAATAACATGAGCATCGTATCAGAAAATGACAGAATACTTCAAAATGACAGAATAGTTCAGAAAATGACAGAATAGTTCAAATGACAGAATAGTTCAGAAAATGTAAATGAATACGAAACGTTTGAATCATACCAGAGAATTGACATCTATAGAATCATCCTCAATCCTGCGCACGTAGAACTGAGGGATCTCTTCCAACTCCATCGTGGCATCTTTGAATAAAGCGAAAATATCGCATTCATTTCTGAATAGGTGACATCTCTCGGTTCGTGAAATATGCTCTTTAGGAGGGCTGGCTTGCAGCATCTGACAATCTGTTCAAACTCTGATCAAAGAGAGGAAGACATTCAGAAAACTTGTAAACTACTCAATGTGTAAGAAAAAGAACACAAACCAGCATACCTGTGTGTTGCACAAAAGGTTTTGCAGCATTGTGCTGGTTAGTCACTTCAATATTGAACAGATGCTGATCTTCATTCCAAGTGAACTTGACAACATCGCCCTCCTCGATGCCGTAGCATTCACATAGTGCTCTCCACTGCGTTCCACAGATCGAGGTATCAATATGGGTCTTCGGGCTATCACTTAGCCGCTTACAGAGATATCTCCGATGTGTTTCAATTTCAATTTCCACCTATCCAGGTAGAAGAAGTACTGGTCTCCGTTCGGACACCTAGCCTCCATCCAGTTCTTACGAGGGCCAATTGCCCGGCTCTCTAGAAGATATCTTAAAGGGCATGGCAGAATCTACAAAACCGGAGAAACTATGACGACACTCATTGAAGGAAAAACAAATGACATTCCCTCGAATTTGAAAGGCAATACTTACAACTTCCTCTTTGTAACCGTGTTCAATCGGGACTTTGAAAGTATTGGAACGACGAGTTAGTGTGCGACAGAAAGTTGCTGTATGACGTCACATAGCACAGTAATCGACGACATCGCTATCGGAATCCTATTTTAACAAATGAAATTTAGAACCAGATAAACAGGCAGAACCTGGGGTTTTTGGGGGTCCTCGGGGCGCCAAATAGAAAATCAAATCTACTCACATATAATGAACCATTCGGGAGCTCAAACAGGGAAATGAAGCATGTAGAGAAGATAGCACTGACCATCGAAATGGGGTTGATGGACTGCAGCTGGAACCGTCGGCGACCAAAAAACCCCAAACGGCGAAGGCGGCCGTACAATGGCGATGGCGATGGAGCTCCTTGCTTGTCCCTCCTTCTCGACGGGCAACGGGAGACGGACGAGCGACGGCAATGGCGATGGCGATGGCGATGGAGCTCCTTTGCGCCTTCAATCACCGTGCTCTCCGCCCTCAATCCAACTCCTATTGCTCTGTTCTTGGGGGTTCCTCGGGGGTTCTATGGGCAGCAGCAGTGAGCCAGGGAAGAAAGTCCATGTGGGCCCCATCGGCGGTATCCCTTCATTAAACAAGTGGCCTGACCCCACTGGATTGATTCCAACCACCCCAGCCCCACTTGACCGGTCCCACTTCCAACTCACGAGCCGCGCCAGGGCGACCCCACAAGTCAGGCCAAGTTACGGTCAAACGAGGCTGACCAGACAAAAATGGCCGTCTTGGCCGTGCGCGGGCCATTTGCGGCCCAGCCAGGGCACGGACGAGAGAAACTACGCGGGGTGGCACAAACAGATAAAACTGAGGTAGGTAGGGCACAGAAACGATTGACCCAAATATTATAGCATCAAACACCATGTGTACATAGAACGGTACAGAGGTTTGTGGGAGGATGAACCACTGAATACAAGGAGGAGATGGTGATGGAGATGGCGGTGAAGACGGCGAGAGGCAGCGACAGGCGCAGGGCGGCGGCGGCGGCGCGGCGGCGGGGAACTCCTTTCCCGCCGCCGGCATGGGGGAGCGCCGCCCCTTAGCCTCCCTCCTTCATGGCTTCTTGGGAGCCCTCCCCCATGGAGATGGGATCCATGGGGGAGGCAAAAACGTGGCTTTTGGTGGCTGAAATTCGTGGGTGGAGGAGTCCTCCACGAGTTAGGTTTCCTCCCTTTATATATCTTCTCGGATTTCCGTCACCCCCTTTTAGGGTTTCACCATATTGGGCCTACAGGCCGCATCCGAACTCCGATTGGGCTGATCTCGGGCTCAAAATCTTCGTATGGAAATTGACAACTTTGCAACAATATGATACCCTTTTGACGTCATCTTCGAGGGTCAAACTGGCAAACTCCGAAAACAGTTCTGGGACAGATTTCAGCAAAGTTCCAATTCGACTCCAACAGGTTTCCTCTTGTATTCTTGATAATTCCTACACATCAAAGTGTAAAACAAAACATTGTGCACTTTTGCAACTATTAATAGGTTAGTCCAAATAAATCATAAACTTAATATAAAAACAAGTGCCAAAGGCATAATATGAACATGAAACAATCAAAAATTATAGATACGTTTTGGACGTATCAACATCCCCAAGCTTAATTCCTGCTCGTCCTCGAGTAGGTAAATGATAACAAAATAATTTTTGATTGTAAATGCTATGATCAGGTCTTTAACAATTGCATGATGTATGGATAATAAACTTAGCAATCATGTTACCTAATGAAAAGTATCAACCAACTAAGAGTTCATAATATGAAATTTATAAACATCAACAAGATTGTAATGATCATAATAAAGCATGGTAGAGTGGTATCTCGCTTGCCCGTATTTGTACAGCAAAACATAAATGCCAGGCACCTTGAAGTTCAAGGGAAGACTAGAAGTAAAGATATCAAAGATAAAAGCATCAAAGTTATACCACAGTTAACCGCATTCTGGGACAAGCACATTACACTAAGAATGACAACTATGCTCTCGAGAAGGTGCTCAAAGAAAGGATGGTGACTCAACATGAAAATAAAAGATTGGCCCTTCGCAGAGGGAAGCAGGGATTAACATGTGCTAGAGCTTTTTATTTTTAAAACAGAAGTAAACTTGTTTTGGGAGGTGGTTGTTCCTGTCAACGAATGGCAATAGAGTTCTGTTATCTTCCATACTAAACAAGTTGAGAGCGGTTCCGAGATGTTGATATTAAGCATTTATAGCATGCACTTATATATAGTTTGACACTCCTCCCAACCTTTGCTTACACAAACCATGGCTAACCGAATCCTCGGGTGCCTGCCAACAATCACATACCATGGAGGAGTGTCTATTTTATTGTTTTAGCTTTTTGATGTTATAATGGTCTAACCAGCTCTTTGCAAAATTAGTGACAAGCAGATGAAGCATGCAAGTCGGGGTACTTAATTTAGTATGGAAGATAACAAACCCAACTACTACTTCCTCATGAGCTAAAAACAGTGTCACAAAATGAGAAGTAATTTGAAGTTTTAAAGGTAGCACATGAAAATTTACTTGAATGGTTTGAAATGCCATGCATAGGAATTTATAGTGGACTCTTTGGAATAACTTGGTTTTCAGGGATTTGGAAGCACGAGCAGCATTCCCGCTCAGTACAAGTGGAGGCTAGCAAAAGACTGGGAAGCGACAATCAAGAGAGCAATAACCGTCATAATCATGCTTGCGACAAAACAAAATTAACGGAGGCATAAAGGTGATACAAGAACTCTGAGGCAAAATAAATCATCAAGGCTTAATTGACTTTTTGTTTTTCAGTCATAAGCATGCGTGAGCATGTGCCAAGTCAATTCAAAAGAATCATTCAGAGGAGGATACCACAATACCATACCATCTTATGAACAACACAATGCATGTTAACATCAAAATATCATAATATACACTATTAGCTAGTTGAGACTAACCATAAGAAAATATAACCACTAAACAATATCATTCACACATCATTTTTAAGTTTCATCAAATAATCCATTAACCAAGTAAACGTTGAAAACAGAAGATAAATAAAATATGTGAGGATCCACTTATTAATGTAACCGGTGTTTGATGCTAAGATAAATAGATAATAATACAGCCGCTTCAAGTTTAGTAAGTTCATATGTTGCTCAAAAAACAAAGTTTGAAGGTTTGCAAACCGAGGGGTTATTGATGAAGAGGGATGCGGGGACATCCCCAAGCTTATGACTTTGGCCATTCTTCAACATTTCACAATTTGGTGTTCCTTCATTCTCTGTGAAAAAACTTCAACACAAAAACTTTCCCATTCTTTTCTGCGGTTAGACATTAGTGCAATAAATAATATTTCCCAAGTGCTGCTATTAAACCAAATCAAATTTTGTTTTTAGTTACAGAAAGGTTGCTTAAATGGCCAACTTATAAATGAAAGGTAAGAACCATTAAAAATCAAATGAAAACGAAAAGAGGCCACTCTTGCAACAAAAGTCAGAATCTGTCCAGAAAAACAGCAGCTGGAAAACGCAATTTTTAGGTGCTCTTAAACATGTCCGAAATTTTAGCCAATTTTTGTGCATGCATAGAATTCGGTGATACATAATCAGTAATTTTTCGTGATTTTTAGAGTTTCCAGTAAAACATGAAAAATCGCGCAATGAGCAGTAGATACCGAAAACAGAAAATCACTTTTTACAATTGTATCAACTAAGCTAAATGGGTAAAACTTGGTACTTTATTTTTGATAAACTAAGAGACCAGAGGCTAAACAAGACCTAAACATGCTAGCTACAGCAAGGAAAACTCTAAAAGAAAACCAAAAGTAACAACCAAATAAAGAACCTAACAAAGAAGCAAAACAAAAGAAAATATTTTTGTTGTTTTGAATTTATATGTGAAAGCAAAGAAGCAATTGAAACCAAATAAAGAGCCTAAGAAAACTAAAGAAGGTAATACCAAGACATATAAAAGCAATTATAATACACGTTAAGACAATTCATATCATGTGGACGGGTAATATAGAGTATGAACGAGATAACCTCATGTTTGTTGATGAATAGGGGATGACTCGGGCATCCCCAAGCTTAGATGATTGTATGTTCTTGGGATGCACCTACACATCCCCAAGCTTGAGCTCTTGCGTCTTCTTGTTCATCTCATATCACCATATCGATTGGATCTTATAAGCTACATCCACATAAAACTTCACAAAACTCATTAGTAGGGTTAGTACTCATTAAATAAAATCCACTCATGTTCAAGCATTGACAAATTACATAATATTTATCTAACATTAGCCACTGTATATACCGAAGTTCTTATTATTTCCGTTGTCCGTCGAAAAACTAAGGAAATCAAGAGACCCTAAGTACAATATTGAATAAACACATAGAAATCTGTCAAAACTGAATAGTCTGTAAAGATGACACTTAACGAGATAGTTATATAGCTCAAATGACAAAACTCAAAATTAATGAAAGACAGATAATAATCTCAGGTTTATGCACAAAAATTTTCAGGTCAAAATAATATTCTGAGATTTATCACGATTTTATTTACAGAGAAGCACAAAATCTGTCTAAACAGAACAGTCAGTAAAGATCGAATTGTTCGACCTATCTACGTACCTCAAATCAGAAAAGTCAAAGTTAATGAAAGTTGCGTACATATCTGAGGATCACGCACGAATTTTTTCAGAATTTTTCAATTTTTTGGAATTTTTAAAGCTCAAAACGGTGGACAGCAAAAATCTGTCCTGTGCAGAAATCCAAATCTAGCATCAACTTTCTACTAGAGATTGTTATAACCAATTTTATTTTTATGTACAGAGGTATATACACAATATTTACATGTTTTTGATGAAAAGCTTCCATGGAAAGATTTTTTTGGTTTTATAGGCATGAACACAAGTGTTCAAGGTCGACCCCCACTTAACCATACTCATCTTTCCAATCACTTTTCTTTTTGAAAACTTTTTAGATAACAATACAACTAATTTTTTTTGTAATTCGCATTCCCTACCCATACTAAGATAGAGAACAACTTAAAACTGAAAATAAAAATTACTTAGAGACAAAGCAAACAAGTGCACACAAGAATATTCACCTACGCTATGGCTCCCCGGCAACGGCGCCAGAAAAGGTCTTGATAACCCACAAGTATAGGGGATCGCGTGTAGCCTTTTCGATAAGTAAGAGTGTCGAACCCAACGAGGAGCTAAAGGTAGGATAAGTATTCTCTCAAGTTCTATCAACCACTGATACAACTCTACGCACACTAAACGTTTATTATCTAGGAAATAAAATACTACAGCAATACGGGTATGAGAGATAGTTTTGCAAGATAATAAATACAAGAAAGTAAAAGTTAGTGCTGCAGCAATAAAGTACACTAAGTAACCATATACTAACAGTACCATGAGTGTGGAAAAGTGGTGGTAATTGTGGTGGCTTTGTCCAAGATTAATTAGTGAAGACATTAGTTCATTGTCTTTGATGCAGTTTTCAATGTGGGAGAGGCTAAATATACATGCACTCCACTACTTGGGATTACAAGTACTATATGATTGGATTGTTAGCAAACATCCGTAAATACTAACAATGCATTAAGGTTTCCCCAACCATAGCCTTAAGTTTGGTCCTCTTACTCCCATACGTGCAACTAACCGGTTTGAGTCCTTAGGTTTCTGTCACTCCGGCAGAACTACCCCCTTCCTTTGCACATACTACTAACCCTAGGGTGTTGATCCATGCGCGCACAAGTATAATGGACACCAAAGGACAGTACCATATCAACATACAACTCTAATGAACCATAGACATTCAACAAAGCAATCAAAAGACAAATAAACTACATAAACATGTCATAGATCATAGGATAAATATTATAGCATCAAACACCATGTTTACATAGGACGGTACAGAGGTTTGTGGGAGGATGAACCACTGAATACAAGGAGGAGATGGTGATGGAGATGGCGGTGAAGACGGCGGAGAGGGCAGCGCAGGCGCAGGGCGGCGGCGGCGCGCCGCGGCGCGGGGAACTCCTTCCCCGCCGCCGGCATGGGGGAGCGCCGCCCCTTAGCCTCCCTCCTTCATGGCTTCTTGGGAGCCCTCCCCCATGGAGATGGGATCCATGGGGAGGCAAAAACGTGGCTTTTGGTGGCTGAAATTCGTGGGTGGAGGAGTCCTCCACGAGTTAGGTTTCCTCCCTTTATATATCTTCTCGGATTTCCGTCACCCCTTTTAGGGTTTCACCATATTGGGCCTACAGGCCGCATCCGAACTCCGATTGGGCTGATCTCGGGCTCAAACTCTTCGTATGGAAATTTCTGACAACTTTGCAACAATATGATACCCTTTTGACGTCATCTTCGAGGGTCAAACTGGCAAACTCCGAAAACAGTTCTGGGACAGATTTCAGCAAAGTTCCAATTCGACTCCAAGGTTTCCTCTTGTATTCTTGATAATTCCTACACATCAAAGTGTAAAACAAGAACATTGTGCACTTTTGCAACTATTAATAGGTTAGTCCAAATAAATCATAAACTTAATATAAAAACAAGTGCCAAAGGCATAATATGAACATGAAACAATCAAAAATTATAGATACGTTTTGGACGTATCAGCTGCCGACCTGGATAAGATGACCAACGCGGAGCTCCACGGCCACTTCACGAGTCTTGTCAGCGACCATATGCAAGACGTGGATAAACGCTTTGGTGAATCCATGGAGAAGATCAATGGCCTCGAAACATCCTTCACCACCAAGCTCGATGCAAAGTTTCAGGAGTTGTTACGCCGCCTCCCACCTCCTCCTATGCAGGGGCGGACGAATACGGGCAGCCGCGCCCAGCGAGTACCGTTTGCACAGACGTCGGCTGCGGGCGCTGCGGCTGCTGCGGCTACCAATGCGCGACACGGGGAGTATGAAGGGAAGGACGAATATGACGGTGAGAACGAGGACGAGGATGCGGTCCTCCAACCGACACTTGGACGTCCACGCACCCATCCACGCAACGCGCGTCCGCCTCGACGACCGCTGGTACGTGACGATGACTGATACGTCTCCAACGTATCTATAATTTCTTATGTTCCATGCTAGTTTTATACCAATAGCTACATGTTTTATTCACACTTCATAGCATTTTTATGCATTTTCTGGGACTAACCTATTAACAAGATGCCATAGTGTCAGTTCCTGTTTTCTGCTGTTTTTGGTTTTAGAAAAGCTGTTCTGCAAATATCCTCGGAATCGGACAAAACAAATTGCCAAAGTCCTATTTTTCCTGACACGTTCCAGAAATCCGAAGGAGAGACGAAGGGGGGCAGCAGGGCGCCATCCCCACACCGTGGCGCGGGTGGGCCCCCTGCCGTGCCACCCTATGGGGAGCGGGCCCTGCGCCTCCACCGACATCGCCCCTTCGCCTATTTATTCCACCAGACGCGAAAACCCTAAAACACCGAGTCATATTCCACCAAGGGTTCCGCAGCGCCGCCGCCATCGACGACAAGTTTCGGGGGACAGAAGTCTCTGTTCCGGTACCTTGCCGGGACGGGGAAGTGCCCCCGGAGCCATCTCCATTGACTCCATCGCCATCTTCATCGCTGTTGCTGCCTCTCATGATGAGGAGGGAGTAGTTCTCCCCGAGGCTGAGGGCTCTACCGGTAGCTATGTGGTTTATCTCTCTCTCTCATGGTGTGATCTTTATGTGATTATGAGCTTTGTAATCTAGTTGAATAAGTAGATGTTACTCTTTATCTATTATGCCACTCTAGAGGTTACTTTAATATGAACTCCGGGGTCACTCTCCATGGTGTGAATGTGACAGTGTGCGCATCGTGTGTGACTCCTTTATGACATTGCGGCGTTTGTTTACTCCGACTTGAGGTGTGTTTTTGCAGCCCTACGCAATGAATGGTGTTCGTTATCCAACAAGAGAGTGTTTGAGAGTAGTATTTATTTATTCAATTATGTTGTCATTGTTGAGAGTGTCCACTAGTGAAAGTATGATCCCTAGGCCTTGTTTCTAAGCATTGAAACACCGTTTACAACAAGTTCTGCTACATGTTTGCTTGCTGCCATTTTTATTTCAGATTGCAATTACTACTTATAATCATCCATATTACTTGTATTTCACTATCTCTTCGCCGAACTAGTGCACCTATACATCTGACAAGTGTATTAGGTGTGTTAGGGACACAAGAGACTTCTTGTATCTTAATTGCAGGGTTGCTTGAGAGGGATATCTTTGACCTCTACCTCCCTGAGTTCGATAAACCTTGGGTGATTCACTTAAGGGAAACTTACTGCTGTCCTACAAACCTCTGCTCTTGGAGGCCCAACACTGTCTACAAGAATAGAATCGTGCGTAGACATCAAGCTATTTTCTGGTGCCGTTGCCGGGGAGGTAAGTGTTGGAAGGTATCTCCTTTAGATTTTGCAATTATTTCTTTTTGTTTCTTTTTTTTATTTTCACTAGTTAGGCTTAATGGAAAACACACAAAAATTAGAGATCTTTATGAACTTTATCTTGAGTTAGGACATGATGTGTTTGAAGAGAGAATTAAAAAACCCATGGAACTTTGTTTGCAAATAGTTGTAGCAATGTTATTAGCATGAATTCTTTGAACACTATTATTTCTAATGCTATGGAAAAGTCTAAGCTTGGGGAAGCTGGTTGTGATGAATATGATATTTTTAGTTCCCCAGCTTTGAGGAGAAAATTTGCTTTGATGATACTTTGTCTCCAATATATGATGATTATAATGATTGTGGTATTTTCACTCCACCTACTATTGAGGATATAGTTTATGTTGACTATGACATGCCTCCTATATATGATGTTTACAATGATGAATATGATATTTTCAGTCTATCAACTTTTGAGGATAAAAATCATTTTGATTATTCTATGCCTCCAATTTATGATGATTACAATGATGGATGTGATACTTTTACTCCCACTATTACTAATAAAATTGTTTATGATTATGTGGAGAGTAACGATATTTTTATGCATGTGGATCATGATAAGAATGCTTTATGTGATAGCTATATTGTTGAGTTTATGATGATGCCACTAAAAATTATTATGAGTGAGGGAGACATGGTTTCATATATCTCAAAAATATTAAGTCTCCTCTCTTTATGTCGAAAGTTTTAAAGTTGCACTTGTTTTGCCTTCCTATGCTAGTCACTTTGTGCTTCATTGATTTATTTTCTTACAATATTACTTTGCATAGGAAGTGGGTTAGACTTAAATGTGTTTGATATTTGCTTCTTGATGCTCTTTTATATTCAACTCTTATACATATGAGAGCATCATCAAAATTGTCATGCCTAGCTAAAAGGCTTTAAAGAAAAGCGCTCCTGGGAGACAACCCATTGTTTTACTTCTGCAATTTTCTTTTATTTGAGTCAAGGAGCTTGCTTACTTCTGTAACAACTCCTTTGTATCTTTATTTTATTGCATTGTTGTGCCAAGTAAAGTCTCTAGAAAGTTGTTGCTAAATTTGGATTTCTGCGCAGTGATAGATTTTTGTTGTCCACCGTTTTGAGCTGTACACACTCCAGAAAAATCGAAAAATTCTGAAAAAAATCACGCATGATCCTCATATATGTACGCAACTTTCATTAGTTTTGATTTTTCGCATCTGAGCAAGTTAAGTGCCTCGAAAAAATCGTCTTTCCAGACTGTTCTGTTTTTTAAAGATTCTGCCTTTTATTTTGCATTGCCTCTTTTACTATGTTTGATTGGATTTCTTTGCTCCATAAAACATAAGTGGCTGTAGCTAATGTTCAGAAGCATTGGTAATGATTGTGTCACAGTAGAACATGTGAATTTTTGATTATGCATTAACACTCTAATGAGAATTATTTTGAGTTTGATGTGGCGAAGTTTTCAAGGAGCAAGCGAGAAGGATGATATGATGTGATCAAGAAGAGTGAAAAGACTAAGCTTGGGGATGCCCCCGTGGGTCATCCCAGCAATATTCAAGGAGACTCAAGCGTCTAAGCTTGGGGATGCCCAAGGCATCCCCTTTTCATCAACAACTTATCAGGTCATCTCTAGTGAAACTATATTTTAATTCTTCCACATCTTATGTATTTTACTTGGAGCGTCTGTGTGCTTTTATTTTTGCTTTGTTGTTTTTATTTTCTGAATAAGTTGGATCCTAGCTTTCTTGTGTGGGAGAGAGACACGCTCCGCTTTTTCATGTGAATACTCATATTCTTCACTTATATCTTTTGAGTATTCTTATCTAGCTACTGCTATGATTTTAGCTCCTGTTTTTCATGCATCTCTTTTAGAGCTGTTAATTCTTTTGGACTAGTACTCTCTTGTTTCATTTGTAAGTTACTTGGAGATTTTTTGTTTAGATAGTTGCTTGGTTGATGTGTTGGTTCAGAAAATGCTGCATGTGGTAGTGGTTTAATGAATGACTTGCATAATCTTGTAGATCATTGAACTTTGATAACTTGATTCTTTGCAAATGTTTTGAGATATAAGTAATTGATGGTAAAGCTTGCTGTTAGTTAAGTTAAAATCATTAGTGGATTGTTGTCTTTAAGCTTGTACCGTACTACAAACTCTACTAAAATTGTTGAAGGTGTAGTTGGATTTGATAGCTTTCCATGTCTAAAGGTGATTCGTAATAACTAAGTTGTGCTGAAGGTCGAGGGATCTAGCGGGGTACTTGTACCGCCGTGAACGGCCCTTCTTGGAGTGAATTTTAATCATGCTCTTAATGTTGAACCTGCTAGTTGTTTGCAATAAGCTTGTGAGTTCTTTTTGACTAACGTTAAGCTACGGTTTTTGGCACTTCCACCATCCAAATTTGCTAGCCTCTTCGGTGCTGTGCATTGCCTTCTGCTCACATTGAGAGTTGTCCATACTTCGCCAGTACATCCAAACCATGGGAGAACTTTCTCTTGTTCTCCTACACATAAACCCATACATCTTCCTCAAAACAGCCACCATACCTACCTACTACAGCATTTCCATAGTTGTTCCGAGATATATTGCCATGCAACTTCCATCTTACATTACATGACTTGCTGTTATTCATCATATACATATTGCTTTGCATGATTCTATACAGCTGATGTGTGGTTTACCCATGTTACGCTAGATCATTGCATATCCTGCTACACTGGCAGAGACATACAGTTTCATACATCATGTTTTAGTTCGTTGTGAGTTATTTGTAACAAAAAGTGTATTGTCATATTAGAGTGTTGCCCCTGAAAGTGAAAAGAGCCATGGAGGCCATCGAAAAGAGAAACAGAAAAAGAAAAAAATAGAAAAAAAGGAAAAAAAAAAAAGAATAAAGAAAAAGGGGCAACATTACTATCCTTTATCCACACTTGTGCTCATGTTGAAGCACCTGCATTATTCATAGTCATCATTTGTGCTCATGTTTAGCACCTGTACTCCATGCGAGAGAGTTTTCATATTTTACTAGTATAACTATGTGGGGAATTTACACTATAGAACTTGGGTTGTATATTCCAATGATGAGCTTCCTCAAAAATGCTCTAGGTCTTCATGAGCAACCAAGTTGGATGCACCCCCACTAGTTCCATTGGAGAGCTTTCATACACATATAGCTCTATGTGCATCCGTTGCATGGCAATCACTACTCCTTACATAGCTTCGATTATAAGACTTCCTCTTGTCTAATGATCACTTATAGCTTTGTGAGACTTTCTTCCTTTGGCCTTCCAAACCCCCATTAATGTTCTCTTAGCCATAACATCCTGGTGCCAAAACCAAATGCTTACGCTCACCGGTTGAGTAGACTTCGAAACAGTTGATTCATGACGTTCATGTTTATATTTACTTGGCTGAATCCTTCTATGTTATGAAAAATTGCTTGATGCTTGGAATTGAAGGATAGAACTCCTACATTGGATACTTAAAACATCCTAATGAACCTTGTACGGTTTCATGTCTTTTAAGCAATAGTTCATGAAAAGTTTTAGCTTGTTTAACTATCTTGCTTTGTTATCTCTTATTGAATATCAATTATAGACTTTTGCTTTGAATGATTTGATCTCAGCTCACAAGCTTTACAATATTATTTGATCAAGATTGTGTGGTAGCATGTCACCTAAGAAATTATTTGTTGTTATCGTTTTACCTACTCGAGGACGAGTAGAACTAAGCTTGGGGATGCTTGATACGTCTCCAACGTATCTATAATTTCTTATGTTCCATGCTAGTTTTATACCAAAAGCTACATGTTTTATTCACACTTCATAGCATTTTTATGCATTTTCTGGGACTAACCTATTAACAAGATGTCATAGTGCCAGTTCCTGTTTTCTGCTGTTTTTGGTTTCAGAAAAGCTGTTCTGCAAATATCCTCAGAATCGGACGAAACAAATTGCCAAAGTCCTATTTTTTCCGACACGTTCCAGAAGTCTGAAGGAGAGACGAAGGGGGGCAGCAGGGTGCCGTCCCCACACCGTGGCGCGGGTGGCCCCCCCTGCCGCGCAACCCTATGGGGAGCGGGCCCTGCGCCTAAGACTGTGCAAAACCAAACCGAAATTGAAAACCGAACCCGAAAAAAACCTAACCGCAACCGAATTTGTGGATTTTTTCAGTTTTACGGTTAGGTTTAGGTTAGCAAAAGAGCTAACCGTAAGGGACTCGGTTAATTCGGTTTAAAACCAAAATGTTTCGATTAAACTGAAATTAACCGAAGGGCCCAGCCCAACAAGGGAATCGTGATTCACAGGCCCAGTACAGGTTCACGTTATCATTAAATATAAGTCTTGTAGTGCATGTCGTACATGAAACCTTCTGTAGCCTGCTGGTAACGACGTGTATGTGCTTAACTCTGTGTTTTAGGTCGTGAGTTCAAGTCCTGGTGGCCTCCGAATTTTTTTATTGGCCAAAATTTCACCCTTTTTAGTTTCTTTCACTTGCCACACGTGCAGTCTTGTTTAAGAAAATACAAAAATCCTATAAATAATCATAAAAGTTAGGTGACGTTCAAAAATCGCGTCAACTTTGGTTAGTTTGGTTATTACCGAAACCGAACCGAATTTAAATGGTTATTACCGAAACCGAACCGTATTTTCGTACAAAACCGTATTTACTGAAGTATCAAAACCGTATTTACCGTATAACCGTATAAACCGAACCGAATTAACCATATTAACCGAATGTGCAGCCGGACCTGCGCCTCCACCGACATCGCCCCTTCGCCTATTTATTCCCCCAGACACGAAAACCCTAAAACACCGAGTCATATTCCACCAAGGGTTCTGCAGCGCCGCCGCCATCGACGACAAGTTTTGGGGGACAAAAGTCTCTGTTCCGGTACCTTGCCGGGACGGGGAAGTGCCCCCGGAGCCATCTCCATCGACTCCATCGCCATCTTCATCATTGTTGTTGCCTCTCATGATGAGGAGGGAGTAGTTCTCCCCCGAGGCTGAGAGCTCTACCGGTAGCTATGTGGTTTATCTCTCTCTCCCATGGTGTGATCTTTATGTGATCATGAGCTTTGTAATCTAGTTGAATAAGTAGATGTTACTCTTTATCTATTATGCCACTCTAGAGGTTACTTTAATATGAACTCCGGGGTCACTCTCCACGGTGTGAAGGTGACAGTGTGCGCATCGTATGTGACTCCTTTATGACATTGTGGCGTTTGTTTACTCCGACTTGAGGTGTGCTTTTGCCTTGTCATTGTTGAGAGTGTTTGAGAGTAGTATTTATTTATTCAATTATGTTATCATTGTTGAGAGTGTCCACTAGTGAAAGTATGATCCTTAGGCCTTGTTTCTAAGCATTGAAACACCGTTTACAACAAGTTCTGCTACATGTTTGCTTGCTGCCATTTTTATTTCAGATTGCAATTACTACTTATAATCATCCATATTACTTGTATTTCACTATCTCTTCGCCGAACTAGTGCACCTATACATCTGACAAGTGTATTAGGTGTGTTGGGGACACAAGAAACTTCTTGTATCTTAATTGCAGGGTTGCTTGAGAGGGATATCTTTGACCTCTACCTCCCTGAGTTCGATAAACCTTGGGTGATTCACTTAAGGGAAACTTGCTGCTGTCCTACAAACCTCTGCTCTTGGAGGCCCAACACTGTCTACAAGAATAGAAGCGTGCGTAGACATCAATGACCATGTTGCAAAACTGAAGTTGCATGTTCCACCTTTTGATGGTCGTTATAATCCTGGTGCGTACCTTTCTTGGGAATTAGAATTAGAACAACGTTTTTCATGTTTAGACTATCCTGAGGAGTGACGTGTTACTGCTGCTACTTGTGAGTTCACTAGTTTTGCTTCCGTATGGTGGTCTGAATATTGTCGTTTGCATCATGCTAATCCACCTACTACTTGGACTGATTTGAAACATGCTATGTGTACTCGTTTTGTTCCTCCATACTATCAACGTGATTTGCTAAAGAAATTAACTAGACTGGAACAAGGTAAAAATTCGGTAGAAGAATACTATCAAGAATTACAAACTGGCATGATTCGTTGTGGTATCGTCGAGGATACTGAAGCTTTACTTGCTAGATTTTTTGGTGGGTTAAATAAAGAGATTCAAACAATTCTGTAATATAAGGAATATACAACCATCACTCGTTTGTTTCATCTTGCTTGCAAAGCTGAATGTGAAGTGCAGGATCGGAGAGCGGCGACACGATCTAATTTTTCTGCAGGGCGTTCTACTTCATGGACACCATGAACGCCGTCTACGTCACCCCGGACTGCTGCCCCAACTCCATCCACGACTACCCCTACACGGTCTACATCGGCTACATTCCCACTAGTTGCAGCCAAGCCAAGAACATCCGCTGGACCAGCCACAAGCTCTTCGTCATCCATGGCTTCTACGGGCAAGACCAGCAACATTAAGTGTCGTAAATGCAGCGGGCTTGGTCACTTTGCACGTGAATGCCTCTCCGCTCGGGTGATGATTGCTCTTGACGATGGTGGATATGATTCCGCCAGTGATTATGATGAACCAACATTGGCTCTAATCGCACAGGATGAGCAATGTGCGGCAACCAACACGGAGCAAGATCCGCAATACATGGCTGCGGACCATGCGGAGCGGTACCCGACCTTAATTGCGCAGCGCGCTTTGAGCGCACAAGTGACACAAGCTGAACCAAGTCAGCGCAATAATCTGTTTCATACCAAGGGCGTTGTCAAAGATCGTTGTGTTCGCATTATTATTGATGGAGGGAGCTGCAAAAATTTTGTGGCGCCCCTACCCGACTGCTATACAGTGATGCTGTGTGTCACCGGTTAAGCGATACAACCGGAGGTTATAGGTTTACCAATCCCCGGCCAAAACCTTTGGCTGGCGTTGCTCGGAATGGATCATCGGCAACGCAACACCCCGATTGATGCCTTAACGCAGGCACAACTATCAATGCATAATAGAGAGATCAAGACTTGTGGAACAACTGGCACATCACAGACTCTACGATACAAAACATTATAGTTCAACTCTTATAATAGAGAAAGATAGCAAATTACAACCAGAGGTCACAGACCCAACAGTACAACATGCGAAGCGAATTAAGTTGTTCTAAACAACAAGATCCAAATTATGGCCTAAGAGGCCTACAGATAAACACTCCAGCGCCAGCTGTTCCGGGATGTCCCAAGCTGCCACCTGGGAACCCCAGACTACTCGTCGACATCCACCTAGAACCCACCTTCAGTATCGGTGAAGTCCTCCACTGAAATCAAATAAACAACGTTGAGTTCGACGAACTCTGCAAGATTACTAGAGCTACTAGCTCAATGATTGGCTTTCAAAGGTTTTATGGCTGTTTTGCGTAAAGCTGGTTTTCTTTATAAAAGACATCTGGCATCGACTAATCAGAATATTTTAAAAAGGGGATAAGAAGTAAACTCTTTTCTTTTGATCAACTTCATCAACAACCACCATCAATCACATCACCTGTCTACCAAGGCACCTCCCCAAATCACCCTCGAGGAAGTCAACCTTGCATTCTTGGTAGTACTTTTAGTACTTAGGTTTTAATCATTCCGTTCAAGTTTTCTATGGTCTCTGAATCCGGCACCAAGTCATCCATAACCGCGGACACGGCTTTTCGAAAAGATTTAACCCTGTAGGGGTGTACAATGTGAAAGTCGCTAGGCTCCTGAGGGCCCTCCCAGCTTCTTATCCACGCGTACCGCCTGACTCATTGCCTGTACATTAGCTCTCTTCCGGGGAAAGCCGGCTGAGTGGGAGCGGTTACAACCTTTACCTTGCTTGAGACTAACCCAGGATCATCAGTGGCGGTAGGACAACAGTGCCTCCAACACCCTGCCCCGCGGCCACTCATTTTCCTAAACACCACCATCCTCATCTCAGTCCTGGCCACCATCTTCACGCACGCGCAAATGGAAGCTCAAACTAGAGGACCCTCGGCTAGTCCGCCACAAGTTAGTCGGTCGATGAGGTTCCATATGCCCACGCATGGTTGCACGCTCAGTCTTGGCTCGTAGGCGAGAACTCGCACTTAGGCGGCGAGAACGAGACAACACACCACATTCCCCGTGGCCTCTCATCCCCGCCTTTCAGCAATTTATTATCCGTCACCACCATTTTCCATCACATCCGGCCATTCCATCAGCTGTACCAACAATGGAACATCCACCGGACATCTAAGCATTTCAAACTAAGCATGGCTAAGCATATACATAGCAATTATACTTATCTCAGGCCAACACTTCAATCCTATGGATATTAGGAAGGATACAGGTAATGGCAACATATTTTTGATGCAACTAGTAGGATACTCTAATCCAAGCAAAAGACATTTGGAACCGAATGCAATATTATAGTGGGGAAAATAATTGCGGAAATATAGGAGGAGACATGCTCAGAGGGGGATTACGCTTGCCTTTTTCAGGGGGCTGGTAATACGGGTCGTCAGGGTATTGCGGTGGAACCCTGACTGCTTGATCTATCGATGCATAAGAACACGGGAAAGAACACAATTAATAACTACGCATGCATAACAATTGCAATGCACAAACACATGATGGCATGACAATTTAATGCAACTAATGGATCATAAACATGATCAACAAGTTAAATGAGCTGTCCCAAATCATTTGGCAATATTTGGCACAAACCCATATTTATCTTAATAGTTTCTATAGCTAAATCCAGTTAGACCAGTAGCTAATTATCCATCAAACATGCATGGACATGATGTTTTAGGGTAGGTATTGATTTTCTGAGCATTTTGATATAAAGAACACATTTATCTGATTAATCAATATTAAGTTATTGAATTTATAAAATCCATTTTAAATCTGCCCTTTTACTAAAGTGCAAGAAAAATTTAATTCCATTATTTAGTTCAGCATGGAAATGATGTTAGAATGTGAAGTTTATTCCACTGATCATTTTGATATCTTATTTACAATTTTTGGATCAATATTTAATAAGTTATGATTTTATAAAATCCTTTTCTTTTCTGCCATTTTAATCATTTTAAGTAAACATCAACTAAACTAAATTAGTTGGATGTGTGAGGTATACCAATAGACAGGCTTTATTTCACTGAACATTTTGGTATATTACTTGTAATTTTTGGAGCAGTATTTAAAAAGATATTGAATTTACAAACTTAATCAAATTTCGGTCAGTTTTAAATATTTACAGAAAAAGACCCGAAACGTTTTTCACCGGGCCCGTGGCTAGCCACAGACACTGACCAGTGGGCCAGCTGCCACGGTGGCAGCCACACAAGCACGCGTGGCCCACGGCAAGGTTTGACCACGGCGCGACGCGGACTGGCGCGCGCGCGCGGTGATCACCGACGGCGGCGATCTCGCGCTGGACGGAAGAGCTTGCGAGGAGACGAACTAGGCGGCGCATCCGACGCACACGAGTACGCAGAGGCTAGTGGCGGCGCTACAGACCAAATGGTCGCCGGGAAATGCTCCGGCGACGAGCTACGGCGGAGGGAAGCTACGGGCTATGGCGGATCTGCGACTACTCGTCGAAATAGAGGGACAGAAAGAGGACGGAGGTGTCCATGAGCATCGTGAGCTCACCCTCGTAGCGTGCGAAGTGACGGCGAGGCCGGAGGTGGACCGGAGCGACGGCGGGCTTGCTCGGAGCGCTGCGGCCGGAGAGGAAGAAGATGAAGACGTTGGCGACGATGCGGGCGACCCCGCGGTGATTCCTTGCACCCAGAGGAAGGAGACGGCGAGGCGGAGCTTCCGGTAGTTTTCGATCTGCTCCAAGTGCGCTCAAATGACGGCGGCGTGCGTGGCCACCATGGCTAGGGTTCGGAGCCCGTGGGAAAAAGGAAGAGGAGAGGGAGAGCAGAGGAGCGCCTCGGGTTCTTATCTCCTTGCAGGGGAGAGGAGAGGAGGGGGGCCGGGCGGCGCGACGCAGGACGTCGTGGAGGGCCTCCCTCGCTCACCGGCAACGGCGTGGCCGTGTCGGGCGGGAGGAGAGAGACGACGCAATTTTACAAAAAAACCCCTGTACTTCTTTTCCAGTTTACAAGTAAGTCCATTTTCTGTTTCTGCTTTTAAAACCAGTAGCACTTCAAGTATTTTATTGAGGCACTAAAACATTTTCGAAAATCTGAAAATAATCATGTGTCCTCCCCATAACATGTAGAAGCTCCAAAAAAATTGGGGTTTCAAAATAAAATGTTTTGCACAACTTTTGTTTCTAGGGTCTGAATATGGCGTTTTTCTTAACTCCAAATTTATAATCCTTTAGAAATTTTAGAGCAAGTTCAAAATATTAATTTTGAACTCTTGGAACTTCCTTGACAAATATGGATTAGAACTCTTGGAACTTCCTTGACAAATATGGATTAGCATTTGTATTTGTGTTTGTCAAAAGCAAGCACATTTGAATTGCAAGGATTGAATTTAGTTGGTACCCTTGTTTTCATTTGTCTTAATTACTCTGTTTCAACTTGAACATTAAGAACAAATAATGCCATGATGCATGAATGAAATGCAAAAGTGAAAATTTGGCTCACATTTTAGGTTCACAAACTTGGGGCTGTTACAATTCTACCCCCCTTATAGGAATCTCGTCCCGAGATTCTAAGAGTAGGAAAGAAGTCGGGATACTCCTCACGAAGACTAGACTCCCTTTCCAGGTTGCTTCCTCTTCGGATTGGTGAGACCACTGAATTTTTAGGAACTTGGTGGTCTTGTTGTGAGTCTTTATTTCTGCTTCATCCAGGACACAGATAGGGTGCTCGTGATAAGTGAGATCCTCCTGGATATCTAGCTCCTCATGACTGACTCCATGGATAGGATCTTTGAAACAACGGCGGAGTTGGGATACATGAAGCACATCATGCACATCTGGGAAGTTGGCCGGTAACTCCAATTTATAAGAAAGATCTCCTCGCTTGGCCAGAACAGTGAAAGGGCCAATGTAGCGAGGAGCCAATTTTCCCTTGATCCCGAAGCGACGAACGTCTCGAAGGGGAGAGACACAGAGGTATGCTTTATCACCAATTTCATAGTGAACCTCCTGATGACGCTTGTCATAGTAACTCTTCTATACCCCTTGAGTTCCTCTAGTTACCATTCCTAAATGAGTCTCCTTATGTCCTAGTTTCTTGTCAAGGCTCGCAATCCGGAACAATGAGTTAGTACTATCACGGACTTCGGTCAGGCGTTAAGCTTAAGCTAGATATGATCCGTTAGTGTGGTATTCTTGTAATTCCAAGAATTAATTATATGGGTAAGGCTCGTGTTAGTCATGTTAGCATCTCCCTTCTTTAAGAGTCTAGAAAGGATTTATTACGAGTGAAGGATCTTACATTGAACCCAAATATTGTTCACTAAATAGGACCCATACTTCTTCTAGGGGTCAGCCTAGGAGTCACCATGGCCTGAGGTGCCGGATTGAAACTCTGTTGGGTGGGGAGCGCTTCTAAGAGACTTCTTCCTGCGAAGGGTTCTTCCTGATCGTAGTCACAACTTGTGATATGTTTCTAAGGGTGGTGTTGGCTCCCTATGTTTTCTACCCTCCGGCGCTTCGAATTCCAACATGGGCTAGAAGTTCCGGTGGGCGTCTTTCTCGGGCGTGGATGGCGTCCTGAGCAATCTTCTCATGGGCATCCTTTACTGCGTCTACTATGAACTCCATAGAACACTTAGCCGGAACATGATCATTTCCTTCGCATAGGTAGCAAGTGGCGCTAGCGGTTGGGCACTTGCCAAGTGGATGCGCGTTGAAACAGTGAGGGCAACTGCCGGGGCATTGACTCGCCTGATGTCCACCCCTTCCGCACTGATTACACGCCTTTCCTTGTGGTGGTCCTCTCTTTCTGGTGAACTTAAGGGGGCACTTCCGGCTCTAATGTCCACGTTCCCTACAAGTGTAACACCTGCATTTGTCTATAGCCTTGGCATCCGGTCCTCTGACTTCGATGAGGTCCTCACTAATTTTCTTGGGCAGATCTTCAGATGTATGGAATTCCTCCCGATCAAAGGGTGTCGAGTGGGTTCCTGGGGTGGCTTCGATTTGATGGAGCAGAGGACTTTGTGCCATTCTGTAGATTTGACAAGGACGCAGTTAGTATCCACCTCGGTATGGTTGAGACATTAGTATTAGCGTACTCAAGTACACAGACTAGGGACGATAATGCTTTGTGTAACAACGAACGAGGGACCAACAAAATGGAACTTGGGTCAAAGATCAACATCATGTACCACTAGCGTGAGATTCAAATGGTTAAGAAACCACGTGATACAACCCACACTATCCGGCACAATCCGGGACCTTCTGTTCAAGTCCTTGGGTTAAAACCCAAAGTAGGAATAAGTGATTAGGCTCAGTAGGGATAACAGGGTTCTTAAACATCTGAGTTGATTTCGGACTGTATCGCAGTGGGAGCAACCGGACACATAACACTAAAGGTAGAACCCAACCTCGTGATCCTAAGTTTTGAGGTAACAGATGAGAAGTAAAACTTTCAACTCAAATCGAGGTAAGATGGCTCCGAGATTAGAATGTAACCAGATAAGGAGTAAACAGAATCCTAAGATGGTTTTTACAACTCATTTTTAGGTTAAAAATAATTTTCACAAACACTAGACTCGACGTCGACCAATAGAAGGATTTCCTACAGGCAGTCCTGCTCTGATACCAACTTGTGGCGCCCCGACCCGACTGCTATACAGTGATGCTGTGTGTCACCGGTTAAGCGATACAACCGGAGGTTACGGGTTTACCAATCCCCGGCCAAAACCTTTGGCAGGCGTTGCTCGGAATGGATCATCAGCAACGCAACACCCCGATTGATGCCTTAACGCAGACACAACTATCAATGCATAATAGAGAGATCAAGACTTGTGGAACAACTGGCACATCACAGACTCTACGACACAAAACATTATAGTTCAACTCTTATAATAGAGAAAGATAGCAAATTACAACCAGAGGTCACAGACCCAACAGTACAACATGCGGAAGCAAATTAAGTTGTTCTAAACAACAAGATCCAAATTATGGCCTAAGAGGCCTACAGATAAACACTCCAGTGCCAGCTGTTCCGGGGTGTCCTAAGCTGCCACCTGGGAACCCCAGACTACTCGTCGACGTCCACCTAGAACCCACCTTCAGTATCGGTGAAGTCCTCCACTAAAATCAAATAAACAACGTTGAGTTCGACGAACTCTATAAGATTACTAGAGCTACTAGCTCAATGATTGGCTTTCAAAGGTTTTATGGCTGTTTTGCGTAAAGCTGGTTTTCTTTATAAAAGACATCTGGCATCGACTAATCAGAATATTTTAAAAAGGGGATAAGAAGTAAACTCTTTTCTTTTGATCAACTTCATCAACAACCACCATCAATCACATCACCTGTCTACCAAGGCACCTCCCCAAATCACCCTCGAGGAAGTCAACCTTGCATTCTTGGTAATACTTTTAGTACTCAGGTTTTAATCATTCCGTTCAAGTTTTCTATGGTCTCTGAATCTAGCACCAAGTCATCCATAACCGCGGACACGGCTTTCGAAAAGATTTAACCCTGCAGGGGTACAATGTGAAAGTCGCTAGGCTCCCGAGGGCCCTCCCAGCTTCTTATCCACGCATACCGCCCGGCTCATTGCCTGTACATTAGCTCTCTTCCGGGGAAAGCCGGCTGAGTGGGAGCGGTTACAACCTTTACCTTGCTTGAGACTAACCCAGGATCATCAGTGGCGGTAGGACAACAGTGCCTTCAACACCCTGCCCCGCGGCCACTCATTTTCCTAAACACCACCATCCTCATCTCAGTCCTGGCCACCATCTTCACACACGCGCAAATGAAAGCTCAAACTAGAGGACCCTCGGCTAGTCTGCCACAAGTTAGTCGTCGACGAGGTTCCATATGCCCACGCATGGTTGCACGCTCAGTCTTGGCTCGTAGGCGAGAACTCGCACTTAGGCGGCGAGAACGAGACAACCCACCACATTCCCCGTGGCCTCTCATCCCTGCCTTTCAGCAATTTATTATCCGTCACCACCATTTTCCATCACATCCGGCCATTCCATCAACTGTTCCAACAATGGAACATCCACCGGACATCTAAGCATTTCAAACTAAGCATGGCTAAGCATAGACATAGCAATTATACTTATCTCAGGCCAACACTTCAATCCTATGGATATTAGGAAGGATACAGGTAATGGCAACAGATTTCTGATGCAACTAGTAGGATACTCTAATCCAGGCAAAAGACATTTGGAACCAAATGCAATATTATAGTGGGGAAAATAATTGTGGAAATATAGGAGGAGACATGCTCAGAGGGGGGATTACGCTTGCCTTGTTCAGGGGGCTGGTAATACGGGTCGTCAGGGTATTGCGGTGGAACCCTGACTGCTTGATCTATCGATGCATAAGAACACCGTAAAGAACACAATCAATAACCACACATGCATAACAATTGCAATGCACAAACACATGATGGCATGACAATTTAATGCAACTAATGGATCATAAACATGATCAACAAGTTAAATGAGCTGTCCCAAATCATTTGGCAATATTGGCACAAACCCATATTTATCTTAATAGTTTCTATAGCTAAATCCAGTTAGACCAGTAGCTAATTATCCATCAAACATGCATGGACATGATGTTTTAGGGTAGGTATTGATTTTCTGAGCATTTTGATATAAAGAACACATTTATCTGATTAATCAATATTAAGTTATTGAATTTATAAAATCCATTTTAAATCTGCCCTTTTACTAAAGTGCAAGAAAAAATTAATTCCATTATTTAGTTCAGCATGGAAATGATGTTAGAATGTGAAGTTTATTCCACTGATCATTTTGATATCTTATTTACAATTTTTGGATCAATATTTAATAAGTTATGAATTTTATAAAATCCTTTTCTTTTCTGCCATTTTAATCATTTTAAGTAAACAGCAACTAAACTAAATTAATTGGATGTGTGAGGTATACCAATAGACAGGCTTTATTTCACTAAACATTTTGGTATATTACTTGTAATTTTTGGAGCAGTATTTAAAAAGATATTGAATTTACAAACTTAATCAAATTTCGGTCAGTTTTAAATATTTACAGAAAAAGGCCCGAAACGTTTTTCACCGGGCCCGTGGCTAGCCACAGGCGCTGACCAGTGGGCCAGCTGCGACGGTGACAGCCACGCAAGCACGCATGGCCCACGCGAGGTTTGACCACAGCGCGACGCGGACTGGCGCGCGCGCGGTGATCACCGACGGCGGCGATCTCGTGCTGGACGGAAGAGCTCGCGAGGAGACGAACTAGGCGGGGCATCCGACGCACACGAGTACGCGGAGGCTAGTGGCGGTGCTACGGACCAAATGGTCGCCGGAAAATGCTCCGACGACGAGCTACGTCGGAGGGAAGCTACGGGCTACGGCGGATCTGTGACTACTCGTCAAAATAGAGGGACAGAAAGAGGACGGAGGTGTCCAGGAGCATCGTGAGCTCACCCTCGTTGCGTGCGAAGCGACGGCGAGGCCGGAGGTGGACCGGAGCGACGGCGGGCTTGCTCGGAGCGCTGCGACCGGAGACGAAGAAGACGAAGACGTTGGCGACGATGCGGGCGACCCCGCGGCGATTCCTTGCACCCAGAGGAAGCAGACGGTGAGGCGGAGCTTCCGGTAGTCTTCGATCTGCTCCAAGTGCGCTCAAACGACGGCGGCGTGCGTGGCTGCCATGGCTAGGGTTCGGAGCCCGTGGGAAAAAGGAAGAGGAGAGGGAGAGCAGAGGAGCGCCTCGGGTTCTTATCTCCTCGCAGGGGAGAGGAGAGGAGGGGGGGGCGGGCGGTGATGTCTACGCACGCTTCTATTCTTGTAGACAGTGTTGGGCCTCCAAGAGCAGAGGTTTGTAGAACAACAGCAAGTTTCCCTTAAGTGAATCACCCAAGGTTTATCGAACTCAGGGAGGTAGAGGTCAAAGGTATCCCTCTCAAGCAACCCTGCAATTAAGATACAAGAAGTCTCTTGTGTCCCCAACACACCCAATACACTTGTTAGATGTATAGGTGCACTAGTTCGGCGAAGAGATGGTGAAATACAAGTAATATGGATGATTATAAGTGGTAATTGCAATCTGGAATAAAAATGGCAGCAAGCAAACATGTAGCAGAACTTGTTGTAAACGGTGTTTCAATGCTTAGAAACAAGGCCTAGGGATCATACTTTCACTAGTGGTATCTCTTAACATGTTAGCACAACTAAACGCAAGTAAATGATACTCGGGATTATTCTCCTTCTTGATAACACAAGAGTACTACGTGTAGAGCTGCAAAAGCACTCCTCAAAGTCTGAGTAAACAAACACCACAATTCCCAAGAACAAGCCATGATAAATATCTAAATTATTCATAGAGTCACACACAAGTATCCACACTGTCACCTTGATACCGTGTTGTCACAATGACTCCGGGAACTAGATACAATCACTTGAGTAGCATAAACATTACATATGAATTCAGCGATACTAACAATACTCATGATCACATAAAGATCACACCATGGGAGAGAGAGATAAACCACATAGCTACCGGTAGAGCCCTCTGCCTCGGGGGAGACTACTCACACATGGTCATGGTGAGCACACTTGATGGAGAGGTTGATGAAGAGGTGCAGCCCGGAGAGGAGACGGCGGCCCGCTGCAGCAACGGCACGGCGGCGGCACTGGAGATGGCGATGGAGTCGATGGAGATGGCTCCGGGTGCACTTCCCCGTCCCGGCGGCGTGCCGGAACAGAGACTTCTATCCCCCGAAACTTGTCGTCGATGGCGGCGGCGCTGCGAAACTCTTCGTGGAATATGACAGGATTTTTTAGGGTTTTCGCGTCGGGGGGAACTTATAGGCAAAGGGGCAGTGTCGGTGGAGTCCCGAGGGGCCCTCCTCACCTGTCGGCGCGCCTGTGGGCCCTGCCGCGCCAAGGGGTGAGGAGGCCACCTCGTGGCTCCTCTTCGTCTCTCCTTCGGACTCCGTGACGGTGTTGGAAAAATAGGGACTTGGCCTTTTGTTTCGTGCAATTCCGAGAATATTCGCAGAAGTAGTTTTCTGGAACCAAAAACAGCAGAAAACAGGAACTGGCACTTCGGCATCTTGTTAATAGGCTAGTCCCGGAAAATGCATAAAAATGATATAAAGTGTATATAAAACATTTAGCAATTGGTATAATATAAGCATGGAACATCAGAAATTATAGATACGCTGGAGACGTATCAAGCATCCGCAAACTAAGTTCTACTCGTCCTCGAGTAGGTAAAACGATAACAACAAATAATTTTTGAGGAGACATGCTTTCACACAATCTTGATCAATATTGCAAGGCTCATGTCATGAATGACGTGACTCAAAGCAATGGTCTATAGTTTGCTAACAGATAGATAAAGAGTAAACAACTGAATCACATAAGCAAAAACTTTTCATGAATAGTACTTTCAAGACAAGCATCAAAAAGTTTTGCATAAGAGGTAACTCATAAAGCAATAGATTCAAAGTAAAAGGCATTGAAGCAACACAAAAGATGATTAAGTTTCAGCAATTGCTTCCAACTTGTAACATGTATATCTCATGGATAGTTGTCAACATAAAGCAATATAACAAGTGCAATAAATAAACATGTAAGAATCAATGCACACAAAGTTGACACTAGTGTTTACTTCTGAGATAGAAAGGAGTAGGTAAACTGACTCAACAATAAAGTAAAAGATAGGCCCTTCGCAGAGGGAAGCAGGGATTAAATCATGTGCTAGAGCTTTTTAAGTTTTTGAAATCATAAAGAGAGCACAAAGTAAGCTTTTGAGAGGTGTTTGTTGTTGTCAACGAATGGTAGTGGGCACTCTAACCCCCTTGTCAACCAGACTTTCAAGAGCGGCTCCCATGAAGGACGTTATCTCTACCAGCAAGGTAGATCATCCCTCTTCTCTTTTGTTTACACATGTATTTTAGTTTCTTTATAGTTGACACTCCTCCCAACCTTTGCTTACACAAGCCATGGCTAACCAAATCCTCGGTTTCCTTCCAACAATCACATACCATGGAGGAGTGTCTATTTGCAATTTTAAGCTGCTTACTGATAAATCAGGGCAAAACATGTGAAGAGAATTATTAATGAAAGTTGTAATTAATTGGGGTTGGGCACCCGTTGCCAGCTCTTTTTGCAAATTATTGGATAAGCGGTGTATATGCCACTAGTCCATTGGTGAAAGTCTGTGTAACGTACCTGCACTTAAAATATGGCGAGGTACCTGTGTATAGTGCAAACCCCTGGATCGTTTCATTTGCACACACAGTTTAAGATGTAGTATCACAACAAAGTATCATTATTACATTAAATGATCCAGACTTGGTAAAATATTCATTACAACTCGCATAGCATATAGCTAGCTTGAAAGAGTAAAGCAGCGGAAATAAATCTTCATGGAGTCCTCATCCTTTGCATGTGCCACAGGCGAAAACATGTTGGTTGCAGACTCGAAACCCAAACGTAACCTTACTCATCGTCAGAAATTTCTGCAACAAATAAAATTTTGCAACAGAGTGGGTCAGAACCATTAAAAATGATTCTGGCAAGTGACACTATGTGGACTCATATAGGAATAACTCTATAGCCTATATGCATATTTGGCTGGTGGAGTTTAAAGGATATTTTGCATAAAAGCCAATTTTGCCTAACACTTTGTAAAACATTTTCTTTAAAAGTTGGAGACGATATGGTATAAAACCATAGTCTCATCTACCCTTGTTCACCATCAAGTTTTACTTTCGAAATTGGAATGATGAAGCCTCCGTTGAATCCTTGATCAGCTGCTCAAATTGTCCGTAACTGGGGACACGGCTAAGTACTTAGTTTTTAACTCTGCAGAGGTTGTGCACTTTCACCATTAGACCCAACAAACCCAAACTATCCTCAAGCACTCAAATTGTGCTAAGGAAAAGGAGAGAGTTGAGACGAGACTTTTCAGAAGCATTTTCCCATCCCATGCCGCCTTGACCCGTTCCCATTCTAACCATCTACCACCACCTGTCAAGACGGGACGAGTCCACGCAACTTAATCCATCAAGTGAGAGCCCATATGACTAATGGTTGCACTATAAGCAATCTTCACTTAGAGAGAACATTGGCCCCTTAATACCCTGGGTGGCAACCACAAGTGACCATCCCTTAGAGGTCACCCCTAAGAGATGACACTCAACCTTTCCATCATCTTTTCAAAACCAAGTCCACCCAGGTGATAAATTAACTTAGTAGAATTTAACTTTTAAATAAAACACTTTTGCATAGCATCAATAATTCTACTAAGTTATCAATAGGATTCTAGACACAACTAGTGTAGAGGAGATAGTGGTTTTAGCATAGCAATACTATCCAACACATGCATATAAAGAAATACACTAAGTCATGCATAGAAAATACTTAGGAAATTTATGGGGGTGTGCCACTTGCCTTGGCAAACAGAAGTGTAGTAGTAGCAGTTGCAACCACTTTCGTCTCTCTCCGGAATTTCTAACAAGTCAAACAAATCACAAATAAACATACAATCATAAATGCAACACTTGGAAAAATATGATATGCATGAGATGCAGGATGATACAAAGAAATGTGGTATGAAAGACAAGCAAAACAAAATAAGGAAAAGACATAACAATATCCCATTTGGCTAAGGCAAGGTCAAGGTTGAGCTCAAAGTAAACTTGATAGAATTTAACAACTTGAAAAGTTGTAAGGCTAGTTCAAGTCATCACATGTTAGATCTTCAAAATATCTTCAAATCCTTTGTAGTTTCATTGATCTTCAATGGTCTTCAATTAGCAGCCTAGGAACTTAGTCTTAAACACCTAGGACTTGGTCTATGTCCAAAGTGAGACAAAAATAGAAAGAAATAATATAGAACTAAAGTAGTTGGTCTTCCAAGAATCTTCTTCTTGCTTCTTTGTAGCCTTCTCCTTGATGTGTTGACTTTATTGAAAATTGTAGACTTGATAGTTCTGCAGACTTGTTGGTCTTGAATATAACTTAGCCACCATGAAGTCTAAGAATAGAAGGAAGAAAAGAGAGAAAGAAAAGAATGACTTAGAAGATGTAGGTGATTGGTCTTCATGAACTTCTTCTTGATTTTCTTCTAAGTACTTTACTTCTTGGAGACGCTTCCGGAGTCTTGTTTTCTTGGCTAAGTCCTTCATTGGTCTTCTAACTTCATGTTGAATCCTCCAAGGATAACAATCCAATCTTCATTGGCCCTTCATTGTTTCCACTAATTTCTAACTTAGTGGTTTTTGACTAGGAGGGTCAAAAGGGCTAACATGCATCCTTAAATTTTCTAAGGAGGAATGTCATGTAAGAAGTGCAAAAATATTTCTAAGGACTAGATATGCATGCAATGCCATGCAAATTACTCTAAGGAATGCAAGGCAAGTATGTTGGTCTAGAAATAACAAAGGACCAAAGAGGTCAAACAATAAGTCAAAATAATTTCTAAGTAAGAGTTCATAAAATAAGGTGTTAGTATATTTTCTAAGGAAAAATACTTTAAAACAATAGTTGATAAAATTTCTAAGGACAAACACTTGTCAAAAATAACACTTAGGAAAATATTCTAAAACAACTAAGTTTTCAAGATGCTAAATTTTTCTAAGGAGAAGATTTAGCACTTTTAAGATGTTGAAATTTTTCTAAGGAAATAGTGTTGTCAAAATAATTATCAAATATTTTCTAAGGAAGAAAAATACTTTGTTTGGAGAGGCAAAATATTTCTAAGTACTTTTTGCAACTAAAGTGATCAAAATATGACTAAGTCATTTTATTTGCCGAATAGGTGAAGAAAAATAATTTTAATCAATTTTAATTATTAAAATAACACCTAAAAAGCAATTAATCAATATTAATTACAAAAATCATAAAAAAATACTTTTACAAAATTGGTAGAATATTCCTACGGCCAAGTATTAGTTAAACAAAGTTAAAGAAATTGGATTTGCCCAAAAATAGTTTTTAAAACTCAAGTTAAGTCAAATTTACTTAAACAACAAAATTTAAAATTTGAACCAATTTAAATTTATCAAAACATAAATTTAACTATGCCAAAAGTTTCTACATGTCATAAGCTTTCCAAAAATATAAAGTTTGCAAAATTTGACCGAGCCAATAAAAAGATATGATAAAACTAAGATCTAGGGTCTTTTTTGCAAAACTGTCGTTTAAATCTAATTCGGAAAATCCTCAGAAAAAGGCTTTGCCACTTGTCGTCTTCTGATTGGCCGGGGATGCTGACTGTGCTGCTGACGGGGCGTTGACGTGGCGCTGACGTGTTTAAGTCGTTTGGTCTGGGCCGTTGGATCTGAGATCTACGGCTGAAAATCGCTCGTACCCCTTCGATCTAAATGATCTAATCTTGAGTGTCTAAACTAGATCGGACGACCGGGAGAGAAGTGACCATACCGTGGCATTGCTCGGTCGCCGGAGATGGAGGCGGCGGCGGAGCTGCGTCTCGGCTGTGGATGTTCGCGACGCTCTGGTGCTCCTCTGGCCTCGGGGAGATGGCGACGGGACGCGGTACACCACGGCGAAGAAGATGGGAGGGTATGCGTGCTCGAGCCCGTCCTGTAACGCCGGTGACGCTCGGCCGAAGAAGCTCCAGATGGCGACGAGCTTCTGTCGAGCTTGAGTTCGACGTTTAGCTGTGAATAAAAAAATCGAAGAAGGGGTCAGGGAGATGCGCACGGCTAAAATAGGAAGGGAGGGGGTGGGTAGGTGGCGTGGTATCGCCGGAGTTCACCGGAATTCGAAGAATACGGCGGCGGCAATGTCGGACGGCGGCGGCGGATTGTGGGCAGCCTGGGGGCGTATTGGCTAGGGTTTTTGGGGGCTTTTGGAGCGGAGATTGGGGTGGTTTATATGGGGGCGAGGGTACGTGAGAATCGCGATCAAATCGCACGAATTTGGTTAGGATTTGGTTAGGGTTTCGGGAAGGAAACCGTGCTCGTCACGATGAAGATGATGACGTCGTCGCTTGCCTCATGTGTGGGGCCCGCCTGGAAGTGAGAGAGAAGGAAATGGGCCGCGGTGGGCTGCGGGCTGGACAGACTGCTGCTGCGCGCGCGAGAGATAGAGGGAGGAGGAGAGATGGGCTCGGCCCAGTAGCTAGGGTTTCGCATTTTTTTCTGATTCTTTTCTTTTCTGAAAATCTTTCAATTATTCATAACTTTTAAATTATGAATCCTTTTGGATTCAAACCAATTTCTATAGTTTTGTAAAAGCCAACTCTTTAATTTGAAAACCTCAAATAATATTTTTCAAAACATTTTGTAAACAAATTTTTTGAAATGTGTTTAAATGAATTTTGGACACATGAATGTCATTTGAAAACTATAGGGTTTTATAAATTCCTTTTAAACTTATATTTTAAACCAAAGCAAAATATGAGTAATAAGATTATATATCACTCAAAAGATAACTTGCATAAAACTCATTTTGTTTAAAAAGGGTTTGATGATTCAAAATGAATTCAAACTCATTTTAAAAACCAAATAAATATTTTCTTTCAAAGGCAATACTATAAACTTGAAAATATAGAATAGGTAAGTAATAGAATAATTCCCATACAAACAAACAATTCACAACCAAACACACTTTTTCAAATAGAAATCATTTTGATTTTCGAACTAAGTTTTAATAAACAATATGACACTTGACGTCAAAATTAAAATAGGTTTTAAAACAATCAAATGTGGCTTAAATAAAACTTGGATACCACAAGATAGACATTTGCAAAAATATATATTTCAACAGATACAAACAATCACAAGCAAACATTAAAAGAACAATACATAAAAGTCAAAAGGAAATTGGAGCATAATTGCTCTACTAATATATTTTCTTAAATATGTTTTCAAGTGGAAATTTATTTCCCACTTTTGAAATAACCAAATGCAAACAATGCTATATGATGATGAATGTATGCATGAATTTTCTTTTCAAAGCAAAATACATAATAGTTTTCGAAAGTTTTAAATTTTTCTGATTTTTTCAATTTTTTTGAAAAACTTGGGATGGTACAGTCTGTCAGAAGTAAATGACAAGTTTGAAAGATAAAACACCACATATTTCCTCATGAGATATAAAACATTGACACAAATAAGGAGTAATAAAGTTTTGAATAGTTTAAAGGTAGCACATGAAGTATTTACTTGGAATGGCAGGAAATACCACATAGTAGGTAGGTATGGTGGACACAAATGGCATGGGTTTTGGCTCAAGGTTTGGATGCACGAGAAGCATTCCCTCTCAGTACAGAGTTTTTGGCTAGCAAGGTTGTTTGAAACAAACACAAGTATAAACCAGTACAGCGAGACTCAAATAAAAACATATTGCAAGTATTATAAGACTCTACACTGTCTTCCTTGTTGCTCAAACATTTTACCAGAAAATAGCTAGACCTTAGAGATAGCAAACATGCAAACCAAGTTTCAACAAGCTCTACGGTAATTCTCCACTAGTAGGCTTTAACTACATGATGCAAGAGCTTAAACATGATCTACTTGAGAGCTCAAAACAATTGCAAAGTGTCAAAATGAAACAAGACAGAACAACCCTCAACTAGTACATGTAGTAGTAGCTTTCTACAAGAATGCATATGTCTTTTCCAATGCCAACTACCACATGTAGCATTTTCTTTTTCGAACCAAACACCAATCAATTTATTTAAACATAAAACTCTCCAAATGATACTACAATGCAGCAAGAGAGTGCTTATAAACAAGTACTAACAGCTCAAAGAGATGCATGAAAAACAGGAGCTAAAAGCACTGTAGTAGCTAGTTAAGAATATTCAACAAATATAAGTGAAGAACATGAGTATTCACATGAAAAAGCGGAGCGTGTCTCGCTCCAATACAAGGATTGCTAGGATCCGAATTTATTCAGGAAACAAAAACAAACAAACAAAAATAAAAGCACACAGACGCTCCAAGTAAAGCGCATAAGATGTGAAAGAATTAAAATATAGTTTCACTAGAGATGACCTGATAAGTTGTTGATGAAGAAGGGATGCCTTGGGCATCCCCAAGCTTAGACGCTTGAGTCTTCTTGGAATATGCAGGGATGAACCACGGGGGCATCCCCAAGATTAGGTTTTTCACTCTTCTTGATCACATAATATCATCCTTCTCTCTTGATTCTTGAAAACTTCCTTCACACCAAACTCGAAACAGTTCTCATTAGAGGGTTAGTGCATAATTAAAAATTCACATGTTCTGTGATGATACAATCATTCCCAAAGCTTCTGGACATTAGCTACAGCACCAATGAGCAAAGAAATCCACTTAAACATCGTAAAAGAGCGAATGCAAAACAAAAGGCAGAATCTGTCAAAAACAGAACAGTTTGTGAAGACGAATTTTTTCGAGGCACTTAAGTTGCTCAGATGGAACAGGTCCAGTTTAATGAAAGTTGCGTACATATCTGAGGAAGATGCGTGATTTTTTACAGAATTTTTCGATTTTTCTCCAGGGAGAAAAGCTCAAATTCGTGACAGCTAAAAATCTGTTTCTGCGCAGAAATCCAAATCTTGCATCAACTTTCAATAAAAGACTTTACTTAGCACAACAATGCAATAAAATAAAGATACAAAGGAGTTGCTACAGAAGTAAGCAACACCTTGTCTCTTGCTGAAAATAAAAATAATGAGTTGCCTCCAAAAGCGCTTTTCTTTAATGCCTTTTAGCTAGGCTTGAAAATTTTAATGATGCTCTCATATGTATAAGAGTTGAAAAACAAAAGGAGCACAAAAAGCAAATATCAAACACATTTAAGTCTAACCCACTTTCTATGCAAAGGAGTATTGTAACAAAGTAAATTATTGAAGCAAAGCAACTAGCATAGAAAGATAAAACAAGTGCAACTTCAAAAATTTGAACAAAAAGAGAGGAGACTTATATTATTGAGATATATGAATCCATGTCTCCTTCTCTCATAAAAACTTTCAGTAGCATCATTGATAAAATCCACAATATAACCATCACATGAAACATTCTTACCATGATCCATATACACAAAAGTATCTTTACTATCCACATAAGCATAAACAATATCATTAGTAATGGGAGTAGGATCATCATAAAGAATTTGAACATGATAGACAAGTTGTATATTAAAGGGATGGTTTTGGGTAATCCCTCCATAACTATGACAAGTTTCATGAGGATGATTGTAATTATAACCTATGTCATAATATTCTTTATAATAATTGTCAAAGACTGGAGGCATAGTATCATCATAAGCAATAGAATAGTTATCTTCCAAAGTGTGTTCATCCGTAAACATATTATCATTTTTACTAGAAGGAGATGTATCAAACATATAATCAGCAGTAGCAAAAGGATTTTCAAACACCTCATCCCCAAGCTTAGAGCTTTCTATATCATCATGGGCAGAAACATGGATAGTACTAATAGTATAGCAATTATTAACATCATCATTTTCAGAATTAGTGTCCCAGAGATCTTCAATATCAAAAGAAGTGTGCATTTCCCAATCATGATCACTAATATAAATAACAGGCATAGGTTCATCATCAAGTTCAGAATCATCGAATTCAGAATTATAAGTATCAATTGTAACAGGAGCAACAAGTTTGGGAGAAGATACCGTTTCCTCTCTCCTTTTACTCCTATTCTTCTTCCTCGTTCCCTTTTTCTTCTTCTTTTCCTCTTTAGGAGGGAGAGGCTTGAAAGGAAGCTTCTCCACATAACCTGGTTTAGTATTAGAGACAATAGAAGAAACTTGGGGGATTCCTCTCTTTCATTAATAAGAACAAAACACATATTAGTCCTGTCATATTTTGGTAAAGTCCATCTTTATAATATTTTGTATGTAAGTATTTGTGTGGCAATTATCAACACAATAAGATGACAAGCATGCAGGACACTATTTATATCAAAAGCACTCATATCTACCAAGAAGTTTTTCTTGATAACTCTTCACACCCCAAAAATAAAGTAAGTTCATCATGCTGATTAGGAGTGATCATGTCATCACAATATAAACTCGAAGTACTCATAGGATTCGAAATACTATCATCATAGCACGAGCATTGAAAATTTAAATGACCCACTTTATAGCAAAGTCACAAATAAAAGGATAGAGGTCACAAACTTTTTCACCAAGATCATGAAGAGCTCTGTTCCACGTTCTAGTTTTTTCATTCCTATGATGGATACAATATTCATCTTCGATTTGATTAATTCCACAAGGTCTATGCATTCCACAAAAATTAACATGCTTATAAGAAATAGTATTTTCAGAAGTTTGAGCATGTTTATTGCAATCATTAACAACAATTTCATTTTCCATGCAAGTGTCTTTGAAAGGTTCATGATACACGTCCCAATTTTCTTTAGGAACATTAATATGAGAAGCAAAGTTTCTAAAACAATCAACAATAATTTGAGAATCAAGACCATATTTAGCACTAAGCATTTGAAAACCAGCAATTTCAACGAAAGACTTAATGCATTCATATTCATAGTTTATACCTGATCCTTTACCTTTGTCGTTCTCCCAATCTTCAGTATTGCTTTGAATTCTTTCAAGAAGATCCCATCTAGCTTCAACCTTCTTACTTGTGAAAGAACCCTCTGAACATGCATCTAGATAATACTTGTAATGACCTGAAAGCCTTGCATAAAAATTATTAACAATTATTTTCTCAGGAAGCTCATGGTTAGGACATTTAAGTATCAATGTTTTCAGCCTTCCCCAAGCTTGAGCAATACTTTCTCCATCACGAGGCCAAAAATTTAAAATGTAATTCCTATCTAAATATAATTCATAAGGAGGATAAAATTTAGAGTAAAAGAGGTATTCAAGCTCCTTCCATTCCGAATGATGAGGATCATCTAGTAGCTCATACCACTCCCTTGCTTTGTCCTTAAGTGACAATGGAAATAATTTCTTCATGGCATTTTCTCTTGATAAACCTGCAACCTTAAACAACTCACAAAGTTCTGTAAGTTTCATCAAGTGATCACTTGGATGGATTGTTCCATCCCCTGCATAACGTTCATCCATAACCTTTCCAACAATTTCCATAGGTATTTCGAACGGAATACTTTCAGTAGGTGGATTTAGAACATCACAGGCATCATTCGAATTATCACTAGGAGACAAACTATTATCAGAGCAAATTTTCTCCTCTAAAGCTAGGGAACTAAAATGATCATTTTCATAAAACTAGCTTCCCCAAGCTTAGACTTTTCCATAGCATTAGCAATAATGGTGTTCAGAGAATTCATGCTAATAACATTGCTATCACTATTGTGCAAACAAGCCTCCATAGGTTTTTAATTTTCTCTTCAAAAGCATCATGTCCTAATTCAATATAAAGTTCATAAAGAACTCTATTTTTTGTTGTTGTCCATTAAGCCAAACTAGTGAAAATAAAAACAAGAAACAAAAAGAAATAATTGCAGAATCTAAAGGAGATACCTTCCAACACTTACCTCCCCGGCAACGGCGCCAGAAAATAGCTTGATGTCTACGCACGCTTCTATTCTTGTAGACAGTATTGGGCCTCCAAGAGCAAAGGTTTGTAGAACAGCAGCAAGTTGCCTTTAAGTGAATCACCCAAGGTTTATCGAACTCAGGGAGGTAGAGGTCAAAGGTATCCCTCTCAAGCAGCCCTGCAATTAAGATACAAGAAGTCTCTTGTGTCCCCAACACACCCAATACACTTGTCAGATGTATAGGTGCACTAGTTCGGCGAAGAGATGGTGAAATACAAGTAATATGGATGATTATAAGTGGTAATTGCAATCTGGAATAAAAATGGCAGCAAGCAAACATGTAGCAGAACTTGTTGTAAACGGTGTTTCAATGCTTAGAAACATGTTAGCACAACTGAACGCAAGTAAATGATACTCGGGATTATTCTCCTTCTTGATAACACAAGAGTACTACGTGTAGAGCTGCAAAAGCACTCCTCAAAGTCTGAGTAAACAAACACCACAATTCCCAAGAACAAGTCATGATAAATATCTAAATTATTCATAGAGTCACACACAAGTATCCACACTGTCACCTTGATACCGTGTTGTCACAATGACTCCGGGAACTAGATACAATCACTTGAGTAGCATAAACATTACATATGAATTCAGCGATACTAGCAATACTCATGATCACATAAAGATCACACCATGGAGAGAGAGAGATAAACCACATAGCTACCGGTAGAGCCCTCTGCCTCGGGGAGACTACTCACACATGGTCATGGTGAGCACACTTGATGGAGAGGTTGATGAAGAGGTGCAGCCCAGAGAGGAGACGGCGGCCCGCTGCAGCAACGGCGCGGCGGCGGCGACGCTGGAGATGGTGATGGAGTCGATGGAGTTGGCTCCGGGGGCACTTCCCCGTACCGGCGGCGTGCCGGAACAGAGACTTCTGTCCCCCGAAACTTGTCGTCGATGGCGGCGGCGCTGCGGAACTCTTCGTGGAATATGACAGGATTTTTTAGGGTTTCGCGTCGGGGAACTTATAGGCGAAGGGGCAGCGTCGGTGGAGTCCCGAGGAGCCCCCCTCACCTGTCGGCACACCTGTGGGCCCTGCCGCGCCAAGGGGTGAGGAGGCCACCTCGTGGCTCCTCTTCGTCTCTCCTTCGGACTCCGTGACGGTGTTGGAAAAATAGGGACTTGGCCTTTTGTTTCGTGCAATTCCGAGAATATTCGCAGAAGTAGTTTTCTGGAACCAAAAATAGCAGAAAACAGGAACTGGCACTTCGGCATCTTGTTAATAGGTTAGTCCCGGAAAATTCATAAAAATGATATAAAGTGTATATAAAACATGTAGCAATTGGTATAATATAAGCATGGAACATCAGAAATTATAGATACGTTGGAGACGTATCAGGCGGCGTGACGCAGGACGTCGTGGGGGGCCTCCCTCACTCACCGGCAATGGCGCGGCCGTGTCGGGCGGGAGGAGAGAGACGACGCAATTTTACAAAACCCCCCTTACTTCTTTTCCAATTTACAAGTAAGTCCTTTTTCTGTTTCTGCTTTTAAAACCAGTAGCACTTCAAGTATTTTATTGAGGCACTAAAACATTTTCGAAAAATCTGAAAATAATCATGTGGCCTCCCATAACATGTAGAAGCTCCACAAAAATTGGGGTTTCAAAATAAAATGTTTTGCACAACTTTTGTTTCTAGGGTTTGAATATGGCGTTTTTCTTAACTCCAAATTTATAATCCTTTAGAAATTTTAGAGCAAGTTCAAAATATTAATTTTGAACTCTTGAAACTTCCTTGACAAATATGGATTAGAACTCTTGGAACTTCCTTGAAAAATATGGATTAGAATTTGTATTTGTGTTTGTCAAAAGCAAGCACATTTGAATTGCAAGGATTGAATTTAGTTGGTGCCCTTGTTTTCATTTGTCTTAATTACTCTGTTTCAACTTGAACATTAAGAACAAATAATGCCATGATGCATGAATGAAATGCAAAAGTGAAAATTTGGTTCACATTTTAGGTTCACAAACTTGGGGCTATTACAAATTTGGCGAGTGTGGAGATGGTTGAGAAGCTTTCTCTCTCGACACGACCTCATCCTCGTCCATATTACATTCATTGGTTTAATGACAGCGGCAAAGTTAAGGTAACACGTACTGTGCGTGTGCATTTTACTATTGCTGCATATTCTGATTATGTTGAATGTGATGTTGTTCCGATGCAAGCATGTGCGCTTTTACTTGGTAGACCTTAGCAATATGATACGAATTCTATCCATCATGGTAGCACAAATCAATATTCTCTTGTTCATAATGATAAGCCAATTGTGTTGCTTCCTATGTCTCCTGAAAATATTTTACAAGATGATCTTGCTAGAGCTAGTAGAGCACATAATGAGAAGAAAAAACTGAGTGAAAATCAGATTGTTGCTAAAGACTTGATGCCCTCTAAAAATACTTCTAAATCTGATACGGAATATGCTAATGAAATTCGTTTGAAAAGTAATTGCATGCTTGCTAGCAAATCTGATATCTCTGATATTGATGTGAGTACTACCACATGCTATGCTATTATTTGCAAAGAGGTGTTGTTTTCTTTTGAGGACATGCCTTCTTCTTTGCCACCTGCGGTTGCTAACATTTTGCAGGAGTTCGTGGACGTGTTCCCACAAGATGTGCCTCCAGGATTGCCACCTATTCGGGGAATCGAGCATCAAATTGACTTAATTCCTGGAGCATCACTACCCAACCGTGCGCCTTATCGTACCAGCCCGGAGGAGACCAAGGAGATTCAGCACCAAATCCAAGTACTACTCGACAAAGGTCATATTCGTGAGTCCCTTAGCCCATGTGTTGTTCCTATTTTGGTCCCTAAGAAAGATGGTTCATCGCGCATGTGTACTGATTGTAGAGCTATCAATCATATTATTAATCGTTATCGGCATCCTATACCGTGTTTAGATGATATGCTTGATGAATTGAGTGGCTCTACCATGTTCTCTAAAGTTGATTTGCGTAGTGGTTATCACCAAATTCATATCAAAATTAGGGGATGAATGGAAAATAACGTTTAAAACTAAGTTCGGTTTATATGAGTGGTTAGTAATGCCTTTTGGTCTAACTAATGCGCCCAACACTTTCATGTGCTTAATGAACGAAGTTTTGCGTAGTTTTATTGACGTTTTGTGGTAGTTTACTTTGTTGATATCCTCATATATAGCACATCCTTAGAGGACCATTTGGATCATTTGCGTGTTGTTTTTACTGCTTTGCGCAATGCACGATTGTTTGGAAATATTGAGAAGTGCACCTTTTGCACGGATCGAGTTACTTTTCTTGGCTTTGTTGTTACAACACAGGGTATTGAAGTTGATCCAGCCAAGATTGAGGCAATTTCGAGTTGGCCGCAACCTACAAGGCTACAACGGTCACACAAGTGCGGAGTTTTCTTGGACTCGCAGGGTTTTATATGCGCTTTGTGAAAGATTTTGGATCCATTGCAGCGCCACTGAATGAACTTACAAAGAAAGATGTTCCCCTTGTTTGGGGCGATGCACAACACGAGGCTTTCATGTTACTGAAGGATAGGTTAACTCATGCTCCTTTATTGCAACTTCCTGATTTCAATAAGACTTTTGAACTTGAATGTGATGCTAGTGGTGTTGGTTTGGGAGGTGTGTTATTACAAGAGGGTAAACCTGTTGCACATTTTAGTGAAAAAATAAGTGGGCCAAGTCTGAGTTATTCTACTTATGATAAAGAATTATATGCGCTGGTTTGTACACTAGAAACTTGGCAACATTATTTATGGCCCAAAGAATTTGTTATACATTCTGATCATGAATCTTTGAAGCACATTCGTACTCAAGCTAAGTTGAATAAGCGTCATGCAAAGTGGGTTGAATTTATTGAATCTTTTCCTTATGTTATCAAACACAAAAAGGGTAAAGAGAATGTTATTGCTGGTGCTTTGTCACGCCGTTATACCATGCTATCTCAGCTTGATTTCAAGTTTTTTGGCTTGGAAACAATTAAGCAACAATATGAACATGATGCTGATTTAAAAAAGTGTTGCAACATTGTACAGAGGGCAAAACCTAGAAAAAATTCGTCCTCAATGATGGATTTGTATTCCGCGCTAACAAACTATGTGTTCCGGATAGCTCTATTCGTCTTTTGTTGTTGCAGGAGGCGCATGGAGGGGGGTTGATGGGTCTGTCGTGGGGCTACCCTTCGGCTATCCCACGGTGAAGGTACCTGGATCACGCCAAGACTATAAAAGCCCAAGGAAAGCCCAGCAAGGACATGTACGGCCCAAGTTAGTCGACTAGGTCATGAGGTTCATACCTATCCTGTAAGTGCCATTAGCACCGTTCACCCGAGACCTAGCCTACCATATAAAGGCTAGGAGGGTCCCTCGTTCTAGGGTACGCTCATAGCCGCCACCACAAACCCTAGCGAGATCGCCATCTCACCATTGTAGCCACAACTCGCCATCAATAACCAGACAAGCAGGAAGTAGGGTGTTATCCTCCGAGAGCCTGAACCTGGGTAAAACGCCTCGCTTGTCAGCCGTCGTGATCACCAGCGCTCAACTCTCTCCCCCTCAATCAACCCGGGGTGTATAACCCAGGGATTTGCCGAGTCCACACCTCGTCAATTGGCGCCGTCTGTGGGAAGAACGAGCGCTGGAATCATGGTCGCACCGGCTCCATCGACTTTGAAGACCGACGTCTGCATCACCAAGGAGCCAATCTGCTTCGGCTCCTTCGAGTACACCTTCCACCCGCCGGCCCACCGCTCGGTGTACGCCGATCTGCATGTAGGTATGTGCCTCACCTTCGGTACCATGCACTACTTTGTAGACAGCTGTGGAGTACTCAGATCCACGGTGATCGCACCATGCGCGGTGGCGGCACCCGCATCTGCCGCGATTGCGCCATCCGTGCCGCCGCCTGCTGCGGAGATCGCGCCCGCCGCGACTGTGGAGATCGCATCTTCGACTGCTGAGAAGATCGCATCTGCGTCGACTACATCGACCACTTCGACGACCACCGCGCAGATCGAGTCTACTCCGACTACCTCGATCGCGTCGTTGGCAAGACCAAGATCTGTATCAGCTTCGACTGTCGACCACACCTTCGCAGTTGACCAAGGTCACGCCGTCCTCGTCCGTGCCACTCGCATCTCCATCGACCCGCAAGGTCTTCACCGAGCCAACCACGCTCGCATCTACGTCGACGACATCGCTCATGCCCGCGGCAAAAATCGCGGAACTCCAAGAAAGAAGCCGCAGCAGCGACTGTGGTACCCACCACGTTGCGGCCATTTTCGACTCCGAGCACGGCTCGGACGAAGGAAGCAGCAGTGGCAGCGTCCATCCCGCTGCCCAGATCTACCCCGCGCAAGTCTTCATGATCGGCCAGAGGCCGCAGGGCAACGACGGTGAACCCGCATACCCACTGGAGGTGGTCATGCCGGACCAGGTGACGCGACTCACCATCACCCGCGACATGGCAATCAAAGCCCTGAAGCACGTCGAGGAAGGCACGTACCCTCCACCGGACGCACCCCGGGAGGACCTTATGGCGGTCCAGTACCTGCTACGGAAGGAAGGCGAACGACTCCGCGCAGAGAAGGCCGAGCTACTTCGACGCAAGGACGAGGCCGACGCGTCGAGCGCCAGGAGGGCCGCTTACTCGTTCACTGCCTCAACAGAGGTCTCACAAGGAGCAAGGCGCCACAGAGCCCGCGTGCCCTGATGACGGAGGCCGACCGCGCTAGAGTCACTCGCAACCTCGAGTCATCATACATAGAAGACGCAGACGGGATACCCATCCCCAAAACACCCGGAGCCGCACTCATGGCGGTCGAAACATACCTGCGGCTGACACAGCCGCCTGAGGGCGACTCGCGCGCTCTCCTCCACAAGCAGCAGATCATGTCTATCAAGACACTCGAAGACGCACTGATAAACAAGGCGCCAACGGAAAAAGCGCGAGAAGATCGAGATCGCCGCGACCGCGAGCCCGCAGCACTCGCAGCCCCGGCGGCAAGACAACTGCGACAGCCACAGCCAGGCGAAGACCTCCGCAACGTCATCACACAAAGGACGGTAGACCGCAGCCGCACCCAGCGGCCGGTCAGCACGTCCAACCTCGACTACGACCGCAACGACGGCGACTACGAGCCGTGCGGCGCCGCATGCTTCAGCTTCAACATACGCGACACAAGAATGCCCAAGGGCTTCAAGCTCACGGCAGAAGCAGTCAAGTACGACGGGAAGCAGGACCCGAGACTCTGGCTAGAAGACTACCTCATAGCCTGCAGCTGCCAGGGCGGTACTTCGACTACGGCCATGCAGTACATCCAGCTGATGCTCACGGGCTCTGCACGCGGGTGGCTCAACACTCAACCCAAGAACGCCTTCAGGACGTGGGACGAGTTCGCGGAGGCCTTCGTTAAATCCTTCCTGGGGACGTACTCGAGACCGACGACGTTCGTCGAGCTACAAGCATGCAAGCAAGGACGAGACGAGCCGCTCCGGTCATACATCCAGCGTTGGACCCTGCTCCGCAACACCATGGAGACCGCCTCGGAGGACCGAGTGATGGATGCCTTCATGCACGGCGTCTCCCGCCGCGACCTCCGCGAGGAGTTTGGTAGGCTCCGGCCGAAAAAATGATCGAGGTCATGAAGATAGCAAACCAGTGGGCAGACGGAGAGGACTCGGTCCGCAATAGTTCACACTACTCCCGAAGGACGAAGCCGGACCAAGCAACTGGCGAGAAGGACGCCACAAGAAGAAGCCGCGTTACAACGGCAACGACTCAATCGAGCTAGTAGCGGCGGGATTCCAAACCCCCCGTGAGGATGAAGCGCGCGACAGCAGTCGCCAGTATAGCCACACACAGTACAGTCGAAGCGGCGGTGACCAGAGTCGCCAATACAGCCAGGGGCAGTACAACCGAAGCGGCGGCAGCAGCTACCGCAGCGACGGAGGCCATAAACGCGAGTGGCAGAAACGCACACTAAGCCCAGCGGAAGAGCTGGAACAACCCTGCAGACACCACATGTTCAGGAACCCGGAAACGGGCAAGTGGGGATCCAACCACCTGTTGAAGGACTGTCGAAAGGCACGCAATATATGAAGCCATGCAGAAGATAGTCACTCCAGCACCCGCAGCACAGCCACCGCGCAACTGGCCATCCAGGCAGCACCCCCACCCGCAGTCGCTAATCCAGCACAGGCTGCGGGAGCCTTCCTGCAGCAGCAGCAGCAGCAAGAAGCCCCACCGTGGTCCAGACGCATATCCAGCGGCACGCGGACAACTCAACATGATACAGAAGGGACGCCCCTCAAACAGGGCTCAGAAGCTCATCACCGCCAAGTCTTCCAAGCCATCACCTGTCCACCCGCGGTACCAGACTACCTGAGAGGATCAGAAACACCAATCACCTTCTCCAGAGCAGATCACCCGCCTGCAGTACCACGACCCGGGCACGCCGCTCTGGTAGTCGAAGCTCTGATCGGAGATTACACCCTGAAAAAGGTGTTCATGGACGGAGGCAGTGGCATTAACATCATCTTTGCCGACACCCTCAGAAGGATAAACAGGCCAACGACGGACTTGGCGGCATCAGAGACCACCTTCCATGGCATAGTACCAGGGCAAGCAGTCACGCCCATGGGAACGATCACACTCGACGTCATCTTCGGCACACCCGAAAACTTCAAGAGGGAGTCGATCGACTTCGAGGTAGTCGACTGGAAGTCGCAGTACCACGCGATACTCGGGCGCCCAACCTTTGCCAGATTCATGGCGATACCTCACTACGCCTACCTCATGCTCAAGATGCCTGGACCCAAGGGCGTCATCACGGTGCACGGCGACTTCGACCGCTCCAACAGCTGCGACCGCGAGTTCAGCAAGATCTCCGAATTCTTCGGAGTCGAAGAGCACTTCGAGGCAATGGCAGTCGACAACGACAAGACCATCTTCCCAGCCCGCAAGAAACCAGCCAAGGACGCTGCCTTCAACGCGGCTGACGACACAACGACCCATCAGGTCCACCCGACTGACGCCAGCAAGACGGTCAAAGTATCGTCGAGTCTGACTCCCGCATAGGAAGGCGCGCTCGTCGAGTTTCTACGTGAGAACTGGAGAATCTTCGCATGGCAACCCTCTGACATGCCAGGAATACCCAGGAACCTCGCCGAGCACTCCTTAAAGGTCCACAAGGACGCCAGACCCGTCAAACAGGCCATGCGACGCTTTTCCGGGCCCAAGCGAGACGAAATCAGCAGAGAAATCGATCGACTGCTGAATGCCAAGTTCATCCGAGAGATCAAGGACTCGGACTGGGTCGCCAACCCAGTCCTGGTGGAGAAGAAGAAGACGAAGAAACTCCGCATGTGCGTCGACTTCACCCCTCAACAAATGCTGCCCCAAGGACCATTTCCCGCTCCCGCGGATAGATCAGATCATCGACTCGACTGCAGGCTGCGAACGCCTGTCCTTCCTGGACGCCTACTCAGGTTACCAGCAGATCAGACTGAACGTCGACGATGAGGAAAGACAGCATTCATCACACCCGACGGCGTTTTCTGCTACCAGACGATGCCCTTCGGGTTGAAGAACGCTGGTGCCACGTACCAGCGCACAATGCAAGCATGCCTCAAAGGGCTCATCGGGCAGATCGTCCAAGTCTACGTCGACGACATCGTCGTCACCACCCGCAAGGAGGACACCCTCATCGCCGACCTCCGCAAGGTCTTCGCCGCCCTCGACGAGTACCAGATCAAGCTGAACCCAGACAAGTGCGTCTTCGGCGTGCCAGCCGGAGAACTGCTTGGGTACCTCGTCTCTGCAAGAGGAATCGAAGCAACCCTGAGAAGGTGCAAAACATACTCGCAATGCCAGCACCAACCAAGCTCCACGAGGTGCAACGCCTAGCCGGCCGAGTCGCAGCTCTCAGCCGGTTCATAAGTAAGTTGGGGAGAAGGCCCTGCCTTCTACCAACTGATGAAAAAGACAGACAAGTTCGAGTGGACAGAGAAGCGCAAGTCGCGTTCGACCAACTCAAGAAAACACTCACGACTTCCCCAGTACTGGTGGCTCCACTGGAAACGAGCCGCTATACCTCTACGTGTCAGCCACAAACAGGGTGGTCAGCACGGTACTCGTAGTCGAACGAGAAGAAGAAGGGCACAGCCACCCTGTCCAGCGACCGTCTACTACCTCAGCGAGGTGTTGACCCTGTCCAAGCAGCGCTACCCGCACTACCAGAAGCTGGCCTACGGAGTTTTCATGACTTCAAGGAAAGTAATCCATTACTTCTCCGAGCACCCGATCACGGTGGTAAGCTCCTCCGGGCTCTCCGACATCCTGACCAACCAATGCGCGACAGGACGAGTCGCTAAGTGGGTCGTCGAGCTAGGACCCTGGGGGCTGAAATACGCTCACCCGAAGTCAATCAAGGCCCAAGTGCTCCCAGAATTCACCACCGAGTGGATAGAGCCCAGCTGCCAGATGTCCCCGACCTGTCCAACGCATGGACAATGTACTTCGACGGCTCCAAAAAGTTCAGATCAGCCGGGGCAGGAGTCATCCTCATTCCCCCAAAGGCGACAAGCTGAAGTACGTGCTACAGATGGACTTCCCAACACCCTCCAACAACGAGGCTGAGTACGAAGCCCTAATCCATGGCATGCGAATGGCCAAGAACTGCGGCGCCACTCACCTCATGATCTACGGCGACTCCTACCTCGTCGTGCAGCAAACCATGAAGGCCTGTGACGCCATCGCCGACAACATGATCGCCTACAGAGACCTGTACAACCAGCTGGAGGGCACCTTCGACGGCTGCGAGTTGCGGCACATCGGCCGCGAAAGCAACGAGGAAGCCGACGCCCTCGCCAACCTGGGCTCAGACAAGGCGCAGGTGCCACCTGGCGTCTTCCTTGAGCGCATCACGCAGCGGTCTGTCAAACTTCGACCCACGCCCGGATCCTCCACACCATCAACGAGCACCGCCGACCCGCCAGGCAAAGAGAAGGAGCCAATGGAGGTTCTGCTAATCGAGCCCACCTGGACGAGCCCATATCTGGCGTACATGCTGCACCAGAGACTGCCAGTCAACTCAGTCGAAGCCAAGCGCATTATTCGCCGCTCGAAAGGCTTCACCATCATCAAGGGGGAGCTATACAAGCGAAGCATCTCAGGAGTCCTGCAAAGGTGCGTTGATCCAGTCGACGGTCAAGCCATCCTGCTCGAAATTCATACAGGCACCTGCGGGCATCACGCCAGCAGTCGTGCCTTGGTAGCCAAAGCCCTGCGAGCCGGGTTCTACTGGCCCACCGCAATGCAAGATGCCGAAGAACTCGTGAAGAAGTGTCTCGGCTGCCAGGAGTTCGCCAACAAGCCGCACGCGCCAGCATCGGCACTGAAGACCATACCACTCGCCTGGCCCTTCGCTCAGTGGGGGCTCGACATGGTGGGTCCACTCAAGAAATCCTCGCCAGGGGGCACACTCACCTCCTGGTAGCAGTCGACAAGTTCACCAAATGGATCGAAGCCGTGCCCATCACAAGTTCGACTGCATCCTCAGCAGTTAACTTCATCAGGTCCATCATCTTCAGGTTCGGGGTGCCGAACAGCATCATCACCGACAACGGCACGAACTTCACAGCCGAAGAATTCAAGGACTTCTGCTCCGAACAAGGCATCAAGCTCAACTACGCATCAGTCTCGCACCCGCAATCCAATGGGCAAGTCTGCAAAGGCATCAAGAAGCGCCTGCGAGTACCATTGAGGCGCGCTGCAGGCGCCTGGGTCGAAGAGCTGCCATCTGTGCTTTGGAGTCTACGCACCACACCAAACAGATCAACCCAGTACACGCCATTCTTCATGGTTTATGGTGCAGAGGCGGTCATGCCCTGCGACATCAAGTTCGACGCACCTCGAGTGGTGGCCTACGACGAGTCTGACGCAGAAGAAGCACTCGAGGATGACATGGACACCCTGGACGAAGCACGCGACATCGCCCTCACCCGCTCAGCCGTGTACCAGCAGGACCTGCGCAACTACCACGGACGGCGACTGCGGCCAAGAGCTTTCGTTCCAGGCGACCTGGTCCTTCGCCTCAAGCAGAAGAAGGTGCACAAGCTCGCCTCCCCATGGGAGGGCCCATACATTGTGACAGAAGCAATCGGCGGAGGAGCTTACCGCCTGAAGGACTCGAAGACAGGAACAGTCTGCCACAACCCATGGAATGTTGCGCAGCTGCGACGCTTCTACGCCTAGTCGACTCCCCTGTTGTAACAAAGCATACATGTCAAGGCGGCAGGTTTCAGACGCACTCTTTCCCTTACCAGGGTACCTGAGGGGACTGGAAGGGTTTTAATGAGGCGGCCTGCTCGCAAAAATCAATGAAGTGATTTGTGGAACAAGCTCTCCCCTTTACTTTTTCAGTCAAAAAGCAACATAAACCTAGGCCGCCACCCGACGCACTCGGGGGCTGCGCCGTACAGGTTCAACTCAAAATCCTTGGCCGCCACCCGAAGCACTCGGGGGCTGCGCCGTACAGGTCTAAGTCAAACCTAGGCCGCCACCCGATGCACTCGGGGGCTGCGCCATACAGGTTCAACTCGAAATCCTTGGCCGCCACCCGAAGCACTCGGGGGCTGCGCCGTACAGGTCTAAGTCAAAACCTAGGCCCCACCCGACACTCGGGGGCTGCGCCGTACAGGTTCAACTCGAAATCCTTGGCCGCCACCCGAAGCACTCGGGGGCTGCGCGTACAGGTCTAAGTCCAAACCTAGGCCGCCACCCGATGCACTCGGGGGCTGCGCCGCACAGGTTCAACTCGAAATCCTTGGCCGCCACCCGAAGCACTCGGGGGCTGCGCCGTACAGGTCTAAGTCAAACCTAGGCCCCACCCGACACTCGGGGGCTGCGCCGTACAGGTTCAACTCGAAATCCTTGGCCGCCACCCGAAGCACTCGGGGGCTGCGCCGTACAGGTCTAAGTCCAAACCTAGGCCGCCACCCGATGCACTCGGGGGCTGCGCCGCACAGGTTCAACTCGAAATCCTAGGTCGCCACCCGAAGCACTCGGGGGCTGCACCGCACAGGTCTAAGTCCAAACCTAGGCCGCCACTCGACGCACTCGGGGCTGCGCCGCACAGGTTCAACTCGAAATCCTAGGTCGCCACCCGAAGCACTCGGGGGCTGCACCGCACAGGTCTAAGTCCAAACCTAGGCCGCCACTCGACGCACTCGAGGGCTGCGCCCTACGGGTTCGACTCTCAAAGTCCTAGGCCACACCCGATCCGCTGGGGTTGCGCCACACAGGTTTACTGAAGTCTACAAGATACAATTTACTCACTCGGGGGCTACCCCCACCTCGGCATACATACACTCATATTTCCACTTTGAAAAAATTGCTTTTACAAGCTAACGCTGTGCAACAGTATACTACTCTTATTCTACAGGCTCGCCCTTTGGCGCATCGAGTGGCCCTACGAGGTGCTCACTAAAGCTCTGGACCTGTTGGATCATCTGCGCGCAGCCGCAAGAGTATCGGCATAGTCACCCTCTCCAGGCAAGCCGTCAAGCACCTTGTATAGCGGGAGATTAGGCCGGTGCATTCGAACGTACGCCAGCGCCACGTTCGCCCCGGCAACAAGTTGAGTGCGCACGACTTCCTTCAACGCACTGCCTTCACGGAACCTCTCCAGAAGCGCAGTCAGTCCATTCGGCTGCTCGTTGTGAGGAAAGTACACCTTGTTGATCTGCCAGTTTTTCTGCAACCTTCCAAGAGCACAGCAGCCCGCCAGGTGCGATCCAGCATTCGTGCCAGTACACTACCTCTGGATCTGTTCGACCAAAACTGGCGCGCTTCGGGTGAGTCACCGGCGGCCTCTTTCTCTACTCGCTCGTCCACTCGAAGCTGCTCAGCCTTCCAATCAGAGTTCACATCTGCATCAAGGCCAAGCATTAAGCATAGCAGGAAGACACAAGCCGAGGCAAAAACGCTAGAAGGCCAACCTTGCAGCTGTCGACTGATCAAGTCCATCTCGCCAAGCAGAAACTCTTCGCGCTGGGAGAACGGCGCAACGGGCCGCGACCTCAATCGCTCCAGCTCCAACTCAGCACTCTTCAGCTTCGACTCAAGCTCCAACACCTTGTTCCTCATGAAGGTGATCACTCTCTGGTCATTTACGCTTCGCACAGGAGCTGGAGGAGCTTGACGGCGGCGACGAGTAGGCGCAGCCGAAATGGTGTCCTCCTCATCGTCCGCGCCAGTCGTTCCAGCAACATCAGGAGCTTCGCCCATATCAGACTGCCAAGAATTGACAGCGTCAAGCCAGGAAAAGAATCAACATAATTCATCCAAGCCAGATATCAAAAGAGACTCGGCGACTGCAACCGAGGGAGCGAATTCACATTTCATCATCAGCATGTTCACTCGCACAATATAAAGTGCATTACAGACTCAGGCCCAAAAGCAGAAGCATAGTCCTAAAAGGAAAAAGTCTACACTACAGACTCCGACTGGGACCGGCTCTTCCTAGCGGCAGCCAACTCGGTCATCTTAGCAATCCTCTTCTCGAAGGTGGAGACAAGCTTCACGGCCAACTGGCTCGCCTGCATTTTCACCCCGCTAAGGGACGCGGTCTTGCCATCAGGCTTTCGAGGGAAGTCGCTGACAACCTTCTCAAAATCGCCTACGACTTGGTGACCAAGAAGCAGCTGGAAAGTGAGCTCTGAGCCGCGTACCGTCTGCGCGCGCGTGAAGTCCGCCAGGACATTCGAATTGCCTTCGAATGGAGCCGCGAGTGCGTCAACAGCAACTGGTGGCGGCTTGTTGGGGAAAGATATTCCGGTGCACAGTCGCTAAGGCCTCCGTCGACTTCTGCAGTGCCGCCGTCGACTGCTGCAGCGCTGCCGATGCATACGCGCAGACGCGGTCGACGAAGCCAACAGCCTCCGCCAAGCCGACACTCTCGCTGGAAGTTCCTTCTGGAGGAGCACCTCCGCAAGTCTCTGATCAAAAGAAATCCACACCCGTAAGACGTCAGAGGTCGAAAAAAGGCAAAGTAGGCACTGAGCCGAAATACTTACTTCCAACCACATCTGCGAGTGCGAGCAAGCGGTCGACCTGGGTCTTCTCCAGGTCATCCCGAGCTTGTTCACGCTCTTGGGCTTCACCCAGCGACTTCTCCAGCTCCGCGACCCGCGTCTTCATGTTCTCTTTCTCGCCTACACACCAATGGAGCAAAGTTAGCAATAAAAGGCAGTCGACGCGCCCCTCGAGCACAAGGGTTCACACTCACTATTCGCCTGCTCCAGAGCAGCGCGGAGTTGATCCCTCTCTTGCTCCATGCGAACGAAGGCTGCGGCTCCCTCCACCTGCTGGCGATAAAATGGCTGCGGGAAACACAAGACATCAATCTGCGCCCGACTATTCTAGTCACGCACATCTTCGGGGGCTACTCCCATCGGGAGCGCTGTTGCGCACCCGATACAGATTTTGCAGAACGAGTCAAAGGACACTTACATGCTCAAGCAGCCCAGCGTCAGCCGGAGTCGCATCAGCAGTTTTCTCCGGCACGGAGGAGGTCGAAGTCCTCAAGGCCAACGCGTCACCCGCCTGAGCCTCTTCTCCGGTCGCCTTCGCAGTTTGCTCAATCATGGGAGCAGAAGTGTACTCCATCTCACGAGGGGAAACAATAGCGCCAGTACGGTCGCTGTGACAAGAAAACTCAATTCAAGGACCCGCAAGCGAAGAAGCACACTCGACAACAACAAGCACTGGTTATGCGACTAACCTGACGACATCAACATCATCTTCACTTCCCAGGGAGACGGAGGCCATCCTCGCGAACTCTGTTGGCGGTGCAGAGCCGAGTGGAGGCACGACCAAAGGATCAGCAAGGTCACTCGGATGCCTAGCGCCCGAAGAGGACTCGCTCGTCTCTTCCTCGTTCACACCCGCCTCCTTCACAGGCGACGAGGCAGAACCAGAGTCGCCACTCTTTCGCCTCTGCCGCTTCCGCAGCGGCTCCTCATCTTCATCATCCTCCTCCAACTCTTCACTCAGAGAGGTGGCGGAGGGAACTTCATCGTCATCAACCTCGTCTTCAGGGAACTCGGCCTCTTCATGAGGTCCATTCTCCATCAACGGAGGAAGACTGAGATAGCCCGAACGACCCTGTCAGCGAGTGAAGCATTTGAGTCAAGCAAAAGGATTCGACAGAAGAAGATGCAAGACAAACAAAGCAAACGAAGCTCACCTCAGGCACAGGATTATTAGGCCCATATGGCTCGACTGGGCACTTGACATTGCACGGGTCAGCGGCTCGGAGACTAGTGATGCTCCTCACCTTCGACTCGACTGCGTCATCATCAAGCTCATTGCCAGCATCCTCACGCGCCCACATCGGGTGGACGCGACTCCGCAGCGGCTGCACCCGAAGCCTGAAGAAGGTGGCGATGAGGTGAATTCCACCCATCTCGCGCCCGAGGCTCTTCAGAAGGCCACGAAGTAGCGTCAGCAAGGGCTGAGTCGCCTCCCTGTCCTCCTTCGACAGCGGGTGCGCCCACGCGTTTGTCTTCCGCAACTCGCGATCAGCCGCGAATTCAGGAAGCCCTGCTTGGTCGCACCTGATGTAGAACCACTTCTTCCGCCAGCCCTGGACGGAGTCGGACTTCTTCATCTGGAAGTAGGAGGTGTCGCCACGCACCTGGATGCCGAAGCCGCCGACTGGGTACACCTGCCTGCTCTTCCCCACGTTCCTCCTCACGAGGAATAGCGACTTCCACAGCAGCCAGTTGGGTGCGATTCCCAGGAAGTACTCGCAGAGCACGAAATAGCTCGCGATGCTCAAGACGCTATTGGGAGTCAGATCGTGGATCTGAATCCCATAAGCATACAAGAGACCACGGACGAAATCGTGGAGGGGGAACCCGAAACCCCGCGGAAGGAAATCCACGAAGCAAACGCGTTCCCCCTCGCGAGGGGAGGGGAATACCTCTTTCCCAGGAGTGCGCACCGTCGCCTGGTCTGCCGGCGGCAGCAGTCCCTGCGCGCGGAGGGCCTCGAGGTCGGCCTTCTTCACCGGCGATTTGACCCAGTCGCCGTCGGGCTTCTTCATCACGCTCGCCTCGGCGGCGGCGACGGCGCCAGCACCATGCTTCCCCTCTTCATCACGGCCTTGCTCATGGAGGGCGGAGGAAAGAAACTGGCAGAAAAGAGCAACAATGGCGGAGAGAGCGCAGCGGAAACGAGGGCAGAATGGGATGGAATGAACTGTTCGCCGCCGCGGTGAAAAGTATATACCGCGTGGCCAGTTAATCCAGGCCGTCCTCAGCGAAACCGCACTCCACAACGTCATCTGGCCGTCCACGTGTCGCGCGGAGATAGCAACCGTCGACGGCCACGCCGCCCACTACGCACGGGAATCAAGGCGCCATCATCACACCGCGAAATTTTCGCGCCCAACGGTCAGTACAAAGCGGCAACCGCTATCTCCAGTCAATACTGACAGTGGGACCACACTGTCACGTCCCATCGGACACAGAGTGCGCCAAAAACGTCAGCGCTGACGTCAACCGCGAAGGCATAGGAAGTAAGCCAATAGGCTGATTGAGAACTCGAACAGTTCATTCGAGTGCAAGAAGATTCAGTAAGCTCCAAGAGCTGAACAAACTTGTACAGTAAGCCAAACCGGCCGAATACAGAGTAAGTCACGCAAAGCCAGGCGCGACTCCAACAAGTCGAGTCCCTTCTTTACTCCCATCGGGAGTGGGCTTTTCGACTGAAGAAAAAATGAGTTTAACCTCAATTGCAAGCAATTCAGCTTAATCTCGGGGGCTACTCCCATCGGGAGCGCTGTTCGCGCTCCCGAGTGACTCAGAATAACAGCAGTCGAAAAGTCACCGACTAAGGCTGTACACACAGTATCTCACCCAACAGTCGACGGTTCGACTAAGGAATCCTCCATAAGCCCTGGACGGCCGGAGTCGACTAATTTTACTTGTTCCTTTCAGGAACCCGATGGCGTGCCCAGGAGGAAGGAGTCCTTTACCCGACTCTATGATTCGACTAAGCACTCGGGGGCTCCTGTCGTGGGGTCACTCTTCGACTACCCCACGGTGGGGATACCTGGGTCACGCCAAGCCTGTTAGCCTTATGACGAGGGCCCAAGGAAGTCCCAAGGACGACGTGCGGCCCAAGATAGTCGACGTTAGGTCATGAGACTCCAGCCATGCTTGTAAGCGCCATCGGCACCGTTCACCTGAGACCTAGCCTACCATATAAAGGCTAGGAGGGCCCTTCGTCTAGGGTACGCTCATAGCCACCACACCAACCCTAGCGAGATTGCCATCTCGCCATTGTAGTCACAACTCGCCATTCAATACCAGACAAGCAGGAAGTAGGGTATTATCCTCCGGGAGCCTGAACCTGGGTAAACGCCTTGCTTGTCAGCCGTCGTGATCACCAGCGCTCATCTCTCTCCCCTTCAATCAACCCGGGGTACATACCCAGGGATTTGCCGAGTCCACCCCTCGTCGGGAGGTGTCTTATACTCTATACGTACATGATGCAAGAACTTGCTTAGTTCGTGAATACTTATTCTTCAGTTTTACTTCGTTCATGTAGAGTGGTGAGTCGATGTATACTATGATGAAGTGCATGGCTTAGCAGATGTAGTAAGTTACTCTCTTTGGTGTCTTGTTTTATTGGATATTGGAAAATATGATCGATTGCAAATGACTGACTTTTTCCTTCTCTGTCACTTTAGTTTGCATTATACCCTGTGTTAGTTTGCATTATACCCTATGTTCAGTGAAAATCTGGTTCTGATGTTCCTCGCCTCATGAAACACTAGATATTTATGCCTTTATCCGAAATAATGGCATCCGTGCAATGGTTATGTTACACTAAGTCGCTAGAAAGATGTTATGTTTTAATCATGCTCATTTTGTGCAGACTATCGTTAGTATATTATTTTTTAGGGCCTCTACAACCATGGTGAAAATCGAAGCCTTCCATATTATTAGTAGGGTGGAGAAAGAAACATATTGTTCTTCTTGTGAGTTGCAAGTGGAAATTGGAAGGCGACCTGCAAGGAGTAGGGAGACGAAAAACGTCTACATATGAGGGGGAGGAAAGGGGAGTGATGATTGCAAAAACATGGCATATTTGGGGAGTAAGATGAGTTGTGTTTTCCGAATTCTGTAACATAACACTGCAATCAAAATAGTTTCGGGAAACGAAGTCAATCGCGATGATTGCAAAAACATGGCATATTTGGGGAATTTATAAAACTAATTGATCTTTTGATTGCATCTTTCTATTTATTTTGGTACTTCCCACATTGAGGTGAAGGCTATGACAAGTTTTCTTTACAGAAGAAAAGAGACAATCTCGTGATGATTGCAAAAACATGGCATATTTGGGGAATTTATAAAACTAATTGATCTTTTGATTGCATCTTTCTATTTATTTTTGGTACTTCCCACATTGAGGTGAAGGCTATGACAAGTTTTCTTTACAGAAGAAAAGAGACAATCAGAGGGAGATGGCTCGACGACACGAGTAAGTGTCATGACTGAGGCGAAGCATAATGTCCCTAACAACGTCACACAAACATTGCTGTGGCTATGTATATAAAAGCTATTGTTTGGTTCTTGCTTTTTATGCATACAACGTAGAATTATAGGTCTTTTATTGACAGTTTGATCAAAATATAGTCTTGTTGTTTTTCTGGAAACTATGTGGCTATCTTTTTCTCTATATGTATATTTTCATGTGCGTTATATTTACATGTACATCATATATAAAGTGACTCCGTAGCAACGCACGGGCATTCAACTAGTATCAATAATAGCCGATGGGGATGGCTTTGAGATACACGTGGTTTTTATTCAGGCTAAAAACGAGCGTAACGCGGAGGCTAGAGGAATCGAATCGTACCTGTGTCCCTGACGCATGTAGGTGTGTAGACTGCTGGTAGACGAGAATCGAATCGTACCTGTCCCTGACGCGTCTACACTGCTAAGTGAACGATATCCCTAGTGCTGGTTGTAATTGTCTAGGACACGTGCAAAGCTACGGCTGCGTGTGCATGTACCCCTCATGGTAGCAAATTATTTTCGATGTTTTGTTTATACACATGTGTATCTGTACAACATGATCTGGTATTGCAGCATCGGCTGCCAAATGCGAGGCCCTGTTGCCGGCTGCACGACGGAGTAGCTTGAACGGTAAAGCCATCTTGAGTTCTTGATGTGGACTCGGTAAGAGCGTCTCCACCTGTTCCCTAATCGCCTGAGATACAGCTCTAGAAATTTGAGAACTCGTAAAATGACCCAGATTATGTAAATTATTGTTTTCCTTTGGCAAAAGTAAGAAAATGTGGTATTTGAACAGGGCAATTCATTCATCATTGTTCTCACGTTCACATTACGGATTTCCCTGGCAAAAATAAACGTACCATTTCACAACGTGCAAGCTTTGGCTCTTACAAGTTCGCCAACGAACCGCGAGGGGGCAAAGGCAGTACGCCTTCCTTCTTGGCCATTTCATACAAAGCTATGGCAGAGAGTACCTTGGCGTCAGCCGTAGAACGCCAGAGCTGGTCATACGGAACCACCCGCAGCTTGATAAGCTCACCGTGGTCCCGCAGGCCGGTTTCCTTCCCTTGGAGAGCCTTGATGGTCTCCTCGTCGGCATGTCCCCTGTATAGAAATAGACCGATCTCTTCATCGCAGCCGCCCTTGTAAAACAGAACCAGTCAAGGTATTGCTTAACAAAGAGCATGTGTAAGTGCTACCAAACTAAAAAAAAAGAGGAGCAAACATAAGGTTTCAAACAAGGTCCCAAATTCCGCACAGATCCAAAAACATTTGTTTCTGAGTTTCTGGTGCCAAAAGGTCCACCTTTATATAATTGTTGTAGAGAATCACATGTAGAAAATGTATCCTTAGAAATCTAGTTCCCAGCACTGTATGGGATTGTTGTAAGATTGCTATGAGATACTCTGTGCCACATGCCCTAGCAAGATAACAGGCTCACTGAGCCACAAAGTTATTGCCAAATTGAACTCTTTTTTTGCTTCGCAGGAAACCATTATTATTTTTAGCTTTCTTAAGAATGCGGTTATCACGAAACCATGATCAGCCATCATCAGGCTGCTGATTGCACTTGAGCCAAAAACATTTTTTGAAGGTAAACCTTTAGCTAAATTAAGTAAAACTGGTTATTATAAACTTTTCTAGGAGGAAAAGTATGGCAGATTGGTAAAGTGAATAAAATGCTGGTCAATTACCGGAGAAGGAAACATTTTGCATCCAGTTGGGTGCGATTCCCAGGAAACACTCGCAGAGCACGAAATAGCTCGCTATGCTCAAGACGCTATTGGGAGTCAAGTCGTGGATCTGAATCCCATAAGCATACAAGAGACCACGGACAAAATCGTGGAGGGGAACCCGAAACCCCGCGGAAGGAAATCCACGAAGCAAACGCGTTCCCCCTCGCGAGGGGAGGGGAATACCTCTTTCCCAAGAGCGCGCACCGTCGCTTGGTCTACCGGCGGCAGCAGCCCCTGCGCGCGGAGGGCCTCGAGGTCGGCCTTCTTCACCGACGATTTGACCCAGTCGCCGTCGGGCTTCTTCATCATGCTTGCCTCGGCGGCGGCGACGGCGCCAGAACCAGGCTTCCCCCTCTTCACCACGACCTTGCTCATGGTAGGGGGAGAAGGAGCAGAGAGCATGCAGCGCAACAATGGCGGCACAGAAGCAGTGGAGACGATGACAGAATGGGGATGGATGAACTGTTCACCGCTGCGGTGAAAATTATATACCGCGCGGTCAGTCAATCCTGGCCGTCCTGCTGCAACCACTCTCCGCAACAGCGTCTGACCGTCCACGTGTCGCGCGGAGAGGGCAACCGTCGCCGGCTACGCCGCCCACTACGCACAGGAATTAAGGCACCATCATCACACCGCGAAATTTTCGCGCCCAACGGTCAGAAAAAAGCGGCAACCGCTGTCTCCAGTCAATACTGACAGTGGGACCGCACTGTCACGTCCCATCGGACACAGAGTGTGTCAAAAACGTCAACACTGACGTCAACCACGAAGGCGTAGGAAGTAAGCCAACGGGCTGATGGAAAACTCGAACAGTTCATTCGAGTGCAAGAAGATTCAGTAAGCTCTCAGAGCTGAATAAGTTCGTACAGTAAGCCAACGAGCCGATTGAGAACTCGAACATTTCATTCGAGTGCAAGAGCATCCAGTAAGCTCCAAGTGCTGAACAAACTCGTACAGTAAGCCAAACCGGCCGAATACACAGTAAGTCACACAAAGCCGGTCGCGACTCCAAGTCGAGTCCCCTCTTTACTCCCATCGGGAGCAGGCTTTTCGACTGAAGAAAATTTGAGTTTAACCTCAATTGCAAGCAATTCAGCTTAATCTCGGGGGCTACTCCCATCGGGAGCGCTGTTCGCGCTCCCGAGTGACTCAGAACAATAGAAGTCGAAAAATCACCGACTAAGGCCATACTCACAGTATCTAACCCTGCAGTCGACAGTTCGACTAAGGAGTCCTCCGTGAGCCCTGAACGGCCGGAGTCGACTAATTTTACTTGTCCCTTTTAGGAACTCGAAGGCGTGCCCAGGCGAAAGGAGTTCTTTGCCCGACTCTACGATTCGACCAAGCACTCGGGGGCTCCTGTCGTGGGGCTACCCTTCGGCTATCCCACGGTAAAGGTACCTGGGTCACGCCAAGACTATAAAAGTCCAAGGAAAGCTCAGCAAGGACACGTACGGCCCAAGTTAGTCGACTAGGTCATGAGGTTCATACCTATCCTGTAAGTGCCATCAACACCGTTCACCCGAGACCTAGCCTACCATATAAAGGCTAGGAGGGTCCCTCGTTCTAGGGTACGCTCATAGCCGCCACCACAAACCCTAGCGAGATCGCCATCTCACCATTGTAGCCACAACTCGCCATCAATAACCAGACATGCAGGAAGTAGGGTGTTATCCTCGGGAGCCTGACCCTGGGTAAAACGCCTCGCTTGTCAGCCGTCGTGATCACCAACGCTCAACTCTCCCCCTCAATCAGCCCGGGGTGTATAACCCAGGGATTTGCCGAGTCCACACCTCGTCAGGGTCACTTTGGAGTAAAGAAGATGGAGGACATGCTGGCTACACACTTCTTTTGACCACGGATGCGTAGGGATGTTGAGAGATGCGTTGCTCGCTGCACTACATGTCAAAAAGCTAAGTCACGCTTTAATCCACATGGTTTATATATGCCTCTTCCTGTTCCTAGTGTTCCTTGGGAGGATATTTCGATGGACTTTGTTTTGGGATTGCCTCGTACACAAAAGGGAAGAGATAGTATTTTTGTTGTTGTGGATCGTTTTTCTAAGATGGCACATTTTATCCCATGTCACAAGAGTGATGCTGCTGCACATGTTGCTGATTTATTCTTTCGTGAAATTGTTCGTTTGCATGGTGTGCCAAATACTATTGTCTCCGATCGTGATACTAAGTTTCTTAGTCATTTTTGGAGATGTTTATGGGCTAAGTTGGGGACTAAATTACTGTTTAGTACTACATGTCATCCCCAAACTGATGGACAAACTGAAGTTGTGAATAGAACTTTGTCTACCATGTTGAGGGCTGTTTTAAAACAGAATTTAAAATTGTGGGAAGAGTGTTTATCTCATATTGAGTTTGCTTATAATCGTTCACTGCATTCTACCACAAATATGTGCCCTTTTGAGATTGTTTATGGTTTTGTTCCTCGTGCACCAATTGATTTATTGCCTCTACCATCTTCGGTGCAAAATAATTTAGATGCTTCACAACGTGCTGAATTAATATTGAAATTGCATGCTACTACTAAGGCCAATATAGAACATATGAATGCTAAATTTAAAGTTGCCGGTGATAAGGGAAAAAAGCATGTTGTGTTTGATGTTGGAGATCTTGTTTGGTTACATTTGCGCAAAGAACGTTTTCCGGATTTGCGCAAGTCAAAGTTAATGCCACGAGCCGCTGGTCCTTTTAAAGTGTTAGAGAGAATTAATGATAATGCATACAAACTTGAGCTTCCTGCACATTTTGGCACGATAAGTCCGTCATTTAACATTGCAGATTTGGAGCCATACTTGGGAGAGGATGATGACATTGCGTCGAGGACGACTTCATTTCAAGAAGGGGAGGATGATGAGGACATCCCACATGTTGATACAACCGTTGCACCTACAACCACAATACAAGGACCTCTCACACGAGCTCGTGCACGACAACTTAATTATCAGGTACTTTTGTTTCTTGGAATCAATCCTCACCTACATGAACATATGTTGCTGCCTAAATCGGATGTGTTTATCATACTTAGGAATGATGGTCCTAGCATGGATGAGAGGGACAAACAATGGAGCTGGACCACACATGGAGAGGATGACAGCAAGCGTGAGAGGGTTGAAGATGATGCCACAATTGGAGATTAATAAGAGGAGAGGACTTGGACGAAATATAGAGCTTCCACTTCATAATTTTGTCCATATATTCGTATGGTGCCGCGCCACCTTTTTAGTTATGGGCCAGGCCCATGTATTTTCGTCCAAATTAAGTGCGTGAACAATTAGAGTCCGTATAAGTGGAAGGGAACCGACTTAGGGTGGAATTCGACCTCCTTTTCCAAGGCTAGCCGAATCCCCCTCTGTCCCTCCATATATACTCTGTTTAGGTCGTCGTTTAGACTTGGATTTTCTTTAGTTTAAGACTTAGCCATTGCTATTCTTCGCCATAGGCAACAGTGTCGGTTCAGACCTCTTGTACTACGCACTTGCAGAATCCCAACTATAAAGTTTTCATCTTTTATCCGCAATATCTTGATTGCATCTATAATTCTTGCTAGTTCTTCGATTGCTTGCATGAATTGATCTTCAGATCAGGTTGATCTAGCCCTGGCGAGATCAATAGCCTCGGAAGTTGGTGTAGCGATTGCTAAGGCGCAACGTCTCGCACGTTTGTAGTCGGATCGTCAACGTCGACCTCCACCCAAATCGAGAGTTATCTATCTCTTCGAAAGATCGGACACCTTTGCCCTATCACTCGCTATATTAGTTTGCCGCGTGGGTTCTGGCTCCGGGGACCGGGGTGTTAATTTCGCTTTTGATTTAGGCTGGAGCGCTGGGGCTTGGGCGACCAGGGTGCCGATTTCTTCCTGATGTGGAGTGCTATGCAGTACATCACGTTTTTGTCATGCTTGACGATTCCTGACTGAAAGTGTCCTCCTTTTTGGTGAAATTCTGAGATTGCAAAAGAGCTGGACGTGCACGGGCAAGGGATCCAGCCTGGATCATCCAGGTGAAGAGGGATCCAGGTGACGGTAGCCAACACCACCTACATGGGCATGAACGCGTTTCACGCCGCCGGCGGCCGCAGCAGGCTGCCCGCGTACCAGTACCTCTCAGACAAAGCAGAGAAGAGGGAGGGAGACGTCGATCTCGTCGGCCATCGGGAGGGAGCGAGGGATGGCCGCCGACGGTCGCCGCGCCTTCCCCTCCGCCTTCTCCCCGGCCATCGACGCCGAGGGATGGATGTGCAACCTCCGCTTCCACCGCGCCTCTATACACTCTTCCTCATAGCAACCTGCAAGGGCCACCGCTTCCTCGTCCTCGCAGACCTCACGGCCGTCGCCGCCATCGCCAACCTCCTCTTCACGCTCGTTCGACGCTGATGGAGATCGAGCGCCAGTGGGTGCGCTGTGACCGGGACTGGTCCAGAGGGACGTCGGAGACCCTCCCCCGCCTTCGTGCCCCGTCCTCCGGATCCGCGGCCGCCAGGCGCACCTCGAGCTCCTCATGCGCCTCGCCGCCAACTGCCACGCCGAACTCTAGTGCCTCGCTCTCCCTCGTCCGCTTCGTTCTTTGATATAATCAGCATCTCCTTTTATTTTCATAGCCGACGTGTCCTAAACCGCTGTCTTACCTGGCAAAAACCAGCTTCAAAACAGCCCATCAGCATCTAGGGGGGTTAGTCTCAAGAAAAAAAAAGCATCTAGGGGGGTTATTTGCACGATATTGAATAGTTGGGGGTGTCATTTGCTCCAGTTTAGAGTTAGGGACCCAAACCTGAAACTTAGGGGGTTATTTGGTATTCTTTCGTTTGGGCTTGGGCCAGGTTTTCTTTCACCAAGCCCCTGGACATGAACGAAATTACGCAACTACCACCGAGTGCACATTCGCAGTTTCCTCCCTTCAACTTTCTCTCGTTTCCCCCAATCCGCTCTCATTCGCGTCGGAGAACGGCGGAGCGGCCTAGGGTTTGCGCCGCGCCGCCGTCCGCTCTCCTCCGGCCTTGCTCCCCGCGACGCCGGCTGCCTCGCTACTCATCCTGCGATCCCTACACCTCCCGAAGACCCGCGCCGCAGGCCCCGTCTCGCTCCCGGCCCGCGTTGCCACACCGCAGACGGACGGGGCGCTGACCTGCCGTTCGACTCGCGCCCCCCGAAGTCCCTCCGCCCCGCGAAGCTCTCCGTTTTGGTCGCTTTCCAGCTCTGCCGGCAGACGAGGCCGCCGCGAGCTAGCCAGGAGGTCGCCGTGCAAGTCCCCCCGACGCCCCTCTGCTCCCCGGGCATAAAGGTAAATTCTTTTGGCGTGCTTGCACCTCCCGGTTACTGTGGATGTATGGATGTATGAATTGATACAGCACCTGAAGGCAAATTCAGATCACAGGAGTTCTTAACATGTCCACGTTTCTGCTAGCAAAAAAGGGCATGTATGGATGCAACAATTACTTTAATTTGATGTTTGAACCTTCCCTGCTAGTGAGAACTAGTGAAACTGTCTGACTATTTATGCATGTATCCATGCTTTTTGGGCACCAAAATTTCTTATATTTGGGTACAAGGGTAGTACATTTTTTCTTTATTACTCCCTCCGTCCTGAAATAACCGTCTTAGATTTGTCAAAAAGTAGATGTATCTAGACATGAAACAAATATAGATACATTCACTTTTGTACAACTTTGAGACACTTATTTTGGAACGGAGGGAGTATATTTTTAATATATGGCAGTGAGTATCGGTGAGAAATATGTTAATATACATATTTTTTATTGTTTCATGAGCAAATTGTTTTATCTGGACTTTCTGGGTAACTTTTAAATAAACAGTCCAAAACACATCAATTCCATCTATTTTAATAGCCAAACAAGTCCAGGGGTGTTTCAGATTTCGCACTGTTCACCACTAAAATAAGCTGTTATCCGTTATCCTTTCCAAACAGGCAGCTTCAAATTTCATTGGCTTATTTTAACTGTTATCCTGGGCTTACTTGGACAACTGGCTTATGTACAAGCTTAAATAGTTTCAAACCCACTCATACTAAATTATAGGGAGAACAGGTCCCGTCTGTTTTTTGTGTTTAATACTTTGTGTAGTTGTCATAGACTTGATGAATTGTGTGAAATTGCATCTTCAACTTAATCTATATTTTAGTGTCCATATTCTTTTGATCCAGGAATTCTGTAACCTTCTTGTTTGAATCCTCGTATATATATTCTCGATTAAGTGAAAATAAGTTACATCTGCAGAGATAAATATCTGAAGGAAGATATTATGGAATATATTCTTTTGAGCCAGGAATTATGTAACCTTCTTTATGGAATAATTTAGCCGTTACTATAATGAATTTTCTTCTTCTTCTAAATATAGTGTTGTCACTCATCACGGAACAGCTTAAGGAGCATGACAGAGGGTGGTATTGTAGTAGCCATTTGCCAATATGGTGGGGAGTTCACTTCTGGTCCCAACGGGAATTTGATCTACAAAGGGGGAGAAGCACACGCTTTAGACGTCTCTCGGGAGATGTCACTGGACAGCTTCAAGGATGAGGTGTCCAAGGTGTTCCATGTCGATGTCACAGATATGACGTTCAAGTACTTTCTTCCGAACAATAACAGAACACTCATCACAGTCTCATGTGATAGAGATTTGCAACGGATGGTTGATTTTACTGCTAGTGCTGCACAAGTAGACATTTTTGTGATTAGTAGAGTGGAGAACAGGTATGTCCTGTTCCATCTTCCTGTGTAACCTTTTTATAGTTCATTTGGAAGAGCCAATATCAAGCATCTCCTGATGCGATGGATATTTTTCTCATACTGGGTAACTAGGAGTATCATACCATACGCTGGAGCTTCCACTGTTAAAACTGTATCTAATGCACAAAGTGACAAAAGGAAAAGGCCAGCTTCCAAAAACAAGTAGGTGATACTGTGCCGGTTGTCTTTCTCCGATGTTATTATTGCTCTGTCACATTACACTCAGTGTTGTCTCTCTCTCCAGGGCATCCAAAAGTAACAAGAAAACCTCTAATGCCGCCTGTGATGCAGTTCCAGCTAATCCCAATGATGCCAATCAATCAAGACCGGTGGTTGCATTGAATGATTACAATGAGTATGTAATCTTCACATAGTTACCACATCTTTGCATTTCTGTTGCGTCCTTTATTACTAACTATTTTGAGATGTACTTTGGTTACGATCTGTTGTGCCCTTCAAAACAGAAAACAGAAAATTTAGAGTCCCTAATTTTTTTCTCGAGAAAACGCAAAGGATCTTTGCGTTTCTTTTCATTGAATAGATAGAGTTTGGTTACAATCCTCCTAGGAGGCAAAGTGCAGAATAGCTTAAGTCAGTGTACACCCCAGGTTTGCGACAGTAGCACCCTGAGCCGGTTGCGCCGGCTCTAACCCAAAGTGCGGCTTCTTCCTTGATCTTGGACAGTACCAAAGCTGTCGAGGGCTGTGCACTTCGAAAATCTCGCGAGTACCTTGGTCTTTTAGTTCTTAGCATCATCTTTGTTTATGAAACAGATCATACCACTGAAGAACTAGTTAAGCCACGGACATTTGGCATGATTACCTTATACTCATGATTACCACCCCTTGTTATTCGTAGGCATTTTCACAACTTTGCTAGTGCCCCTTTCGTTAATTATGGGAACTGCTAAAGCATACCTACTAGGCTACTTCTGTCCCATGTTGTAGCTGTTTGTCTTACCTACTTTTCCTTATGACATTCTGTACTTCACTATGTTATTTGAATGGTTTCATGTCCTGACTGAATCCGTCGCATGATCTTTTTTCAGTCTTTGTATTTTGTAACTACTGCTCCTTTAGTTTTCCCTTTTTTTATTTTGCCGGAGTTGCAGATTTGCTTGTATGAACCCTACTTAGTGTGATCAGTTAATACTTAGTTGCTTATTATACTGTTAGTTTATCGTAGATATGTCACATGATTACGTGTATGGTACTCGTTGTTTGCACTCTCATGACAATAACTTGGCTGTAGATTGTAAGGGTCAATCATTCTACTTGTGATACGATACTGTCAAAAGCAAATAATTTCTTTTGTTCTTCATGAAACTAGGGATTTTCAAGTAGAATTTGGACGTGATGGTGCCTTTGCCACAACAGCTGGAACTGTTTCCTCTGCTCCAGATGTCTTGAATCAGGAGAAGCTTGCTCTCATTGATAGCACACAAAGGTAGTTAGCTACTTAAGTTATGTGTTTTGTAATCCGCAAAGTTTGTAAAAAAAATCAACAGATGCTTGCATGGCTTTTGCAGTGAACCAACTGGGATTTTTGATGATGCAATCAATGCATATGATGGTTCTGAGATCATAATAGATCCTCCACAGGAGCTTACTAATAATCCTACTGTGTTCTGGGATGGCATTATTAAAGGTGTTGGTCAAGAATTTGACAACGTGAAGGACTTCCGAGCTCAGCTGTGTAAATACGCCATTGGGAAAGGATTTGTGTACCGATTCATCAAGAATGAAACCACCCGTGTCACTGTAAAGTGTGTTGGGGATGGCTGTACCTGGCGATTGCATGCATCTGAGTCATCTCGCAACAAGAAGTTTGTTATCAAGAAAATGACTGATGAGCACACATGTGGAGGAGAAGAAGGTGGAGAGGTTCAGCGACGAGCAACAAGGCAGTGGTTGACTACCATCATTAAGGAGAAACTGCGTGAGAACTCACTGCTCAAGCCGAAGGACCTTGTCAAGGAAATACATGAAGAATATGGAGTTCTGCTGACCTATTCACAGGTTTGGCGAGGCAGAGAAGTGGCACAAAAGGAGATGTTTCATGTTATGAGGGAGACATTCGGCCATTTGCCCTGGTATCGGGATAGGCTTTTCCAGACCAACCCAGGGAGTTCACTTGAGTTGTCTCAAACAGTGGATACACGCCGTGTTTTTGTCGCGTTCCATGCTTCTTTGCACGGTTTTGCAAATGGGTGTAGGCCCCTCCTTTTTCTCGACAAGGTTCCGCTCAAAGCGACAAACGAGTACAAGTTGCTGGTTGCCGCTGCGGTTGATGCGGATGATGGTGTCTTTCCAGTGGCATTTAATGCGGTTGAAGATGACAATTATGATAGCTGGGTTTGGTTCTTGATGCAGCTGAGGATGGCTCTCCAGTATCATAACTACCCATTCAATGATATGACATTCTTGTCCAACGGACAAAAAGGTCTGGATGCTGCTGTCCCACATGTGTTTGAAGATAGCCACCATGCCTTTTGTTTGCATCATATCATGGAGGAATTCAGAGGAGAACTGAAGAAGGGGCCGTGGTCGCAACAGATACGAGATGTGATGGTAGAGGATTTTACTCGTGCAGCCCAAGCATGCAGCATTGATGAGTTTAATGGATCAATTGAGAGCATAAGGAATATATCCACTGAAGCTGCCGACTGGATCATTGCGAGTAAGCCAGAGCATTGGTCAGATGCTTTCTTCACTGGCTGTCGGTATGACCATTTCTCCTCAAACATTGTTGATGAATTTAATAATTGGATACCGACAAAGAAGGAGGGGTCAATGGTGCTGATGATAGACTCTCTGAGAATAAAAATAACGGACGTAATGGAAGCAAGGCGTGAAGCCTGCAAGTCATGGGAAGGGCCTTTAACACCTTCCATGGATTACAAAGCGCAGGATGAGATGTCAAAGGCTGGAAAGCTGACCGTGCTGTGCTCTTCTGAGACTGTGTTTGAAGTGCGGGGCAACGGTATTTTTGTTGTTAATCTTGCAAATTGTGAATGCTCCTGTCGGAGGTGGCAACTTTCTGGCCTTCCTTGTATGCATGCGGTTGCTGTGTTTAACAGGATTGGGCGATCTTTCTACGACTACTGCTCGAAGTTTTTTAGAATAGAGAGCTACCATTTGACATACTCAGGAATAATCTTCCCAATTCCTGACATGGATACCTTTGATTTTAGTGCTGGGGCAACGATCCCACCTCCCAAGCCACGGACATCAGATAAACCAAGAAGGAAGAGGTTTAACCCCAACAAGATAACTACTCTTATAAGGCTCTGTAGCAGGTGCAAGCAAGCAGGCCACAATAAGGCAACATGTGAAGCTCTTCTGTAGACAAAGCAACTTTTCATCTGCAGAATTGTATGGCAGGTATATCTTTTCGTTTGCCACGCATTTTCTCCAACCTCTTTTCTTACCTATCCACATAGGAATATCATGTTCAAAAGACTCATTCTTGCTGGAAAAGTGACATCTTAAATAGTTAACGGAAATCCTCAAGGGTCAAAGAGATAACTGTACAGAGAGCCTACAGTGACTTAACATATATATGTTGATAGGAGAAATCCTTCTTGGTGAGTGAATTATTGTCTCAGTTTTATTTTCACCCCAACTCTAATGCCATTTAACCTGCACGCTGAACTCCTAGTCTCCTAGAACCAGAGCAATGTACTCCCTGGTCCCAACTCGAAGTGGTATTATCCACCAGGACATTCTAGATGACTTGTTTTCTTTCGCCCCCTCTCTTCCGCACTTTTCACTCCCATACCAAGCCCTGATTCGCGCAGAGAACATTGTACTATTCTCATGCTCCTCTTTACTGTCAAGCTATCACCTACTCAACGGTTGTGGATAGGTAGCCACTGGCCAGATCTGTGGTTAGCGGTGGGCGGAGGGGCTAGATTTGGGCACCAACTGACCAGCTCTACCGGGGAGATGACTAAATGACGCACGGTCGCCTGCATTGACGGGGCAGTGGAGTGTTGGGACGATGAGAGAATCTGTGACTTCTTTTCAGTGAGTCTGCTGCCTTGGTATGGGATGCGGTGGTAAAATTTATGATTTGTCAGCCACGCCACACGAAACTGCCCATAAAGCCAGCCTTGGTTGACCCTGTTTTAATAGCTTTGATAGTAGACCAAGGAGATAGCCGACGGACCAAAGGCTCAGAAGCTATGTTCTAGGGAGTATTAGAGGGACTAAAACATTGCATAGTGTTTAGCAATTGTACTAGATGTTTTTCTTTGGTAAAATGGATTTGGTTTTCTTGAATTTTGAGTGCTTGTGAAACACTGGATTGTATCGGTGGCGTGCATCACTGCTGAACTAACTGTTTTCGACTGGTAGCACGGATGATCATACTCGAAGGAATTCTGACTGATGTTTATCCGACCTAGTTGGCTAACTGAACTTGTTCTTACCGTTGCAGGTTTACTTAGTTGTCTGATGCGGTGAAAAAGTGTTTACGGCCATGCCTGCTGCGTGTAGATGGAATGGGGGAGATAATTTTGTTTATATGAAGCGTGTAGCATCAGGATCTTTAGCAATGGAAAATGGGCGCTTTGGACAGTTTCAGCTGAAAGCGGAGTAGATGATGGTTAGCAGTTCATTTATAGCTGTAGGTAGTGGTGGCATGCTACGAAGCAGGTCCGGTTCATGGTTATCATTATATTGTTGCAAGTCTATGTGAGAATGGGCTGTCTTACTTAGACTTGAAATAAGCAGCATGTACAGTTACCTTATCCAACTTGTCATGGTATACTCGCACGTCGATGTTTGTGTATGTTGTCATTTGTCGCTCTGCATTATTATTGATGTACTGGAGCATCCAGTCGTGCTTTATTGTGAACGTGCCACTAGTTTCTGCAATGCTACGTTCCTTGTTGTAAGGTGTATTTTTCGTCAAGCAGATACTTCTATCTGTTATTTGATCGTTTCAAAGTTTGTGTCTGCAGTGCCAAGTTTTTGGAATCCAGAACAAACGATTATCTTCAGTGTGTCTGCAGACGTTTTGCAATCTGCAAAGTTTGTGTCTGCAGTGCCCACGTTTTTGGAATTCAGAAAATACGATCATCTTCATCAGTGTGTCTGCAGCAAGTGATGTGAAATGTTGTGCTTCTCTTGATTGTCTCAGCAAGCTCTAAAGATGAACTGACACTTCAACTTCTTGCTCTAAAGAAGAGCAGACACATGAACTAAAGAAGAGTGGCGTTAGCGTGAGTGGGGTCCATGGATTCCGATCTAGCTTTTCCCAGCAGAAACTTCAGCTTCTTGCTCTAAAGAAGAGCAGACACATGAACTAAACATGCATTAGATATTGGTAGTTCTCTACATATTACATCACAGGGTAGTTGTATCCAACCTGAATTATCTCCTCTTCACACAATCGTACTCGGCCATCACATGTAAATTAAAATCTTCCTTTGTATTGTTTTGTTTTCCAAGTTCGGATGAGAGGATTGTAAGATATATTGTCACCAGGAATTGCTAAATCTCATATAACCAGACAGCAAGAAAATAAACCAAAAAAAAAGGTACAAGGTTCATTGGGGGAAATATAAACTATATACACCAAATCAGTAACACAATAACCTTCTCAGCTAGTATCTTTTATTGCAGCATTGGGTTCACAAGCCTGTTTGCTGAAAGAGAAAAAGGTTTACGAGTTCAATACAAAGAGTCAAAGGCACACTGATGACACAACACTACTTTTTGTAAGGTAATAAACATCAACTCTCTTTGATCAACAATCAAACATCACAAAGTTGTTTGAAAGAATGTTTGTTTGCAAAGGGTACAAGCAGGCAGATTACTAGTAAGAAACAAAAGAGTTTTCACATATCGAGCAAACGATATTTTACTTTCCATAGAGTTTGTCCTGGTTGCAATCGAACCCTGGCTATGGGTTGGCAGGCATTACTTAGTCTTCACCTTTTCACTCTGCTGTATTGCTGCGCATATCCTCTTCCAGCTCCTTGCAGCGATCAATGTTGGTATCACAACCCATGAACTATTTGCGCCGATGAAGTATGCCCAGAAGTAGAATGGACTGACCCAGAAGTTGAAGCCATCCAAGTAGGCGGTGATGAAGTAGACCAAACATCCGTAGAGCTGACCCAGACATACAGTGAACTGGAGGATATGGCTGTAGGATTTCCGGGATGCAATCGCATAGCTACAAGCAGCAAACTTGGGGTGAGAGTGAGATGCAATAAAATTAACATCATCAAATTATAATAACCATGGACTAAACTTTCGTACTCTATGAGCTTCCTTATAATAGCAGCAAACTATGTGGGATATAGTCGTAAGACTAGACTAGACCAAAATGAGCTTCCTTGTGTAGTTGTGTGGCCATTAGTTGCGGTTTAGACGATTTAATTTGGGACAAATTACACAAAGAGAAATCAATCTTTGTTTGCACATTTAATTACCAAACATGCACTGTAGATTTATTGAACTATAACTATTGTCTGGAAAGAGCATAAATCTGTAAAACCATACATGTTGTAAATTAGTAGCAATAATTGAGTCACTGTGCTTATAGGTTGAACACATAACTTTTGAAAGATCACTTGGCAGTAAGCACACCATTTTAATTATGTTATTTCTACGACCCTAATATCCCGGCTAGATTAGTAAAACACTGAATCCTATGCTTGTTTATTTCAGGGCCATCAAAAGTATCCACAAGAGAGCACATGAAAACATACTTCATTTATTCATGAATTCTGTAACTTGCAGGCATTGCATTACCATTCCGGACTCTTTATCTTGCAAATACAACAGTAGTGTTAACGAAGCACAAACTAGGGATCTGAGCATAACCCCACATTCCAAATATATTCTCTCTTGAAGCATCAACCAGTACCACGTCAAATCAAATATGAATTTCCATGAACTAACAACATCAGGTTATTAAGTTGATGTTAATTTGCAGATTGATGCTCTGTGATGGAGATTCGAGCCTTACATCTTAATGAAAGCAAGGGGATAAAAATCAAGTCAGCCCTATTTTCCGAAATAGTCTAAAATCTGAGCGAGGCTAAAACTCTTAACCCCATTGCAGAACCATGCTTGGTTGAACTTCACTGGCAAAAGCTAACTAGAGAAGAGTAGCTCAGTATCAGAAAATGCAGTGCAAGTACACCGCACAACGCAACTCTGCGTAGCAAGGTCTCAAGGACCAAAAGACGAGGGAAGACATACACTGCAAGCAGCGAAGCAGGGCCTTCCAGTACAGCCGTGATCCCTTCGGCGGTGACGGTGGCGGTGTCCCTGGCGACGTATCTGGAGTCGCCTTTGCTGTACTCCTTCCCTGGACAACAACAACAGGAGAGACAGCGCAACCTCAAAACTCCACCTTGATTGATCTGGAGCTGAAATGACTAGGATAATGATGCAGCGAGCGACGTGCGAGGCCGGAGGGGGAGACTTACAGACTTCATCGAAGAAATTGGGGTTGTTCTTGGAGAAGAAATCAGGGGTGAAGACGAATGGCCCCTCGATGAGGATGTGGGTCAGGCCGGTGAACGCCCACCAGCACATGAGCAGGCGGTCGGCCTTGGACAGCCTACGGCATCTTCCTGCGAGACGACGGGATCTTGAGAGGGAGGCGGAAGAAAAGGAGGGGTTTGGATGAAGGGGGTTGGACGAGTACCGTACCGGAGAGCAGCCAGACGGCGAGGAGGACGAAGACGGAGGTGCTGAGGTAGGTGGCGAGGATCTCGATCTGGGAGAGGCGCAGCGGCACGTAGCCCGGGAGATCGAGCTCCGCCGGCGCGTAAGGGTGGGCGCCCATTGCCGCCGCCGTCTCGATCTGGAGCTAGCTGGAGAGCGATGAAACCAGAGAGGGCAGTCAACTGGACGTGATGGATGCTTTATCGGTACTCAAGTGGACCGTTCGAGCACCGTCCGATCTGATCTAATCTGGGAAGAGAAAAAAAAACAAAAGAGGGCAGAAAAACATCACAAAGCTTAGAGAAAACATGACAAATCAAGTACTCCATCTGATTCTTAAAAAGTGGTGTGAGTTGTAGTATTAAATTGTACTTTGCAGCGACATTTATACCGGATCGGAGGGAGTACTTTATGGTCCGAATTATACATGAAGCTATCTTGAGAATCGTTGGAAAGACTTCCTAAGAATCTCTATCAAAGGAAGACAACTGGAACATAAGTACATAAACAGTGTGTGACTCGCTGCTGAAACTTTCATCACTGCTCTACTGCACGGGTCGCAACAACGATACGCCGATAACCTCTTTGGATGGTATCGGTATATGGTTATGAGAATAGGGATTGATGCAGTACAACTCCCTGCCACAGTGATTCGGAAAACGTGTCTAATGAAATCTCATGGATTATTCCGTATAACACCCAACAACATCTCTATCAGTGATTGAAAACATGTTGTTAAGAGCTTCCCGACACCTCCAATGCCTACAAGTACTGTTTGAAGAGAAAAACTAATGATCCGAAGGTATGCCACACTATTTAGGTGGGAAGGAGAGCAAACTTCTAGTTCAGTGCATGGCATGGGTAAGAGCAAGTATATATGATGCACAACTCAGAGTTGTACCGTCTGCATTACTAGGCGGCAATGCAGGTATATATAGCAGGTGAGTCATGATTTCTTCGGAAATAGTTGTGTCTACTTGTGATCTACGTTCATCGAGAGTTTACTCCCATAAACTGCTAGTAGTTGGTTCATACAACGGTGAATTGCCATTATTTTTCCTATATAGAATTGCATCTATCACGTTGCTTCGTGCCATGTATATATCTAACATATCTCACTAAGTCGATAGAGAAAGAATGGTGGGATTCAGCTTTTGAAGGTATGATATATTGTGCTCGCCTACCTTACAGAAATCTTGGCTAGGAAAGAGATCCCAATCACTCTCATATCGTGAGAAAATACATCTACAATGTGGAAAGTGGAAACCCATCCATGCCGTAGTGTATCCTGAGCAAATTCGTTTACAGTATGGAGATTGATTTTTTTTTATTGAACAAGGGAAACCAGCGTATATTCATATTAGAAGCATACAAAGTACAGAAACACGCCGGTTACAACGCACGCAAACGCCACTGGCACAACGGCACCGACGAACGACGCCGAACCACCACCGCCACTGCAACTTCCAGAACGCCGACGCCGTCGGAGAGGAGGAAGAGAGCAGCACCACACGCACCTTGGAGAAGCGAAGACCACGAACCTTGTCGACGACCGCAAGAGCCATCCGCCGCAAGCAGCGGAATCTAGCACACTGAACACGCACGGCCAAGCCTCCCGCAGCTCCTGATCCCGCGCCCGTCGCCGCCGGAACGGCTTGGCCGCGCAAGATCGGCCACCCATCTTCCACCAAACCTGCACCAGAAGCAGAACACGCACGCCCCCTCTCATGCACAACACCTCACACCCCCACAGCCTTCGCGGAGAAGAACGAATCCATGGCGACAACGGGGCGAAGGTACAAGGATCCCACAAAGGCAAATCGACGGCGCCGCCCCATCAATTGCCCAGGGAAAGCAACCCTCCACCGATCTGAAGAACGGGGAGCACAAAGACCACCGGACCCGCCGTCCGGAGCCACCAAAACGGCCCCCACACGCCGACACCGGCGAGGAAGAGGAAGGGAGCCGGAACACATCCCTATCAGCGCCGAATCCCTCTCAGATTCGTCACCGAGGGAAACAAAACCTACTCTATCTACACACCGGAGGACCAGGAGCAAGATCCCCACCACCCCCCACCGCCGAGGCGGCGAGAGACGGTGGAGATCCGCTCCGGCTCCGGCGAGAAGGAGAAGGAACTTTTTCGCCGCCCTGTCGCCTCTCTGCACTGTAGAGGGAGAGGGGAAAACGATTCTGGAGTAGTTTTCTGCCCTCGTGGAGATTGATTTTGTACTCTTGGGTTTGCCTTTTTTGGTTTTTGAACGCTCATATCGTCAATCCACACAAAAGAATGAAGATAACTTGAAGACATTAATTCACCAGCATAAGTAAACATGTACTTTACATCTTAGATAAACGTACATAGTTGCACTTCGAAGCATGTCATTCAGCAAGTTCTGCAAACACCGGAGAGTATTGCAACACACTAACAGTAAACATTCCACCATGACAAAGAAAGTGCGCATGTTAGGCATGATAGGGGACTACACAAGATTGTCCAACCTTGTTAACAAATCTCGGTGCCGTTATTGTGAATGCGTGTTCTCATATTGTTAATACGTGCCTCCGACGAACATCATGCCATCAACACGATTACTAGGCCAACTTAATTGACAAATCCATATTAATTCAATTTCTTACTACTCGACAGATAATCATAATTTTTCTAGTGATATGGTATAGTGTTCAAATCGTTTGGTTTATGTAATCAAAAGCTATCCATCTGGCGGCCGGGGGGCGTGTGGTCCAATAGTCGTCAGTTGATACGTACTCCCTCCGTTCCAATTTAATTGATTTGCTATGCACCACATTTGGATGTATCTAGACATGTTACATACCTAGATACATCCACATGTGGTGCATAGCAAGTCAATTAAATTGGAATGGAGGGAGTACAATCTTGGAACGTGCATGATCATATAGCTGCACCTGCTACTGCTAGTTGGGCGACTTGATCGATCGGGGCGAGGATTGGTTGACTTCGCCAGTTTGCCAGATGTAAGTCAGCGAATCACAACCAGATCGTCTGATGCATATATACTAAATGGAACTGCATCTTCTAATGATAGAGTAGTATGTTGCCGCTTGGCCCGCTTCCATGGTCGCTTCTGGTCTAAATCCCAGGTTGATACGGCCGGCTCGTGGGAAGCGCGGCACTACCTAGTTTACATGCGAAAATATTATTGCGATCGACGTGGTGATCACAAAGTATTTGTTTTTTCTTAACGAGGATCACAAAGTATTTGTTGATGTATTATTATGATCCATCAGCTAGCGTCGCCGCCTGGCCAGGGTGTATAAAACGACGGCCGCGCGAGGCACAAGCTGGAGATCACTCACACCCAAACTCAAGCAAACTAACAGTGCCCTAGAGCTACTTACAAATTCCAATATTTGCATCTGCTACTAGCTTTAGCAACGCCACCCCACATACATGGCGCCCACCGGAAAGCCGTCGAAGATGGCTCACGCGATGCTGCTTATTACGCTGCTTGTTGCGATGGCTGCGTTGGCGGTGGCGGTGGCGGCTGCGGCCCTGCCCTGGCCCGGATGAAGACGACGCAGCAGATAGACGGGAGGCTTGCGACATCTCGGCGGCATCCCCGTCTATGAGCCGCCGGCGAGTCGGGACAGCAAGGACGCGAAGCTTGACGGCGCGTGCTGCAATGCAGGCTCTCTTGTGTCCCCAACGACGGCCGGGAGTTGTCTGTAGAGCAGCATCCATCATAGTTGAGTTGTGCAAGTCCCATGTCGGTCCTTTGAATCTTAATTGTTTCATGAAACACTTGTACTTTGAATCCCGTTTCTCTTTACGGAGTCTCGTTTCTTTCCAGATCCACTTAAATAGGTCTTATAGCCCAACCAATATGCATACGACAATAAGCCTATTTCAGTCTCACAAAGAGTGCGCAACAGAATGGACGTGTCCTACTCATCGTTATTGTTGGCCACGTGGGCATGCCAGAAAATTGATCCAACTTCGTCGCTAATTTTTTGAACTGCCAGAAAATTGTGAGAAATTACAGTAAATTATAAATGTTTCGTTGGCTATATTGAGAGAGTTTTCTGAGATTTTTTTTGGAATTAATACATTTTTTTTGAGAAACACAGTACAAACGCAGACGCTCACATACACGAGTATACACCCACCCCTATGAACGCACACACGCAACCCTACCCCTATGAGCACCTCCGAAATACCGAGCCGGCAGATTGAGTCTTGAAATTGACGAAGTCACCACGGGCGCCTCGCTGTCGACGGGAACGTCGCTCCCACTGAAAGAATATTCCGCCTAAATGCAACACACAGATGTCAAACCTGGGATTTGAACTCTGGTGGGCTGAGGGTACAACCACCCTGCTAACAATCCAACCACAGGTTGGTTTGCGTTGGAATTAATACATTAAACGTTATTTTAATACATTAAACGTTATTTACTCACAAAGCATTTAACCAGATGGATTGAAACTTTCTCAGAATATACAACGAAATATTTATGATTTACTGGAAATTTTTAAAAAAAAATCGGAACACTTTGAATTTTTTAGCCACAAATTTGGATCAATCGATCTCGTACGCTCATCCGATATGAACGTACGGAAGTGGTGACTTTGCCTCGGTGCCACCTCATCAAGGCAGCGACAATTAAGAAGTGGCAACTGTAGAATGCATCATACTCTTGATACATGGAACAGGTTTTGTTAAAGCATTCCTAGTTGAGTATTGATCATTAATAATACACTCCATGGCATAAGTACACAGTTGGGTTGGCGAGCTCGAATGAAAGCTGTTACAGAAATGAGGAGAGGACAAACAATGTTCAAGGTGAATGACAAATGGTGTCATAAACCGATATGCCATGTGCTGGTTGTAGCCTTCTTGTTGGAGAAGTGGGGATCACTTCTATAGGAGACCACACATAAAACATTTGGATTTCAATTGGTTATAATGTGTGTACATAAGTACATTCCCTCACTTTCACTGATCCGACTGCCTGCGTAGTTCCTGACTTTTGCATATTGATTGTCTTGCTAGTAGGAATAGGCGTCGATTGCTGATATTGTCACTCAAGAAATTGCGCTAGTGTTGATTAGCTTAAGGAATCGGTGTTGCTTCAGCCATGATTGGTGCAGGTGATTTGAAGTCTCAGATTCAAAGTTTAGATGAGTTTGATCCCTATATTCTTGCTTCAGCCAATTTTTTACTGTTTGAATGCACTCTTATGGCATAACAATTCAGTCTAAGGGATTAGCATACCTAATTAATCATCTAGCTTAATCAAGGATCTTATTATTTGGAGGGGCTCACCAGCTACTCTTGCCAGCCTAGAAACTGCTTTGGTGAAGTCCACGGATGGTGTTCTTGTCCAAGCTGAGGTGAGCGTTGACGGAAATCTCCGAAGCCAGTGGACTGATCTTTTTTTTTTTTGCCAGACAACGGCAAGTTAGTGTAAAGATGTTTCAGTTGTAACCCCATTTGCAGCTAGAAAAATGTCTCAGTTGCAACCCAATTAAAACTGGAAAATCTCAGTTACAACTCCAAACGCAACTGGAGAAAAAATTTGATTACAACCCCACTTGTAACAAGAAAAATCATATCAGTTACAACCTCAATTGTAACTGAAAAAATATCTTAACCGCACTAAAGCCCACACAAAATTTAAAAAGAAAACAACTTTATATAGATATATAGATGGAATGACAAAAAAGAACCCAAACACAACAAAGCCTCACAAAGACAAAACTCAACTCGCCTCGTTATAAAAAATAACGAGGTATACACAAATGGAAAAAGGCCTTAGCCCTAGCAGGCACAAATCATTCAGACAAAAAATAACCCTAAATAGATGCAGCCCATCCTAGCCCATTTGGCCACCTATTTCCTAGGATAAAAAAAAACGTTCGGTTGCACGAGCCTCTGAACAAACACATATGACATTTACAAAATTGACTGAGCAATAATCTAATTCTCAGCTTGCAAAGCTGAAGAGAAAACAATCATCGGTCCTTATTACCAAAAGGGTTCGAAAAGTGATAATCCGTGTGACAAAACATCTCAGTTGCAGCCCAATATGCAATTGGAAAAAAAATCTCAAATGCAAATGAATTGCAAATGAAATAAATCTAAGTTACAACATGTGATGGCAGATTTACCTTTTCGTTAGGATTGTGATTTGGATATACGGGGTAGAGACTCCGTGACCGTCTGACCGGCACGTTCAACATTTAAGTAATAGAAGGGCTCATGTTTTTTTTGTAGGGAAGACACCCGGTGTGCTAATTGAGGCATAATAGAAACATCGTCTGCAGATACATCACACACACACACACACACACACACACACACACACACACACACACACACACACACACACACACACACACACACACACACACACACACACACACACACACACACACACACACACACACACACACACACACATAGGAGGATCACCATGCCATATCTCATGAACAACCTCATTAAATTTTGCTAAAGTATGAGCAGCTCTAGTAGCCTCTCTCTACGTTAATGATTAAAAAAACATATGCAAAAGTGTTACGAAGAAATTTGCATTCTTCGTATATAGCTGCCGCGGCACCTAAAGAGTTCCCATCATTTTGCATAACTTCGATCATCTCCATACAATGAGCTTCAACAATAACCTTGTTGCACCCAATGTTGCCAGCAAGGAGTGGTCCATTCCGAAGTGCATGCGCTTCCGCCAGTCGCCGCGTCGTCCACATGTTGTATCGTCCATCTTCCAGGTTCCAGCAGATATGAAAGTGCCATGATGGTCTCGCACAATGGCCCCGGTCGCACCTGATCCTGTATCAGAATCAGAAGAAGCATCAACGTTCAATCTGGTATACTCCTCAGGTGGCTTAATCCAACCATTACGAACAATAGGATCAATCCTATTTTTCTTTGCTCGTTTGAAGTTCAGAGCCAAGGCGACAATAGCCTGAGCTGAGCGGCTTGGATCCTGGACCGTTTCACCATGAGCTGAGCGGCTTGGCTCATGCTCTTTAATTATACCACGTCCCTTGTTTTTCTAGTTTGGATTTGGATACGGGCCGACGCCTCTAAGCCGGAGACTCCGTGACCTGTACGTATAACCTGTTACATAATAAAACAGCTGACGTCCGACTGTTCAGATAATTCAAATGATCACAAAAGTATTTGTTGATGATGTATCAATTGATCCCATCAGCTAGCGTCGTCGCCGCCGTGGTGTATAAAACGACGGCCGCGCGCGCGAGGCAAAAGCTGGAGTTCACACCCAAACTAGTAGTGCCCCTGAGCTGCTGACAAATTCCAACATTTGCAGCTGCTGCTAGCTATCAACGGCACCACACATGGCGCTCACCGGAAAGCCGTCGACGATGGCTCACGCAATGCTGCTTATTACGCTGCTTCTTGCGCTGGCTGCGTTGGCGGTGGCGGCGACGGTTGCAGCCCTGCCATGGCCCCGGCTGACGACGCCGAAGCAGATAGACGAGAGGCTTGCGAAATCTCGGCGACATCGCAGTCTGTGATGCGGCGAGCCAGGACAGCAAGGGCGCGATGCGAAGCTAGACTGCGTGCCAGGCTATCTTGTGTCCCCGACGCCCCGCGTTGCTCGTAGAACAGCATGCATGCGCAATCTCCGTCCTTTTTTTGGCTATTGCCTCTCCTCGTGGTTAGAATTTTGTTTTTTAGATTTTCTAAGCGCTGGAAATTGGCTATTTTTTCGGTTATTTTTCCTCCGTTTCCTGAAGTGCGGTGTTTTCTCCCTCTTAAATGTAACTAGTTGGAATGTACGTGCAATGCACGTATTTAAAATTAAAGGGGCAATTTACAAGTGGGAAGGGTCTATTTGGATTACTTTTTTACACTTTATATCGGTCCTCAATTTTATATTGGGAAGAGATCCATTTTATGTTATGTTTTTGTGTATCCCAGAATATAAAAGTATTTCAAATCTATATTTTACACATTTATTGGATATACTATTAACTACATGCATGAATTTTTAAAGTTCATGATCTTTACCACCAGTTTGGGAACTCAAAGATCTGAATAATCTCTCTCTCAAAAAAAAACTGAATAGTCTGCTAGCTTCAGTTAAGACACAGAACTTACAATTAAACAGTTGTTTAGGACGTCGATGATCTTAACTGAATTAGGATCCATCTAGGAAAGTCAATTTGCAGCAAGAGTTCAGAGATTGAGTTCATAGACACAGAGAGACAAGAAACCGGAAAAAACAGACAACACCTCTGCAGCATAGAACCTGGACGCACTAATGTGCTGAATTTGACAACGGTGTTGTAGGGAGGTTGGAGAGGGGTGGAGCAAGAGGGGAAAAGCTGCTAGTTGCAGACTGATGTCAGTCCCGTGGTCGGTGGCGGTGGCGTGGGACGCCTTGGAAGAGACGCAGGGGAACGGGAGGTTCAGAGGAACGGTGGCTGCAGGATGGACTCGGGCAGGCTGTTAGTGCTCCCGTGGTCACGCAGGTGGACTCCAGCCTCTAGGGACACGCGCCGCGACGCGCGGATGTGGAGTTTCTTTTATTCTTCAATGAACGGTTTGTTTTACTCTACGGTGACAAATACTTGTAATTATCAGCAAAACGAAAAGGTGGTGTCAATTTGGTCGTATTATGTGATTGGTGAGAGGGCAAAACGGTCCAAAACAGGCAATGTTGAGTTGTCAAACATTGGGACGATCTGAGCCGTTTGATCGGATATTGAACGGTCCAGATTTAAAGTATCAGAACAACACAAGTTTGCTCTTTTAATAGTAGTATAGATGCATGCAAGAGAATATGAAACAATATCAAATATAAATTACATCCTAATATAAAATTTATCAATAAATACATGAAAACTAGAATAGAAAATCGAAACTAACTATTATGATATTCTTACTAGCAAAAAATCATAATAAATAGGATTGCCAAGAGGCGTCTCTATGAAGTCAGGAACGAAACAGGTCGAAACATTGTCTTCTAACATTGTTTGGTATGTATCACTGGACCCGATGAGCACCACCTTCAGGGCCGGCCCTGGGGGGCGGGGGTCTGGAGGGGCGGCCGCCTCGGGTACGGGATACTAGCACGTAGAAAAAATCTAGGCTGCTGCCTGCTAGCGATTGGGCCAATGGGCTAGCCTTTTTTCTCGGCCGTGCTCTCTATTCCGTCATCGACTGATCGTTCAGCTAGCCAAAGACACGGACCCATCGCTCCGTACGCTCGTCGCCTCGTCCGATCAAAAAAAAAAACAAACAACATCTCTGATCTCCCGTCGTGGACTCACGACGTCTCGCCCGCCGGCCGCCGCACAGAGGCCTGACTAATTGTCCGGTGATCGCCCAAGCCCCAAGCGCCGCGCCGCCGTCCATCAGAATCAGGTATATCGATTGATTAAGTTGTCTTCTCCAATTCTCTATAATTCAAATATAAGTTGTTTATGCCCTAATCTTGACTGTTTATTCTTTTTAATTTTCAGCGTCAGTATGAAAATTATCTGGTGCTGCAAAGCGGAAAAGGAAAAAAGATGAACAAAAATTGGTAGATTCACGGAGAGGATCAATTCACAAATTTTTGAAGAGTAACACAGAGACTTCAAGAAATCCAGACGAGTTGGCGCTACTTGTTTTTGTGGGGGAACAAAGTAATGTAAATTTTGAAGATAAGACCCATACAGAAGATAATGTTGAGATCAACGCGGAAGATACCAATGTGAGTGATCATGAACACGTATTTAATTTTTCGTCTACAGAATCTGCTAGTGTTGATGAAAAACCAGTTCATGTGGATATTTTATGACCTGGGAAATTAGTCCTTCGTGCGTCGTGGTTTTTTTCTGTAAATTTTTTTCACGTAAAAGTTTGTTTACTTGTCTATATTAAGGGCCCAAAATTTTAATTTCGCCCCGGACACCAAAAATCTCAGGACCGGCCCTGGCCACCTTCCGGTCATCCCTGACAAGCTCTGGTAGCTCCACAACCTCTCTAGCATCCTATAACGAGAGCCATTCTTCCTAGTGAGTACGGTAGCCGCCAGCGGCAAACTCTCCATCACGCCACCATGTCCCGAGTGGACTCCACCACCTATTTTGGTCGCCGACATTAGCTCGCCTACATGGCGCAAGGTGAGTCGTTCATCTGCCATCTAAAGTTATCTTACTGGTAACATCTATTTGATCATTTCCAAGGTAGGAAAGTTATGGGCCAACCTGTTTCGGCTGAAGTGCCCAGTACACTTTATCTTTTTCCAGAGATTTTAAGCCAACGAAACTTCTAAAATCCATATCTTTTAACCCATACACCCTGATGACATGAAACCAACGCCACTAGCTAGTTCAAGAATTCCAATATCTTTCAATGTACATTGTTCCCGTAATCATTAGGGGAATTTTATAGCGGAGTGGGTGCTTGAGGCGGCCATGGGGGGGAGGGGGCGCGGATGGCACCTGCATGGGCCCCTCGGGGCTCCCTCGTGTTGTTCTTTTTCATCTCTTGGTGTAATCCCTCCGATAAAATATCACAGTAAATTATGGTCCAATTCCGAATATTTTTTTAACAACTTTTCTAAAATAGAAAAACATCAGAAAACGGGAACATACACTTGAAATTTTGTTTATAGGTTAGTTCAAGACAATTCAAAGAAATGATATAAAATTACAGTAGAAACATGTAGCAACGATCTAAAAGTAGGATGGAATAACAAAAAAAATATAGATATGTTTTGGACGTATCACATACACCTTGCTTGGCCAAAAGTGGATGGGCACAATAAGCACATAGAATCTTGTGGGTAAGTGTACGACAACTTCAGAGTGTAAAAAGATTTGAATAGCCATGTCGACACACTTGGTTGGCCCTATTCTTATGTGAGATTTTGAACTCGTCTGGGAAGAAAACAGAGGAGCTTTGAAACGTACTAATGGGTCGGTACGAGCTTGGTGAAATGTGGGAAATGGTCATGCTGGGCTACGATCGAAAGGGAGTTTTGAGGAGACCTTTTAAAGAGGAAGTACAAGTGTTTTCTAAACACTTTTAAAAGGAAAAACTACCGTTATGCAAAAAAAGTAAACCTAGAGCCTTCCACCACACTTAACCTGATCGAGTATATCTCTTATATATCCCTTTTAGGGGGTTTGTGAGTGCATTAGAAGTACTCACCTAACATTGTTGTCCCTAACTATTAACTTGCATGTTATTATGATATCAATTTGATTGTGCACAACGACATACTGATCACATGACCGATGTCGTAGGCACAAGGGTATATTTTGAACATCTAGTTCATGGTCCGCACAAGGCTGGTATGAGGGCCTCAGGGGTCGTCTTGACAGTAGAAAACCTTGATTTCTACTATCAATTTGCCAATTAGGTTATAAGGAATTAAACGACATACATCCACACATATGTGTCATCGACGCGGTTATTGATCCAACTGAATTGTCTATTGATATCAGTATAATTCCATACAACGGGAAAAAACAACAGTCATATTTTTTCTAGCGGCGGTGTTCAAATCCTTTGGTTTATCTAACTGAACCGATCCATCTCGCACTCCCAGGAAAGCTAGACGACGTGTGCTGCAAGACCATATTGGCTTCAGGCTCCGATTGCCAGTGCAGCCTTCGGAGGGAGCTCGTGGCGGACGGGTACATCAACAACACTGACGGCATGCCAAGGCAGGCTATCTCTTGTGTCCCCGACGCCGCGAGTTGCCCGCCGTAGAGCAGCATGCCTTCATGCATATAATGGTTGAGTCTTCGTCCGTTTCCTCTTCAAATTTCCCATTCACTAATTTCCTTCCACCGGCTTGGTTGAATTGTGCTCTTCCGCACATGTGTGTATGTGTTTACTTGTGTACGCCCTTGGATGATTTGCATGGTTCCGTTTCGTATCTACTGTTTTGATTAAGCTCGTGTGATCTTATTTGTATGCGAGCTTAGGTTACAGTTTTTTTAAGACTAAACGATCCTCTCGTCGATTTCATATAAAGAAACCGCCAGTTCTTACATGAGTTGATAGAGAAAACAACAAGAAATTAAAAAAACCGGGGGGGGAGGGGGGGGGGGGGGGGTTCTGTTTTCCCACACTTCAGGCCCAGGAGATTTCCAAAACACCAAACAATGTCAGGAAAGCTCCCTACAAGCCACATACCACTCCACGCAGGGAGGAAACAGAGCAAAATATCCGAATTAAGCTGATAGACGGGGTAGAACATTCCATCCGTGCATCCTTGAGAAAGCTTCTCGCAACACCAGCTGGATCTTCAGCACCCCAGCTTCAAGTTCTCCTTGTCCGTGGCTTTTCTGCAGAAGAGCCCAATCATTCAACAAGTTACAGATTTTATATATAACACCTGCTGGGTCAGTAGGGATTTTTTTCTGAAAACGAGCTTCGTTCCTAGTCTTCCAGACTGTCCAGCAGACAGCTGCAGCACCTATCATGACCAGATCACGGAATGAAGCTGGGAAGGTATTTAACCAATTCCCCATCATATCCGTCACGCTGATCGGTAATCTCGGCAGGTTAAGAGCGCATCCAACAATTCTCCAAGCCAACTTGGCTAACCGACACTCAAAGAGCAGATGATCCATAGTTTCATCTTGCCCACAAAAGTGGCACTGCGTGTTTCCAGTCCAACCTCTCTTAAGCAAATTATCTTTCGTCAGAATCCGATTCTTTATGCATAGCCAAACGAAAATCTTTACTTTCAGAGGCATCTTCACCTTCCACAAGAACTTGTAGGGAACTATTCCCCAGCTCGCAAGTGTAGGTTACAGTTGCTATATATGAAGTTCGTGTGATAGAAAAAGTTTGATCGAAAGTAATTTCATTCAGTCTTATTCGTATGCTGGTCCATCTCACAGACCGGAGAAACCGTTGGATACACATTGTCGATCAAACTTCAAAGGAATATCTATAACACATGCACGTATTTTCAAGAAATCCTTTGAGCAATACTATCTTTATATTAATTTGCAATGTATTAACTTAGGTCTTCTTTGGATCAAACTTCAAAGAATTGCAAAACACAGGAATTGCAAAATTCAGAAACTTAACATGAGGTGCAAAACAGATCAAAACTGCGAATACTCATTTGGATTGAACACATGAAAAGTGACTCGGTCCAACGGGAATAAGTGTATGAATGCAATCCATACATTTTTTGGAAGGTGTTATTCATTATTCCGAAGGTTTCCTAAGAAAAGAATCATTTGGATTAAAATATTCCAGAATTATTATGTGAATCCTCCGATATAAAGAGAGGCCTAGACTACTAACATATGCATTTTATTAGTCTAAATTACTCTCTACTATTAATCAATCTAGTTACTAGCCATCCCCATCTAGGTAATTAATCAAATATATTAAATCACATCTAACCAAAACTAACAAGTTAGGAGGGTGTATTTACATGCAAATTAGCTAGCTACATTAAGTTAAACTCTGGTTAAAGAAAATGATGTCTCGGTTCCTTTAATATAGTAGTTATAATTCATGCACGAGGGGTGCCGGTTTGAAGCCCTTGAAGCTTCTAAAATGTATTATATAAAGTTTTGAAATGTCAATAATTTCTCGCATGTATATCAACATCTATGTGCTCACAAAGTTATTTCACGAAAAACCGACAATTATATATCCTCTGTAAAGAGAAGAAAAAAAAGGTGTAAGAAATCTTTTTCACGTGACACATCTTTGTTACACATGGTATGTGAATTTTCAGTTTCCCTAAAATTAAGCTGCGCACATAGAATGCCTAAATGTACGTGTCAAATTTGCGTTCGGGACATTTTGACATTTCAGAATACGTTTTCAGTTGGCACGAGCATATGCATCTAGGATCCAAATTGAAAATCTAGCATGTGTAACAAAGGTGCACATCAATAAATAAGCGCACTTTGCTACCCGAATTCAGGGCATCTCCAGTCGCCCCCAGAGCCCCCAGGAGGCCTTTTTAGCACCGGCCGTTTTTTACTAGTCGCCCCCCAGAAGTCCGAATAGCGCCGTTTCGGCGTTATTTAGCGCCGGCGCTCCAGGCGAAACCCAACCCATTGGGTTCGGCTTGGGGGGGGGGGGGGAATGGCGGGAAACACGACGCGGTCCAGCGCTATCAGCGACGCGGGAGAAAATGGCGCAGAAACAGAACCGCCCGTGAGCGGCCGCGTCCTCATCCTCTCGGCTCCCGCGCCGGTCAAAGGCTGCCGGAGTAAATGGCGTGGCCAGCGCCCAGTGAGCGCGCCGGTCAAAGGCTGCCGGAGTAATGGCGTGGCCATGATACGTGTAAAGCACACGTTCGTTGGAGACCCCAAGAGGAAGGTATGATGAGTGTAGCAGCAAGTTTTCCCTCAGTATGAAACCGAGGTTATCGAACCAGTAGGAGATGAAGACACTTCTGAAGGTGCCAACAGCGCCAGAAAAAGTGGTGTTGAAGGGGAAGTTCTGACTGTTGACTTGGAACCTGCACACAACACAACAAAAATACTTTGCCCCAACGAAACAGTGAGGTTGTCAATCTCACCGGCTTGATGAAAACAAATGATTAGACATATAGTGTGGGAAATGATGTTTGTTTGCAGAGAATGTAAAAGAACAGTGTTTGCAGTAGGTTGTATTATCAATGTAAAAGAATAGACCGATGTCCACAGTTCACTAGAGGTGTCTCTCCATAATAAATAACTAACATGCTGGATAAACAAATTATAGCTGGGCAATTGATAAAATAGAGAATGCATAACAATGCATGTACAAAACATGCTGACTACTATGAGATTTATTTGGGCATTACAACATGATACATAGACCATTATCCAACAACATCTATGACTAATAATTCACCTTCAGGTTAACATCTGTGTCCCCCGTTGTTATTAAGTTGCAAGCAACAGATTATTGCATTAAGTAAAGTGCATAATGTAAGCAACACAATTATCCTTAGACAAAGCATTGTTGTTTTACCCCTAGTGGCAACAACACATCCACAACCTTAGAGGTTGCTGTCACTCCCACAGATTAAATGGAGACTGAACCCACTATGTAGCATAAATACTCCCTCTTGGAGTTAAAAGCATCTACTTGGCCAAAGCATCTACTAGTAATGGAGAGCATGCAAGATCATAAATAACATATAAGATAAATCAATAATCAACTTGGCATAGTACTCAATATTCATCGGATCCCAGCAAACACAACATGTAGCATTACAATAAGATGATCTTGATCATGATAGACAGCTCACAAGATCTAAACACGATAGCACGAGAGGAGAAGACAACCATCTAGCTACTGCTATAGACCCGTAGTCTAAGGATGAACTACTCACGCATCACTCCGGAGGCAGGCATGGCGATGTAGAGCCCTCCGGTGATGATTCCCCTCTCCGACAGGGTGCCGGGAAGAGCTTCAGAACCCTCCCGAGATAGGGTTGACGACGGCGGCGGCTCTGGAACTTTTCGTGGAATATGACTCGGGTATCTAGGGTTTTCCCGAATAGGTGAATTTATAGGCGAATGGACGACGTCGGTGGGCACCCGAGGGGCCCACACCATGCCACGGTGCGGCAGGAGGTGGTGCCGCGCCGCCACGTGGTGTGGCCGCCCCCTCGGTCCCCTTCGTGTCTCCGAAGGAGGAGGAGGATGAGGCGGAGGCGCCGGTCCCGAAGAAGGGAACCCCGGCGACAGAGAAGGAGGAGGATTGCGCGGAAGCAGGGCACAAGAAAAATAAGAAGTAGCTAGTAGTAGTTCTATAAGTTCTCCATCTGTAATTTACTTTATTATTATTAATATGTACTGCGTATGTAATGTAGTACTCACTAATATTAATTTAAGTATCCTATAAGTGGTTTTCTCCATATAGTAGAGATTAGGAAAATATTATTCTAGAGAGTAGTAGAAATTCCACAGAGTGGGCGCGTAGGTCCCACACCTCAGTGGAAGAAACACAAAGGAAACGGTCCTTTTAAAGAACCGTTTCCTATGTTTTACCTATATATATGGGCGTACAGAGCAAAACCTAACACTCACTCGTTTCCTCACTCTGTCCCAGTATGCTAGATCTGTTCGTGGCGGTGGCTCCTGGCGTTGCGACCATCGTCGGCGCCATGGCGGCGCCGTCTCCGCCCAGACGACGGCTATCACGGCGAGGTCTTCGCCATCTCCCCCGACACGACGAGGTCTTCGCCATCGCCCCCGACAAGCCGAGGTCTTCGTCATGTCCCCGACACGGCGAGGTCTTTGCCATCTCGCCCAACACGGCGAGGTCGTCGCTCTGTCCGCTTCCTCTGCCTCCACCACTTCCGGATCTGCTAGATCGATCCAACGGCGACGTGAAGAAGGTATCAGATCCACTCTTTGATGTAGCTAACTTGCCCATTGTGCACATGATCTAGAGCAACTAGTTGTAGTTTAGCTAACTTGTTGATAGTAGTTCAGTTCACATCCGGTAGTTCTATCTAGATAATTTCTTGATGTAGTTAACTTGCCTATTGTGCACTTGCAACTAGTTGTAGTTTAGCTAACTTGTTGATAGTAGTTCAGTTCACATCCGGTAGTTCTATCTAGATAATTTCTTGATGTAGTTAACTTGCCTATTGTGCACTTGCAACTAGTTGTAGTTTAACTAACTTGTTGATAGTAGTTCAGTTCACATCCGGTAGTTCTATCTAGATAATTTCTTGAAGTAGTTAACTTGCCTATTGTGCACTTGCAATCGGTTGTAGTTTAGCCAACTTGTTGATAGTAGTTTAGTTCACATCCGGTAGTTCTATCTAGATAATTTCTTGATGTAGTTAACTTGCCTATTGTGCATTTGCAACCGGTTGTAGTTTAGCTAACTAGTCCATGTGAAAACAGGAGTCCATTTCGGTGACACTGCATAAAAAAGTCGGAGACACAGAACAAACAATAAACATTACTCAAGACAGTAGTGTTTGTTAACTTTCCCATAATGTCCTCCAATTATATACACATGTCAGTACACATTAAATTGTTCGTTCTATCTAGTAGTGTCAGAACTAACATAAATCCTTATTTACATTTAGGGATATCAAGCTGTTCCCTTTCAAACTCCACCATACATATCCACCGTCGCTATTGTAACGTTTTGGTACACTGCGTAAAATACTTTTTTAAGTAAGAGTGTTTTATACAGTGTCGCCGAAATGTCACATCGGTGACGTATTAGATTAGATTTCGGTGACACTGCATAAAAAATCCAGAGCCGGTGGTGGTCTCCATGGAAAGGATGATCGCTGTCCGGCATCGTTTGATCGGAAATGGTGAAGCTCTTGAAGGAAACATCACCTTCAAGTTATGCCTCCAAACCGTTTGATCGGACTGCAAGCACACGGATATAGACGCTTAAAGGTGTAAACTGTTTTCACATTAAATTATATCTATGTCATGTAGCATCATATTTTGGCTCTTCTCTAACTATCAATCCATGTATTTTTATCCAGAAACATAAAGCTGATCCGAACAAACTTTAAATGTGCTACTTATAAAGTGTGATCATATCCGTGAACCGTCGTTGCTGTGACGTTATTATATTTTGGCGACACCGTCCAAGATGGAGCAAGCCTCAGTACGAAGATTTTGGCAATTTGGCTTGGTGTAGTTTCTGTTTTTTCAGTTTCTTCGGCTATTTTGTGGATGTGTGTTTAGGGAGCAAGCCTTAGCTGCAGTTTAGGGAGGCATGAGAATGATAGGATTAGCGAAGCATGTGTAACTCATCTTTTGATGCTATGTAATGGTGACAATTGTTATATACGTTATGAACGGTTTTGCTAGCAACTTTGTGCTACTGCTGTGATATTTGCTGTGATATTTTGAATGTCAATTTGCAACTGTATTGCTGCTGTAGGCGTATGAAAAAATCTCAATGCAAACGAGTAAAACAGAATCTCCGTTTCTGATGTCCCGATACATCGGTAACGGAGACTGGATGACAACCGTAGCCAAAATCATGCCTCATCGGTGACGGTTTTTCCTGTCCGTTGCCGATGAGAGCCTTCACATCAGTGACAGGGTCGGGGACACAGACCCTTTTTCGTTTCCGATGGGGTTTTTGGCCTGTTTCCGATGTGTCGTTCTGTACTAGTGATCGCCGAGTTCATCGACGGCCTCACCCCGGAGCAGGCGGCGGATCCACGCTGGAGGCCGGAGGGCAACGACGACTTCTGGACGGCGTACTTCCAGCGCCGCCACGAGCAGGACCTCGCCGACAGAGGCAACAACGGCCAGGTGGAGGGACGCCACAACACGAGGGGGCGCAAGCGGTGGTGGGGCGGTGACGACCGCAACCTGCTGTGGGTGATGGACTACATCGCCGCCGGCAATGAGCCCTGGCTCACCATGCCGCCGCGCAAGTCAACGTGGATCCCACAGAGGATGGCAGCCGCGAGCTCCTCCTCCGCCACCTCCTTCTCCGGCGCGCGATCGACGCCTCCAGATTTGCGCGCCGCCCCTACCTCCCTGAAGCCTCCCTCCCTCACATCCGGGCGGCCTACCCCATGTGCAGCGGCACGCTGCGCATCAACGAGCGCCAGCGCCGCGCTGCGTCTCCTCCCCGCTCTCTCTTCCGCAGCATCATCAAGCCCAAGATGGAGGGCAAGAAGAAGGCACCAGATTGGCATGCGCCGCCGGAGTGGGTCAAGGCGGCGGAGGAGATGGGGGAACCCGAGGAGGAGTTCCCCGGCCAGAGGGCGGCCGAGGAAGCCTCCTTCAACACCATCCAGCCGGCGCCAGACGACGTCGCCGAGGACTGGTCGCTGCATGACTTCACGGAGGAGGACGACGCCTACAAGCAGGCCCTGCTGCTGAGCAAGTGGCGTAGCGGCGACGATGGCGACGACTACAGCCAGGCGATGTACAACTGCCTGGGTATCAACTAGATCGGCCTGTAGATCGCCGAATAATAATAAGTTTTAAGTTCTTGTTCAAATCTACTATGTAATCGGCGAATTTCCGCCCAATATGAATGAAATTCGTCTTCTTCCTATTTTTGCCACCGCACTTCGCCGTTTTTAAAATTTTGGGCCGAATCTTGGGTTTGTTCACGGCTGGAAAACGCGCCTCCCAGGATCCAGAATAGCGCCGTTTGCCCACGCGGCCCAAAATAGCGTAGTTTTGGGTCCTGGGGGCCACAACGACTGGAGATGTGAAAGAACATTTTGTATCCCTTAGTTTTTGTGTGTTAGTTAACAACACATGTGACAGTTTTAATCTGGTGTTAAGTATATGCAGGTTATAATGTGTTCAAACACATGTGCATCAACACCAAAAAGAGAAAAGAAGTTTCGAGAGCTTATCAGGCCAGAGTATCCGGTCTCCAGGACCGGAGACTCCGGACTCAGAGGTTTCTGGCCAAAACGCATAAAAGAGGTTCAACCCTGGTGGGGGCCGGAGTTTCTGCCCCAGGGGCCGGAGTATCTGCCCCAGGCCGGAGTTTCCGGCCCCAGGGACCGGAGTATCTGCCTGAGCCTCGACTTGGCTAGAAGTGGTTCACCCCCTGGTGGGGGCCAGAGTATTCGGCCCAAGAAGGCCGGAGTTTCCGCCCCAGACCGGAGTATCCGGTCACTAGGGCCGGAGACTCCGGTGTGGAGCTGTCTGCAACGGCTAGTTTTTCTGGGTGGGGTATAAATACCCCTCCACCTACCTCCAGCCAGCCAGCTCGCCCAAAATTGAAGACACCATTGTTGCAAGCTCAAGAATCACTAGATCTCCCAATCCCTCCACCCAAACTCGTTGATCTTTGGAGGATTGAAGGAGAAGGCCCCGATCTACATCTTCACCAAGCCGTTCTTCATTGCCCCCTCATTCACTTGAGGGACCATAGCTAGGGTTTCCACTTGGAAAACTGATACGTCTCTAACGTATCCATAATTTCTGATGTTCCATGCTTATATTATACCATTTGCTACATGTTTTATATACACTTCATATCACTTTTATGCATTTTCTGGGACTAACCTATTAACAAGATGCCGAAGTGCCAGTTCCCTGTTTTCTGCTGTTTTTGATTCCAGAAAAGTACTTCTGCGAATATTCTCGGAATTGCACGAAACAAAAGGCCAAGTCCCTATTTTTCCAACACGTACACGGAGTCCGAAGGAGAGACGAAGGGGAGCCACGAGGTGGCCAAACCACCTGGCGGCGCGACCCCCCTTCTGCTGCGCCAGCTGGTGAGGAGGCCCACCTCGGGCTCCACCGACGTTGCCCCTTCGCCTATTTATTCCCCCGAGGCGTAAACCCTAAAATAATAAGCCAATTTCCACGAAGAGTTCCGCAGCGCCGCCGCCATCGACGACAAGTTTCGGGGGACAGAATCTCTGTTCCGGCACGCCGTCGGGACGGGGAAGTGCCCCCGGAGCCATCTCCATCGACTCCATCGCCATCTCCAGCGCCGCCGCCGCGCCGTGGCTGCAGCGGGCCGCCGTCTCCTCTCCGGGCTGCACCTCTTCATCAACCTCTCCATCAAGTGTGCTCACCATGACCATGTGTGAGTAGTCTCCCCCGAGGCTGAGGGCTCTACCGGTAGCTATGTGGTTTATCTCTCTCTCTCATGGTGTGATCTTTATGTGATCATGAGTATTGCTAGTATCGCTGAATTCATATGTAATGTTTATGCTACTCAAGTGATTGTATCTAGTTTCCGGAGTCATTGTGACAACACGGTATCAAGGTGACAGTGTGGGTACTTGTGTGTGACTCTATGAATAATTTAGATATTTATCATGGCTTGTTCTTGGGAATTGTGGTGTTTGTTTACTCAGACTTTGAGGAGTGCTTTTGCAGCCCTACACATAGTACTCTTGTGTTATCAAGAAGGAGAATAATCTCGAGTATCATTTACTTGCATTCAGTTGTGCTAACATGTTGAGAGGTACCACTAGTGAAAGTATGATCCCTAGGCCTTGTTTCTAAGCATTGAAACACCGTTTACAACAAGTTCTACTACATATTTGCTTGCTGCCATTTTTATTCCAGATTGCAATTACCACTTATAATCATCCATATTACTTGTATTTCACTATCTCTTCGCCGAACTAGTGCACCTATACATCTAACAAGTGTATTGGGTGTGTTGGGGACACAAGAGACTTCTTGTATACTAATTGCAGGGTTGCTTGAGAGGGATATCTTTGACCTCTACCTCCCTGAGTTCGATAAACCTTGGGTGATTCACTTAAGGGAAACTTGCTGCTGTTCTACAAACCTCTGCTCTTGGAGGCCCAACACTGTCTACAAGAATAGAAGCGTGCGTAGACATCAAAAACCTAGCCCCCGTTGTACTCACTTGATTGTCTTTGTGACAGATTGTAGCTGTTTGGGAGCCCCCAATCCTTTGTGGGTTGTGCCCCAAATCGTTGTTGTAAAGGCTCCGGACTCCGCCTTGAAGGTTTCCGATAGTTGAAGTGAACCAATCCTTTGTGGTGCGGTTCACCGGAGAAGAGGGTGAGCCTTTGTGGCCGTTGAACCATTGTGTTGGTTCACACCTCTCCAACGAGACGTACTCCCCTAAAAAGGAGGAACTCGGGAATACATCCGTGTCTCCGCGTGCTTTGACTTCGGTTACCTCTATCCTTGTTTACCGCCTTACTTTATATATCGTGCTTAGTTGCTAGCTTGTCATATAGGTAAATTCACCGTAGTTGCATATCTAGAGAATTTACCTTTTGTGTCAAGCCTAATTTGAAAAAGACTAAAATTTGGAGTAGCACCTATTCACCCCCCCTCTAGGTGTCATACCGATCCTTTCAATTGGTATCAGAGCCTAGGCTCTCTTGTTTTGGGCTTAACCGCCTAAGAGAAGTATGACACTAAGTGAGGATGAGGCCGATCTTGCCAAGGCCAAAGAAACCATGGCATCCATGGCCGATATCAAATCGTTGGAAACAACATTGACATCGTCCATGAATGTCAAATTTGATGAGTTGCGTGACATGTTCATGAAATTCGCAAATGCAAGTTTCGGAAACCATCCCACTAGAGGGTGTCTCTAACTCCGATGAGGTGATTCCGAGGAGGTAAAGAGAAAAAGAAAGGGGGTGGAAACCACCTCCGGAACTAAACCACCTCCTCCACCTCCACCGCATGTAGATGGGAAGGAGAGTACCATGCCGTTCCGGGATGGTACCCTATCGACCCACCTATCACCACCCGCATAAACCCATTAGGTCCTCCACCTAAGCTTAATGCATTAGCTTTTGCTAGTTGGCAACGCTCAATGAAATCTCATATCAACAGTGCCTCTATCGAGCTTTGGAGGATCATTGAAGATGGATACAAGGTCGCGGATCCAAGCAATGTGACAAGAAGAGAGTTTGCCGAAAAGCAACTCAATGCCTCCGCACTCCACATGATTGAACTCTCATGAGTGAAAGTGACAAGCATTATGTTCTCACGCCACCACCGCCAAAGAAGCTTGGAATTGTCTTGAGGTTGCATTCCTTGGAAATGAAAGCATGAAGAGAATAGATATGATCTTTGAGCAATGATGCCGAAGGCTTCTACATGTTTGACAATGAGAATCATGAAGACATGTATGGAAGACTCAAGACTCTTGCAAAGGCCTTTATGATGTGGGGGCAACCTATGTGGATGATGCTTGGGTCAAGAGGAAGTATGTGAATGCTCTCTTGCCTTTCGAGCCCATTGAGTTGAAGTCATTCAAGGAAGACACAACTACAACAAATGACATCAATGAAGTTATGCAAGAAGTGCAAGCCTCCAAGGTTGCCACCAAGAATGCCGAAGATAACCGTGCTAGGGCCATGGGATGAAACAAGGCCCCTCACTTGCTTTGAAGGCCAAGGTGGTATGTCTAGATGAAATGATGAGGTTGAAGCGTGCCCAAGCAACATTGCTCCAAATGCTTGAACAAGCTCTCAATGGTCATATAGCTCTTGCCACAAGAGTGTTTTGGAAGACCCGGCAAGCTAAAGCTCGAGTTGATAAAGAGAACAACTCAAGTGGGAAGAAAGAGCTAGCCTCAAGGAAGACTTGCTACAATTGTCATGACAAGAACCACTACATAAGAGAGTGTCCTTATGAGAACCGAGAGCAAAATGGTGGGAAGCTTGTCCCAAGGACCACTCAAGGTTGATCAAAAGAAGCCCGCAAGACCAAGGAAGCCTTTCTTCAAGAAGGCACCAAGAATTGTGTTGGTGGCACAGAAGAATATGCCACAAGTGATTCCGAAGATGAAGATGCACCTACTAAAGAGGTAGCCGCATTGGCTATTGTATCAACTTCATCATCTTCTCTCTTTGAATCCCCCAATGAGAACTTCTCCACCAACAACGCTCGTTGCCTCATGGCTCATGTCACCGAGGTATCATCTCCTTCTCCCAAGACTATGCATGAAATGAGTGATCAATCTAGTCTTGTGATTAAGAAGGAACTTGTTGCTTTCGATACTTCATGACTAACTTGCAAGGTGAAGCTAAGGAACATGTTGAGTCTCTCATGAGACAACTATGTGCGGCCGAAGAACTTCTTCAAGAAAAGAGTAAGATTGAGAGAGAGGATTCTCTCACCATTTCTTGAATGCTTCCATAGCATCCTTGAATGCCTCTCTTGATGAAGAGAGTGAAGAAAGATGTTCTCTTGAGGAAAGACTTGATTCTCTTGATGCTAAAAATGATGATATCATTAATAAAATCATTAAGGATAGAGATCATGTCTTTGCTAAATATAAAGTGCTTAAAAAGGAGAAAGTTGAACTTGGGGTTGCTAATGCTAGACTTCTTGAGGATATGGAGAAGCTTGACAAGGCTCACAAGGCCTTGGAAACGACTCACTCTTTTAGTCAAGTCTCATGAGCAACTTCAAACTCAACTTTCTAAATCTAGCTCAACTAGCATATCTATTCTTCCTCGTGTTCATGAAAATGTTATTGAAGAAAATGCTAGGTTGAAGGTGATCTTGCCAAGGCCACTAGTGCCAAGACCTCTATTCCCAAAGGTAAAGATAAGGGTATTGCTTATTTTTGAGCAAAAACCACACAAAGGGAAGGAGGGTCTTGGTTATGTAGCCGAGCAAAGAAGAAAGTGAGCAACAACAAGAAGATCAAGACCAAGCCCGCACAAGCCAAGACTTCCATTGCGGGTGGTAGTGCCACAAGGGGCAAGACCACTCGTAGTGACTTTGCGGGGCATAACAATCCCAACTATATTCTTTATGTTGATTATTATGGGGATGTTTATGCACAATATGTTGGTCCTATGATGGTTACATTGATTACTCTATTTGGGTTCCTAAGACCCTTGTTGCTAACCAAAGAGGACCCATTGAGAAATGGGTACCTAAATCCAAGCAATGATTCTTGTAGGACTATGCTTCCGGTGGATCGAAATGGGTGGTTGATAGTGGATGCACTAGTCATATGACCGGAAGCAAGGAGATTATGACGGAGTTGAGACCAAATCTAAATCACTCAACCGTCTCTTATGGTGACAAGTCAAAAGCCGAGGTAAAGAGTCTGGCAAGGTGGTAGTTGCAAGGGATATCACCCTTGTAAATGTCATGCTTGTTGAGTCTCTAGGTTACAATCTTATGTCCGTTCGTGCTCTTAATAAGATGAACTTTGATGTCCATTTTACTATTGATATGGTGGTACTCTTGAGGAGCAAGACTCTAAAGGTCATGTTCGTTGGGTATGTTGAAAATGAGTTGTTTGTGGTAGACTTTTCGGGGTCAACCAACACTCAAGCAATATGCCTATTCGGAAAGGCCGACGTGGGGTGGTTGTGGCATCGCCGCTTGTCCCATGTCAATATGAGAACTTTGCAAAGTCTTCACAAGGGTGGCCACATTCTTGGACTAAAAGAGATGTTTCTTTTTCTAGAGATCGTCTTTGTAGGGCTTGTGTTGAAGGAAAGATGCATGATTCTCCCCACCCAAGCAACACCATCATCTCATCAAAGAGGATATTGGAACTTCTTCATGTTGATCTCTTTGGTGCCGTGCCTCAACCGAGTCTTGGTGGGAAGAAGTATTGTTTGGTGATTGTTGATGACTATTCAAGATTTACTTGGGTTTTCTTCTTCAAGACGAAGGATGAAACTCAACAAACCGTCATCGACTTCTCCAATGAAGTTCAACGTCAACACAATGTTCCCATATTGGCCATTAGAAGTGACAATGGCTCCGAGTTCAAGAACTACACCTTGAATGAGTTTCTTAGTGAAGAGGGAATTCGTCATCAATATTCCGCTGCGTATACCCCTCAACAAAACGGTGTAGCCGAGAGGAAGAACCGGACTCTTATGGATATGGCTAGGTCCATGTTGGCGGAGTTTAAGTCTCCACTCTTCTTGTGGGCCGAAGCTATCTCCACGGCGTGTCACTCCTCCAACCGGTTATTCTTTCGCAAAGGAAAGAAGGAAACTCATATGAAATGCTTACCGGCAACAAGCCCAATGTCTCCTACTACCGAGTGTTTGGTTGTAAGTGTTTCTACAAAATCAAAGGTGTTCATTTATCTAAATTTGAAGTTAAAGCTTTAGAGGGTGTTTTTGTTGGGTACGGTGCGAACTCTCACACTTATAGAGTCTACGACAAATCCTTAGGGAGAGTTGTGGAATCTTGTAGTGTGAGGTTCGATGAGAATGACGGCTCCCAAGTGGCGCAATTTCATGTTTGTGATGTAGATAATGAGGAACCTCAAGATGCAATAAGAAGAATGGGGGTTGGTTTCTATCGCCCCATTGAAATCCATCATGAGCCTCCTCAAGCAAGTCCAAGCTCCACTCAAGTGGAGACTCCATCATCACAAGTTGAAGTTGCACCTTCTATGGAAGCAAATGATGCACCTACCCAAGAACAAGTTCAAGACCCTCCTCAAGTTGACCAAGAGGCTATCAAGAACCAAGTTCTCCTATTGTCAACACTAGCCAAGGTCAAGACCAAGATCAACCATCTCCTTCTATTATTGAAGATGTGCATCAAGATGATCAAGGTCACATTCCGGTCAAGACGGGGACTCAAATGATCAAGATGATCAAGCGATAATTCCTCGCAACAATGAGGATATCGAAACCCGTCTAGCAAGAGTCAAAAGGATTGGAAAGAAAGAGTCTTCATCTAGAGCTATCTTGTGATGCAAGAACAAGGTCACCACAAGAACAATTGGCAAGCTTTAGTGAACATCAAGCCACATCTCTATGGTGGAACCAAAGAAAGTCTTTGAAGCTCTTGAAGATCCGGATTGGTTGGAAGCCATGCATGAAGAGCTCAACAACTTCAAGCGCAACAAAGTGTGGAATCTAGTGGAGAAGCCAAAAGATTGCCTCAATGTTATAGGCACCAAGTGGATATTCAAGAACAAGCAAGATGAGCATGGAATGGTTGTGAGGAACAAGGCAAGATTGGTAGCTCAAGGGTACTCTCAAGTTGAAGGCATTGATTTTGGAGAGACCTATGCTCCCGTGGCTCGCCTTGAGTCCATCCGTATCCTTCTTGCATATGCATCACATCATAATTTCAAATTGCAACAAATGGATGTGAAAAGTGCCTTTCTTAATGGTCCTTTAAAGGAGTTGGTATATGTTAAGCAACCTCCGGGATTTGAGGATCCACACTTCCCTAACCATGTCTACAACTTGATAAGGCGCTCTATGGTCTCAAACAAGCACCTCGTGCTTGGTATGAGCACCTAAGAGAGCTATTGGTAGACCGTGGCTTTGAAGTGGGGCAAATCGATCCCACTCTTTTTACCAAGAGGGTTAAAGGGGAGCTTTTCATATGCCAACTTTATGTTGATGATATCATATTTGGCTCATCTAACAAAGCTTTTAATGATGAATTTTCAAAGCTTATGACCGATAGGTTCGAGATGTCCATGATGGGAGAGTTGAAGTACTTCCTTGGTTTTGAGATCAAGCAATTGAGTGGAGGGACTTTCATCTCTCAAGCCAAATATATCCAAGACATGCTCAAGAGGTTCAAGATGCAAAATGCTAAAGAGAAGAAGTTTCCTATGGACACCAAATGTCATCTTGAACTTAATCCAAAGGGTAAAGATGTCGATCAAAAACTCTATCGCTCTATGATTGGTTCTTTGCTTTATCTTTGTGCATCTAGACCCGATATTGTGTTGAGTGTAGGAGTGTGTGCAAGGTACCAAGCGGCTCCCAAAGAAAGCCACCAAAGCGGTTCGAATCTTTCGATATTTGGTTCATACCCCAAGGTTTGGTTTGTGGTATCCTAAAGGCTCAACATTCTCTCTTGCCGGTTACACGGATTCGGATTGGGCCGGTTGCAAGGATGATAGGAAATCAACTTCCGGGGCATGCCAATTCCTTGGTAGGTCCTTGGTGAGTTGGTCTTCTAAGAAGCAAAATTGCATATCTCTCTCCACCACCGAAGCCGAGTATGTGGCGGCCGCTAGTTGTTGCACTCAATTGTTATGGATGAGGCAAACTTTAAAGGAATACGGTGTCCATTGTGACAAAGTGCCTCTTTTATGTGACAATGAAAGTGCTATCAAGATTGGCCACAACCCGGTGGAGCACTCAAGAACGAAGCATATTGAGATTCGTTATCATTTCATTCGTGATCACATCAACCGGGGTGACATTGAGCTTGGCTATATTCCCACGAAGATCCAACTTGCCGATATGTTCACGAAGCCACTTGATGAAGCAAGGTTCACTTATTTGAGGCATGAGCTAAATATCGATTCGGGGAGCGTCGCTTGACTATCTTGCATACACACCTATTCTTAGCTATGTTTGGTTTAGGTGTAGGCATGGACATAGGGGGAGTGCGGTCCTAATCCATTGGACTATCCCTCCCCCCATTATGCCGATAGTAAGAACTCATTTTGTCTCTATATTGTTCATTTTATGAATTGTGAGCTTAAATGACGAGTAGTGGCGGTGAACCCAAGATATATCTTCGCGGTGTCACACCACATACACTCATACATGGTGGCCTAGGCCACCGACATCTTCTTTGTGAAGATTTGATCTTTTGGAGCTTTATGGCCTTTTTGCCTATCCGTTGGTCTTTATGGAAAACACACTCAAATGATGATTCTTATTTGATTTTTGTGCTCTTACCAAGTTTGAGTGTGAAGTACCATCTCCAGTGACTTTGTGTCTTATCCCAGGCCTATCTTATCGAAAAACTTGCTCTCTTGCATCTTGCATCTTGCATGTCCTACAACAAAATCTGGCATTTTGAGTCGGTGGGGCCGGAGAATCCGGTCCTCAGGGCCGGATATCCGGTCTGACTGAAGTCTCCGCCCTAAACCCCGGAATCTCTGGCTCAGGCCGGAGACTCCGGTGTGTTTAGGCCGGAGACTCCGGTCTAGGCAGTTTCGCTGGGATCTAAGTGGGCTCGGGTGAGGAGTTGACTCACAACTTCTCTCTCACCCCGACCCCCAAACCTCTCCCAGCCGCCGCCGCCTCGAAGTGCCACTCCGGCTGCTCCCCACCACCGGAATCCGCGTGCCACAGGCTCCTCCACCCTCCAAGCGTTGGGGACCCTTCTCCCCTTCGTTTGACCTTCACCATGACGGGCAAAGGTTCATCTTCTCTCTCTATCTCTAGGTTTTCACTCTAGATCTTGTTTTGAGAGAAGATTTGCTTGTACTTCATGGTGTAGACTCTTTATGTTGGCAATGTACACTCCAGAAATTTAGTTGTGCCAAGTTTCCCCTTAGATTTTACCTAGGTTGAAGTCTACAGTCTCAGGCCGGAGACTCCGGTCCTCACAGACCGGAGAATCTAGTGTGGCCGGATTATCCCCCCCTGAGACCGGAGACTCCGGTCTGGATCATACTGAGGGAAAACTTGACTCAAATAATTTTCTTCTTTGGCTTTCCTGGACATGCAAGCTTACCTCCATGCTATCCCTCTACTCTGTATCTCACAGGTGTTCCGAGGACAAAGTCTTCGTCAAACATCCTCACAAGGTTTCAAGGAGAGATCATACTCAAACAAGGGACAAGCTGTTGTTTGATAGCAGCGCTGGTCGCTTGCGTCAGCAGAGTGCCATTGATGAGGAAGCCACAAGGCATGCTGTCCTAGGTGGGTTTGATGATGAAGAAGAGGCCGAGAGAGCTCATTTTGATTCCTTGACCACAATTTTGGGTATGGGGAAGCTTGAGTTCCGTCGGATGAGGCAGCAACCCTTCTTTGACTTGCCGCCTAACACCAATGATCCTAACTTTCCAAGGAGAGAGCAGCAGCTGATTATGCATGAGATCTATGCCAGATTGAGAAGCATGTGGTTTGTGAGCAAAAGGTGTTGAGCCTTGAGAACTTGAACAAGAAGAAATACTTTCAAGAGGCCGTGTGGATTGCTAGGAAGCTTGGACTTGAGAGGTCATCTCTCACACTCATGAAGACTATGATATTCAACTTATTCATCAGTTCTTTGCCACGGTTGTCTTTGATAATGATGAAGAGGTCACCATGACTTGGATGACCAGTTCTCGCAAGTGCATCTCCAACTTTGTGGAGTTTGTAAGGTGTTTGGGCTATGAGTTCAAGGGGGCCACTACTTCTGTTGGGAAGAGGATGCATGTGGAAGGGGTCGCCTACAACAAGTGTCGCTTGCGCCCTTTATATTCTGTTGCATCATCTGTTGGCACTAATCAAGACCTCCTCCCCACTTTCAACATTTTCCTTCGCATTGTTCGGTTAGTCTTGCTCCTCAAGCCGGAAATGTGGATGACATTCGAGGAGGACTTGTCAATCTCCTATACCATGCTTACAAGGTTCAACATGCTGGTCCAGATTGCCAAGGCCAAGAAGGTTATGTCATGGATTTCATCAAGTGTGAGATGCTTTGGGCCATTTTTTAGCACAAGAATCCTCTTTATGCACCATTTGTGATGAAGCTCATCCTCCTCAAGGTGCCCACCGTCGATGTCTCTCGCCTCACCAAGCATCCCAAGGGCACTCTCCGCCAACTTAGCAAGCATTCCAAGCAACCGTCTTCCTCTCATGCACCTCCTCCTCCACAATCTAGTGATGAGGAAGCGGCGACCGAGGCCCCAATGCCTAAAGGAGAAGCAAGAATGCCGACCCTCCATCATATCTTCAAGGAAGGGCTGAAGTGAATAAGGAAGTGAGCAAGCTCTCTTGGTGGAAGAGAAAGTTGCTTTGCATGGATGTTGCACTTCACAAGGAGAACCATGGTTCATATGTGAGAGAGAAGCACATCATTAGCAACCAAAACATCATGATCAAGGAGCTGCGCAAGCTTAACAATGGTAGCATCACTCCTCCTCCTGAAGAATATGAAGATGGAAATGCTATTATCTCCTCTTCGTCCGAAGATACTATCCCATATGATCAATGGAACCAACACGTCTTTCCTTGGGATGATTATGGGATGTGACCTCTTTACCATCTTCTTCTCGCAACACTGGCAAGGCTCCCATGAACATGTCCGATGAAGACTACAATGAAGAAGGGGATGGTGATGAGGAAGAAGAAGACTCCGAGTGATCTCCATAGGCTTCGTTAGTTATGCTCTTTTCCCTTTTTGGCATCTCGATGCCAAAGGGGGAGAAGTAGTTCTATTAGGTTTTCTCCGTGGGATTTGCATGGGTTGGACACAAGCATGTGCTTTTATCATTTTTATTGTGCTTGTGTCTCTTTATGTTATTTGGAACTTATTTGCATTTATGTGTTGTGAACTATGGATGTTTATCTATGTGAGTGTGTAAGACATATGGATTTCTTATTATGTATGGTTGAGCCTACATTATTGTGCTATGGTTTATATGGATGGTTATCTACATTTATATGCACAAGGTATGGTTTTTATCTCTAGTCTCAACCTATATTGTGATATGTCTTGTTTGTGAAATGTGTTGTTTCTATATCATGTTGCTATGTATGGTTGGAAATTGTCTCTCTATATGTGTGCATTTGCATTCCAAAGCAATTGATTTATATGCACACATCTAGGGGGAGTCTTTCCTTTTTTGTTAGACATGATATGGTCATGAAGTTCATTGCAAATCCTTGTGTTGTCATCTAACACCAAAAAGGGGGAGATTGAAAGAACATTTTGTATCCCTTAATTTTGTGTGTTAGTTAACAACACATGTGACAGTTTTAATCTGGTGTTAAGTATATGCAGGTTATAATGTGTTCAAACACATGTGCATCAACACCAAAAAGAGAAAAGAAGTTTTGGAAGCTTATCAGGCCGGAGTATCCGGTCCCCTGGACCGGAGACTCCGGACTCAGAGGTTTCTGGCCAAAACGCAGAAAAGAGGTTCAGCCCCTGGTGGGGGCCGAAGTTTCCGGCCCCAGGGGCCGCAGTATCCGCCCCAGGCTAGAGTTTCCGGCCCCAGGGACCGGAGTATCTGCCTGAGCCTCGACTTGGCTAGAAGTGGTTCACCCCCTGGTGGGGCCCGGAGTTTCTGGCCCCAGAAGGCCGGAGTTTCCGCCCCAGACCGGAGTATCCGGTCACTAGGGCCGGAGACTCCGGTGTGGAGCTGTCTGCAATGGCTAGTTTTTCTGGGAGGGGTATAAATACCCCTCCACCTACCTCCAGCCAGCCAGCTCGCCCAAAATTGAAGACACCATTGTTGCAAGCTCAAGAATCACTAGATCTCCCAATCCCTCCACCCAAACTCGTTGATCTTTGGAGGATTGAAGGAGAAGACCCCGATCTACATCTTCACCAAGCCGTTCTTCATTTCCCCCTCATTCACTTGAGGGACCATAGCTAGGGTTTCCACTTGGAAAACCTAGCCCCCGTTGTACTCACTTGCTTGTCTTTGTGACAGATTGTAGATGTTTGGGAGCCCCCAATCCATTGTGGGTTGTGCCCCAAATCGTTGTTGTAAAGGCTCCGGACTCCGCCTTGAAGGTTTCCGATAGTTGAAGTGAACCAATCCTTTGTGGTGCGGTTCACCGGAAAAGAGGGTGAAGCCTTTGTGGCTGTTGAACCATTGTGTTGGTTCACACCTCTCTAACGAGACGTACTCCCCTAAAAAGGAGGAACTCGGGAATACATCCGTATCTCCGCGTGCTTTCACTTCGGTTACCTCTATCCTTGTTTACCGCCTTTACTTTATATATCGTGTTTAGTTGCTAGCTTGTCATATAGGTAATTTCACCGTAGTTGCATATCTAAAGAATTTACCTTTTGTGTCAAGCCTAATTTGAAAAAGTCTAAAATTGGGAGTAGCACCTATTCACCCCCCCTCTAGGTGTCATACCGATCCTTTCAAGATGCCCTCACAACTTTGGTCATCGATTCAGATGGGCAGAGAAGCACAACGAGATTGGACAAGACGCATGCGCAGCGTGCCATCTCATCGCTGACATACACCTGGTCAATACAGCAACAGCAAGCGGCACAGGGCGCGTTTGGTAGCCTGCAGCGAGGTTGGCCCGGCCCGCCAGATGCGACCTCTTGCTATTTGGTTACTCGTTTTTGCTCTTGGGATTGTCCAGCACGGTTCTCAAAGCATCCTTGGGCCAGGCCCTGGGGGAACGGCCGAATCAGCCGTTTCCTTGCAGCTAGGCTGCAGGCGGCTGACCTAGAGGAACGCCGTGCCGCCCAGCTACAGGACGCGCAGATGGCGCGAGCGGGGAAAATCAGGCGGGAGGATTTCGGTCACCGCTCGCCAAAAATCACCACTCTATTTAGCTCACCTCCAAATCGAGTCCCGCCATTTGTTCTATTCGAGCTCTTACAATGGCGGCTGGAGCGCTTTGTGTGACGGCGAAGGTGACTTCGACGGCGACCTCCACCGAGGTGATGACCTCGACGGCGAACTCGTCGGGACCTCCACCGCCTCCACGGCAACCTCTGGCATGAAGACGGACGGCAAGATGCAGATGTGCCCGGTGGATGTAAGATTGTCTGAACCTTATCCTTGTTCGTACCGTAGATCTGTTGCTCCTGCCTTAGATCTGTTGTTCATCCACATGTAGACCATGAATCCACGCTGCTTAGGTTCCATACCGTTGATCTGTTGTTCTTGCACATGTAGACCATGGATCCGTTACTTAGCCTTCGAAGTTAGATTGCTCATGTTCATAGATTGGCTGACTAGGAGGACATTACGGTGTTTTGTGGATCAGGTTCGCGGTAAGAAAAGAGTCCCTCTGCAAACGCTGTGCGAGAATGCACTGCCCGAGTTCGTCGACAAGCACTTAGCTTCCAAGGCTCTGGAAGTACTGCCTCTGAATGCAATCCCTATGGATTCAGTCACTGACTCAGATGTGCGATCTAACATGACTGCCATGGGGAGTAACAAGAGAGTGCACTCCCAGACTGAGGAACTACCACTGGGTAGTGGAGCTACTCAGAGGCTGACAATGCAATGGACAACTCCTCTATCCCTATTTGTTCTGAACAGGGTGGTGGAGCTAGTGGAGCAGGGATCCAGTTTGACAAATGCTTCAAGAATCGGTACATAAGGAAGGTCAGCGATGCTGTTCTTGAGTTCACTGGTCTCACTATCACCAACACTCAAATCTACAACCATCTGAGGAGGTGGAGAGGCAGGTGGGTTAGGATTAACGAACTGAAGCACATGCCTGGAGTAGTTTGGTATGAAGCCATGTCGACTCTGATGATGGATGATGTTAAGGTGCTTCGCCACCTTCAGGTTAGACTTCCCTTTCATTCAACCCAATTGTGCTACTGTTTCTTCATTGCCAGCTTCAAATACTATAGGCACTAACGATTTGCCATGCCATTAATAGAAACACCCGAAGGACGAGGAGCTACTGAACCAGCCAATTGCCAACTTCGCTCAAATGAAGACCATCTTCAGGGTTACGACAGTGCAACCGCGTAGCATGTACTCCCCAGCATTGCTTATCAAGGCCATGGACTTCCTGGCGGACAACGAAGAGGAGCAGCTCAAGTACTCCAGCATGAGCAAGCCGGAGAGGTGTCCCTGGCTTAGGGCTTACATGCGTGGCCAGTGCGTGGATGCATTCTACGATGAGTAGACTTCGGTATAGTGGTCTGTAATATGTAGGAGGAGGTATATATTAACCCCTCCGTTGACGAACTTCAGATGCAGCATGACCTTCTGTTCGTGCTGCGTAGACATGTTTCTGAACTCGGGATCCTATTTTGCTATGCTATCCTATGTTATGCTACATTATTTGTCGGGTAACATCACCATAGGTGAAAGAGGTAGCCATAAGCAGTTGCTTTGCATACAACCAAACATAGTTATAGTTGCATATGTGCATGCAATGATGTAACCAAACAGGCACAACAAATTGCCCAACCTATCACCCGTTCTTTCATGCAGCCTACCAAACAAACCAACCAACAGATTTCGGAGACTGTTTTCCTTCAGCCTGTCCCGTTGGAGCCTGCCCCCAGCGAGGTGGGAAACCCTGCAAGCTACCAAACGCGCCCACATACAAAAGAAATTGCACAAAGCACAAACATTTAAAAAGCTAGATTTCGAACTTGCACAAAGGAAATTGCCCTCGAAAAGCTGGAAATTTCGTGAAAAGGAGAGAGGCGAATTTATCGCTTTACCCTCCACTAGCCTTTACCCGCAGCCTCCGTCGCCCTTCTTCCCCTCCAAACCCTCACTCTACACTTCCCCACTCACTCTCCCCTGCCGCTCCAATGGCGGCCGCGCGCGAGCTCTCCCGGCTCCTCCTGCTCCTGCTACTCCTCGCCACCTTCCTCGCCGCGTCGGCGCGCAACGAGGAGGAGGCCCGCGCGCTGGCGGCGCTCAGGGCTTCCCTGGACCCGGCGGGCCGGGTGCTGGGCTCGTGGGACCCTGCCGGCGACCCTTGCGGCGGCGCCTTCGTCGGCGTCACCTGCGACGGAGATGGCCGCGTCACGTTCGTCTCTCTACAGGGCCGCGGGCTCTCCGGCACCCTCCCGCCCGCCGTCGCGGGGCTCCGGCGGCTCAGGGGTCTGTACCTGCACTACAACGGCATCAAGGGGCCCATTCCCAGGGAGATTGAGGGCCTGTCCGAGCTCGCCGACCTTTACCTCGACGTCAACCATCTCTCAGGGCCCGTTCCTGTGGAGATTGCCGCCATGGGGAACCTCCAAGGTGAGCTTCTGATATTGCTTTTGGCTCAAAGATTTGCATTTCACCTTCATTTCGTGGGTTTATGTTGGGTAAATAGGTGATTTCTGCTCATTTTGTTCCATCTTCTTATAAAGCTCCTGCTACCTTGTAGCACTTGGTTGGAAGTTTGGGCTGCTATTTCCTTGGATCTGTACATTGCGAAAATGTCGCCCACACCTTTAAATAACTTGAATCCATATACCAACTGTTCAAGAACAAATGTAATAGTACTGCTATGGCCGTTTCTTTCTTCCTTCCTTTTGTTATGTTCCCATTTCTTCCATCACATCAAGGATTCAAGGTTCGATTTTTCGTCGGCTTGTGGCCATGGGACCGGGACTTCATTTAGGGTTGTTGATTTCAAAATGTTCTGGTGGGTTTTTGTTCATTAATGAACCCTAGTGTCACCGCACATGTTCCGATATTTTTTAGGAGAGAATAGTAGTAGATGCTCTCATCAATATGACCTTAAATCGTAGCAGCACAACGGTTAACTTTTGAACCGGGCACATTCACCATTTTTGTTTTGTTTTTGAAATGGGTAGTTCGTTTTTGAAATGGGTAGTTCGTTTTGTATGTTCCTATTCCGAGCCTTCTTTTGGAGCAGTATGGCAGCCACGTGATCATCGGCTCCATTTGATTTATCTTGTTTGACTCTGCATTGGTAAAGGACAAAAGGGACTTCCCAGACTTGAAAATTGTGGTTTTCAATTTGTTTAGAGCCACTTGGCTCGGCATTGATACCCTTCTTTTTTTGGTGTCTACTTCAGGTTGGATCTTGATGCATAACTCTTCAGCAAACAGTCGGAATTTCCGTGATTTGATTTTGTCCAATGGGTGTGCCTTTTGTGGATGCACTGTAAAGACCAAGATTGTTTAGTGCACTTTCTGTTTTGCGGTGTGATTGTGTGAAGATCTAACTCAGCCGACCCTTTGTTTTCCTGTTTTTTTTCAGTGTTGCAGCTGGGTTACAACCAGTTGACAGGCAGCATACCACCCCAACTAGGCAACCTGAATAAGCTGGCTGTTCTTGCACTCCAATCCAACCAGCTGACCGGAGCCATTCCAGCAACCCTCGGTAGCCTAAATCAGCTGACACGGCTTGATTTGAGCTTCAACAGCCTATTTGGCTCGATCCCTTCAAAGATTGCAGAGGTTCCGTTGCTCGAGGTCTTCGATGTTCGCAACAACACTCTATCAGGGAGTGTCCCTGCTGGTAACATGCTCTTGTTCATCCTTTTTGGGAGGTAACTTTATAGTCTTCCATCATATTAACTATTGTGATTTGTTTTCGGATGCTAGGATTGAAGAGATTGGATGGAGGGTTTCAGTATGTGAACAACAAGGGTCTTTGTGGAACTGAGTTCACTTTGCTTGATCTTTGTACTTCTTCAGAAGATGGCCTGAAGCCTAGCAAACCTGAACCTTTTGGCCCAGATGGTACTGTCAAGACAGGGCAAGTACCCCAGTCGGCAAATCCAAACTCCACAAAATCTTCAAAGGCCTCTGCAGGAGTCCTTATTGTCGGTGTTGTTGCTGTGATTGTTGGTGCTGTATTCTGCGGCATATTTGCATTCTCCTATTATCGCCGGCAGAAGCAAAAGATTGGCAGCTCGCTGGAGGTTTCAGATAGTAGGCTCAGCACTGACCATTACCAGCAGAAAGAAGTCTGCCGGCGGAGCGCTTCACCTCTGATCAGTGTTGAGTACTCAAATGGATGGGATTCCTTGTCAGGGGAGGTTGTGGATCATCCGGTGAGGTTGGTGATAGCTTCAGGTTTAACCTCGAAGAGGTTGAGTGTGCTACTCAGTATTTTTCTGAGTTTAACTTGCTAGGCAAGAGCGGCTTTGCTGCGACATACAAGGGAATGCTGCGGGATGGGTCTGTTGTTGCGGTTAAGAGCCTAAACAAGACAAGTTGCAAGCAAGAGGAGTCTGATTTCCTGCGAGGTCTGAAGACACTCACCTTGCTGCGACATGAGAACCTAGTTGGCCTGAAGGGCTTCTGCTGCTCCAGGGGGAGGGGAGAGTGTTTCCTAGTGTATGATTTCATGGTCAATGGGTGCCTGTCACAGTATCTTGACATTAAGGATGGTTCTGATGCTAGTGTTCTTGATTGGCCTACAAGAGTTTCCTTCATCAGAGGAATTGCCAAAGGTAACCAGCCTATCTATTCTACTCTACTGTAATTTAAGACTACTATGTATGCTTGACTCTGTTTTTTTCATATCCTTATCAATCTGGTGCACATTTGCAGGAATCGAATACCTACACAGTAAGAGCAACAAGCCATCATTAGTGCACCAGAACATATCGGCCGAGAAAATCCTTCTCGACCACCACTTTGCACCGCGGTTGTCTGTCCCGGGGCTGCACAAACTCCTTGCTGACGACGTCGTCTTCTCAACCCTGAAGGCCAGCGCAGCCATGGGGTACCTTGCCCCTGAATACGCCAACACAGGCCGCTTCACAGAAAAGAGCGACGTCTTCGCCTTCGGGATTGTTGTTCTCCAGGTCATCACGGGCAGGAGGGCAGTCACGCATTTGAAGGTAGGCACAGCGGCCGGTGACCTTGAAGACCTGATTGATCCAAACCTCGGCGGTGCCTTCCCGAGGACGGAGGCTGCCAAGCTCGCAGCGGTTGCTGCCCAGTGCACAAACGAAGCGGCGAGCCAGAGGCCGGCGATGGAGGCTGTTGTTCAGCAACTCGGCGCCTGATGCTGACGATCTGAACGGAGATGGTGTTGTTGGAACCTCATGTACGTTGAGGTCAAAATGTACGTTGAGATATTTTGTAGTAGTAAGCTGGAGGAGGGTAATGATCCAGTTGCCACTGACATGCTAGTCTGGAACATGTTTAGCCACTAGTTAACTAGCCAATTTGGTTGGCGTGTCGCAAACTTTTCATCACCGGATGATGAAAGATTGTGTATGAGATCGCGCAAACCGTTCGTTCTGTAGAACAGGATGTCATGAATGTAGGATCTGTTGACAATTAGGTGATGCAAGTTTAGCATTTCTAATGCGACTTTTATCAGCCTTTTACCACTATCATCGCTTGCATTGAAATGTTGCGCTGCCATACAACAAAATTTTCAACTTGCTGGTATCACCACTGATATTTTTTATCTGAACACTGATGCTTCGAATGTGGCAAGTTGTAGGAGTAAAAAGTATACTGAGACAGTAAAAACCATAGTTGCAAACATCAGAAGTACCCTGAGCTGATGATATGTACTGTACCAGAACCAGACCAGTCAACTTTAAATTTTGAATCTCTGGACATTTGAACAGTTACACTTGTCTGAGACATCTTCTGAGCAGCGAGCGGCAGGGTGCACCGGAACCGCAAGAGTGCCTCATGCTGCTTGCCTTTTTGCTCCCTCCCTCCCAGCTAGACTGAGCCCCTACCGTTGGCCCTGGATACTGTTCATTCCTTCCCCTGCCATTTTTATTGTTGCCGTTTCAAAATCCAGCTCATGTGCTGTCACAAGAACTAGTCTAAATCGACAAAGCATGAGCCCTTGACTATCATACTTCAGCTCATTCTACAAATATTAACCATCATGAAATAGGAATTGAATTGCAAATAACATGAATAAAAAATTGCAGTACATGCACATAAATAAATTAACTGAAAGAGAAAAATGGATTGGCCATTGAACTGTGAGAGAAGCCAAAATCTAGCCAGGTTCTAGCATAAGCTGATCAAGCTGATCCCCTGACGTTAGAATTAAAACTTGAAACTCGTGAGCTAAACGAGTAGCTCATGACTGGCTCGGCTCGGCTCGAGTGTCTCATGAGACAAGCCAAGTTTCATTTTTGAACTCATTTGTTGACCAATCTACTCGTGAGTAGCTCACGAATAGCTCGATAACTCGTTTAACACATTCTAAGTGTTCAAACATGCGCACATACGAAAAATAAATAACACCATTAGTGCAAAAATACTTGCAGTTTGACACTAATTTTTATTTATTTACGGGAGTTAAACCAGCTAATCCTGAACTACTCGCGAGCTTACCGAGTGAGAGATAAGTTACATTTCTAAACTCATTTCTCACTTGAGTGAGTTCGAGTGAGTCGAGCCCGGCTCTAACTTCCAGGCCTCGACATCGCCACTATTTCTATCGAGTCCCTCACACGTGGGGTCCACCAGCAGTGGGACTCCCTGGTTAGCTTCAGAGGATCTCTCATCCATGAGGAACAACAACACACGAATTTGTTTAACCAAACCGAGAAGGAACCATGAAAAGAAGCGCGCCATCGCATCTAATGATCTAATCACAGCGCCGCGGCCATCAGGACAAAGACGGATCGATCAGTTTACATCAACCATGGATTCTCTGGCCACGAGCTGCCTTGTTTCTTTCGGACGCACGCTCTGCTGCAACTGCAATGATGCAGCGGTAATGGCTGGCTGCCATTGATATGTGGAGAGAGCTGTCCCAAAAGCTTCGTTCTTCTGCTCCCCTCTCTCTCTAGGTGGTGCAGCTCAGCCTTGGGTTTTTTTTTTTTTTTTTGAACAAGGAGAAGGACCTTGAAGGGCCCAGACTGCATTATATGGAGGGAATACAGATTACAGCAAGGACCGTAAAGAAAGGTAAAATTATAGTCAAGTCCTTGGCTTTTACAAAAAGGACCATAATTAAATTACAAAGAGTGCAATCAAGTCCTTCTCCTCCACAATCGAACAGCTCAACGCAACAGCCGCCATCACCAACTCCGGGGACGCGACCACTTGGCGATGATGAGACGAAACTTGCTGTAGCGGAGCTGAATAAGGGCCTCCGAAATGGCACCATGGCCTGGAGGTTGAAGATTCTGTGGTGCAAGAAGCACCGCAGCACGGATTGGCCCCTTTGGCCAAGAATAACAGCCTTGGTTATCGTTTCGACTTTCGAGGCAGGCTGCAATTACAGCACGTCCGTTGGTGCTTGTCTAGATCGGCATCGGGCGAGACACTTTGCAGAAAGTAGAGAGAAAAAAAAAGGTAAAGTTTGGCATCTCGGTGGTGGATTCATAGGCTGTCCGCCATTTTGGGTCGTCGTTTCGGCTCAGGGTTCATGGTCCGAGCGCATTGACTCTGCCGGGTGTCGTGAGACCACGGGAAAAGCCATTTTGGGTCGTCGTTTCGGCTCAGGGTTCATGGTCCGAGCGCATTGACTCTGCCGGGTGTCGTGAGACCACGGGAAAATATCTACTAGTGCTACCATCTATACTGGTTTTAAATAGTTCAAAAAAGTGTATGAATTTTTTTGAGTATTCCATTCATGGAAGGAACTGAAATGCAATAACATGAGCTAGAAAGGCAAGGATAACATCTAAAAAAAAGGCTTGAACAAAAATGCGACTACATGCACATAAATTTACCAAGAGGTAAAAAAACGATGTACTTTGCGCCGCAAGAGAAGGCAAAGCCCCGATTCCAGCGTTAGCTTATACCCTGACGCAGAGATCACACCTGTCAGTGACCATAAGAGTAAGTACAATAAGCTTATGTAAACGGTCTATAAGGGTTAAAATAATATTCTTTGAATTATATGGAGGAGAGAGAAGAGTACAGAGAAAGGGGTAGGCTCTCAAGAGCCAGCTCTAGCACGTATTCCTATGCACATTGTGAAAGTGAGAGATGAGCCATATCTTAATAAAGTAACACATTTTTGTAGCTAACTATTATACATGTTGGATATATGGTTGGCTATAAATGACATGACAATCCCTTATAGCCAGCAGTTGGCTCTACTATTGTACTCGCTCTAAGCCTAGGAACAACAAGGTTAGCTAGGTCATAGGATCCGGTTCATGGGGAACAACGATATAGGAATTGTTAAACCTAACCTAGAACGAAAGGTAGAGGAGACTTCCGTGGTGCAATGGTCGGCAGGCATAAGCGTCAAGCGCCAGCACCCGGGTTCAAATTAATCCTCACCTCTACCTTAATGACAAAGCCAGGGTAGAGTCCCCCCTCCAGTCTTGTTATTTCAGAACGAAAGGTAAACCATGAAAAGAAGTGCACTATCGCATCGAGTAAACCGAGTAATCATCTACTCACAGTGCCATTTAGGACAACACATTGATCTGTTTACATCAAACATGGTATCTCTGGTCATGAGCCGGCTTGTTTCTTTCGGACGCACGCTCTGATGCCACGATGCATGAGTAAGAGCATGGTTAATACTTAATAGTATAGCCAGCTGCTGGGTATATAGAGCTGTAATGTCACTTATAAGCATAATCTGAAAATATTTATATAAGCTGAATATAAAGTTGGCTATAAGATTGGTATTTGTATAAACTTCTCTCTATTTCTCTCCTCACATTTATTGTTTGTGCCTAAAACCACGCGTAGAGATAGAGCCCACTTCACTCACATTTTCATTCCCCTCTTCTTCATATAGACAAAAAATGCCACTTAGCCGGGCTATAAGCTCACTATTATACTTGCGCTCCAAGAGCATCTCCACCGGTTGGGGGGTTCCGGACATGTGTTCGCCCAACATTTGGAGGCCGCCCACAGCGGCGCACCCCAAATGCCCCCCCCCCAAACGATTCGAGCTGCCGACCAAACAACAAACACCTTGCGGGCGGAATTTATATTTAAACGAGTTTAACAAAGAATTCAAAGAAATTTAAACGGGTTTCAAATTTCATTTATATTTGTTATATATTACAATATTTTTGAACGAAATTTGATAAACCCTAGCCGCCTAGCCTACAGGGTGTCCCACCAGCTGTCGTCGTCGCTGTCGTCATCGATCTTCACCGGCGCCGCGGAGGAGCCAGCACGGCCGGAGGAGGCTACGTCGTGGCACGGCGCGTGGCTGGAGGACGCGCCGCCGTGGCCCGTCGCACGATTGGTTGAGGGGCCACCGGAGGAGGAGGAGGCCGTCATCGCCAGGGTCACCAAAAGGCCCGGCGAGTCCTGCTCGATGTCCACCGCCGACTCGGAGAGTGCCGCCAGGAAGCCCGGGCTGTCGCCGTCGTGCTCGTTCCGCATCTCGGCCGGCACGTCGTAGCCATAGGGGATAACCTCTACCGGTGTTGCCTCCACCCTGGGGCGACGGAGGAAGAGGCGCCTGCGTGGGCGTGGCGTTCGCGGATGGTGATGCCGGCACCACTGCGTGGCGGTGAGCGGCGTTCCACCTTCACAACCTGGCGCGGAGGGAACCGCGGCACCATCGGGAGGATGCGGAAGGGGATTGCGCTGCCCATGGCAGTGTGGCGGCGTGCAGCTTCGATGGCGGAGGCAACCGTGGGACCGGTTGCTCTCCACCATTCTGTGCGGCCAACGGTGTTGTACAGCATGTCGCGCAATCTGGGTTCGTCGTTGGTGGCGATGACCACTGCCCTCTCGCGCTCGAAGCGGTCCATCCAGCGGCCCCAGTTGGCCTCGCCGTTGTCGTTCTCGGGGAGGCGCCGCTCCGCCGGCGAGCATGAATCGCCCCATCTGCTTGTCCGTCTCGGGCAGCGGTGGCACGGGGAGGCCACCGGCCGAGATGAACCAGTGCTTGGTGATGCATGTAAAATGCATACATAAACTTTACATTTTATTACTTGATATTCCAACTTATTTGCATCATATATGGATTATATTTATGTTTTATAATGATTCTAGGGGATACTTAACAGTTTCTCCATTTATTTGGAATTAACCCTGCAGAACCAGAAAACCCCTTTTTCTATCTTTTTGACTTTCAGGGACCCAAACGACGTCCAAATTACCTAATATTTTGCGGGGATCATTTTTTGGAAAGAACAAAGCGTAGGAGCGCAGGAAGCGAAAAAATGGAAACCGGAGGGCCAAAAGAGGTGGGCCCACGCGGCCAGATTCCTTGGCCACGTGTGACCCCCTATCCTGGGCCTCGTGGCTCCGATGCCGTCTGTTTTCGTCTCCGTGGCTTCGTCTTGACCTAAAACCGACTATAAAAATAGTCCCCGAGGAGTTTCGCAAAGAGCCGGTGGAGAAACACAAAACCAAGAAACAGGAGACAGAAGGCTGCCGCCGGAGAAGATCGGAGGGGGGAAACGCCGCCAGAATCACCTCCGGAAGGCTCCTCCATCCCCCTTCGGAGTCTCCAACAACACCACCGTCAAGACCAGCACCATCTCCATCACCATCTTCGTGATCCATTTCATCCCCCTCATAGTTTGAGATTGTTCGAACCCTAGCTATTGTCTAAATACTATTCTACATGTTTGTGAATTGCTACTTGTCATTGTTTTGTGGGGAGATTATTTTTTTTCAAATTGTGTTGTATCACTTATGTCATTGAATCATATCATGTCTTCGCGTTGTGAGTAGTTCTCTCATATTCCTGGGGGGCATAGGATGGATTGGCAATGATTTATATATGACATGTGTTGGTATTTTGTCTAGTGTTTATCTTTTTATTTAATTCTATGATGGTGTTGTGCGAACGTCGACTGCACATCACTTCACCTATATGGGCTCATAGGAGAACACCGTAGTGTAATGAAGTGAGGGAGACTTGGGAGGACATGTAAACCTGAGACCGAGTCATGAAGTTGCATTATGAGGGTATTAGTATCGGGGTCCTTAGAGTTTAAGGCTATGGTGGGACTCTATGTCTTAATAACTCTTGTGCAGTCATTTACATGGCCATAGGAACCATCATAAGGGGGTTAGTTTATTTATTTAGCTCTTCCTAATTATGGCTCCGTCCAAAAGAAGATTAAAACTTGACAAAATGCTTACCTTGTTGTTCTAGAAATATTTATGCCATGGAGTATAGGTAGCCCTTGGGAACGTTTTCCACTTATAAGAAACACACACTTGAGCTTGTCCTCTTGCTGCATAGAGGATTGGGCTTTCTCTCTTTGAGAGCTTTCACTTGTCATATTTTATTTTCAGCTTTTTACTTTATTGCAAACTCTACACCAAAAACCCAAAAACACTTGCATCATTTAATCATTTTGGATTGTCTAGTGCATAGATAATAAGAGAAGTGACACTATTATTTGAGAGGATAAATACTTATACCTTCTACTCCTCGTGGGATCGACACTATACTTACACATTGAAGATTTCAACGATCCCCTATACTTGTGGGTATCACTTGGGCAGCCGGCAGTCGTGTGGCGCGAGGAGCCTATACCGGTGCAATTCCCAGACATTCTCGATTAGGATGGTGTGACCGTTGAATGCCATGGCGGCTCGCCGGAGGTGGAGAGGATGGCGCAAATTGGAGAGGAGGGCGAGAAGGTGGAGAGGAGGGCGGGGTGGATTAGCACGGCCATGGGCGCCGGCTTTTAACATGGCGAGGGGTGGTGCGTGAAAGAGCATACTTGCTCTAAAATCCATTTTGGAGTCTTTTGACAACACATCATCAGGACTAATGTGTGCTTGACAACTGCAGATAAGTCATGTCGAATCTTTGTGTCTTGTTGGAGCTAGTGGCCCTGGAAATCAGCTCAGAAGAGCTTTTCTATGTCTGGCGGTAGTACCGCTGTCGCAGCGGTAGTACCGCTCCACCTGGAGCGGGACTCCTGCAGCACAGCTGGTACTCCTCCTGGCGGTGGTACCGTGTGGTACCGCTGGTTTCAGCCAGCGGTACTACCGCTGGTGGTACCGCCAGGGGTACCGCTAGGCCGGTTTTGCTCTCTGGACTCGCTACGGTACCCAGCGGTAGTTGCCTCGTACTACCGCTGGTTTCCTTCTATTTTATTCGAAGGATCCCAGCGGTACTACCGGCAGTGCCGCGGTAGTACCGCCGTGCCTGACAGCTACGGTACTTCTCCGAGGTACTGCTGCAGCTGGGTTGTGCAGTACACTGGGTACCGCAGTGAGACCAGCAGCGGTAGTACCGCTGTGCAGTTTTTCTGCACATAACGGTTAGATTTTCAGGGACCCCTATATAAAGACTGCTTCTTCTCCAAGAAGCGAAGCTCGCCCAGATTTGAAGTCTCCATTGTTGCAAGCTCAAGAATCACTAGATCTCCCAATCCCTCCACCCAAACTCGTTGATCTTTGGAGGATTGAAGGAGAAGGCCCCGATCTACATCTTCACCAAGCCGTTTTTCATTTCCTCCTCATTCACTTGAGGGACCATTTGCTAGGGTTTCCACTAGGAAAACCTAGCCCATTGTTGTACTTACTTGCTTGTCTTTGTGACAGATTGTAGCTGTTTGGGAGCCCCAAATCCATTGTGGGTTGTGCCCCAAATCGTTGTTGTAAAGGCTCCGGACTACGCCTTGAAGGTTTCCGATAGTTGAAGTGAACCAATCCTTTGTGGTGCGGTTCACCGGAGAAGAGGGTGAAACCTTTGTGGCTATTGAACCATTGTGTTGGTTCACACCTCTCCAACGAGACGTACTCCCCTAAAAAGGAGGAACTCGGGAATACATCTGTGTCTCCACGTGCTTTCACTTCGGTTACCTCTATCCTTGTTTATCGCCTTTACTTTATATATCGTGCTTAGTTGCTAGCTTGTCATATAGGTAAATTCACCGTAGTTGCATATCTAGAGAATTTACCTTTTGTGTCAAGCCTAATTTGAAAAAGACTAAAACTTGGAGTAGCACCTATTCACCCCCCCCCTCTAGGTGTCATACCGATCCTTTCAGTGCGGCCGGCGTAAATGCGACGCTTGGGGAAGGCCGCGTGGCCTGGCCACATGGGAGCCGTCGCATCGCCTGTCCGGCGTAAATGACTTGCGTGGGTGCAGGCGCACCGACGTCCGGTCGCGTTGGAAACTGACGACGACTGCGCTAGTAATGCGGCCAGACCGGCATCCTGCACGGCATTATAACGCATGTTCGAGATTGTGCGTATGACAGGTGGGGCAGGCCTGTCAGGGCCATGTCCGCCCCCAAGTCCGGCATCCCCGAGAGGGCCTCCAAATTTGAAGGCCTCTCGGAGGTGCCGGACACAAAATGGTTCGGCACGACGCTTTGGGGTACCACTGATGGCATTTTTAGTTTTGAAGGCCCTCTCGGCGGTGCCGGACAAAAAATGGCTCGACGCTTTGGGTACCGCTGATGGCATTTTTAGTGTCCAAACCCCAATGAGAGTCATTTGAAGGCCCCAGAGATGCTCCAAACAGCAGAAATGGCTGCCATCGCCATTGATATGTGGAGAGTGCAGCTCAGCTGGGCCTGTTGTTTCGATTACACACAGCATGTGCTTGGGTGCGCGTCCAGAGGAAAGCGGCATCGGGCGAATCCTCTCAAAAAAAAATCAGAGATACAGTACAAAAAGTAGGGAAAAAATAAAGCTTGCCATCTGGCTGGTGGAGTCGTAGGCTGATTTCAGCTAGGGTTCAGGTCCAGAGCGCATTGACTCTGCGCAGCGCTCACGCTCCGGGCAGCATGATGTTTCTTTCTTCGTGGAACCCAAGTGTGCCCTAGTTTGGCTGGCCTTCACTTTGCATGGAGTACCCAACATCAGTCCAAAATAAGAGTTGCAAAACATACGAATATCAGTAGATGAACATGCTCCACAGTGCAGCTATCAATTTGCATACACTGAATATGAAAGAATTCACAAATGTACTCCTTAAACACCCATTTCCTATACAGAGATTAAAGTATCTTTTTCTTACATGAGTTCTGTAATTGTTTATTTCATTTGAAACAAGGTAAACAAATTGCCTTTTATATTGACTATAGAAGCAAAAAAACAACCCGGCCGGAGCCAAAAAAATAAAAGGGGGGGGGGGGGGGGGGACATCATGTAATTGTTTAGACTCCTGGTTCATGCATGATCTATCATACATACAAGTAACTGTGTTGAAGTTGTGCCTGTCATTTTTTTCACCGCGTGTTATGGGACTTGTCACATTGTAGCGAAGAAACGTATCAAAGAGTTAGATGACCTCTCCATCCATTAGCTCTACTACGGGAATAAGCGCGGCATCATGTAATTTGATTTTTTTTTAGTTTTTTTAGGGATTAAATTTAAAGAAATGGTCGCTTGAGGTTTATTTTTTTATTTTTTGCATTTTGTATGTATGATTTGCAGGGTTGTAGTTAGTAAATTAAAATGTCTTAGTTCTTGTGGAAAATTCAAATTTATGTTCGAACTTAGAAAGAAATTGAATATTTTGGAGAAATTTTTTTTTTGGGAAATATATTTTCTGTATTTTTTTGTCGTGGTTTGCATTGTTGTGATTCATAAAATAGAAGATGTGAAGTTTGTGAATAGTTGAATTATATTTTCAAACTTGGGAAAAAGATTGTTCGGTTTTTCTGTATGCATTTTGTATGTATATGTTTTTGTTGCATTATTGTAATTAATGAACTTAAAGTTTGAGGTCGTTGTACTTATTTAAAATCTATTAATGAGGCCTTATTTACTATTTGAAAATTAGAAGTTTCAAAATATTTTTTGGATAGGGCAAAAGTTTCTGAAATGTAGATTTTTGAACTGTAACAAATTTGCAGAACTTGGTTTGAACTGATTTGAGTTTGAATTTGGGAAAAAAATAGAAAAATAAATCGTAAAGAAAGAAAAAAAGCACTCATCCCCAGCCCAGCCCAACAGCAGGCCTGCCTCCCCAGCCTAGGCCCATGGTGACGTCGCGGTGACGTCACCGGCGGCCGGGTCGGCAGCGGCGGGGGGTGGGGTGGGGGGGTGCTCGCCGGAGCCGCCGGACGGCGACCTGGGAGGCGGCGCGGGCCGCGGAGGCTGCGCCTGGACGCGGGCGACCTAGAGGTGGCGGCGGCGCCGGCGCGCGGACGCGGCGGAGAATGGCGGGGACGACAGCGGCCATCCTGGCGATGGTGCGCCGTCTCGCCGGCCGATCCGCGGCCAGCAGGTGGAGGGCGCGGCGGCGCAGCTCCCCGCTGTCTCCGATGCATGCGGGGAGAAGCGTGGCGGCGGCGATGCGCGGCGGCGACCCGCGGGGCCACGCGGGGAGAGAGAAAGGGAGGGGGTTATGCCGGCATTTTTGCATGGAAGTCCTTGGCGTTTTTCGAAATCACATTTCGATCCTTCGGGGGGGGGGGGGGTTCCTGCAAAAAGGCTGCGCCAAAGTTCGTGCGGGGGGTCACCGGGTGACCGGCCGGGTACCGGGGCCACGCGGCGCTACCTGATTGGTAGAAATTCGCGGGTACTATAGCTAAGCTACAGTACCACCGCGGGGGGCGACGTGGCCCGATCCTGGCCGTCCGTCGCGTAGATCGGACGGCCAGCGGACGCCGGCGACGTGGCCGAACGAGGGGGGGGGGGGGCGGTTTCTTCGCCCTTTTATATATAGTAAGATTCGTCTAGCACCTGTTTGTGTTATCTTCTTCACTGCAACCTAGATTAGAATGATTAGAATCCAGCGTTTGAAAATTGATCAGTAGACTATAGTCTAGATGGATGTTACAAAAAATAAAATTAGTGGACTAGAATATAGACTAATTTGTCATTTCCAAGGGTCAATAGAAGACTAGAGTCTTTGGTATAATTAGACTAATTTTAGAACATCTAGGGCGCGTTTGGTAGTGGCCCGGCTGGCTGCAGAACCACCCTGCTTGTTTGCTTGCCTGCAGCCCAAAATTTGCATAGCGCGCTTCTTAAAGCACCATTGGGACAGACCCAGTGGGAACGCCCGAATCGGCCGTTTCTTTGCAGCCAGGCTGTGAGCGGCTGCCCTAGAGGGACGCCGCGCCACCCAGGAGCAGGACGCGGAGATGGCGCGAGCGGGGAAAATCAGGCGGGAGGATTTTGGTCACCGCCCGCCAAAAATCACCACTCTATTTAGCTCACCTCCAAATCGAGTCCCGCCATTTGTTCTATTCGAGCTCTTGCAATGGCGGCTAGAGCGCTTTGTGTGACGGCGAAGGCGACTTCGACGGCGACATCCACCGAGGTGCTGACCTCGACGACGAACTCGCCGGGGACCTCCACCGCCTCCACGGCGACCTCTGGCATGAAGGCGGACGGCAAGATGCAGATGCACCTGGTGGATGTAAGATTTTCTGAACCTTATGCTTGTTCGTACCGTAGATCTGTTGCTCATACCTTAGATCTGTTGTTCTTCCACATGTAGACCGCGAATCCACGTTGCTTAGGTTTGATACGTCTCCAACGTATCCATAATTTCTGATGTTCCATGCTTATATTATACCAATTGCTACATGTTTATATACACTTCATATCACTTTTATGCATTTTCTGGGACTAACCTATTAACAAGATGCCACAGTGCCAGTTCCCTGTTTTCTGCTGTTTTTGGTTCCAGAAAAGTACTTCTGCGAATATTCTCGGAATTGCACGAAACAAAAGGCCACGTCCCTATTTTTCCAACACGTACACGAAGTCCGAAGGAGAGACGAAGAGGAGCCAGGAGGCGGCCAAACCACCTGGCGGCGCGGCCCCCTCCTGCCGCGCCAGCCTATGGTTTGGCCCCTCGGGACTCCACCGACGCCCCCTTCGCCTATATATTGCCTCAGTGCGAAAACCCTAAAACAAGAAGCCAATTTCCACGAAGAGTTCCGCAGCGCCGCCGCCATCGACGACAAGTTTCGGGGGACAGAAGTCTCTGTTCCGGCACGCTGCCGGGACGGGGAATTGCCCCCGGAGTCATCTCCATCGACTCCACCGCCATCTTCATCGCCGCTGCTGACTCCCATGATGAGGAGGGAGTAGTTCTCCCCCGAGGCTGAGGGCTCTACCGGTAGCTATGTGGTTCATCTCTCTCTCCATGGTGTGATCTTTATGTGATCATGTGTATTGCTAGTATCGCTGAATACATTAATAATGTTTATGCTACTCAAGTGATTTTGTCTAGTTTCTGGAGTCATTGTGACAACACGGTATCAAGGTGACAGTGTGGGTACTTGTGTGACTCTATGAATAATTTAGATATTATCATGGCTTATTCTTGGGAACTGTGGTGTTTGTTTACTCAGACTTTGAGGAGTGCTTTTGCAGCCCTACACGTAGTACTCTTGTGTTATCAAGAAGGAGAATAATCCCGAGCAGTATTTACTTGTGTTCAGTTGTGCTAATCTAGTTGAATATGTAGATGTTACTCTTTATCTATTATGCACTCTATAGGTTACTTTAATATGAACTCCGGTACTCTCCACGGTGTAAAGGTGACAGTGTGTGCACCGTGTGTGATTCCTTTATGACGTTGTGGCGCTTGTTTACTCCGGCTTGAGGTGTGCTTTTGTAGCCCTACACAATGAATGGTGTTTGTTATCCAACAAGAGAGTGTTTAAGAGTAGCTTTTACTTATTCAGTTATGAGATCATTGTTGAGAGTGTCCACTAGTGAAAGTATGATCCCTAGGCCTTGTTTCTAAGCATTGAAACACCGTTTACAACAAGTTCTGCTACATGTTTGCTTGCTGCCATCTTTATTTCAGATTGCAGTTACTACTTATAATCATCCATATCACTTGTATTTCACTATCTCTTCGCCGAACTAGTGCACCTATACATCTGACAAGTGTATTGGGTGTGTTGGGGACACAAGAGACTTCTTGTATCTTAATTGCAGGGTTGCTTGAGAGGGATATCTTTGACCTCTACCTCCCTGAGTTCGATAAACCTTGGGTGATTCACTTAAGGGAAACTTGCTGCTGTTCTACAAACCTCTGCTCTTGGAGGCCCAACACTGTCTACAAGAATAGAAGCACACGTAGACATCAAGCTATTTTCTGGCGCCGTTGCCGGGGAGGTAAGGTAAAAGGTATTCACATCCTCTGGCTACTAAGCTATTTTCTAGTATTGTTGCTAGTGTGTGAGTGCTCGAAGTTATTTCCTTTAGATTCTGCAATTATTCTTTTTGTTTCTTGTTTTTATTTTCACTAGTTAGGCTTAATGGAAAACAACAAAAAAATTAGAGATCTTTATGAACTTTATATTGAATTAGGACATGATGCTTTTGAAGAGAAAATTAAAAAACCTATGGAGGCTTGTTTGCATGATGGTAGCAATGTATTACTATAAATTCTTTGAACACCATTATTGCTAATGCTATGGAAAAGTCTAAGCTTGGGGAAGCTGGTTTTGATGAATATGATATTTTTAGTCCCCCAAGTTTTGAGGAGAAAATTTTCTTTGATGATACTTTGCCTCCAATTTATGATGATTATAATGATAGTGGTATTTTGGTGCCACCTACTATGGAGGATAAAGTTTATTATGATTATACTATGCCTGCAATTTATGATGAATACAATGATGGTTGTGATAGTTTTACTCTCACTATTACTAATAAAATTGATTATGCTTATGTGGAGAGTAATGATACTTTTATGCATGTGGATCATGATAAGAATGCTTTATGTGATAGCTATATTGTTGATTTATTCATGATGCCACTGAAAATTATTTGAGAGAGGAAAATATGGTTATAGAAATTTCATGTTACTAAACACCTCTCTTTATGATGAAGTTTTGAGCTTTCTCTTGATTTGCTTTTATTTGCTGGGTACTTTAAGACCTACTGGTCCTTATGAGAGAGGGAGACATGGTTCATATATCACAATAATATTAAGTCTCCTCTCTTTATGTTGAAATTTTTGAAGTTGCACTTGTTTTGCCTTCCTATGCTAGTCACTTTGTGCTTCATTGATTTATTTTCTTACAAGACTCCTTTGCATAGGAAGTGGGTTAGACTTAAATGTGTTTGGTATTTGCTTTTGATGCTCTCTTATATTCAACTCTTATACATATGAGAGCATCATCAAAATCACTATGCCTAGCTAAAAGGCTTTAAAGAAAAGCGCTTATGGGAGACAACCCATCGTTTTTATTTGCTGTTATTTTTTTTTCTTTGAGTCAAGGAGTTTTGTTACTTCTGTAGCAACTCCTTTGTATCTTTATTTTATTGCATTGTTGTGCCAAGTAAAGTTTTATTGAAAGTTGATGCAAGATTTGGATTTCTGCGCAGAGACAGATTTTTAGCTGTCACGATTTGAGCTTATCTCCTGTAGAAAATTAAAAATTCTGAAAAAATCACGCATCTTCCTCAGATATGTACGCAACTTTCATTATGGCCAGTTCCATCTGAGCAACTTAAGTGCCTCGAAAAAATTCGTCTTCACAGACTGTTCTGTTTTTGACAGATTCTGCCTTTTGTTTTGCATTCGCTCTTTTACTATGTTTGTGTGGATTTCTTTGCTCCACAAAGCATTGGTGGCTGTAGCTAATGTCCAGAAGCTTTGGGATGATTGTATCATTACAGAATATGAGAATTTTTGATTATGCACTAACCCTCTAATGAGAACTGTCTTGAGTTTGGTGTGAAGGAAGTTTTCAAGGATCAAGCGAGAAGGGTGATATTATGTGATCAAGAAGAGTGAAAAGCCTAAGCTTGGGGATGCCCCCGTGGTTCATCCCAACCATATTCAAGAAGACTCAAGCGTCTAAGCTTGGGGATGCCCAAGGCATCCCCTTCTTCATCAACAACTTATCAGGTCATCTCTAGTGAAACTATATTTTAATTCTTTCACATCTTATGCGCTTTACTTGGAGCGTCTGTGTGTTTTTTTTGAATAAATTCGGATCCTAGCAATCCTTGTGTGGGAGAGAGACACGCTCCGCTTTTTCATGTGAATACTCATGTTCTTCACTTATATTTGTTGAGTATTCTTAACTAGCTACTGCAGTGCTTTTAGCTCCTGTTTTTCATGCATCTCTTCGAGCTGTTAGCACTTGTTTATAAATACTCTCTTGCTGCATTATATTATCATTTGGAGAGTTTATGTTTAAATTTGATTGGTGTTTGTTTGGAAGAAAGAAAATGCTACATGTAGTAGTTGGTATTGGAAAAGACATATGCATTCTTGTAGATCATTGTCTTGTTTGATTTGATGCTTTGCAATTGTTTTGAGCTCTCAAGTAGATCATGTTTAAGCTCTTGCATCATGTAGTTAAAGCCTAGTAGTGGAGAACTACCGTAGAGCTTGTTGAGACTTGGGATGCATATTTGTTCTCTCTAAGGTCTAGATATTTTCTGGTAAAATGTTTGAGCAACAAGGAAGACAGTGTAGAGTCTTATAATACTTGCAATATGTTTTTATGTGATTCTTGCTGTACCGGTTTATACTTGTGTTTGCTTCAAACAACCTTGCTAGCCTAAACTCTGTACTGAGAGGGAATGCTTCTCGTGCATCCAAAACTTGAGCCAAAACCCATGCCATTTGTGTCCACCATACCTACCTACTATGTGGTATTTCCTGCCATTCCAAGTAAATATTTCATGTGCTACCTTTAAACTATTCAAAACTTTATTACTCCTTATTTGTGTCAATGTTTTATAGCTCATGAGGAAGTATGTGGTGTTTTATCTTTCAATCTTGTCATTTACTTCTGACAGACTTTCACCAATGGACTAGTGGCATATACATCCGCTTATCCAATAATTTGCAAAAAGAGCTGGCAACGGGGTGCCCAGCCCCAATTAATTACAACTTTCATTAATAATTCTCTTCACATGTTTTGCCCTGATTTATCAGTAAGCAACTTAATTTGCAAATAGACACTCCTCCATGGTATGTGAATGTTGGAAGGCACCCGAGGATTCGGTTAGCCATGGCTTGTGTAAGCAAAAGGTTGGGAGGAGTGTCATCTATAAAGAAACTAAAATACATGTGTAAACAAAAGAGAAGAGGGATGATCTACCTTGCTGGTAGAGATAACGTCCTTCATGGGAGCCGCTCTTGAAAGTCTGGTTGACAAGGGGGTTAGAGTGCCCACTACCATTCGTTGACAACAACAAACACCTCTCAAATACTTATTTTGTGCTCTCTATATGCTTTCGAAAACTTAAAAAGCTCTAGCACATGATTTAATCCCTGCTTCCCTCTGCGAAGGGCCTATCTTTTACTTTATGTTGAGTCAGTTTACCTACTCCTTTCTATCTTAGAAGCAAACACTTGTGTCAACTTTGTGTGCATTGATTCTTACATGTTTACTTATTGCACTTGTTATATTGCTTTATGTTGACAACTATCCATGAGATATACATGTTACAAGTTGAAAGCAATTGCTGAAACTTAATCATCCTTTGTGTTGCTTCAATGCCTTTTACTTTGAATCTATTGCTTTATGAGTTACCTCTTATGCAAAACTTTTTGATGCTTGTCTTGAAAGTACTATTCATGAAAAGTTTTTGCTTATATGATTCATTGTTTACTCTTTATCTATGTTAGCAAACTATAGACCATTGCTTTGAGTCACTTCATTCATGACATGAGCCTTGCAATATATGATCAAGATTGTGTGAAAGCATGTCTCCTCAGAAATTATTTGTTGTTATCGTTTTACCTACTCGAGGACGAGTAGAACTAAGCTTGGGGATGCTTGATACGTCTCCAACGTATCCATAATTTCTGATGTTCCATGCTTATATTATACCATTTGCTACATGTTTTATATACACTTCATATCACTTTTATGCATTTTCTGGGACTAACCTATTAACAAGATGCCACAGTGCCAGTTCCCTGTTTTCTGCTGTTTTTGGTTCAGAAAAGTACTTCTGCGAATATTCTCGGAATTGCACGAAACAAAAGGCCACGTCCCTATTTTTCCAACACGTACACGGAGTCCGAAGGAGAGACGAAGAGGAGCCAGGAGGTGGCCAAACCACCTGGCGGCGCGCCCCCCTGCCGCGCCAGCCTATGGTTGGGCCCCTCGGGACTCCACCGACGCCGCCCCTTCGCCTATATATTGCCTCAGACGCGAAAACCCTAAAACAAAGTCAATTTCCACGAAGAGTTCCGCAGCGCCGCCGCCATCGACGACAAGTTTCGGGGGACAGAAGTCTCTGTTCCGGCACGCTGCCGGGACGGGGAATTGCCCCCGGAGTCATCTCCATCGACTCCACCGCCATCTTCATCGCCGCTGCTGACTCCCATGATGAGGAGGGAGTAGTTCTCCCCCGAGGCTGAGGGCTCTACCGGTAGCTATGTGGTTCATCTCTCTCTCCATGGTGTGATCTTTATGTGATCATGTGTATTGCTAGTATCGCTGAATACATTAATAATGTTTATGCTACTCAAGTGATTTTGTCTAGTTTCTGGAGTCATTGTGACAACACGGTATCAAGGTGACAGTGTGGGTACTTGTGTGACTCTATGAATAATTTAGATATTATCATGGCTTATTCTTGGGAACTGTGGTGTTTGTTTACTCAGACTTTGAGGTGTGCTTTTGCAGCCCTACACGTAGTACTCTTGTGTTATCAAGAAGGAGAATAATCCCGAGCAGTATTTACTTGTGTTCAGTTGTGCTAATCTAGTTGAATATGTAGATGTTACTCTTTATCTATTATGCACTCTATAGGTTACTTTAATATGAACTCCGGTACTCTCCACGGTGTAAAGGTGACAGTGTGTGCACCGTGTGTGATTCCTTTATGACGTTGTGGCGCTTGTTTACTCCGGCTTGAGGTGTGCTTTTGTAGCCCTACACAATGAATGGTGTTTGTTATCCAACAAGAGAGTGTTTAAGAGTAGCTTTTACTTATTCAGTTATGAGATCATTGTTGAGAGTGTCCACTAGTGAAAGTATGATCCCTAGGCCTTGTTTCTAAGCATTGAAACACCGTTTACACAAGTTCTGCTACATGTTTGCTTGCTGCCATCTTTATTTCAGATTGCAGTTACTACTTATAATCATCCATATCACTTGTATTTCACTATCTCTTCGCCGAACTAGTGCACCTATACATCTGACAAGTGTATTGGGTGTGTTGGGGACACAAGAGACTTCTTGTATCTTAATTGCAGGGTTGCTTGAGAGGGATATCTTTGACCTCTACCTCCCTGAGTTCGATAAACCTTGGGTGATTCACTTAAGGGAAACTTGCTGCTGTTCTACAAACCTCTGCTCTTGGAGGCCCAACACTGTCTACAAGAATAGAAGCGCACGTAGACATCAAGGTTCCATACCGTTGATCTGTTGTGCTTCCACATGTAGACCATGAATCCATGTTGCTTAGGTTCCATACCGTTGATCTGTTGTTCTTCCACATGTAGACCATGGATCCGTTACTTAGCCTTCGTACTTAGATTGCTCATGTTCATAGATTGCCTGACTAGGCTGACCTTGCCGTGTTTCGTGGATCAGGTTCGCGGTAAGAAGAGAGTGCCTCTGCAAGCGCTATGCGAGAATGCACTGCCCGAGATGTTCGACAACCAGTTAGCTTGCAAGCCTCTCGACGTACTACCTCTGAATGCACTCCCTATGAATTCAGTGACTGACTCAGATGTGCAATCTGACATGACTGCCAAGGGGACTAACAAGAGAGTGCACTCTCAGATGGGTAGTGGAGCTACTCCGAGGCAGACAATGCAATGGACAGCTCCTCTATCCCTATTTCTTCTGAACATGGTAGTGGAGCTAGTGCAGCAGGGGATCCACTTTGACAAATGCTTCAAGGATCGGTACATCAGGAAGGTCAGCGATGTTGTTCTTGAGTTCACTGGTCTGACTATCACCAGCACTCAAGTCTACAACCATCTGAGGAGGTGAAGAGTCAGGTGGGTTAGAATTAACGAACTGAAGCTCATGCCTGAAGTAGTTTGGTATGAAACCAGCACGACTCTGATGATGGATGATGTTAAACTGCTTCATCACCTTCAGGTTTGCTTGCCCTTCCATTCAACCCAACTGTTGTACTCTTTTGTTCATTGCCAACTTCAAATACTGTGTACACTAACGATTTGAAAATGCCATTACTAGACATTCCCCAGGGACGAGGAGCTGCTCAACCATCCAATTATCAACTTCGCTCAAATGAAGGCCATCTTCAAGAGGACAATTCAGCCGCGTAGCATGTACGCTCCAGCGTTGATCATCAAGGCAATGGACTTCCTGGCGGACAACGCAGAGGAGCAGCTCAAGTACTCCAGCATGAGCAAGCCGGAGAGGTGTGCCTGGCTTAGGGCTTACCTGCGTAGCCAGTTTGTCGATGCATTCCCTGATGACCAGTAGGTACTGATTAGTGGTCTGTAATATGTAGGAGGAGGTATATATTAACCCCTTTGTTGATGAACTTCAGATGCATCATGAGCTTCTGATCGTGCTGCGTAGACATGTTTGTGAACTCGGTATCCTGTTATGCTATGCTATGCTATGGTTTATGCTCCATTATTTGTCGGGTAACATCACCATAGGTGAAAGAGGTAGCCATAAGCACTTGCTTTGCATACAACCAAACATAGACATAGTTGCATATGGTCATGCAATAATGTAACCAAACAGTCACAACAAATTGCCCAGCCCATGCGGCGTTCTTTGCTGCAGGCTGCCAAACAAACCTACCAACAGAGCTCGGGGGCTGTTTTCCTTCGGCCATTCCCGTTGGAGCCTGCCCCCAGCGAGGTGGAAAACCCATGCAGGCTACCAAACGTGCCCCTAGCAGTAGCAACAGGGATAATCATCTCCAACATCCGAGTCCATACTTCAGTTGCAGCTCCGTAGTGCAGCTATCAATTTGCATAATCTGAAGTTGAAGGAATTAGGGCCTCTTAGATTCGTGGGAAAAATCTAGAGTATGAGCATCATTAGTAGGATTCCTCTGTTTTTTTACATTCATGCGATCCAAACAACTCATGTCAAAATTGTCCCATGTTTTCCAATCCTATGATATACACGTGCTCTATCAAATTTCTGAGCTTTTCCTATTCCTACATTTTTACAGCCCTATAAGTCCAGAGGCCATTAATAAATGTACTGTTTAAACACCATTTCCTGCAGGAGAGTCAGGTAGGTATCCTTTCCTTACAGGAGTTGCTTGGCTGAAAACACCGGTGGACAACATTGTCACTATCCTGACAGTTCCTTGCATTTTGCCTAACATCAGAAGGAATCCAAAGCATTACCAGTGTCTTTTGGCGACTTGAGAGCTGTGACCACTCTGCTCTTCTTGCTTTGGTATCCATGTCAGAAATGTCCCCATGCGTGCTGCTCTTTCCCATCGTTAAACTAGTAATGCATCAGCGCACCTATACGGTGGACTTTGGATATCTTCTTGAACATCAGTTGACTACATTGGAGATCCCTGTTTGGCATATCTGTAGAGACAGCATAGCTTTGGTGCATCATGATAAAGATGACGTTGATTCAGGATCTAAATCAATTGCGTCACGAGCAAAATACAATAGGCAAAGCCAAACATATGCTCCCTTGTGAGTACCATTTTCCCTTCTGTCACTGCTAGACAACATACGCCCATGAAGAAAACCATAGCATGTACTCTCATTTATCAATATATGAAGCCCTTTCAAGGTAAAGGCACAACACTACATGTAAAGGAAGTTGACAGCGGAGAGAATTGAGGCATATGATGCAACAATATCAGAGCATCAGTCTCTGACTGCTCCAAAGAACACTTTCACTGGCAAGTGGCAAATCCTAAACAGGGAAGACTTATTAAGTTTCTGGACGAACTACTTTGTACAGTTTATTCGTGATCTATCATTGATACAGGCATACAGCTAAGTGAAGGTAATCGGCAACTGATACACCAAAGAACACGGCCAACCAGCCAGCAGATAATCTTTGCTAAATTCTCTGAAACTAGTTTCCAGACGGCGCCTCTCTAAAAGATTCGACACCTCCTTATTGCCTCTATAAACTCCAAAGAACTTGGGGCAGTGCTGGGTCAGGTACTGGAACTTTGACTGATCAAGCGACTGCACTCTTCTGTTCTACGACCTGTGTCCACTCAGCCGGCCACCAGTCTGGTTTAATGGCTTTGACCCTCACATCCCTATTGTCGCTAATAGCGAGGGATGAATTTGGCTTCAGGGCATCTTCTAGTCGCAACAGGCCCATTCCATGGCTGCCGAGAGCAGTGCTTACGGTACCGACTTTCTTACCGGAAGCCTCATCCACAACATCTGAACCTGGAGCCACAGCCTGCTCGAGTTCTGGTGACAAAAGTTGCAGAATCAGCATTCCATGACAGATTGATTCGATGATTGCATTGTTTAGCATAAGTACTACCTTTGTCGTTTCCGTCAACAAATTTCAAGGGTATAAGGCGCTTTCTAATGACACCACGGTGGTGCGTGCGTGCAATAAGCTCCTGACCAATGTAGCACCCCTTCTCAAATGAAATGGCATTCAGGCCCGCGAAATTGTACTCGAGCGGAATTGCTTCCCCTGTCCAAAGAAGATATTTTAGCAAAAGAGGAACGGACAAGATGATTGAATTAGGAAAACACGCAAGTGTAAGAGAAATGATGTTAAATGCACTGTGCGCGCATAACGGATTATATTAGACAGAATTCCATACAACTTGCCCATGTGCTACAAGAAACAAGAATACTGAAATCCTGCTAGTATCCTGTATCCTGCACCGTACTGTATACTTCTAAGCTAAGCCCCTTCAAACACCCTCCTGAACAATTTAATAGCACGAATCAACCGGAATTTCTAAGCTCCTAGCACCATTGTGACAGAACATGATATCGCCTCTATGACTTAACAAACTGTAGGCTTCTCACCCTTCCTGTAGATACTAATACAATGATAAATCATCCATCACCACAGACCACACCTAACCAACCGGAATGACCTTACAAACCATGACTAGGCAAACCAATTCCGTAAATTTCTTCAGTAGATAGATATGTTATCAATAGTTTTACTGTTGTTAGCAGGATGTGGTACGGTTTTTCTGGTACCATTTCACTATATGTTGAGTTGTTAACTAGGCATTGGCTAATACCAGTTATAGTGGGCATTGAACCCCTCAAAAATTAAACCCTTTATGACGGCTTATTGGACATAACACTTGACCAATAATTCTTAATCAGAGATAAAAATAGCTATGTAAACCTTTAAGTACGCCGATGTTTCAGTGTCGTAATAAATCAATTGGAAATGAATCTACCTTTTGGTATCTCAGTTGATCCCTCTGCAACTCCATTCTGTATCCGCCAAAGCAAATAATGGCGTTCATCTGCTTGTTTGTCAGCCTCAACAAGTGGTGCTGCAGACAAACACAAGTCACGTGTCCAAATGTACATCGTTAGTAATCAGCGGCATACCGGATGTATTTTTCGGAAAGCACCAATAACAAAGACTTACGTATTGTATCAGCTGGAAAGATTCCTCTGTATCCAAGAATATCTAGCCGAGGATCTCTGAGCCACTGCCAACCATGACCGTTCCCTTGTGCAGATGATTCGGCAGCATGATCAGTACCTTGTCCCCATCCAATGGATTGAGCCTCAGGTTCTTGAGTTGAAGGTTCAGAATGTGCCACAGCGTTTCCAAATCGTTGCCAGCACAAAAACTCCTCACTTACATTATCTATCTCAACCTTGCTTCGTAGCCGATATCTACACATGAAGAAAAAGGTTGACGGGCATAAGAGATTTGAACGGGAGAATTAACATACAAGAATACCGCCTTGATACTCTGGAAAGCTATAACTGCACTCCTACTAGAGCTCAACAAACAACCTGAGGCTGGTTGCTACAACAAATGCACTCCTACTAGAGCTCAACAAAGAACCTGAAGGCTACAATTAGATCAACATAACAACACGACGGCTACAATTCTTTCAAGGGAGGCTACTCCATAGTCCATACAACGGTCCAAAATAATTCACCGATAAGATTTCTGCTTTAAGTCCCAATATGAGTATGCTGATGTTCTACTTCAGTTGCAAATTCAAGTTCTTCGCCCAGAAGATCCAACACTCCCTTAAAAGATCAAGATGCCTAACCCTTGCATTAAAATTACAACCGATAGTGCGCATATAATCATCTGCAGATTCTATCCTGACACCAATTGTCCTGACAGGCAGCTACTACATATCAATCAGCAACTGCTTTGAGTACAGAAACTAACATTTCCACAGTGATTGCCCCCATTGCTTGATTAGCAGCTCCTGGTACCTTTTATTCTTGAGAAAATTCTTCACCCAGGTTAATTTTACATTTCCTGTCATCTCAGGATCCCAGGGGCGAAGTAATTTTAAATAAATGGGTTCATCTCCACAAAACTATGAGGTCTAACGAAGTGATAGACATTGCTAAGAAGCAACGTAGTCTAGATTAGCACAAAACCATTGGGTGCAAATCCAATATAAGAGTGATGACAGCAAACTACATGTTAGCATGAGCCGTACTAATTTCACCTCATGAAGCAAGCGAGCAGGTCATCAACCTCAGCGGCGTCGACGTCCTCGAGCACCTCTCCATCCTCCTCCCCTCCCCGGGCTTCTCATAAGAATATCACATAAGAATTCGGCCTTGATCTTCCGGAATGTTATAACGGATCGCTACAACAAATGCACTCCTGCTAGATCTCAACAAACAACCTGACGGCTACAATTCGCTCATCATATAACAACCTAACGGCTAAAATTCGAGAGAGCGTCTACTCCATAGTCCGTGCTGAGTCCAGCATAATTCCCCAATATGACTACTTGATACTAAAACATGCCCATATAGGTCACAGGTCCCAGAGCTAGCTGATGTTCTCCTTCAGTTGCAAATTCAAGTTCTTCGCCAAGAAACATCAAAGGTCCAAAACTAAGTTTGACAATGAAGATGCCTAACCCTTGCACTAAAATTACAACCGATAGTGCGCATATAATCATCTGAAGATTCTATCCTGGCACCGATTGTCCTGACAGGCAGCTACTATATATATCAATCAGCAACTGCTTTGATGACAGAAACTACATTTCCCGCAGTGATTGCCCCCATGGGTTGATCAGCAGCTCCTAGTAGTACCGTTTATCCTTTCCCAAGTTAATTTTACTCTCCCGGCTATCTCAGGATCCCAGAAAAGAGTAATGACTGCAAGCCGCGGGAACCTCACCTCTTGAAGCACGCGAGCAGCTCGTCGACCTCGGCGGCGTCGACGTCCGCGAGCACCTCCGCGTCCTCGTCCCCACCGCCGGGCCTCTCCCCGGTCTCGGGCGCGGACCCCGTGCGGTCGAGCATCTGCGACCGCGGCGCCGGGCGGTAGAGGACGAGGTCGTAGAGGAACCTGCCCTGGGGCGTGAGCAGGGCCGCGTAGAGGGGCGGCGGCGCCCGCGCGGGCACGTTGGGCGTGGGCGCGTACCGGGGCGGCTCGTCGGCGGAGGCATGGGAGCGGGCGAGGACGTCGTTGGTGAGGAGCGAGTTGAGGAAGCGCGCCGCCTCGGGGCCCCGGAAGCGGACCACGGCGCGGGACGCCAGGCGGCATGCCAGGACCACCGGGTCCGTCGGCGGGCTCGTGTGGAGGAGGCGGCGGGGTGGGCCGCGTAGCAGGCGGCGGGCGAGCGGCAGCATGCCTTGGGAGAGAGGGAGGAAAGAGCTGGCTGGCACGGTGCCGGGCGTGTGGTTTCGGCGGGTTCTGGGCCGAAATCTGGGTGTTTCGCTGGGGATTTGGGGCCGAATCTGGGTGGAAGCGGCGGCGGCGGAGCGACGCGTGGGGACAGACGTGGCGTGTGTCCGTGCGTGTGCTCGCGTAGACGTGTGTAGGCGGCGGAGCTGGAACGAGAGGTGTCCTGTGTTGTGGGATGCGACGCCGGCAATGCCGCCAGGCCGTGACTCGTGGCCGGCGCAGTTGAAGGACACGGCGAGCTCTGCGCCTAAGGTCGCCAGGGGAGTTCCATCTGCACGCGTGCGCACGATGTATGAAGTGAGTCATGTTTCAGAAAAATCTCAGTAACGGACACGGCCACTACTGAAGAGCTTCACGAAGCCAAACAGTGCTACAAAGTACAAACAGCTCTCGCTCTCGCGACCCTCCCCACCCCTAACCCTAGCCACCGGGCCACCGCCGGCGAGCTCCGCTCCTCCTCGCCCTCCCCTCCCCCTCCTCACCGTCCCCTGCCTCGCCCCCGCGCGGGCAAGCAGGGGGCCCCGTCCCGCGGTCGCCTCCAGCCCCCTCTCCCATCCCCTCCCCTCGTCGCCGCCGAACGGCGTCGCCGGCCGAGGGCCGTGCGTTGGCGGCGGCGAGCTCCCTCCTCTCCCTCGTCCGTGGATCCCGGCGCGGGTCGGGCTAGATGGCGTGGGCGCCGCGTTGACCTGGGCGCGGCGGCGTGGTCGCCCTGGTGGCGGCGGGATACAGGTCGGACGCCGGGGCCGCGGCCCTGGGAGGCGGTTGCGGCGTCGGCTTGGCGGCAGGCGGCGCGCGCGGGTGCTGTCCGCTCTCCTCGGTCCGCTTGGGCGGCGGGGGAGGGGGGGGGGTGATGGCTGGCCTTCGGTCGGTCGTCAGATCTGGAGGCTGTGGTCCTTCTCCACCTCGCCTTGTCTCTCCTCTCACCGGATCCGAGGGCCAGCCTCTCGCTGCCATCTGAGAAGGCGGAGTGGCGCGACGTTGGGTGCGGTGGGCTGTGAGAGATCGAGCGAAAGCTCTGGCTGGTGTTTGCTAGACCGATGACGGCTACGCCTACGGTCGTCGTAGCCCAACTTGGAGGCGTCATGGTGATCTCCGCCCTTTCTCTGTCCCGGGTGAAAACCCTAGGTCCTTTGGACCGGGCAATGGCGACGCCTTGGCGTCGCAGTCTCCTTGGAGACATTGCCATGGGACGAGTGCTCCAACTGTTTGGTGCAGTGGTCTACGGACGTGCAGCGGCGCAGGCGGTGCCTCTGCCTTGGCCCTTGTTGAAGTTCTTCAACCCAGTTGTTCGCCGGTTCCTTGTTGCGGCGGCGGTGGTTATCTCTTTGCGACGCTCCTTGCCGACGGTTTGGCGCCGTCGAGCCTAGCGAGGGGATTGGGGTCCCCTCCGGCAGTAGCGCTTTCGGGAGTGGTGCCTATGCGCGGATCTTCCCGGCAACACTGGTTGCCCCTTCCTTGGTGTGTTTGGCGTTGGCCTCGCTTTGGGCACTCCAGTTCGTCCCTCCAGAAGCAGGCTACTTCTTCATTCGGATCGAGCGGCTCTCACCCCAAGCTCCTGTCATTCGGATCGTGCTCGTGAGCGGCTCTCACCCCAAGCTCCTGGTGTCAAGACGCGGTACTTCTTCATTCGGATCGAGCGGCTCTCACCCCAAGCTCCTGTCATTCGGATCGTGCTCGTGAGCGGCTCTCACCCCAAGCTCCTGGTGTCAAGACGCGGTACGCACAATGGAGTGCTTCAGTAGGGGTAGGGGCTCGGACCTAGGACCTACTGAGCTTGTGTTCATGTGTAGTGTGCTCTCGATGTGGGTCCTACTGAGCTTGTGTTCATGTGTAGTGTGCTCTCGATGTGAGCTGTAATCTTTCTTGCTTGTTTTCTGTTTTGGCTGTTATCATCGCCCTTGTATCCTTTGCCGTTTGTGGCTTCGTTAATTCAAAGCTGGGCTCTTCGAGCCTCCGTTCTCAGTACAAACAGCTACAGACCAGACCAGATGCTAATACATTCAGTAACATGCAGTAATTCTTTAGGGTACTCAAGGTCCCGTACAAGAACAAAAGGCAGCACGTGGTAGATCTCATACAGACCTCCAGGCCTCATCACCTTCAGTATAGTAGTTCTCTACTCTGAACTGCTTGTGCCAACCAGCACTACTTTATTCATCTACTAGGTGGATAGTAACACGGGGCACTTCCTCTTCATGAGATTGGGGATGAATCGCATCCTCAGATTTCTCTTCACGAGATTGGGATGATTCGTGATGATTTTGGCTTCCCGTCGTCCCGCCTCCTCGGATCCTGGAGCGGCTGTGTTCCGGGGAGCGCCCAGCTAGGTGAAGGCTGCCTGCGGACATGTGGATTTCGGTTACCTGCGGTGAAATTCAAGGGTTAGAGAAAGCAGCGTTGTGCACGTGTTTAATTTCATATGCTCACAAGTAGATATTGTTGCTGCCGTTAGTATGATGAATCAGATCAGACATCTCAGCAAGTACAGCTGTGAAGGCCACTCCGCCAGTCCGCATATTAAAAATCAACCACAGCACGAAAAGGCAGATCTCAGTTATCAGTAGATTGAAGTTTAGTTGCTTCCGTGGAACATATAATGCAGATACTGGGTACTCCATGCACCCCATTTTCAATCTAGGGATCTGCATGCTTGAGTAAATGTTTACCATGCACCCCATTTTCACTCTAGCTCCACAGACTCGCGGTTGATATGTTTATCATGCTTGAGAAAATGTCAATGTTCACAGCATCATCTTGTGAACAGCTATTTCACATTCGATTTAATCTCTCATTATCTAGTTGTAAGACCTAGTAAACCCAAGGAAAAGTTCTCATGATAGACCTCATAAAAAAATCCTGCTAATAGATAATCGAGCATACAGGGGACCATAGATATTTCATAGGTTCCATTTCTCAGTCCCACTTCACATTTGAGCTATCAATATCTCCCCAGTTGTTTTCCAAGACTGAACTTGTAAAAGACTGTTCTACGAAGACCTTGTTCGTTCATTTCTGGTGTATTGAAGTGTATTCTAGGGGATTGGAGGGGAATATCCCGGATCCCAAAATCCACAATAGTCCGTTTACTAAGATGGTTTGGAATAGGAATTCCAATATATCTGCCCACGAACCATCTCATTTTTGTGTAGATTAGAAACACCATGCTACCATAATGGAATGGAGTAGTATTTGTGAGGATTTGAGGGAGACTAGGTAAAAGGAAAGATTTCACCAAATCCCTATTAAACCAATCCACTTTGGGATGAAATTACACCCCTAATAAATAAGGCCTAAGAAGGTGAATATACATGATCTGACCCTTCCTACTAGATATAGTCAATGACTGAGAACCTTATTACTAATGTCACTCCGGAGGGATCAGCCACTATCATACATGAAGGGCTGTTTGGTTGGCATACTACGCTTGCCACACTTTGCCATACCACAAGCTAGGTTAGACTAAATTAGGGCATCTGGGGTAGGGTGCTAAGAAATTGGGGCACAACACAAGTGAGGCATAGAACCAAACACTAGGCTAAGAGAGTGTGGCATGCTTAACATGCGGCGTGGCAAGGTGTTGCTTCAGTCCAAACAAACCCTTAGCCCCTGTGCAAGATTATTTTCATGTAAACTGACCCACATGCCATTTACTCAGGGAAGTGTGGCAAGATTACCTCAATTGTGGTCAAGTGTGCTGCCAGTTTTGATCGCCTAACCTTAGGCATGTGGCAAACTTAGCATATGAACCGAACATACCCAAAATTGTCATTGAAGTCGGAGTCTGGGTGTGGACCCGCTTTCTTAAATTATGTTTCCATTTTAATATGCAGAAAATTTATGTCGCCAGAAGAAATGCATTTATGTTCAGTTGCTTTCATTTCTATTTCAACTGGTGAGTGAAGGATGACGTGCCATTTGTTTATGCGTTCTAACAATTCTAAAATATCTAAAGTCCTGACATATGAAATATTGCTCACCGGAGCTATCACCATTGGATATACCAGCATTTTGGGTCCAGCCTGGCAAGTGCTGTCCAGCATTTCCCTTCCACGATTCTTCAAACCTGGGTAGCTCATCTGTATAGACAAATATTATGAAGAAATATAAGTGAAATGTAAGCATGACACGGCAGGGAAAGCCAAGAATATAAAGCAAACCTTCATTGAGATTGTGCAGTATTTGTGTACTGTCCACCTTCCCGTCTGCTTTCAGCTTCTTTGTTAGGGAGTGGCCCTACAAGAACAATGAGAATTAGCTGCAAAACTTAATACACCAAATACAGTATTTAACCGTAGCTGTAGAGAGCACAAGTTATAATTAATGTAAGCAGAATGTGCTCTACAACCCAGTGTGCATGCAATTCCAGAATATTATTTGAGTTTAATAGGATATGTCATTTTAAACAGATCGAAGGGTCATGTGTCTACCTTGTCATGAATTCCCCTGGAGATCCTATGAGTGGCCTCTTTAGTTGTTGTGTCTGCTTCCCTGCTTTCTTCCACAGTAATCTGCACGAAACATAATCAGTTTCTCTTCTAATCAGAACAAACAAGTAAACTTCAACGGTTCTTCATCAGTAAATAGCTTACTCCATCGCTGCCGCTCCTCCGGGTCTTGGAAGAAGTGTAGTAGGCTCCATTCATACCACCGTAAGTCACAGAGGAGCTCTGATAGGTGAACGTGCGCGACTGCGGCTGGCTGCCACCGTTCGCGCTGTTGGGATCTCCCCGCAGCTGTACCTGACCCCCTTGCATCCCTAAAACACACAAACAAAGCATATGAGAATCAATCATAAACACGGCATTTCCATTAAACAACGAATGAAGGAACTGTTCCAACCCTACCATCATTCCCATCATCCGGCTCCTGAACGTAGGCCCCATGGTTCGCCTGCCGGCCCCCATCATCCCCTTCCTCGTCCTCCTCATCGTCAATCTCTGTAATCACAGGTCTCCCGCCATTACTGCTCCTCGGAGGAGGAGCTTGCTGTTGCTGTTGCTGGAGGAACCCGTGACCGGGCCCAAACGCGCCGAACATGCCAGGGCCACCCATCGGCCCGAAAAGGCCACCGCCGAACATGCCAGGGCCGCCCATCCTGCCCCCGAACGGCTGCGTGAAGAACGGGTCGTCGAACGGATCCCTGCCCCCGAACAGGCTGGGCATCGAGCCCCCGAGGGGCCCGAACCCGCCGCCGAATCCTCCGGCTAAAGGGTCCCCCGCGCCGAAGACGTCGTTCCTCTCCCTCCCGTCCCGCCCTCTCTCCATTTCCGGTGGCTTGGGCGGACCGGCGGCGAGCGTGGAACTGGCCGGGCAGGGCGGTATCTCGAAATCGCGCGGAGGAAGAGGCGATTTGCTGGCTGCGGCGGTGCGCGAAGGCGGTGGTGGCCGGAGAAAGTTTCTTCGCTCCTTGGTCAGGGACGGCAAATTTTTAATTGCTGGTTGGTGGGGGCGACGGCGACGTGGAAGGCTGCGGGCGGGTGGGGAAAGACGTCTCGGGAAGGCCCTGTTTCTTGAAGGTTCGGCGGCGGAGGTCCGAGAAGCCTCCAGACCGAGCGACTCGTGGCTCATGGGCTGAAAAAGTCTTCCGGCCAAGCCCAAACGGCCACCCTACGAATTCTTCTGACTGAACAAGAGGATGGATTGCTCTAAAAAAAACAAGTGCATGGACATCGTATAAATATGTAGCAAGCATGTTGCAATGGAATGCAAAATATTTTAAGTCTCAGGTTGCGGTGCGCTCCAAAATAAAATGATTATGCATGTTCTCATGGATTTTCAACTAACATGAGTTGGCTAGTATCTTTTTTGGAAATAAAATATTTATGATGATACATCTTCTATATTGCATAAATAACGCTATATATACAACATTGTTTATTGTATACTAAAATTGACGGTTTTCCATTCTCCAAAAAAGTTAGTTGTAGCTTTAAATTTTGAGATTATAAAATCTTAAACACAATAATATAATACTAATAAAAAGAGTTCATACTCTGTAAAACAACAATACCGTCCAGCACATGAGGTACTCAGATAATTAAATGTATTATAGCATATAATGATATGTAGTTTTCGTTGCACTGAGACTTAAAACAGTCTTTCCCGTAAATGGAAACTTTACATAGGACCACTATATAGCCAAGTAGATATAGTTCCAATATTGTATAATTTTCTCATATTGTTGTTGCTGAACCATTCGAGATTTTGGTACATGAAGAATTCTGATATTCAAGCTAATCGCAACGAAAAAGTAGAAGCCACAAATTTACTAAACGTTGATCTTCACATCCTAAAGAATATGTAGTTATGTAATACTTCAAATATTGGCTGAAAAGTATAAGTATATGATAGGTAAAACTAATATATTGCTAATGTGAAAGTCCTAAAAAATAGGTCATAAAAAATAAGTATGAAATTTCTTATCTATATTTTGTTTCCATATGTTATTAGATGTATGTAAATCTAAGTTCATGTGTGTAACTGGAGGGAATTGCAGTTTCCACCAGGCTCAGGACATATCGTTGCGCAAACCACCACTTCTACATATATTTTGCAGTCTCCACCAAGTCCACACCTAATCTGTTGCAACCCAGCCTAACTAGCCCATTGACACCTAATCTATATTTTCGTGTTTGGGAATGATGTTTGTAATGGATGTATTATGGCATAACATTGGATGCTAAACCTAATGGATAGATGCAATTTAACATATTCAGGTCACCGTTTTGGTCTTCTCTTTATAGATATGTATTGTGCTGTTGTCAATTAATTGAAATATAATGTTTATTGTCTGCTCAATTTTTTTATAAGGCTGCACGTGTCATATTTGTTTCATGCCCACAAAGTGTGATGTAGCTTGTATTCTGACCGCTGGTGGTTAGAGCTGGATTTTGATGTCAATGGGGGTATTTAAACCGGGTTGCAAAGGATTAAATGTCAACCTGGTGGAGAGTGCAAAATTTCTATAGAGTTTGGTGGTTTGCGCAATGAAATGTCCTGAGCCTTGTGGAAATTGCAATTCTCCCGTGTAACTGTCAACCAACAAATTGGAGAAAATATATCAATCCACGAATTGGGAAATGTAATTACAATCCACGAACTGGGAAAATTCTATCGATGCACATTATATTTTGGAAACATGATTTAGATCCATAAATTGATCTACACGCGGCTATAATTAGGGAAAACAGTTCAGGAATATGGTAGTGATGCAGATCTATTTTGAACAATCGACCGATTTTTGAATAATCATCAACAACAGTATAAAGATCTATAAAAGTAATAATTTTTTGAATAAGTCACTAGACCACCTAGCCATGACTACAAACATTGTGGCGATCTGAAGGCGCGCCGCCATACACATCTCTCCTTAATGGAGCCGAGCAAAGCTTGTTACAGTACATCTTGCTGCATCAGACAGACGAGGAGTCGTCATACTAAGTGCAAATTTGTAAATATATACTTCTTGTCTTAATATGAGATCAATGGACCGGTAGCCAAAGTGACTTCCCAATTAGTAGAGCATGTACATTCAATTGGTGTAAGACTATGAGAAAATATTTCCTAAAATTATATTTAGTGCTAGCACCTGCATCAACAAAAATAAAACAAGACACGAAAACAGCTACTTGGCCCACATGAAAAACACGAATAACAGAGCATAGCTCTATCCGTGTACCTAGCAGGCTAGCACGGAGGCACCTCATCCTTGTGCATCTCAATTCTCTAATCACACTAAATAATATTAAAAAACACTTGAATCTGATACGTCGTAGTAGTACCTAAAACCTAAATGTAGGACTAGGCACTTAGTGTTGAACGTAATACAATTGTTGGATCAACACTAGCTAGCTCATGAGTGATGGGTCATGACGAGCAAGAGAGAACAAAAACAAATCCATTTAAGAAAAAAAAAACATGATACGTCAGCATTGGAGTACTCCTAAGGCCACACTTGGATTGCCGTTTACATTTCCCTTCCGTTACAACGGGATGGTTTGTAAATATACGGAGGTTCAAAGGTCCATAAAATATTTCCGGCACATTCCGACCCGTTTACCCGAAATTCGAGCTAGGCCTAAGCAACCGAGCAATGTACTTTCCAAAATCATTTAGCATAGCATAACAGTTTATATAGGTTGCCTTGGAAGAAGGTACGCGCTTAAGCTTAGAACAGCAGCTCGCCAAAAACATCACCTCCTAATAGAGGGGTGCAACTGTCGGTCCACAATTTACTTAAGAGGGGTGGCATCGGTAGCAGCTAACTATTACAACGAACTAATAGTCGTTGTCATTGCTATGCCAGGCAAGGGCTCAGCTGGCGAGCGCTGAGAGCATACCGCCGCCGCTCTTTGAGGCGAGAACGACCTCCCAGCCAGGCCCTTTCAGGGGGACGAGAGGGGTGGCATTGACAGCGGCAGGAGGTCCTGTGAGGTCGCTCCGATCCATCACCTTCACAAGGTTCTCATCGCTGATATCCGTCTGGATCATCCTGTCTTCCTCGCCCTGCTCGTCCCTCAGCAGCGCTAGCAGCTCCGCATCCTGCATCCGCAACATATAAAAAGAGCATATTGGTAATCATTTCCAGTGTTCGACGATCAATGAACAAATAATCTATACTGTAGACTTGGACACAGTACACAGGACGGAAAACTTTACATCTAAGGTGTTAGGCTTGGCAGCATCTTGTTGAAACTGACCCTTCCCAATCACGACATGCTCTAGTTTCAGCTTCCGAAAAGCTCTCTTAATAATCCGATCCTGCGACAATATTAAGCAATGAGCACCGATGCAGCAAGATATAGCCAAGCAAGAGTCCGAAAGTCAGCCTCCAAACATACCTCGACTGAATTTGATGTTGCCAACCGATAAACATGAACTGGGTGTGTTTGACCAATGCGGTGGCATCGGTCCATAGCCTGCAGATCCATCTGAGGATTCTGCAGAAGGGAGCAAAAATTCAGCATATCACAGCTACGCAAGCTAAAATGAAGGCAAGCAGAGCAATTGCGCTTTATCGGAAAAAAAAACAGAGCAATAGTTACAAACACAGTTTTAATGGAGATGGCATGCAGGTATAGTGCACATTTTAATGGGTTTTACTTTGTAATTATACGAACATTTAATCTGGATTAATACACCATAAACTCTCGAGATAGATAAAAAATTTACCCAGTCACTGTCATACAGGATACAAGTATCAGCAGAAGTAAGGTTGATACCAAGCCCACCAGCACGCGTGCTTAGAATGAAGACATTCATACCGCTGTTCAAGTCACTAAACTCTGCAATCTGCCACAGGAAAGTAGTAGCAAATATATTTTGCGAGATAGCAAAACCATAGACAGCTATCAATTATCTAAAGGAAAAAAGAGTTCTTTAGAGAAAACGCAAAGGATTCTTTGCGTTTTCCTTCATTGAAAAGGTAGAGTTTGTTTTACATCCTCCAAAGAGGAAAACATATTAGCACGTAACAAAAAAAACAATATAAAGGAACATGCTATGATTTAGAACACTGCTTCCACACTAACAATCAGTCAGGCGTATTTAAGCCCAGGGTTCATATACTACCCCCATCCAGTTTGCTTTCTAACTGGTTTGGGTGGGATATTAAACTCCATCCAGCATCAAAACCTGTTAAATTACAATTTGAGTATTTCCTTTCAACGAAATATCTAATTCAGGTTTTAAAGAGGGTTTTAACAAGGTTTTAAACAAGGTATGTCCATAACTAGAAGATTTTGCTCTATTTGCAGTTCTCTATATAATTAAGGCACCGGACAGGCAAAATGGAAGTAACTGGAAACCAACTCTGGCGCATGTCCTTTTTAGTTATGTTTATTGATTATGCTAACACACATTTGCTCAACCACTTTGGAACGTGGTAGTGAAACACCATTCAGTGTGATACCAGTTTAGCTGCTTAAATAGTGCCGAGTTTTTTTTCCTTTCAACAGTTTTTTAACAGAGGTTTAACCTAACACGAGTTTAAAAGATGTCTGGTTCTAGCCAAAAAAAGAAATCCCTTCCAGTTTTCTATATAAATTCAGGAATGAACCAGGCAAAATGGCAATACCTGGGAGCCAAGTCAGTATCATGTTTAAGCTATCACACATATGCTAAACGTGGATGTTAACATATATGTGTTCAAAACTGATTTTCCCAATAATTAACTAAAGACATGTCATCAAGCTAGACGCAAAGTTATTTATGTGCCCAGATAGGAAATTAATTAAGGTGTGTGCATACTCAACACATAATACATAGGAACATAATGCATTTTTCAGGATCCCAATTATCATTTGCAAGCATAGCATAAGACAACTGAATATGAATATCCATCATATACGGACACAGTATTGTTAGGAAGGTAGAAAGTAGAAATACATATATGAGTCATTGGTTCTTATATTATTAGATATGTTTTTTCCACAACAGGTCTGTCACGTCTATTGTAATCATGCCTTGAATCAATCTAAGTTTAGTCTTCCTTCTTAGCATGGTTAGTAGTTCCCTTAATAGTATGAGCATGCATACTATAGATGTATCCAGCAAACTAGTAATAAATTGGCAGACTAATTTACCTGTCTCCTCCTCTCTTCCAACTTGACACTACCATCAATTCGGCAAACCTTCAGGCCTTTCACATCCAAATAATAGTCAAGGAGGTCCAAAACTTTTGTCCATTGTGAAAATATTAGGACCTACAAACATATCGATTGAACTATATTTCAGGTCTGAAAAATATAGTCATGAAGCATGTGCCTGATTATACACGAGATTATGGAACACAAAGAAAACATTAACCTTGTGCTTTCGCTTGAGTAGAGCATCCAGTAACCTGTCCAACAGCTGAAATTTGCCACATTGCTCCAGAAGCTTATCAACAGGTGGATAGAAACCTGCCAACAAAAGAAGATATACATAACAACGTAAATAAAAGTCAAAAAGCAATCAGCAAGAATAATGCAAATAGCATATGTCCAATGAGCAATGGGACACACTGTTTGAGTCGAATGCAGCATTTAAAAGATCAGGGTGGGCGCAATTTTTCCTGAGCTGAGTGAGTAGATTATTCAGCTTCGTCTTGATGCCAGGTCTCCGCAAAACTACAGCATAGCAAAATCTTGTCAAATTCAAATTACCTATGCACAGATTGGATAACATGTATGCATGAAGAGATGCCTGAGTGTACAAATGCATACCAATATCTGTGTTCTCATGCAAATACTCGTCAAATGTCTTCTCAATCAAGTGATTCTGGATTTGTTTCTGGTGTTCGGTCATGTTAGCATAGATGATTATCTCTTTCTTTCGTGGAAGCATGTGTTCAACATCCTCCTTCATCCGCCTTAGAAGAAATGGACGCAAAATGGAATGAAGCTTTGAGACAACAAGGACTCTTTTCTTCTCATCAGTTTCTTCATGTTGTTCCTCATCTCCCTTTGCAGAAAAATCAAACCTGTAAGAGGATTGTCATCAGACAGATGAAGGCAAAATGATACAGAAGTACATGAAGTATTCAACAAGTAACTACACTATCTTAAAACCCCTGATGTAAAGGTATCAAAATCCATATGAATAGTATTTTATTGTATTGTATTTACATATTACTTATTCATAGCAAATGTAACATATAAACAGAAAACATGAATAATAAAAAAATACAAGATAACATTCCAATAATATTAGATAGACAATTGACAGACATGGCAAATCAGTATCCGGTACACAGCATTTTGTCGAGGAAACGCAAAGCTTGTGTTTTGATATATTGTAAAGGCAAGAGTACACAACATAAATCAGGACGCAACATGTGTATGCTACTACTAGACCATTATTCTTACAGTCTACATATCACAACTTTACAATAAGAAAATATGTATACAGAGTTATATCCCCTTGAGCAGCCGAAATACAGGGAGGTGGCTGCTTGGGGACATGAGGACTTCAGGAAGAGAGCAACTGGCGGTGCGGCGGTGCCCACTGGAGCTAATGGTAATCCCTCATTTTTTCTGGGAGTTATCTGTGTGGATTACAATTGTTCTGTCCTGCACCACTCGAAAAAGGTCCCATTGCCACCATTGTGATTAGCCGTTTCTATATTCTTACTAATGAATGGGGAGTGCCTGCCAGGCTACTCGAAAATATCATAAGTTGCATGAATAGTAAATTACTACACTTACATCTGATATACTGATGCTTATGCTGGGGACCTTATATCTTGATTAATTAAATTTAACAAATTCGTTTGCATTGGTTTAGCCACAACATGAGCTCATAAGGACCATACAGTAAATTTGTAAATTCAGATAAATGTCATACCCCTGAATAGAAAATAGACAAGCCTGCATAGTTAGATTCATACATAAATTGACTATCAATACAATATCTAGCCAACGATAGAGCAAAACTATGTGAAAGCTAAATAAATCTTATTTTGGATAATCATTAAAAGGCAGAAAAGGCCACAAGACAGCAAATCACTGGCGGATACAAGAAATGCTTCTGGGATATTAAGACTATAAACAAAAAGGCAATGTATAGAAATTAAAAGGCAGGCAGTGGTGCAACTATTAGTTCAGCGGACATACCATGACTCAAATTCCTGATGGGATGAGAATATATCAGGCAGAATGAAGTTCAGGAGCGACCACAGCTCTGCTAGGTTATTCTGAAGAGGTGTGCCAGTCAAAAGGAGCTTATTCTCCATTGGAATGCGTTTTAACTCCCTCAGTAATTTGCAGTTAGTATTTTTCAACCGATGCCCTGGAAAAAGAAGTATCAAGCTGACACATAAATACGTAGGGAATGGGGAGAAACATACACGGACAATAATAATACAGCAGATGTTTTATTCAATCACCTCATCTACGACAACATACTTCCACTCATAACTAGCAAGCAATTTTGCATCATACATGGCCATCTCAAATGAAGTGATTATTATCGGAAAATCAGGACCAACTTTTTTGGGCATGAATTTTCTCCTTAGCTCAGCCCGAGCCGCTTTATCTCCATGGTAAATCAGACCAGTGAGAGATGGAACAAACCTGAAATCCAGTATTCCACATAAGAAAGCAAAGTAAGCATAGTGAAAACAAGTTTTGAGACTTTACCTTGATAACTCATTTAACCAGTTTGACAGCGTTGAAAGGGGAGCAATAACCATGTATGGACCTTGCATACCGTTCCCTTTGAGATGGGCAAGAAATCCAATTGTCTGGATTGTTTTCCCAAGGCCCATTTGATCAGCCAGTATCCCATTAAGCCCATTTTTCCATAGTGATATGAGCCACTTAACACCCTTTATCTGGTAAGGTTTCAACTTTCCGCCAGTCAATAATGGAACAAGGTTGGCTTGCTCTTTTTCGCACTTTTCTTCTTCTGTAAGAGTACCATCATCAGCAGAATGATCTTCACGCGATCTTGTAAGCATGGCTGCGACTGCTGTCTTTGCTTTTTTCTGAACAACATTTATATTCAAGGTTGTCAGAAGCAAGAAGCAACAAAAGGTGAACATAAGGTTTAACAAATGAACATAAACAATTCCTTACATTTTACTACATATTCTTATCACTACTCATAAATCAAGTTACCCACTTAGAACAATGGCGCATCTCCAGGATATAAGAAAAGATATTGACAATTACAGAACAATTAGATACAATACATCAACAAATCAAAGTAATGTCGACCTTAGAATATAATTATTCCAATGTGTTGATAGCTTTAGCTATGCTATTCAGCAGGTAATACAGACTACAGAACGAATCTGGAAGACAGCCAAAAGATACATACTAGCATATTTATGAAGCAGGGGTGACATCTGAAATCTAAACTCACATCATTGTACTGTGGCTTAGACTTTGGTTTCCTCTTTCTACCACGTCCTTTCTTTTGCTCTTCCACAGGTTCCTCTTCATCTTTAGCTTCAACAACGTTCTGCTTAACCAACAGCCAACAAATAATAATAAGAAAAAATAGCAGGAAACAAAAAACTGGTCAGCAGAGTGAGAGACATAACAAACATACATCTGTGATTTCATCCATCTTTTCAAGTAGGAATTCGGAATAGAGCTGTGTCTTTGTCAGCAGTTCATCCAACTTGCTAAACCGTGCCTTTGGATCAACATCAGCTTCTGTCCTTTTGGCCTCCTCTTCTTCCTCTACCTTAAGCCGGGCCTCATACAGCTGCTCTTCCTCCTTCGCCATCGCCTCCGTGATGAAGCACGCATCACCGTTCTTGGCCTGGAGGTCAATAGGCAAGGACGAACTTTCATCCAGAAACCCGTCAGCAGTCTCCTCTCTGACAGAGTTCAGGAGCTGCTCTTCAGCCTCGACCTTCAAATCGACGGCTTTTTTCTCATCCTTGGCTTCCGACATTTTCTAATCTCGCACAAAAATAATCAGTATCAGGCGAAAGGATCGATTTTTTCGGAGGAATCAAGGGTTGAAAATGTTTCCCCCGCAAAAAAAGAGAGAGATTGAAATCGTTTCCCCGCAAAAGAAAAGGATTTAAATTGTTAAGCCAATCTACGAAATGCGATCTCGCCCCAGCAAGAGGAAACGGTGTCCACCTAGAGATTTTGATACGGAAGTTTCAAAGATTAAATCACCTCGTCCTCCAGAACGGATTTGGGAGAATCGGCGCCGCCGTCCGCGGCAGTGGTGGTGGCGGCGGCGGCGGCGGCTTCCATCGCAACCCCATTCGCCACGGCGACCACCATCTTGGCTTCGACGCCGACTGGCGGTGAAGTCCGCGCTATGGAGGACGGAGTCGGGGCGGCAGGAGCACTAGCACCTGCGGCGGTGGTGGTGACGACGGGGAGTGGCGGCGGCGAAACCCTCGTGGGGAGGAATGGGAGGCAAATAGGTTGTTTATAAAGACCGGCAGTGTGTGTATTTCAAAATTTGATACTACTCCGTCCGTGTCTCAAATTTGCAGAAAAATGGATATATCTAAACATGTACATTCATTTTCGGACAAACTTGAGACACTTATTTTGGGACGGAGAGAGTATTTCACTTGGCGAAAAAAGTTTAACAGTCAGTCATTTTTGTTTCCATATGGACTCCGTTATTATAGGAAGATCTAGGTGAGCTTCAAAATTTGATAATCGACTTCATCACAAAATAGTCTTTAGGTCACCCGTCACCCATTTCCATCGATGAAACATACTTCCTAGGTTCCAAATTAGAGTAGATGACTAGCAGTTTTTGACATGTGGATATACCTAAATATGTACTAGTTTTTTAAAAGCGGAAAAAAAATATGTACTAGTTAGCGGAAAAGTACCTCTCGATGTCTGGCTAGAGGCAATTCAAACAAATAGTAAAACATGACATTTTCTAAAAGAATATACAAAACTACTCCCTCTGTAGTTATAAGATATTTTAGCCTTTCTCGACTCATGTGTATCTAAACGTATTTTAGCGTGTAGATTCATTTATTTTATTTTAAATGTGGTCCATAAACGGAGGGAGAAGTCGCCATTGAATTATGTATCTTGTTGCTAATTCTATCTTGTGCTTGTCATATAGATTGTTCACCTAATTGCATATATCTAAAAGCATTGCTTGTTTGTATCCTAAAATTGGAAATAAAAGTAAAATTATTAGTCGTCTATTCACTCACATTTTAGTCAACCATACCAATCCTTTTATTGGTTATATTTTGTTCTTCTCAACTTTGTAATAGTTACATACTACTGTACATCGGATCATATTTCATTTGTGTGGCATCCTTCATTTGATTTACTAACCAATCTTGGATTATATCCTTCTAGTTCCCTAACACAAGGAAGGTGATTATTATTGTTGAAGCATGGAGACGGATCTCGGAGAACACATATTTTTCCTATTAAGGTTACCTTGGTCCAGGAATCAATGCATGCCAGAGAACCTATGTACTAGATTTAAAAAAGTAGTTACTTTTTTTTGGCTATGAAGATAAAAAAAGTTAATACATCTTCATCAACATCAATTGTATTGCTGCATATTTCTTCTTGGAGGGTTTCCACAACAAGACCGAAAGTTTTATTTGTCCTCACTTTTCAGCTATTTACATCAACTTATTCAATATCATGTTCTCCCTTCTCATGCTGAATCCAGCAAGTATTTGGAGGTCCTCAACTACTATTCATGCAAATCAAATATACTTTCTTATCTTACATGTGTTATTTTTTAGAGTTTATAATTCTCTGAGTCACGGCTTATAGGCAACTTTAGCATTAGCATTATGTGATATAAGAAGGTACGAAGATCAATAACTATATATGAAATGCAATATTAGAGACTCGAGACAAAATATTGACATATAAGAGGATTGTGAAGTGACAATGACCCCTAATATTGCGTCAAGGATGTCACCGATACATAAGAAAATAAATGACTAGTTTATAAGAGAAATTGGCCGAAAACCGATACAACACAAAATATACCATGCCGGTCCGAGACCGTGCTCCCCATGTGTCAACGACTAAATTGTCCTGACAACCAAAAGCCGACACCCAAACATCTCAAGGCATTTCAAGTCAGAGAATCTCAAATGGGTCATCTAGTGCTTGTTTCATTGTATAGTGGTGCTCTCTCCTTTTCTGTAAATCCAACGAAATCACATGACACAAACTATAAAAGCCCAAATTTATTTCGTCCCACCATAATATAGAAGAAATGAGTTGTATTGGTCCACCGTCACGTGTGCCATGCTCGAAGATCCGTGTAGTTCTGTGAAGCATGATGATACATTTTGAAGCATGACGATACAAAATGCCGCACAAATGTCTCAGCACCAACCAACAGTAGGTCAATGCACGATAGAAAGCAAATTATCAAAGGCAGCCCAACTCAACATGTAAGCAACGAAACAATATTATTGCATCGTATCACAGTATCCAATAAAACAAAATTTGTAGGCATCCTCAAAACAAAATTTCAAACTGTATGCATTACGAAACAAAGCACGATATTGACTTTACATATATAAAAATAAATAACATTTCCAAATTCCAAAGACGACTTCTCTCAGTTTTCACATACGGCCGGTTTAGGCCATGGAAGGCTGCACTTTGGCCTCGCGTGCCTCGTCCTCGTTGTCCTGGGTCTCGCCGGACATATCCTCGAGCGACTTCCCGTTGGCCTCGGGTACCAGGAATGTGAAGGCGAAGCCGAGTATGTTGATCCCCGCGAGGACGAAGAGCGAGTTACGGACGCCGATCCCGGGCCTGTACCCAGCGTCCGGCTTGTGCTGGTCCTGCGCGGCATAGAGGAACCCGAAGGCCCCGATCATGGCTCCGGCCTTGCCAGCGGCGGCCGATATCCCATGGCACGTCGACCGCAGCCTGGCCGGGAAGATCTCCGCCGGCACGACGAATGTGGTTGCGTTGGGCCCGAAGTTGGCGAAGAAGAAGGTGAAGCCGTACATGACGACGAAGGCAACTTGGTTTCCGGGCGTCGTCCAGTGGTGGTACGGAATGGCGAGGCCGAGCATGAAGACGGTCATCATGAAGAATCCCATGAGCTGGATGGCGAAGCGGCCGACGACGTCGATGAGGAAGACAGTGAACCAGTACCCAGGCACGGTGCCACAGAGCGCCAGGAGCGTCTGCGCGCGAGAGATGCGGAACACCTCGTCGATGGCGCTCATTGTTTTAGCCTTGGGGATCCAGTTGATGGCGGTGAAAATGTCCTTCTGAAACAGGTTCTGGCTGTAGAAGGCGATGTCGAGGAGGAACCATGTGGTGGCCGTGCCGACGAGGTGGAGACCGTGGCGTCTCGCGAACTGCGGGGAGAAGAGGCCGAATTCGTTCTTGCCATGGCTGACCATCTCCTGCATCTTCTCCGTTTCATCCTCAAGCTGCACCTGTAGCACCTTGGACATGTCGGACGCTGCTAGCTTGGCATTCTTGGCGACGAGGGCGGTGTACCGCGCCGTCTCAGGCATCTTCATCCGCCAGTAGTAGGTGAGCAGAGCCGGCACGGCGCCGAGCATGAGGATGATGCGCCAGATGAAGTCGGCCTCCGATCCTATGGACCCGGCGGGGTCGTCCTGGTAGGCCGGTTTCGGGTATGCAGCATTGAAGGCGGAGGAGACAATGAGAGTCACGATACCTCCGGCGAGGATGCCGAAGCCCTGCATAGCGAACACGGCGGCGATGAAGGCGCCGCGAGTCTTCTTGTTGGCGTACTCGGACATGATGGTGGCAGACAGCGGGTAGTCGCCGCCGATGCCGAAGCCTAGCCAGAAGCGGAAGAAGCACAGCGTGGCCATGACGCTCTTGGGCGTGTGGGCGAAGGAGAGCCCGGAGCCGATGGAGCAGATGACCATGAGGATGAGCGTCATCCCGTAGACGCTCTTGCGGCCCATCTTGTCACCGAGCCACCCGAAGAAGAGCTGGCCGGAGAGCGTGCCACAGAAGGCCACACCATTGACGGCCGCGGCTACGCCGGGAGGCAGTGAGCCGGGGTTGGCGTGGGACAGGTCGGTGTAGTATATCCGGCCGAGCAGCTTGGTGACAAGGGAGATGCAGAAGAGGTCGTAGGCGTCGGTGAAGAAACCCATGCCGGCGACGACGATGGCCGTGAAATGGTACCACTGCGTCTTGGCGGCGTCAAGCGCGCTGAGCACCTGAAGCCCTTGCTGCTCCGACCGCGCCATGCTTGCTGCTGCTACTACTCAGCTAGCACTGGGGAGAGACCGGCAATGTAACCTCAGACCTGTTGGAAAATGTGGTGTTTGTGCAGAGATGCTTGGGCTTTGCGGCTATAAATAGCTAGGCTGAGTATTGCTAGCTCCTCTTCTGAACTCACGGCTCAAGTTGCAGCCATTGGTGATGGTTGCGGCGGACAAGCACAGGAGGGTGGACTTTTGAGATCGCGCGCAGTGTTCGTTGAACTTGCTCGATGATCATGGAGCTCCAGCCATCAAAATGAAGTTGTGTTGGATTAAGTAATGATATCTCTGTCCAGATGTTCCCCAAAGTCCACGGTTTTCACGGTGTCTAATTTCTCTGATCCGTTCTTAGCCTATAATGTACTCCAGTACTACTGCTCGTCAACCAGTGGCGACATTGACAACAGTACTTGTGATCTCTTCCTGTCGTAGAATCGCGTCTTTCTCGCGAATTAAGCTATGATAGTTTTTTTTTTCTCGAACCACATTAATCTATTTTGAGTGGAAGATCTTAATTTCTTGGTTTGCGACAAGATTTAGTTTTTAATTATGCCAGAACGAATGGGAAGATCTTACCGGTGTCCAGTACTCGCTCCGGTCATTTTTACTCCACATATTATGTTTGTCTTAATTGAAGTCTGGCCAAATTTATGAGTAAAATCAACATTCGTAATACCAAATAAATGATATTCGATCTAATGTCATTCGTAATACCAAAGCAATAATATTCGATCTAATGTTGATTTTTTCAAAAACGTTTGACTTAAGACAAACCTAATATGCAAAGTAAAAAGGACATGAGGAAGTAGTTAATTTACCCACAGTCGTCCGCACCTAATATCTTTTGTTTTATTTTATTTTATTTTGTTTTGTTTTGAGATTACAATATTTTCTTTTCAACATGATCTTTTCCTCTAGCTAGGGACTCGTCTCGATAAATAATTGGTGTCGTCTCTACTCTACGAACTCGTCCCGATAAATAACTGGTGCCGTCTCTACTCTCCATAAGCTTTCGTGGCATTCAGTACGCGTGCTGAGACAATCCACGAGAATATCCTATGTGTGTCGCACATTATGGACATTTGGACAATCTTTATTTAGCACAAGTTTGAGGACAATTTTGGCAAGTTCGATAGCACCATATCAAACTGTCTATATCAACAACAAAAAACGGTGCCCAGGCCGTACTTCCCTGTTTTCCAATTTGGGTTGCTACATGGACAAAATCGAACCGTCCTTGTTCGGCCGTACGCCTGTCCTGCGTCTGAATACTCTTAGCGCGCGCTCGTCGTGTGACATGAATTCAATCCGATACCTTCAAGTTCCAGCTGCCGCAAGGCAACTGAAGTCTCATTCTCGCTGCCGTCGAGACGACGAGCATGGGACGTTTGGCGAGAAAAATAAGAAGCCAAGAAACATTGTCAATAATGTATGATTGCTCCAGCGAGAGATTCCTCCCCAAAAAGAAATCCAGCCCAGAACACAGAACGGATATTTGAAATATGCTCAGGAATATCCTCTCAAGCCGTTGACGAACAGCGCCTCAGTATATTTAGGATGATAAACTAAGGGTAACAGATATGGAATGATCACTCCTAGCTAGGTCTACCCGTTGCAAACGTTGACCAAGATTGCTGCATTGGGATAAACTAGTTGAGTGCTTTTTTAAGCAACCGCTGTATTCCGTTAATGTAAAATGTTGTTACAAAAAAAATGTGGTTCCTTGACACCACCAATTTATTTCTCTCAGCACATATAAGCTCTATCAAATACCCGTGCATTGCTACAGAATAAGAAATGCTCCCTCCGTTCTCACTAGTAGAAAAAGGGCCATCCGTTCGGCCCTTTTGTCCCGGATATTATTAGAACCGGGACTAATGGGTCATTAGTCCCGGTTCAAATGGCTAGGGAGTCAGCAAGTTTTAGTCCCGGTTCGTTACCAACCGGGATTAAAGGACTGTGTCCCAGCGTGAGACCCTTTAGTCCCGGTTTGTGATACCAACCCGGACTAAAGGTTCCGCATTTTTCATTTAATATAGAATAATTCATATCTTTAAATCCGTAAATCAAAATTTAACAAATAAAATATCTAAATCTATTAGAAAAATGAGAGGAATCCAAATATGACAACTATATCATCTTTTGGATCACAAAAACAGATTTAACTAGGCGAAATTTCTTTCAAAAAATCGACATACTCATTTAACTAGCCGAAATTACGTAGAACTCAAGAAAATTTCTAATACTTGGGGATTATTCATAAAATGTGGATTACTCTTTATGAAATTAGATGGGTGCCATTTTGCACCATATCTGTTTTGGAGGTTGTTTTCTTATATCGTATACTAACAATTCATGTTGATAAACAAGGTGTATATACATTCAGACAAAAAAATCACGTATCTAATGTGATATGTCAAACTATGTCGTATGAACTCAAGGTGAAGAGAAGGTGTTTTCGATTTGCAACATGAAAATTTCAAAAACCTCACCAAAGTTTCACTTTGAAGTGAGATCCAAGCTTAGTTTTTCAATTTCACGTTTTAAACTTGTTTAAATGTTGGTCAAAGTTAGGTTTGACCAATATTCGAAACGAGCTTAAAAGAATCAAAATAAATAATAAAAAAGAAAAATCTACGCACATAGTCTTCTTACGTCGTATAATAACGATTTAAGTTGATATAAAATGTCTATATACATTCTGACAAAAAATTGATGTATCTAATTCTAATGTGAGATCTTAAACTATATCGTATGAACTCAAGGTGAAGACAATGTGTTTTGGAATTGCAACATGAAACTTTCAAAAAAAAACTCACCAAAGTTTATTTTGAAGTGACTAAAAAGGATTCAGGATTAGTTTTTCATTTTCATGCTTTAAACTTGTTTAAATGTTGGTCAAAGTTAGCTTTGACCAATATTTGAAATGAGCTTCAAATATTTAAAAATTCCAAAAAAGGAAAAAACCTGCACACATAATCTTCTTATGTCAAATACTAATGATTCAGGTTGATAAAATGGTCTATAAACATTCAAACAAAAAATTCACGTATCTAATGTGATATCTCAAACTCAAACTATGTCGTATGACATAAAGGTGAAGAGAAGGGGGAGAAGGGGTTTTGGATTTGCCAAAAATCACCTTGGTGTCTTAGTATCAGGGAAAAAACAGAAACTTGCAATTTCAAAAACATTCAACTTTTTGTGTCCGAGAGCGCGCATTGTGGGTGCTAGTTCACGTCTAGTTCACATCCAGAACCCGCTCGGTGTGTTGACACGCATGCATTGCTTTCTATAATTTGGAAAATCCCTTCAGAATCATTGCTTTCTATACCAAGATACACTTATTATTTGTGGAATATGAGAACTTTATCACAAACTATGCCGCGGGAATTGTCATAACTTGATCATTTGGCTCCATGCTAGAGTTTTATTTTCATAGTAAGTTTATCGATGTTTCTGTGATGCAAAAGATGATATGGATGGCATATTTGAAATCCTCTCATTTTTCTAATCAATTTAGACATTTTATTTGACAAATTTTGATTTACGATTTAAAGATATGAATTATTCCACATTAAATATTATTAAATAATCACTGCTATTTATTCAAAAAAAATACATAACCATTTTTATTTATTCAAAAAATATTACATAATCATTCTATTTATTCTAATAAATTTTGAAAATTTAAATAAAAAGTGTAACATCATGACTCTGGGTTAATATGATTGATAGGATACAATTATCAGTAAGTTCTAACTTCTCATTTGGAAGCTAATTGGAAGGAACTCAAAAGTTAAGCGTGCTTGGGCGGGAGGAATTTGAGGATGGGTGACTGATACGTGCAAGGCACACGTTCGTTGGGAGACCCCAAGAGGAAGGTATGATGAGTGTCGCATCAAGTTTTCCTTCAGTATGAAACCGAGATTATCAAACCAGTAGAAGATGAATACACTTCTGAAGGTGTCAACGGTGCCAGAAAAGTGCTTGCGTCGAAGGGGAAGTCCTGACGGTTGACTTGGAACCTGTACACAACACAATCAAAATATTTTGCCCCAACTTAACAGTGAGGTTGTCAATCTCGCTGGTTTGCTGAAAACAAAGGATTAGACGTATAGTGTGGAAAATGATGTTTATTTGCAGAGAATGTAAAAAAAACAGTGTTTGCAGTAGGTTGTATTATCAGTGTAAAAGAATGGACCAGGGTCCACAGTTCACTAGTGGTGTCTCTCCGTAATAAATAACTGACATGTTTGGTAAACAAATTACAGTTGGACAATTGACAAAATAGAGAAGTGCATAACAATGCATGTACAAGACATGATGACTACTATGAGATTTATTTGTGCATTACAACATGATACATAGACCGTTATCCAACTGCATCTATGACTAATGATCCACCTTCAGATTAACATCCGTGTCCCCCGTTGTTATTAGGTTGCAAGCAACAGATCATTGCATTAAGTAAAGTGCATAATGTAAGCAATACAATTATCCTTAGACAAAGTATCGCTGTTTTACCCCTAGTGGCAACATCACATCCACAACCTTAGAGGTTGATGTCACTCCCCCAGGTTAAATGGAGACTGAACCCACTATCTAGCATAAATATTCCCTCTTGGAGTTACAAGCATCAACTTGGCCAAAACATCTACTAGTAACGGAGAGCATGCAAGATCATAAATAACATATATGATAATTCAATAATCAACTTGACATAGTACTCAATATTCATCGGATCCCAACAAACACAACATGTAGCATTACAATAATATGATCTTGATCATGATAGGCAGCTCACAAGATCTAAACATGATGGCACAAGAGGAGAAGACAACCATCTAGCTACTGCTATGGACCCATAGTGTGAGGACCCCGGATTAATTATCCGAGATACTCGTTATGTTTCCTGCAACAGTCCCATGATCAGTGTGCTGTTGCACATAACTTGAGTTGGTATCACAGAACACCCACAAATACCGAATAATTATACTTACGTGCTTGAAGTGATCAGCTTCAATAAGGTACTTGCAGCGGAATCACCAAATCAACGTGGAGCCCAAGTCATTCGCCTTTACCCTACAGGCAGCTGACTGGGAAGCGCCCTAGTTCGCAAAGACGTCAGTGAACTCCTCCTCGTCGAACTGCTCTTCTCTGGAATCTGGCTAAGACAATAGCCAGGGACGAAACCAATATGAGTACATTTGATTGTACTCGCAAACTACCCCAACAGGAACATGCACTAATTTTTTTTTTTTTTTTTTTTTTTTTCAAGACTTTTATTTTTAGGGGAAACCTTCCCCAAATCTTTCAAAAGGAGAAGAGTAGATTTTTAATCCTGTTAAAAACAAAACCTTTTGGAAAGTAGTTTTCTTAATATCTTTGTTTAAAAAGGGTAAGAAATCTTTTTAAATCTTTTTCCCGAAAAATACACCTTCTTTTGAAAAGGGTAAGAAACCTCTTTTAAAACCTTTTTCCTCGAAAAACAACTTCTTGTCCTGATTCCAAGCCCGTCGCTACCTCGAACCAACTCATTGGTACAGGTACGAAATAACCTTTCCAGCCAACTTCCTTCCAAAACTCAACACCTTTCTCAAAACTTGCACATGGTCTTAGGACAGCCTTCCAACTGTCCGTATCCGAGGACTCGGCTATTCGAATAGTTTTACCCTCTGCAGAGGTAGTACGCTTTTCCCACACCCATCCGGTCACTCATCGTGTCAGCCACGTCCCGCCATACCAGAGGTATGCGAAGTTGAGATCCCGGCCATAGCCTGTCCTTTGCTCATGCTAGTATAGGACCCTGCCGCTACGACACTTTCCATCGACACTCAAATCCTCAGAAACTAAGTGTGAGGACTCGTAGTTCTGCCCGGCGGACCCAAGGGAGCCCTTCAATCCTCTTCCTCCAAGTACGTCCATACCGGCTTCCGGTAGACCAACATTGAAGAGGACCCAGGTCAGGGGGTAGGTCCTCAGACCATCCCCTCATGGAACGAGGTTATCCTCGTTGTTGAGGCATCCAGTACTAACACGAGCAAATTATATGACTACGCCCTTGCCCATATGTGGGTAAGTGTGGTCGCACAGGATAATGGTTGGTCGTCATAGTGCTAGGACACAATGTGCATTTTTCTCAAAAACAACACCAACCTTCTTCAACTGAGCACCGACCTTCCGGCAGGTCTATCCAAGTATTTTTAAAAGAGAGTTTCGAGAAAACATTGTTTTTCCCATCCTATAGTTTTAAATAACTACCTTATACTTCTATATAAGGTGGCAAAATAGTTTTTCATAAACCCTTTTAAAAAGGTTTTCACAATCATTTCTAATTTTTCAGAGCAAAAATACTTTTAATCAAAACTTGGGTGGTTTGTAATCCCACCAAAAGATTTTCATAGAAGGCTTTGGAGTAAAACAAGTTCATTTAGAAATCATTGTATACCGCTAACACCTCTATATCGGGTGCCTCAACAATATACTTGTAATTTTGGAAAAAGGGTTTTCAAAATCATCGCTTTCGTGGCAGACACCACAGAAATCATTTATGCTCTTTATAAGTAAAACAGGTAAATCAAAATAGATGTATATAGATGCAAGCTCAGTGGAGTAGCTTGCCTGCTTTCCAGCATGAAGTCTCTGGACTTCTCCTCACAGATCAAAGAATTAAACTCCGATTCTTCTCTCGTAAATCCTTTCCAAGGATCACCCCGGTGGCGTTTACATCTAGCGTCGCAAAAAGGAAAGAACACAATCAACATCCAGTAGAACCCTCCGACAACAACCATCAAGCAATACTAACAAACAACAATCAAGAGAGAAGAATGTTATTTAACAAACAAGTTTGGAAATCACCCCACTACTCATGCTTATAAGGATATGGTTAAAGTTGTGATTAAGCATCTTTATCTAAATAGGAAATACTTCAGACAAAAGTTATCTGTAAACCAAAATATCTCACCAAGTGAAGGTGAAGACACTAACATGAACAGGCAATACCTACAACTACTAAACTACTCAATCAAGCATCACTACAACTCTCAAGCATCACACACAGCTACTGCACACACAAAGCAACACAATTTGATTTCAATTTAATTGAATTGACTATTATTTAATTAGGCCTTAAATAAGGCAGAAATTAGTGGTGCATGTTTAATTGCATAACTTGGGTTCTGTTGGTCACAAAAATACAAACTAAATTCCTACAGAAAGCTACTGAAGTGTAGAAGACCACACAATTGGGTTTGATTCACTTAGAGTTATTAAACTCCCTACATAATTGTTTTAGTCCAGAAAGGTTTTCTGACATTCAATCAAATGCTAACTAATTAATAAGGGTTAATTAATTCCACCAAAATTAGGGGAGCTAAGTAATGACAGTACCAATCTAACAAAATTGGATTGGTATCCTTTGGACTAATTGAGGATCAGAAACCAACAAGTTTAGAATTTAAACCTTCTATGGTATTTTAAATATTGTATTTCTAATGTTAATTTAAATGAGATGAAACCACTTCAGTGAGTTAAAGAATTTCATAAGCTTTACAGAACCTTTGAGTTGGATTTATTTGGACACATGAATCTCGAGATATGGAATTATCTAGTGTTAAAGATACTTTTTATAAGTTTTATTCTAGCTAACATTTTAAAATGTAATCACACAAAACTAATTTAACAACAAGATAGACAAGCAAAACACTCACTAACAGTACTAACATAATTTAACATGTCAAAGATCAGTAACACCCAAGTGGCAATACCAAAACAATCAACAATAAACACAACCCACAATTTCATAATTTAAAACATTAAATCTAATTCTTGTTTATTAGTGGCAGAACATCATTTTTACTAAAAATTACACCTAGAGAGTTCTGTCAATCAAACAACCATGCAAACTTGGGTTTGTGTTCTCTGTTGCTATTAGAAACTACTCCAAGTGAGTTTGATCCAAAAAGTTATTTACATAATTTAATAAAAATGCACAAAGTGCTTGCTGGCCTAAACTAGAAGTGCATGCAACTTTTGTTCTAAACATTCAAAACATATGAGACCAATTTCTACTGAAAGGTACTGTGAAGAGCTTTCTAAAACCATTGGATTGACACATCTTAGATCAACACAAATTAAGTTATGGACAAAACACTGATTTTGACCAATCATAGCACAGCATTTTTCAAAGACACACAAATCAATATTTTTCAGATCTGTAAGTTGCACACGTCTCTAAACTTATAACATTACTATTGTGATTTTTGGTTTGGCCAGATTCAAACTAAAACTATTTCAAATGGATTTAAACTAAAGGTCCAGAAATATATCTACCAGGAAATAAATAAACAACCTAAAAAAAAAGTTAGCGGGCTGGATCTGCTGGATCAGGGCTGTGCAGCGCAGGGAGTGGCCCATCTCGCGGCCCACGAGCGCGAGCGAAGGGGTACGGGCCAGCCTCTTCTTCCTCGACACGAACAGAGGGACGACGGCGAGCTGGAGCTCCGGCGAGGACGGCGTCGGCGACCTGGGGCTTCCTGGGAGAGGATAAGAGATACATGAAAGCGAGCGGAGCAAAAGAAACTCGGAGATGCAAAAATGGCAGGGAGAGGTGGACTGTGGCGATCTCGAGTTTGCTCGACATCCCGTGGCCGGAGAAGGAGAAAGGTGAGGACGGTCTGCTCGATTGGCAGCTTCCGGGCTCGATTCCTCGGACGAGCATGGAGAGGACGACGCGTAGAGTCCGATGGTGGTCTTCGATTTGTGTGGGACGGCTTGCATCGACGGCGAGGCGTGACGGCCAGCTTCGGCCGTGGTTCAATGCGGAGGAAGAAAAGAGAGCGAGAGGGAGTGGGGGAAATGAGGATGGGGAGCAGAGAAGCGGCTTGGCGTGCTTCTTATCTTCTCCTCCAGGGCGAGGCGTAGAGGAGCGGGGTTCTTGCGGCGTTGACATGGCACGGGGACACGGCGACGACGGCGTGAGCAACACGGCGCCCGTGCCGTGCTGCATCGCTGCAACAGGGGTGATGGGGGGGGCAAGGGAGAGCAGAGGTGAGTGGCGTGGAGGCTTCAGCTTCTCCTCCGCAGCGGCAAGGAGGGAGGGGGCCACGGTGGACGGCGACCACGGCACGCCGGCGTGAGGAGCACGGCGCCAGTGCCGTGCAGCGTGGCTGCTGCAGGAAGTCAAAGCAGAATTTGCAAAACGCCCCTTGACAAATAGATTTCCCTCACAGATAGGTCCTTCTTCCTATTTCTTTTTAATTCCTTTTCAAAACCAGTAGGGTTTCTGGGATTTAATTGAGGCCTTTATACATTTTTAAAAATTCTGAAAATATTTGGGTAGCCTCCCATATACATGTAGAGGCTCCACAAAAATTGGTTTTTGAAAATAAAATGTTTTTCTCCATTTTTGTTCATAGGGTTCTAAATAAATCATTTTTGGAAATTAATAATTTGATACTCCTTTAATATTTAAAACCAGAGATAAAATAGTTTGTAGAACCTTTGGAGCTTTCTTGAAAAATAAGATACTTCAAATAAGTTTTGTGTTCATAGAGAAAACATTTGTTTGAGGAAATAGAGAAATTGGGAGGGAAAATTAATGACCTTCATTTCCTTTTTTTTTTTTTTTGTAAATGAAAAGAGGGGTTTGTTTTAAATCGAAAAGTAGGTTTACTTGAGAGGGAGTGATATGAAGTGGGGATGATTATTAGTTCACCTCACTCCTGGAATTTTGATAAAGAAAATATAATTGTTTTCAGAGAATAGAGGAATAGATAGAGAGGAAATTTTTAATAGGATCATTTCTTGTAACCAAGATTTGATTTGAGGGTTACCTGAGGAATCATCCTCACAAGCAAACAACCAAACCAAGATCAGCATCACAACAACATTAACAACACACAATATCAACCACACAACTCAATTCATACAAATTAATCATGCCACACTTTTCATGATCAACAATACTACCTTAAAAATGATCATACTTAATTATGACAAGATGAAGTTTAGGAAATGGCTCAACTCATAATTGAATAGTTTTTCAAAAGATTTGAGAATGGAAATATGTGGGGTAATATATTTCCCACTAGAATTTCTTTTAAACAGAGTTGAAACCTTGGGGTTCATAAAGATTGGAATTTTGAAAAGTCAAGGTTGAGGAAAGGATAGGAGATCACAGAGAGTTCTCCATATTTTATAAACATGAAAGTGTTGAAAATACTTTTACTGTCTCAAAATAAAGGGCATTTTATTTGTTGCTAGAACCAAGTCATTTTTGAAATAAACTTTTGGCAATCATAAGAATGGGAAAGGCATATGGAATATTTTCTTGTCATAACATGGTCACCAGTGTTGAAAATATATTTTTACTTAGGTTGAGTTCTTAGGTTGACATTTACTAGTCAAACAATCACAAGCATTCAAGTCACACAAGGTCAAACAGAACAATTTTAAAAGGAAACACAATCATTTGTGAAATAATTCAAAAAGTTTTTGTTGGTTCTGAATTTTGGGTCTTATTTACTCTTATTATAGATTTGGGATGTTACAGATCCTTCCCCCCTTAAAATAAATCTCGTCCTCGAGATTTGCCCGGGGGTACAGGGGAGTATGAGGGCACGGGTTTTGGGCTGAAGATTCTTCCGAGGTCGTTCTTCTTTCAATAAGGTCGCTAAGTGAGATCTTAACAACTCGATGTTGCGAGGCCTCCTATTGGTTGGTTGTATAAGAATGTGGGTGTCTTCTTTGACATCAAATTGCCTTAGTCACACAAGAAGAATTTGGTAACAAGGTAGCTAGTCTTGTCACCAAATCACTTTTCATACTCCAGAGGCTGAGATGTACTGAATTATCTGATGTTCCGATTGTTTGTGTATGACACTCCATTATTTGAGCATACAAAAGTGAGTCGCTAACAAGTTCATGAGGCTTGTTACCAATTACTTCTATATAACCCGAACATTGGAGGATCACACCATTTCTAGAGAGGTTAAGAATAGTAGGTTCTGATATAGGAGTCTCCAAATACTCAATGATAGTCTGGTACACTTCTTCTTTGGTTCCGGGTCTTCACACAGCTTCGCAGGGGTCTTCATACAGCTTCGAAGGTGGCTTCACACATAAGTCAGAGTGCACCGGAAAGGTTAGGGCCTCCGGGAAAACTTTGTGGTTGAGGGCTCATGTTAGTTTTCAAGGGAGTTGGGTGCCATACCCTAAACATCACACCTATTATACCTAAGATCTTTAAACGACCAACTTTACATAGGTCTCTAACTCTCGATTTCTTCAAAATACCATTCCAATATCTCTGGTAAGGCAACTACTACCAACCAAATAATTTGAAACATGGTCCTGCCCAAGTTTAAATTATTAATCCGCCCTCATCTTCTTTGGGCATAAACTCTTTATCATGGTATATCTCAATCTATCGGGTACCCATCAAATCCTTTTAGGCATATTCTTCCCATTGCCTTTTTATCACAAAATCATTATGCTCCACCCATTATTTCCTTATTGATTTTTCTCTCCAGATAGGCATACCTCATAATATCTGACTCCTTCAGATGGTCATTTTCCCACGACCATATCATCAAAGCTACATAAAACATCCAACAATCATGTGATCATATCATCCTGAATTGACCCACTTTCTAACCAAATTCAGATTTTATCTCAACACTTTTGGGCCTTGATCTCTTAATAAATGATCTTTCCAAAAACAATCCAAACAGAGCGTGACAAGCTCTGAAAACTTCTGGCACCTAGAATGTCTGGCTACTAGACCAAGTCATATTGACTCCTAGAATCCGATAAGCATTCATTTATCCTCCACTAATTATTTCTTGCATACAACGATCTACTCATTGGCTAACTCATCCTTGATCACTTCCCATAATTCCATAAGAGTTTATTGCAAGGGTCATTTGCGCCAAGAATCACCCTAGACATTTCCACACCGGAGTATTTTTCTTAATCTACTTGCTTCTAACCAATCCAATTATCCTTTTATCAGCAAGTGCTTCCTAAAAATCCAAGAACTTTCACCTTTATTTCTAAACCTTAAATCAAGGGTCACATCTTCTAGCTCCAGATAACCACCAATGGTTGGGGACCACAACTGGTTAGCCCCAAAGCATAATTCAGATATATCATTTGTCCAAATCCAATTAATTTATCGATCCACTCCAAGTTTTCACTTCTATTCTAAACCCCAAATTTTTTTTTTTTGATATTACCAATATCATCCAACAAGTTCTGATCTCCTCAACTAGATTCTTAAGGGACCCTTTTAACTAATAATCTCATAGTTCAACACTTGTATATCCCCCTAAAGTTCTCCTTTCTACCAAATAGTTTTGAGTCGTCCTATGGCACCTATTTCCTTTGTCTAGAAAAAGCAGTTAGTAGCTTTGCAAAACTTGGTTAGATGAGAGATTTAAAGTTAGATAAATTATGTTAGTTATGTTAGCTTTCATAATCTTTTGTTAGTCTGACAGAATCCAACTAGTGTCATCGAACGTCGGGTCTTGAATCTTCATCCTTCTCGATAGCTTGATGTGGTTGCTCAAAACGACGTATGAAGGCCGCTATCCGTCTTGCAGAAGGTCGTAGAGTCTTGGGCCTCAAGGTTGAAGTAGAGAGTATTCGGTATCTTGTTCCTCTTACTAGGTCAAAATTTTCTGGAGGGTTTTCTAGGTCGGACTTTTGAAAGGATACAAAACCTCAGGCTATTTGGTTAAAGATCGGGGGTCTTTTGGTATCTTGAGGAACTGTCAGTTCTGTTTGGGAGATGATTTAGATAAGAGGGAAGAATATTTTAGAAAGCTTTTCCTTGGCGGGTTTACATCCGTAACAAGGTGCACTTAGGTGGCAAAAAGGAAACTAAACTTTTCCTTTTTGTAAAACTACGTTTTTCCACCTCACAAACAACACACAAGCAGAGTACACACAAGCAAGGTGCACACAAGGTACGTCTAGTACCAACGGATGTCTAGTACGCGTGGTAATAGGGGTGAAACAACCAAGGTTCCTATCATATGTTTTTCCTATGGGTCTTGGTTAAACAGGGGTGCTGAAATCCTCATTTCGTCGCCTTAGTCTTCAGCTGGAAAAACTGAGATTGTCGAAGTAGCAACTTGAGTAGAATTGCTGAGGCTGAGCTGAGGTCTTCGGAGGTCTCTTGCTTTGTTGGTGTCGACGATCTTGGCATTTGCATATCAACCACCTTGATGTTGAATGTTGAGTATTTGCGATGGAAGCTTCTTCTTGTAGGTGCTAGCTAATTAGGTCTCCATTGGACATCGTCAAGTATTTTGAACAGGTAAGAGGGAGTAGAGAAATCCTTGGTAAATTTTAAAATAGAAAGGTAAGTCTCAGAAATTAATTGAGAAGGCGAGAAGAGCGGGAGTCATTTTTGGACTTCCCTAAATAAGGATATATTTTTGGTGTTAACATATTTTTAACAAAATATTCTCTTCCTAACTAACGTCCATGCTAACTAAGGTCTGTTACAGTCAGGATGGCTCTGATACCAAGTCTGTGAGGACCCCGGATTAATTATCCGAGATACTCGTTATGTTTCCTGCAACAGTCCCATGATCAGTGTGCTGTTGCACATAACTTGAGTTGGTATCACAGAACACCCACAAATACCGAATAATTATACTTACGTGCTTGAAGTGATCAGCTTCAATAAGGTACTTGCAGCGGAATCACCAAATCAACGTGGAGCCCAAGTCATTCGCCTTTACCCTACAGGCAGCTGACTGGGAAGCGCCCTAGTTCGCAAAGACGTCAGTGAACTCCTCCTCGTCGAACTGCTCTTCTCTGGAATCTGGCTAAGACAATAGCCAGGGACGAAACCAATATGAGTACATTTGATTGTACTCGCAAACTACCCCAACAGGAACATGCACTAATTTTTTTTTTTTTTTTTTTTTTTTCAAGACTTTTATTTTTAGGGGAAACCTTCCCCAAATCTTTCAAAAGGAGAAGAGTAGATTTTTAATCCTGTTAAAAACAAAACCTTTTGGAAAGTAGTTTTCTTAATATCTTTGTTTAAAAAGGGTAAGAAATCTTTTTAAATCTTTTTCCCGAAAAATACACCTTCTTTTGAAAAGGGTAAGAAACCTCTTTTAAAACCTTTTTCCTCGAAAAACAACTTCTTGTCCTGATTCCAAGCCCGTCGCTACCTCGAACCAACTCATTGGTACAGGTACGAAATAACCTTTCCAGCCAACTTCCTTCCAAAACTCAACACCTTTCTCAAAACTTGCACATGGTCTTAGGACAGCCTTCCAACTGTCCGTATCCGAGGACTCGGCTATTCGAATAGTTTTACCCTCTGCAGAGGTAGTACGCTTTTCCCACACCCATCCGGTCACTCATCGTGTCAGCCACGTCCCGCCATACCAGAGGTATGCGAAGTTGAGATCCCGGCCATAGCCTGTCCTTTGCTCATGCTAGTATAGGACCCTGCCGCTACGACACTTTCCATCGACACTCAAATCCTCAGAAACTAAGTGTGAGGACTCGTAGTTCTGCCCGGCGGACCCAAGGGAGCCCTTCAATCCTCTTCCTCCAAGTACGTCCATACCGGCTTCCGGTAGACCAACATTGAAGAGGACCCAGGTCAGGGGGTAGGTCCTCAGACCATCCCCTCATGGAACGAGGTTATCCTCGTTGTTGAGGCATCCAGTACTAACACGAGCAAATTATATGACTACGCCCTTGCCCATATGTGGGTAAGTGTGGTCGCACAGGATAATGGTTGGTCGTCATAGTGCTAGGACACAATGTGCATTTTTCTCAAAAACAACACCAACCTTCTTCAACTGAGCACCGACCTTCCGGCAGGTCTATCCAAGTATTTTTAAAAGAGAGTTTCGAGAAAACATTGTTTTTCCCATCCTATAGTTTTAAATAACTACCTTATACTTCTATATAAGGTGGCAAAATAGTTTTTCATAAACCCTTTTAAAAAGGTTTTCACAATCATTTCTAATTTTTCAGAGCAAAAATACTTTTAATCAAAACTTGGGTGGTTTGTAATCCCACCAAAAGATTTTCATAGAAGGCTTTGGAGTAAAACAAGTTCATTTAGAAATCATTGTATACCGCTAACACCTCTATATCGGGTGCCTCAACAATATACTTGTAATTTTGGAAAAAGGGTTTTCAAAATCATCGCTTTCGTGGCAGACACCACAGAAATCATTTATGCTCTTTATAAGTAAAACAGGTAAATCAAAATAGATGTATATAGATGCAAGCTCAGTGGAGTAGCTTGCCTGCTTTCCAGCATGAAGTCTCTGGACTTCTCCTCACAGATCAAAGAATTAAACTCCGATTCTTCTCTCGTAAATCCTTTCCAAGGATCACCCCGGTGGCGTTTACATCTAGCGTCGCAAAAAGGAAAGAACACAATCAACATCCAGTAGAACCCTCCGACAACAACCATCAAGCAATACTAACAAACAACAATCAAGAGAGAAGAATGTTATTTAACAAACAAGTTTGGAAATCACCCCACTACTCATGCTTATAAGGATATGGTTAAAGTTGTGATTAAGCATCTTTATCTAAATAGGAAATACTTCAGACAAAAGTTATCTGTAAACCAAAATATCTCACCAAGTGAAGGTGAAGACACTAACATGAACAGGCAATACCTACAACTACTAAACTACTCAATCAAGCATCACTACAACTCTCAAGCATCACACACAGCTACTGCACACACAAAGCAACACAATTTGATTTCAATTTAATTGAATTGACTATTATTTAATTAGGCCTTAAATAAGGCAGAAATTAGTGGTGCATGTTTAATTGCATAACTTGGGTTCTGTTGGTCACAAAAATACAAACTAAATTCCTACAGAAAGCTACTGAAGTGTAGAAGACCACACAATTGGGTTTGATTCACTTAGAGTTATTAAACTCCCTACATAATTGTTTTAGTCCAGAAAGGTTTTCTGACATTCAATCAAATGCTAACTAATTAATAAGGGTTAATTAATTCCACCAAAATTAGGGGAGCTAAGTAATGACAGTACCAATCTAACAAAATTGGATTGGTATCCTTTGGACTAATTGAGGATCAGAAACCAACAAGTTTAGAATTTAAACCTTCTATGGTATTTTAAATATTGTATTTCTAATGTTAATTTAAATGAGATGAAACCACTTCAGTGAGTTAAAGAATTTCATAAGCTTTACAGAACCTTTGAGTTGGATTTATTTGGACACATGAATCTCGAGATATGGAATTATCTAGTGTTAAAGATACTTTTTATAAGTTTTATTCTAGCTAACATTTTAAAATGTAATCACACAAAACTAATTTAACAACAAGATAGACAAGCAAAACACTCACTAACAGTACTAACATAATTTAACATGTCAAAGATCAGTAACACCCAAGTGGCAATACCAAAACAATCAACAATAAACACAACCCACAATTTCATAATTTAAAACATTAAATCTAATTCTTGTTTATTAGTGGCAGAACATCATTTTTACTAAAAATTACACCTAGAGAGTTCTGTCAATCAAACAACCATGCAAACTTGGGTTTGTGTTCTCTGTTGCTATTAGAAACTACTCCAAGTGAGTTTGATCCAAAAAGTTATTTACATAATTTAATAAAAATGCACAAAGTGCTTGCTGGCCTAAACTAGAAGTGCATGCAACTTTTGTTCTAAACATTCAAAACATATGAGACCAATTTCTACTGAAAGGTACTGTGAAGAGCTTTCTAAAACCATTGGATTGACACATCTTAGATCAACACAAATTAAGTTATGGACAAAACACTGATTTTGACCAATCATAGCACAGCATTTTTCAAAGACACACAAATCAATATTTTTCAGATCTGTAAGTTGCACACGTCTCTAAACTTATAACATTACTATTGTGATTTTTGGTTTGGCCAGATTCAAACTAAAACTATTTCAAATGGATTTAAACTAAAGGTCCAGAAATATATCTACCAGGAAATAAATAAACAACCTAAAAAAAAAGTTAGCGGGCTGGATCTGCTGGATCAGGGCTGTGCAGCGCAGGGAGTGGCCCATCTCGCGGCCCACGAGCGCGAGCGAAGGGGTACGGGCCAGCCTCTTCTTCCTCGACACGAACAGAGGGACGACGGCGAGCTGGAGCTCCGGCGAGGACGGCGTCGGCGACCTGGGGCTTCCTGGGAGAGGATAAGAGATACATGAAAGCGAGCGGAGCAAAAGAAACTCGGAGATGCAAAAATGGCAGGGAGAGGTGGACTGTGGCGATCTCGAGTTTGCTCGACATCCCGTGGCCGGAGAAGGAGAAAGGTGAGGACGGTCTGCTCGATTGGCAGCTTCCGGGCTCGATTCCTCGGACGAGCATGGAGAGGACGACGCGTAGAGTCCGATGGTGGTCTTCGATTTGTGTGGGACGGCTTGCATCGACGGCGAGGCGTGACGGCCAGCTTCGGCCGTGGTTCAATGCGGAGGAAGAAAAGAGAGCGAGAGGGAGTGGGGGAAATGAGGATGGGGAGCAGAGAAGCGGCTTGGCGTGCTTCTTATCTTCTCCTCCAGGGCGAGGCGTAGAGGAGCGGGGTTCTTGCGGCGTTGACATGGCACGGGGACACGGCGACGACGGCGTGAGCAACACGGCGCCCGTGCCGTGCTGCATCGCTGCAACAGGGGTGATGGGGGGGGCAAGGGAGAGCAGAGGTGAGTGGCGTGGAGGCTTCAGCTTCTCCTCCGCAGCGGCAAGGAGGGAGGGGGCCACGGTGGACGGCGACCACGGCACGCCGGCGTGAGGAGCACGGCGCCAGTGCCGTGCAGCGTGGCTGCTGCAGGAAGTCAAAGCAGAATTTGCAAAACGCCCCTTGACAAATAGATTTCCCTCACAGATAGGTCCTTCTTCCTATTTCTTTTTAATTCCTTTTCAAAACCAGTAGGGTTTCTGGGATTTAATTGAGGCCTTTATACATTTTTAAAAATTCTGAAAATATTTGGGTAGCCTCCCATATACATGTAGAGGCTCCACAAAAATTGGTTTTTGAAAATAAAATGTTTTTCTCCATTTTTGTTCATAGGGTTCTAAATAAATCATTTTTGGAAATTAATAATTTGATACTCCTTTAATATTTAAAACCAGAGATAAAATAGTTTGTAGAACCTTTGGAGCTTTCTTGAAAAATAAGATACTTCAAATAAGTTTTGTGTTCATAGAGAAAACATTTGTTTGAGGAAATAGAGAAATTGGGAGGGAAAATTAATGACCTTCATTTCCTTTTTTTTTTTTTTGTAAATGAAAAGAGGGGTTTGTTTTAAATCGAAAAGTAGGTTTACTTGAGAGGGAGTGATATGAAGTGGGGATGATTATTAGTTCACCTCACTCCTGGAATTTTGATAAAGAAAATATAATTGTTTTCAGAGAATAGAGGAATAGATAGAGAGGAAATTTTTAATAGGATCATTTCTTGTAACCAAGATTTGATTTGAGGGTTACCTGAGGAATCATCCTCACAAGCAAACAACCAAACCAAGATCAGCATCACAACAACATTAACAACACACAATATCAACCACACAACTCAATTCATACAAATTAATCATGCCACACTTTTCATGATCAACAATACTACCTTAAAAATGATCATACTTAATTATGACAAGATGAAGTTTAGGAAATGGCTCAACTCATAATTGAATAGTTTTTCAAAAGATTTGAGAATGGAAATATGTGGGGTAATATATTTCCCACTAGAATTTCTTTTAAACAGAGTTGAAACCTTGGGGTTCATAAAGATTGGAATTTTGAAAAGTCAAGGTTGAGGAAAGGATAGGAGATCACAGAGAGTTCTCCATATTTTATAAACATGAAAGTGTTGAAAATACTTTTACTGTCTCAAAATAAAGGGCATTTTATTTGTTGCTAGAACCAAGTCATTTTTGAAATAAACTTTTGGCAATCATAAGAATGGGAAAGGCATATGGAATATTTTCTTGTCATAACATGGTCACCAGTGTTGAAAATATATTTTTACTTAGGTTGAGTTCTTAGGTTGACATTTACTAGTCAAACAATCACAAGCATTCAAGTCACACAAGGTCAAACAGAACAATTTTAAAAGGAAACACAATCATTTGTGAAATAATTCAAAAAGTTTTTGTTGGTTCTGAATTTTGGGTCTTATTTACTCTTATTATAGATTTGGGATGTTACACATAGTCCAAAGATGAACTACTCACGCATCACTCCGGAGGCAGTCATGGCGATGTAGAGCCCTCCGGTGATGATTCCCCTCTCCGGCAGGGTGCCAGGAAGAGCTTCAGAACCCTAAGTTAGGGTTGACGGCGGTGGCGGCTCTGGAACTTTTCGTGGAATATGACTCGGGTGTCTAGGGTTTTTTCCGAACAGATGAATATATAGGCGAAGGGGCGACGTCGGTGGGCACCCGAGGGGCCCTCACCACGTGGCAGCGCGCCAGGGGGTGGGGCCGCACCACCACATGGTGTGGCTGGCTCGGTGCTCGTCTTCATCTCTCCTTCGGACTCCGTGTACGTGACAGAAAAATAGGGCCCTGGGATTTTGTTTCGTCCAATTCCGAGAATATTTCCAGAACAACTTTTCTGGAATACAAAAAACAGCAGAAAACAGGAACTGACACTGTGGCACTGTAGTCCCAGAAAATGCATAAAAATGCTATAAAGTGTAAATAACACATGTAGCAATTGGCACAATATAAGCATGGAACATGAGAAATTATGGATATGTTGACGTATCAGTGACCGAATGGGAAGTTTGACCTGAGATTAAGTGTATAGGTAGGTATTAAGTTTGTAGCTAAGTGAGACGTTTAAGAATATAATTATGAATGGAATTAGGTGGAATTAGGAATAGAATTGAGAATAGAATTGAAAATAAAGTTTTAAAATTCCTTCACCCGCCTGCGCATGGCTCCGCCCACGTGGATGCCCATTAGTCTCGGTTCGTGGACCTTAAGGCCTCCCCCCTCAGGCTAGGCGTTCGGGTAACCCGAAATATTCGGGTCGGGTAATTCGGGTTATAGAAAATTCGGGTTTTGAGAAATGATACCCGTAATTTGCCTGAAAATTTTAATACCCGACAAATCGGGTTCGGGCTCGTGTAATCCCGAATTCCCCGAAATACATCACACCAAGAACATCATTTCTTCAGATTTCAGGGCGGCGGCGCACTAGGAGGACGTCGTCCTCGCCATGTTGCGGAAGATGGAGCCTTCGTGGCGCTGCTGAGCAGCGGTGAGCTGGGAGGCGTTGTCGCCGTCGCCGGACTGCGGAACCTGCAGGCGAGCAGCCCCTGGTTGCCGACGCCGTCAAGGGAGGAGGCGCGGTGCTTCATAACAGCACGACGTCGACGGCGGCGGCCGGAATGGCGCAGGTCCTCTCGCATCTCTCAGCGATGGTGGGTAGATGCGTGGATGCAGATGAAAGGCGCAAATACGCGATGTAGTGCCACGGCGTGACTGGTGGCGGAGGGGCGGAGGGACTCGGGAGCCGGGAGGCGCTGGCGGCGGCGTGCCGATCGAGGTGGTTGTGGTGCTTGCATCTGGCGGGTGGCGGCGGACGGCGGTGTCGCTTGGATGTGGTCATGTGGATGGGGCTGCAGTTAGTACGAACAGGGTGGGGATTAGGTTTTACATGTCTTGTTGGGCTGGGCCTCGTCTAGATAGTGGGGCTTTTAGCGGGCTGCCTATTTGTTTCGGGTAATTCGGGGAATTCGGGTACCAGGAATAGAAACCCGTATTTTCTGTAATTAATTCGGGTTTTTCAAACTGTTACCCGTTGCAGCTCTCGGGTCTGTCGGGTTTGGGGTTTTTGGGTTCGGGGTCGGGGTTTTCGGGTTCGGGCTTCGGGTATCGGGTTTTATGCCCACCATGAGTCCCCCCTTTAGTCCTGACCCTTTAGTCCCGGTTGAAAAACCGGGACTAAAGGCCCTCTGGACCTGGGACCAATGAGCAGTTTTCTACTAGTGTCTATATACATGCAAATTTGATATAGGTTGAGACACCCTTTTGTGAACGGAGGGAGTACAAGATTTTAATATTTCTCTCAGAACATGTAAGCTCTACCAAAATACTCGTGCATTGCTACATAATAAGAAATACTCCCTCCATTATATATACATGCAAATTTTATATAGGTTGAGACACCCTTTTGTGAACGGAGGGAGTACAAGATTTTAGTACATTTGTTAGCTAGGTTACAATTGTAACAACCCGAATTTCGAAAACCAAAAAAAAAAAACCTGTGTAAAATTTTCGCTTTTGTGTTGCATTGCATCATGGCATCCAAAGTTGACTTGCTAAACAACCCACAAATGGTTTTGGCACCATTTAAAAACAAATGCCCAACTTGTTCATTTTACAAATTCAAATCAATGAGAGAATTCAAACCCGCTTAATCAAAAGTTTCTTGACATCTTATAATTGTCAAGAAAGTTCCTAGAGCTCAAAACAACATTTGCAATTGCTCTACAATTTCTAAAGGAGCAACATTTCTGAGAATTAACAAATGCCCTATTTTTAACTCTATGAACACATGTTGTCCAAAACTTTTTATTTCAACTTGCCAATTTTTGTGGTGCTTCTACTTGTTAGTGGGAGGCTACATGATTTTTCCCAGATTTTTATAAATTGTTTAAGTACCCTATAAAAATCAAATACAGCTGCTGGAGTTAAATAGAAACAGAAAAGGACTTTTCGGTATTTAAGAAAATGCAGCCAGGGACCAATCTGTGAGGGAGGAAATTCTTCCAGGGGGTTTCTCGCCAGACGACCATCTCCTTCCTCCCTGTAGCGACCGACGACGCGCGCGTTGCTCGCGCCGCATCGCGAGCTTGCCATGCCCTCCTTGCTCGCCGGGCCCCCCTCTCTCTGCCTCCACTGCAAGAAGAGCGAGCACCTCGCTGCTCACATGCCCCCACTCCCAATCCCGAGTTTCCCTTTCTCTCTTTCTTCCCCACGAGCTCGCTGTAGCCGAGCTCTCCGCCGCCGCATCGCCGTCGCCTGAGGCTGCCCCGAGCCAATCCAAGGCCGTAGGAAGCTTCACCACGTCGCATTCTACCTCCACGCCGAAGGAATCGTGCTGGCACTCCGCGAATCGCCGCCGCCATCCAACTTCCTCTCCGCCCCCGACGAGCTCCGACACGCTCGATCTCGTCGCCGTCGAACTTCCTCCGGCTTCCCCGTCCTCCCGACGTGTTCGTGGTGAGCATCCTGTGTAGAAGCACCCCTTCCCCTCTTCCCTCTTCCTCTGGTTCTTCGCGTGGATCGTCGCCGTCGCCGTGAACCTCGCCACCGTAGCTCCTTTCGTCGCGTTGGACGCACCCGGTGCAAAAACCGGATTTTTCCGGAATCTAGACCGGTTTAACAGAAGTGCTACTGGACCGTGATGTTTCAGCCCGGTCTATACCCGGAAATGGACCGGAAACATTTCCGGGATGATTTTCTTCCGGTGAAAAATCCGGAAAACTCCGGACTGACAACCGGATTTCTGTACTAATTTTGGATTTCCTGTTTTTCTTTTCACCCCTCCATTCCTAAATGTATAAATGTTTATATGGTGGTTAACTAAATCATAAAAAGTAATATCAAAAAGGAAATCTATAAAAATACTAACTCTTTATCGGTGTATCCGAAAAATGCGTGTAGTATACTAAAATGCCCAGAAAATTGTGATTAAACCTTTAAAATAAATATTATGTATATTTGATCACAATTGAATTACGGTGCTTCTAGTAATATTATAATCCTAAATTTAAGAGAGGAACTATAAATTATAATAACTTTTAATCGGGACCTCCGAAAATTGTGTTCCTTATACCCAAATGCTCAGAAAAACATGAGTGATCCAGAAATCATCATCATCATGCATAATTGATCACAATTACAATAATGTGCTCTAGTAGTAATTATAATCACTAAGTTTAAGTATGGGGTTTATTCCAAATAATGCAATAAATATAATGGGGACCCCATTTAACTTGTTGATCATGATCAATGCTTCTAGGGTGCATTTAAAATGTCATATCATCATTTTTGTATGCATTGCACAATTGCCATGTGTTGATTGTTGTTCTTGCTTTCCGGTGTTGTTTGCTCTCCGGTAGATCACGAGTTCGGAGTTGAGCATCATCATTCCGACGAGCAGTTTGACTCCTCCGCTCAACAAGGCAAGCGTAATCCCTCCTCTGAGCATGTCTTATCCTATGTTTTCGCAAATATTTTCTCCACTATATTATTGCATGCGGTTCTAAATTACAATTTTGTTGGATTAGAGTATCCTATAGTTGCATTAAGTTCCCGATACCAATACCTGTTTTCCCTCCTATTATCCATAGGATTGTATTATGGCCTGAGATACTTACTATGCTATGTTGATGCTTAGCCATGCTTAGTTAATTGCATAGCTATACGATGGATGGTTTGTCGTGGAAACAGGTGATGAGATGAATGGTTGTTGGTGGAGGAAATTGTGGTGACGAATAATAAAATGCTTAAAGGTGGGGATGAGAGGCCACTGTGGTTGTGGTGCTTTGTCTCGTTCCCGTCGCCTAGGTGCGAGTTCTGTACCTCTTGAACCAAGACGAGCGTGCAACCATGCGTGAGGCCTATGCAATTGCAGGAACCCTCATAGACTAAATAACTCGAGCGGGGCTAGCCAGGGTCGTCTAGTTCGGGCTTCCATTTGCGCATGCGTGATGATGGTGGGATGAACTGAGATGAGGATTGTGGTGTTAGGAAAATAAGTGGCCGTGGGGCGGGTGTTGCAGGCACTGGCAGTCCTGCCGCCACTGATGATCCTGGAAAGTCCTTAACGAGGGAGAAGTCGACACCGCTCCCACCCAGCCGGCTTTCCAAGGAAGAGAGCTAATTGTACAGGTAATGGGCCGGACGGTACGCGTGGCGAAGGAGCTGGAGCCCCTTGGGACTCCGGGGACTTCCACTTTGTACACCCCTGCAGGGATAAATCTTTTCGAAAAGCCGTGTCCGCAGTTATGGACGACTTGGGAATGGACGATGATCATAGAATAACTTTAACGGAATGATTAAAAACTGGGTACTAGAGGTACCACTCACAAATGCAAGGTGAGCTTCCTCAAGGGTGATTCGGGGAGGTGCCTTTGATTGAACAGGTACAATGGTTGATGTTGGTTGATGATGAGTAAGTTGATGAAAGAAAGAGTTACTTCTTACCCCTTTTTCAAAGTAATCTGATTAGTCGATGCCATGGAGTTATGTCTTTTTAAAATAAAATCAGCTTTATGCAAAACAGCCATAAAACCTTGAAAGCCAATCATCGAGCATATATTAGCTCTTAATCTTGCGAGTTCGTCGAACTCAACGTCGTTTGCTTATTTTCAGGAGAGGACTTCACCGCCCTCGAAGGTGGGTTCTTTGTGGACGTCGACGAGTAGTCTGGGGTTCCCAGGTGGCAGCTTGGGACATCCCGGAACAGCTGGCGCTGGATGTTTATTTGCAGGCCTCTTAGGCCATAATTTGGTTCTTGTTGTTTAGAACAACACACTTCGCTTCCGCATGTTGTAATGTTGGGTCTGTGACCTCTGGTTGTCATTTGCTATCTTTTTCTATTATAAGAGTTGAACTATATGATTTTGTGTCATAGAGTCTGTGATGTGCCAGTTGTTCCACAAGTCTTGATCTCTCTATTATGCTTTGATAGTGTGCCTGCTGGTATCGGATAACCGGAGACACAGTATCTCTGTATAGCAGTCAGGTCGGGGCGCCACAAGTTGGTATCAGAGCAGTACTGCCTGTAGGAAACCCTTCTACTGGTCGATGTTGAGTCTAGTGTTTGTGAAAATATTTTAACCTAAAAATGAGTTGTGAAAACCATCTTAGGATTCTTTTTACTCCTTATCTGGTTACCCTCTAATCTCGGAGCAATCTTACCTCGATTTGACTTAAAGGTTTTACTTCTCATCTGTTACTTCAAAATGATTAGAAACGGGGTTGGGTTTGACCTTTAGTGTTATGTGTCCAGTTGCTCCCGCTGCGTTGCAATCCCCAAATCAACTCAGATGTTTCTACCAAGTCTAATCATTTGCTCCTCTGTTGGGTTTGAACCCAAGGTCTTGAACAGAAGGTCCCGGATTGTGCTGTGAGTCTGGTATGATGAATTGTGTGTGTTGTTACCCATGTGATCGTTATGCTATTTATGATTCTCGGCACATGAAGCTGACCTTTAACCCAAGTCCTTAATGTGGTCTGTGTGGTAAATGGTTGAACCTTAATTTCCCACACCTCAGCTGGCTATGCAACTCCAACTCTTCCGTAGCCCATTGTAGATTCTGTCTTGGAATCAGCTGGGTTATGATCCGATTTCCCCTAGCGAATTCCCCATCTATGTTCATGACTCTGCTGCATCTTTCCTTTTGGGCATGGTTATCACAATTGAGTAATAACCGGTGCATCTTCAACATCTTAGGATTTCTCCTGAGCATTTTTCTTACTCCGATCTGCTTTTCGACCTTTGTCTGTCTTTTGACAGTAAAGTTTTATCGTGCATTGGTATGTTCCGATGCAAGTTACTCTTGTGGTCCGTCAGGATTTTTCCCCTTCGTCTTGTTTGGAGAAATAACTCTAGTACCTTGTCCACTTCTCGGACCAGGGTAAAGTATTGTAACCTACAGAATAAGGGCCTTGTTTAGCTTTTGTTCTGCTCCACCTTAGAGTGTCCCACTCTTTTATATCAAGGGGTCGTGCTGAGTACCATGATACTCTTGATGAAGTGATGCTCTTACATTTTGTTACTCTCCATTCTCCGGGTGACTTGTTACTCCCGGATGTTAAGTCGTGAGCAATGATGTGGCTATCGGATATTCTTAGCAGTTCTTACTGTGCGGAAATCCAGGGATATCCATTGCCCTCCTTAGCATGATTGGTTAGCCGATCAATAAGCTAAGTTTGACAGTGCTACCAAGTCCGTTGGCTCTGATGCACTCCCTCGGTCAAAGAGCTAGGTTCGTGCCGAAACTCCCAAGACCACCTCGTTGTGCCTTGAAAGACATGATCCTCCCTTGAACTCAAGATCCACCGGTATGTCATGATATCCTAGAGGTGGATCGAGATATTCTAGTCAAAAATGCAAATGAAGAAGATTCTTGGAAGGGTATGTCGTGATATCCTATATGTGGAACGTGATATTCTGGAGGTCTTTCCAAAAGTATCGCCAGGTTGTCACCTGACCGTGATGTTGAGCTTATGAGTAAGCTGGTTCTTTGAATAACTCCTTTCTCCAGGAAAATCGTGCTGGATGTCCAGAATTATTCGGTTGAGCTTAAACAACTTGGAGCGTTAAAAAGACAAAAGCTCTATCCGATATAGTTCCTTCTCAAAGGGATGTATAGTCTGTCCGTGTTGAAGCTAGGTGGTATCTCCTTTGTGGATATGCTATCCTAAAATCTTTTGATTTGAATTGGGCTATCGTCAAATCAAACTCAGACCAACCTACCTGAATGTGTTAGTCTGACCAATACTATGCCTCGTTCTGGTGAAATATGAATCTACCGTCTTGGAGTATCTAGATAAGTTTGTTGTTGAGCCCATCCACTACATTCTTTTTCCTCCATGTTTGATTGGAAACTTGTTAGAACTAACCTTGTGTCGTCACAAGACAAGGTTCTGGGAGTTAGAAGTGACTTTCCTTGGTTCACGTGCAAGTGCTGAAAGATGTCGCCGTGGATCTGAGTGAATTGTCTGGGTTCTCGAACCCATCTCAACTCGACCGTGCATGTGTAGAATATTCTCGGAATGGTATGTGTTACCTTCATCCCTTGAGAATTTCATCTATGCATCCAAGTCACTGATGGAATTGTTCTAGAAAGAGAAGAAGTCTAAGGACTTCAATGTTTTCTTTGTGGTTTCGCAACAAGGACTCAGTTGTGTCTCGCAGCAAGATACTCAAATAGGACAGCTGTCTTCTGACAAGTTGCTAATACGCGAGTTCCGCAACCTCGTTCCTCATTTGGAGTTTGACCTTCTAGTCCAACTCTTGGGTTCCTAGCAATTGTACTCCGTTGGTATGCATTGCAAAGCTTCTTATTCCTACCGGTGCTGAGTCTGAAGTATCTCTACACTTCCCAGGTTTGACTCTCAATCAGAAGCGATGGTTGGTGATCCTCAAGAAGCTTGACCCGATGTCTAGAACCTCAAGCAGTTCTTACGATACTAACTTTCTCGGAGTTACTAAAAGTTCTCTCGGTCCCTCTTCATGATCCTTCTCCCGTGGGTTGAAATGCTCCTCCGTGAGGAAAGTTCTACTCAAGCTATTTGGTACAAGTTTGCCTCTTCATCCGTGGGAAGCTTGCTTCGACACTCTCCCTCAGAAATTTTGGGCCTTGTGCAAAGTTCATATTCTGAATCTTTTGAGAGAACGGTTGTCTGCCAACCGGAAACTTCTAATAAATCTCCCGTCAAATGTTTGTGTCTCCTAACTCTGAAATCAAGGGATGCTTGAAGTCTCATCCTAAATTCTACTAGGAGGTACTCAGTCGTCGTATCTTTACAAAGACCCATCCTTCCGGAGAGGTTTCCTTTCTGTTCTATGGTGTACGTTGGTAGTGACCTCGAAGTGAAGCCGATGAAGATCTTCATGATGTCCTCGGTTAACCTCTTCCAGAAAGAAGCCACCTGAAGCTAGAAGATCGTGTAGTACCGTTGTAACCTCCTTCCCTCTTTCCTACTCTAGAATCTCGGGACGAGATTCCTGTAAGGAGGGTAGAGTTGTAACAGCTCGAATTTCGAAAACGAAAAAAAAAACCTGTGTAAAATTTTCGCTTTTGTGTTGCATTGCATCATGGCATCCAAAGTTGACTTGCTAAACAACCCACAAATGGTTTTGGCACCATTTAAAACCAAATGCCCAACTTGTTCATTTTACAAATTCAAATCAATGAGAGAATTCAAACCCGCTTAATCAAAAGTTTCTTGACATCTTATAATTGTCAAGGAAGTTCCTAGAGCTCAAAACAACATTTGCAATTGCTCTACAATTTCTAAAGGAGCAACATTTCTGAGAATTAACAAATGCCCTATGTTTAACTCTATGAACACATGTTGTCCAAAACTTTTTATTTCAACTTGCCAATTTTTGTGGTGCTTCTACTCGTTAGTGGGAGGCTACATGATTTTTCCCAGATTTTTATAAATTGATTAAGTACCCTATAAAAATCAAATACAGCTGCTGGAGTTAAATAGAAACAGAAAAGGACTTTTCGGTAATTAAGAAAATGCAGCCAGGGACCAATCTGTGAGGGAGGAAATTCTTCCAGGGGGTTTCTCGCCAGACGACCATCTCCTTCCTCCCTGTAGCGACCGACGACGCGCACGTTGCTCGCGCCGCACCGCGAGCTCGCCATGCCCTCCTTGCTCGCCGGGCCCCCCTCTCTCTGTCTCCACTGCAAGAAGAGCGAGCACCTCGCTGCTCACATGCCCCCACTCCCAATCCCGAGTTTCCCCTTTCTCTCTTTCTTCCCCACGAGCTCGTCGTAGCCGAGCTCTCCGCCGCCGCATCGCCGTCGCCTGAGGCTGCCCCGAGCCAATCCAAGGCCGTAGGAAGCTTCACCGCGTCGCATTCTACATCCACGCCGAAGGAATCGTGCTGGGACTCCGTGAATCGCCGCCGCCGTCCAACTTCCTCTCCGCCCCCGATGAGCTCCGACACGCTCGATCTCGTCGCCGTCGACCTTCCTCCGGTTTCCCCGTCCTCCCCGACGTGTTCGTGGTGAGCATCCTGTGCAGAAGCACCCCTTCCCCTCTTCCCTCTTCCTCTGGTTCTTCGCGTGGATCGTCGCCATCGCCGTGAACCTTGCCACCGTAGCTCCTTTCGTCGCGTTGGACGCACCCGGTGCAAAAACCGGATTTTTCTGGAATCTAGACCGGTTTAACAGAAGTGCTACTGGACCGTGATGTTTCAGCCCGGTCTATACCCGGAAATGGACCGGAAACATTTCCGGGATGATTTTCTTCCGGTGAAAAATCCGGAAAACTCCGGACTGACAACCGGATTTCTGTACTAATTTTGGATTTCCTGTTTTTCTTTTCACCCCTCCATTCCTAAATGTATAAATGTTTATATGGTGGTTAACTAAATCATAAAAAGTAATATCAAAAAGGAAATCTATAAAAATACTAACTCTTTATCGGTGTATCCGAAAAATGCGTGTAGTATACTAAAATGCCCAGAAAATTGTGATTAAACCTTTAAAATAAATATTATGTATATTTGATCACAATTGAATTACGGTGCTTCTAGTAATATTATAATCCTAAATTTAAGAGAGGAACTATAAATTATAATAACTTTTAATCGGGACCTCCGAAAATTGTGTTCCTTATACCCAAATGCTCAGAAAAACATGAGTGATCCAGAAATCATCATCATCATGCATAATTGATCACAATTACAATAATGTGCTCTAGTAGTAATTATAATCACTAAGTTTAAGTATGGGGTTTATTCCAAATAATGCAATAAATATAATGGGGACCCCATTTAACTTGTTGATCATGATCAATGCTTCTAGGGTGCATTTAAAATGTCATATCATCATTTTTGTATGCATTGCACAATTGCCATGTGTTGATTGTTGTTCTTGCTTTCCGGTGTTGTTTGCTCTCCGGTAGATCACGAGTTCGGAGTTGAGCATCATCACTCCGACGAGCAGTTTGACTCCTCCGCTCAACAAGGCAAGCGTAATCCCCCTCTGAGCATGTCTTATCCTATGTTTCCGCAAATATTTTCTCCACTATATTATTGCATGCGGTTCTAAATGTCAATTTTGTTGGATTAGAGTATCCTATAGTTGCATTAAGTTCCCGATACCAATACCTGTTTTCCCTCCTATTATCCATAGGATTGTTTTGTGGCCTGAGATACTTACTATGCTATGTTGATGCTTAGCCATGCTTAGTTAATTGCATAGCTATACGATGGATGGTTTGTGGTGGAAACAGGTGATGAGATGAATGGTTGTTGGTGGAGGAAATTGTGGTGACGAATAATAAAATGCTTAAAGGTGGGGATGAGAGGCCACTGTGGTTGTGGTGCTTTGTCTCGTTCCCGTCACCTAGGTGCGAGTTCTGTACCTCTTGAACCAAGACGAGCGTGCAACCATGCGTGAGGCCTATGCAATTGCAGGAACCCTCATAGACTAAATAACTCGAGCGGGGCTAGCCAGGGTCCTCTAGTTCGGGCTTCCATTTGCGCGTGCGTGATGATGGTGGGATGAACTGAGATGAGGATTGTGGTGTTAGGAAAATAAGTGGCCGTGGGGCGGGTGTTGCAGGCACTGGCAGTCCTGCCGCCACTGATGATCCTGGAAAGTCCTTAACGAGGGAGAAGTTGACACCGCTCCCACCCAGCCGGCTTTCCAAGGAAGAGAGCTAATTGTACAGGTAATGGGCCAGACGGTACGCGTGGCGAAGGAGCTGGAGCCCCTCGGGACTCCGGGGACTTCCACTTTGTACACCCCTGCAGGGATAAATCTTTTCGAAAAGCCGTGTCCGCGGTTATGTACGACTTGGTAATGGACGATGATCATAGAATAACTTTAACGGAATGATTAAAAACTGGGTACTAGAGGTACCACTCACAAATGCAAGGTGAGCTTCCTCGAGGGTGATTCGGGGAGGTGCCTTTGATTGAACAGGTACAATGGTTGATGTTCGTTGATGATGAGTAAGTTGATGAAAGAAAGAGTTACTTCTTACCCCTTTTTCAAAGTAATCTGATTAGTCGATGCCATGGAGTTATGTCTTTTCAAAATAAAATCAGCTTTATGCAAAACAGCCATAAAACCCTGAAAGCCAATCATCGAGCATATATTAGCTCTTAATCTTGCGAGTTCGTCGAACTCAACGTCGTTTGCTTATTTTCAGGAGAGGACTTCACCGCCCTCGAAGGTGGGTTCTTTGTGGACATCAACGTGTAGTCTGGGGTTCCCAGGTGGCAGCTTGGGACATCCCGGAACAGCTGGCGCTGGATGTTTATTTGCAGGCCTCTTAGGCCATAATTTGGTTCTTGTTGTTTAGAACAACACACTTCGCTTCCGCATGTTGTAATGTTGGGTCTGTGACCTCTGGTTGTCATTTGCTATCTTTCTCTATTATAAGAGTTGAACTATATAATTTTATGTTGTAGAGTCTGTGATGTGCCAGTTGTTCCACAAGTCTTGATCTCTCTATTATGCTTTGATAGTGTGCCTGCTGGTATCGGATAACCGGAGACACAGTATCTCTGTATAGCAGTCAGGTCGGGGCGCCACAACAATCTTGTGAATGTAAGTGTCCATGGCAATTTATGTGTGATGTACCACTTCACAACAACAAAACATGTTTTATCTCGATTACTCCCTATGGGATACCGTTAATCGACGCATGTCGCATCTTCAATCAGTTTTGTTGTGATTCTATCATTGTTTCACCTTAGCGTATATCATTACTTTATTGTCTTGTTCGTTAAGAGGAGAACTATGTGTACTCAAACTTCATAGAATCTCCGCTAATATGGATCACCCTCTATATTCTTTGAGAAGCAGGGTTGGGACACTCATAATAATGTGGTTGGCGTCGAACCTGATACTCACGAAGAGAGGAAGGGAGAAATCCAGAGAACTTAGTCCATAACCGCAAATAAGAATTTGCACGAAAAGAAAATGCATTTTTCTCGAAAGAAGAAAAAAATCAATTGAATTTTTATGAACCATAGTGCATTAGTTGAATGTATTATAAATAGTTGCCTTTTACAACATGGATTATTATCACATAGAAGGTTTATGGTTTTAGGAGATGAAAATGAGTATGGATTTATCCAGTTTCTTATTTACTGCATACTCGTGGTTTGTAAAAACATGTTTTTTTAGTTTAGGTCGATATTTATAGAGAGAATGCAAAAGAAGAAGTTACAGCCTAAATCTAAGCTGATCACCAACCGATTGGACCGTCACTCACGATGCCTCACCAATAGTCTCTAGCCTCAGCTTCCAAGACAGTAAATGTAAAATATCTCAATTCTCTAACATGTCCGAGGACAAGGCCGATGATTTACTCTTATGGAAACAAATGGACCTAAATTAATTGGGTTCAAATTGATCTATCTCCAGTAAATAATGGTGGTAAAAAATTAAGCCCTGATATAAATGATGATGCACACATAATTTACATGATTTAATTATGATTAGTATTCATATGGGAAACTTGTTCAAATATCAAAAACATGCCTAGTTTGCTAAGCATGCCATGCTCATACTCCCTAATTAAGCAAGTCATTTGTTTGCATGCTTTAAATAATAAAGCAGAGTATTGCCTTAGTTTTTATGACATGAAGTTCAGAACTACTATACTCCTAATTGCACACTTCAAAGTCACAAGCTACATCAATTTTTGTTATCTATTTATTCCTAGATGTGTATCTTCCATGGAGTGTATTGCTATTTCTGTCACTTATCGTAGCCATTGTTGTCACTTGGCGCGCACTTTTCCAGTATCGCTCCCTCTTATAGACAACATACTCTTCGATATGTATTTCAAGAATGAAGCACATAATAATTACGTAGACCATAATCAAGGATGAAGCCAAAAGTAACTGCATCCATGTCCCTGCACATGCAACCCTAGTGCCTGATCCCACAATCAAGAGATATCTTAATACTAAAAGTTCAAGCACCGCCATAAGTTCCCATTTCATAATTCTTCCATAATTAACAAGCATCACCTCATAAGAAAACGGGATCTTTATACGCATATAATTGGGTCACGGTTTCTGTCACCTCCGTCCAAGCCTCTTCTACATCAACAAACTATAGTACAATATTACCATATATGAAAACTAGATACAACTATTTTATCCATTTATGAATAGTCTCAACACAATAGTAAGTGCATAGCATACATCATCTTATAATCACATATCCAGCACAAGCAATACCACTATAATTTTGTAATCATTTAACAAAATCATATAGTCTACAACAACGATAGAAAATGGAGATATATCATCAAGCTACTAACACAAATCCATAGCTCGGGGGGGGGGGGGGTAGATTACTCCTCTCCCATGGCAGCTAAAAAGAGGAGTCGATGGCGATGAAGGAGAGGCGCCCATATAGGTGAATCCGACAGTGGTTCCCTCCTCCAATTGTACTCAGGTGGCAACCTATTTTTTCTTTGTTTCTCAGTTTCTTCCCCGAATCTAGCCGCACGGAAAAACTTCCCAAAGGGTCATGAAATCAATGCAAATCGAGGCTCGAGGCTACATAAAGGCTCCTTGGTGCATCAAGACCCACAAGGCTCCGAGGGACCTATCTGGCAGCCTATTAGATTTCTGGTATCCTACTTTGACTTGTTGGATTTGTCTTAAAATTTGTCAACTCGAATATTTGACATTTCCCATTTTTTAGTTCCTAGCTCCTTAAAAGTCAACAACCACTAATTAAAGGTTTTTCGTCCCTCCAAATTTAGATACCAAAATAACGGAATTTTCAGGGAAATCCTGTAATTAATTACACAACTATGGTATAATCCTATGACAAGACAAAAATAGTTTGTATAAAGGCAAAATTATTGGCATATGTTTATTTTATCCCAAATGCATTTTACGCGTATGTCCTCAAACAACTATTTACAATTTACGGATCGTATATGCATATGCATATTTTATCCCAAATGCAAAGCTCGTGGTCAACGGTGTAACGGTGTATATTTTACCGAAAAAAGTCCAAAACAAATATTAAATTTATAGACGAAAGATATATCAAACGCTAGACATTCAATCCCAAAAATTGGCACTCTAAATTCAAAAATCTGAGAGTTGGTGAAACTGAGAGATGTAGTAAGGGGATAGATATGATATGTCTGTCCGAGTCATCAGTGAGATATTAGCCTAGCCAGGATTACAATATTCCCGGTATGCCAAACAAGTCTAGGATCCGGAATATATTGGGATTGACAAGTTTATAGTACTAATTTTTGGGATTCAAAGTTCAGGGTTCGATTTATCTTTCATCTATAAGTTCAAGCTTCTATACTGCCTCTACGATAATCGACGCGCACGGACATTTTATTGCACAACCTATAAGTATCAAATTTACAATCCATGGATCACTTGGGACGGTGGCCACAAAAATGAGCCAACAAAAAACACGCAGCATGATGAGGCGCTAACCAACATTTAGTATATTAAAATGCCTCTAAACTCTGCAACCATTGCATTTTACGTCTTTCATCAAACAACTACTCCCTCTATTTCCACAATAAATGATGCTTTACATGTTACACATATTATCTTGATTCATACAAAATAAATGAATATGTACACTAAAATGTGTTTAGATTCATATGTATACATATCTTATATTGTGGAGCTGAGAGAGTATTTACGATTTTATACATTTATATTTAATCCCAAATACAACACTCTTGGTCAACGATGTAACGGATATACCTGGGATCATTCCAGGTCCGTTTCCGTTCTTTTATCTAATCCAACTTGGGCTCCGTTAGTCAACGGCTTAAGCGGATATCCCCAAAGCACATTTCGAGTATCCGTTCTGCACGTGTCTCGCTGGAACAACCATGTATACTGAAACATCCTGTAGTGTACACCTTGTATCGACAGCAACCGGCCGGAATGATAAACTGATACTGATGACACACGACGAGCGCAAGGGTATTCACACGCTGGACAGAAGATCAAACAACACTGTTCGATTCTGTGTTGTATATATGGATTACGTTTACGTAGACACTTTTTTCAGTTGACAGAGTATCCTCCTTAAACTATGATAAAGAAAGCTTGTTTAAGTTCCCTTACACCGCGTCACGCCTAGCATATTCTCGCGGATCTGATCCGCAGCACGAAATAAACACATTTATAAACATAATCCACTAAGTAGCCGACTTCAAAGTTCAAACTAATGAAGCCTTAAACGCATAAGAAAGTTCCACCAAGCAAAAATGATGCAAGGACCCAATGACATTACAGGGCGACAACATGCATGTTAAGAGGTCTTTTGGTAGCCATCATTTCGAGATGGAATCATGAAAGTCATTTATGATTTCATACTAACATGTTTGGAACTTTGGATGGCATGAAATTAGGCATGTCATTTTATTTGGAATTCCAGCAAATTCCTATTGTGTATTATGCCAATTCATATCCTTAACCTTTCATTTCACTTTCCAAATAAAATGAAATGATGCCATGATTTCGATTCTGTCAAATAAAATGCAATAATGGGTGCCAAGTGAGATCTAAGACATGGTGTCCAAGTAGAGTCATCTAAGGAGTAGAATCATCTCATCCATAAGTGGCTGTGTCTTTAGCTTTTAACAAAGGATGCCGGTGCTGGAGAATAAGCAGTTTTAAACATACAATCATTAGCTTGGCGAGGAAACTTAAATTCAATCGTAAGTTTATTACGAGTAAGCTCTGAAGCCCAACTGAAATCTTGTATCACTAGCCAATATTCTCGGAAGAGCTCTTCCAAACCAAAACTCTTGTCGTAAACCATAAATATCATCAATTATATTGTTGTGACGAACGATCAGGGTTCGTGTCAGGCCTGCGCCTATGTATTATCTTTTAGCACGATATCATAAGACAGAATTTTAAGAAACAACTAGTGCATGACATTGTTTCTTATGTGTTGTATCTAGTTGTTTTTATGTGTTGTACCTTAACTAAATGATTTGGGGATTAGAGCATGTCCATCGGCGCGCCCAATAGAGCGTCCGGCAAAGTTGCCGGGCAGGCTCTTTTGGGCGCGCCAGCAGCAATTGCCGTCTATTGGGAGCGGCACGCCCCACCGGTCGCTCCCAATGGACGCTCCCAGTTGACAAATTCAAAAAACGGCGGGAAATAAAATAAGTTGAGCGTCTGAATTCAAATGTCTGAAACCATAATAAACTTGTAGCGCATACAATTATTCAAATTACAATAAAGTGGGCACTCAATCAATTTGAGCGTCTGCTTGGCCTCTGATTGCCCACAGATGCTCAACTAAATCATTTTGAAGTTGCTCATGTTCTCCTACATTCTTAATTTGAGCGTTCATTGTGAGGTAAATGGCAAAGTTGGCAGCCAAACCCTCATACTCATGATCAATCTCGGCAAGAGGATCCACATGATAGTATGGATGATCATCATGTTGCGGAGGATCAGCATGTTCACTCTCGATGATCATGTTGTGCAAAATCACACAAGTCATCATCACCTCCCACATCTGTTCATTCGACCAAGTTAGAGCAGGATACCTGACAATAGCAAACCGAGATTGAAGCACCCCAAATGCCCGCTCAACATCCTTCCTGGCACCCTCCTGTTCAGCTGCAAAATGAGACTGACTTTGACCTTGAGGCTGGGAGATGGTCTTTACAAATGTAGACCATTTCGGGTAGATTCCATCTGCTAGATAGTATCCCTTGTCATATGCATGACCATTAATCTCGTAATTGCACGGTGGAGCTTCGCCTTCACTCAGCCGGTTAAAAACCGTTGAACATTCTAGCACATTGATGACATTGTGAGTTCCTGCCATACCAAAGAAAGCATGCCAAATCCACAAATCTTGGTCAGCCACTGCCTCTAGCACGACACTTCACTCTCCAACATGACCCTTGTAAACTCCTTGCCAGGCGAATGGGCAATTCTTCCATGCCCAGTGCATGCAATCGATGCTTCCAAGCATACGAGAAAATTCTCTAGCTGCATTTTGTGCCATGAGCCTAGCTGTGTCAGCTTCATTTGGTTGTCTCATATATTTTGGCCCAAACACTGCAACAACCCCCTTGCAATACTTATAGAAGTTCTCGAGTACTGTCGATTCAGCCATGCGGAGGTAGTCGTATATTGCATCTGCCGGAGCTCCATATGCAAGGACTCTCAAAGCAGCCGTGCATTTCTGGATGGAGGAGAAACCAGTTAGTCTGGTGCAGTCTCGCTTCAGCTTGAAGTAGTCATCGTAATCACGCAGCCCCGTCAGAATGACCATGAATAATTCCCTGTTCATCCTAAAACGCCGCCGGAATTCCTTCTCCCCGTGAGTAGGATCGTCGGCGAAGTAGTCTTGCCACATGGTCATATGTCCAGTCATCCGTAGGCGATCCTTGTTCATCCTTTTACCCGCACCGAGCCTCCAATCCGAGGCGCCGCATTCATCTGTCCAAGCAAACCAACTAGGCAAGTGATGATCGCCAAGTGTTCATCGACCATGGCGTTTGAGACGGCATGCACGGTGAGCAATGCGCCCGCCAACTCGAGTTCGTCGTCGCTATCCATCTAGATCAATGCAAAGGATTAGGAAAAAAACCAAAGTCTAGGAGACAAATTGAGCTGAGCAATGCGACGAACATCTTGCTTGCGGGGAAGTGTCGGAGGCGGCGACGGTGTAGCGGATTGACGGCGAAGAGTCTGCAGACAGGCCTGGGGGTCGTGGTGGGGAAGACCGGCGTGGGGAGGGGGAGGGGGAAAGGGGTGAACGGAGTCCAGCCGGCGGAGGCTGGGAGGCGGCAACGGCGAATCAGCAGCAGGGACGGCGCATCAGCAGGGACGGGGCTGAAATATGGGCTGAAATAACAAGCCCTACAGGGGCGGCTGGGAAATAAAACGTCGGTGTCGCTGACGCGTCGGGCCCGCCCGTCAGGTTTGGACGAGGCGCGCGTTGCCGCGGTTGCCGGCGCGCCCGGTTGCGTCCCTAGAACTTGGGCGCGAAGCGGGGTTGCCGGACGTTCTATTGGGACGTGCCGGCAACTTTTTTGGCATTGGGCGCGCCGGTGGAGGGTTTTTCCATGCCGGCGCGCCCAAAACGTCTATTGAGAGCGGAGTTGGGCACGCCGGTGGAGATACTCTTATGCATGCATATGATTGGGATCTATGGTAACATGCAAGATTTGTATGTTAGATAAGCTACAAACTCATCATATCTCTCTTCATTTTTTTTGCGAGTAACATATCTCTCTTCATTAACTGATATGGTACATTCAAAACACATGCAAAACTGTGCTAAGAGATTTACTTTGGCATAGGCTTCTGCGAATCTGAAACATTCCATAATCGATTGTGCCTTGAGGTTAGAGCAAATAAACTCTAGGTTCACGTGAACGACGTGATTTTTTAGTAGTTAAATCTCGATAAATTAGAATTAGACGTCGTAAAAACAGTGGACTTTATACAATCTATAAAAAAATAGTTGACTTTCGGGATCATCTGAACGGAGATATCAATACTTAATTTATACAACATTTTGGTGGCTGGAGCTCTATGATCAACGAGCAAGTTCACCGAACACTGTGATCACCAATGGTTGCAACTTGGGCCGTGAGTTCAGAGAGGGGTTATTTATAGCCCCGGAGCCCCAATGGTTACAAACACCACAATTTCCAACAGGTCTCACACATTGCCGGGTCTCTCCCCAGCGCTAGCTTTGCAGCGCATCAAGCATGGCGCCGTCGGAGCAACAAGGGCTGCAGGTGCTAAGCGCGCTTGACGCGGCCAAGACGCAGTGGTACCATTTCACGGCCATCGTCGTCGCCGGCATGGGCTTCTTCACCGACGCCTACGACCTCTTCTGCATCTCCCTCGTCACCAAGCTGCTCGGCCGGATATACTACACCGACCTGTCCCACCCAAACCCCGGCACACTGCCTCCCGGCGTAGCCGCGGCCGTCAACGGTGTGGCCTTCTGTGGCACTCTCTCCGGCCAGCTCTTCTTCGGGTGGCTCGGCGACAAGATGGGCCGCAAGAGCGTCTACGGGATGACGCTGATCCTCATGGTCATCTGCTCCATCGGGTCCGGGCTCTCCTTCGCCCACACCCCGAAGAGCGTCATGGCCACGCTCTGCTTCTTCCGCTTCTGGCTCGGCTTCTGTTGGGGATATACCTACTAGGGGTATCACCAGCATGGATCAATCCGGCTAGTCCAGGGTGGCCCGCAGTGGTGGTGAAGGCTTTGCCTACCGGGCGGCCCAGATAGCTGACGACCAAGAAAGGCGGATGCCGGCAAGGAGGAAGCCCAAGACTGAAGCCCATGAAGCCACCAAGACCAAGACGGAAGGCGGCATACTTGCCGGCTAGGTTTAGGACTCCGTATACTTGCTGGATACGTATTCACCTTGTAACCCTAGGTCCAGCCGCCTATATAAGCTGGACCTCGGGGCGCCTTTAGGGCAACTCTTTGATAGACAACCAGCTCGTTGTAACCTGTTCACGGCGATATTGCCTTATAGTGAGTTATAACAGCACGTAGGGCACCGCCACCGCCGTGGTGCCTGAAGCTGGGTAAACCGCCGTGTACAATCCCGACCTTGACGACGTCCACCTTCTTGCCATACGTTCACCCTCGGCTAGCAGGACCCCGTCTCCTATCCAAAATGCCGATACGACGACAGTTGGCGCCCACCGTGGGGCATAAGGCGTCAGGCGTCACGTTCCAGGCGGGAACATCTCCGGCTGTCCGCAGCCGGCGAAATCGTCACCAAGCAGATCGCATCTAGCTGGATCATCTGCTCCGGCAGTCCGGCGCGATCAATCAACATGGTCGAGTAGATCGGCCCAGCCCGCGCATCCGTGCCAGGACCTACTTCGACAAACAAAGGCGGCGAGCATCTGTCCGGCTAATTTATTTTGGCCCGGGGCTCAACGCCGGCAATCTGATTCGCGACGTGCAAGTTGCCATCACACTGGTTTGTCGAATCCATCCGTACTGGAGATCAGATCAAGATTTATCGGCAGTTTCCGTAACTGGCCAAGATCAGCAGATCGATCACATCTCACGTGTGCTGGCGGCAGCACAGCGCGTCAGCCGGCAAGGCGGCGAAATCGGAAGCCATCCGACAGCACCATCATCTGCGCCGCCGGCTGACGGAATTACCAGATCGAAACTATGCCGATCGTGGCGTGCATGGAGTCTACAGCGGCTAATCAAATCTCGTCATGGAAAGATCACAGGGAAGCTAGCGCATGCATGCAGAACGCCCGAGGCGAAACCTGCATCGTAACATGCTTTGCTAATAGCTACTCCAACAGATCAAGTACCGAGGTTGTCTAGTTCAAGGCTACCAATTCATGGCAAGCTGAACAAACCGGCAAGGCGACTACAATCAAACTGAGTCTAAATCAAGACCAAGACGGACGAAGCTTAATTGTCGTCACGGTCTACTCATCGTCGGCTACTCGTCAAGCACGGAGCCACCGACAAGCTGTGGCATGCAGCATAAGAGGAGAACTCGGAAGCCACCGCCTTGCTGGAATCAGCCCGGGGGCTGCCGCCTACATCCTGGGGCTGTCTTCTTCAGCCTGGGGCTGCCGGCTACATCATAGGGCTGTTATATTCAGTCCGCCGTCTTCCGCGTCGTCCTCCTCCTCGACATTGACGTCAGCAAACATCAAAAGCTAAGTACTTTCTAACATTTAATTAATCATATGGTCATGAAATAAAAGTCTATGGTTTGCTCATTATGTTCTGAGATCATGCCGTCTTTTGTCTTTTCATATGATCATATATTCTTAGTATCAAAGTTATCCAAAATCTGCTCCGTGCTAAGTGGTTCAAACTTTTAGATACTTGCCGCCTCTGGGCCAAATTAAGCAATCATTTTGCACCGCCTAATATCCTTATTATGATTGTTTATATGTGGGTTGCCTAGTAGTATGTTTTTGGCACCAACACGCCGGCTTTGGTCTCTGAGTCTAAACTATCTGGTACAAGCCCTGGTTGACTCAGCTGAAGTAACTGCGCTGCGGTACCGCCAACATACAAAAAGCTAAGCATATATGCCAGATTAATATTAAGGCGGGCCACATAAAATTTACAACCCCTAAGTGTTTGTTCCAAAACTACCAGCTCAGGCCTTACATTTGTCCAGCTTACAGTAAAAGTTCATCTTAATGCAGCTATGTTTACTATGCAGGATATTTGACACTTGGGGCTGCGGTCGCAGCACTTTCATCGAGTCTTGAGCCGCCTTTCCGTCAAGGCGGCACTAACCTTGGCAACTACAATCATCTGATCTACAACGCCACAAGTTCTTCTGAGCATCGAGCCGACTTTCAAGAAAATTGACTCAACGCTCGGGGGCTGCACCTAGGCGGATCAAGAAAACCTCTGGCAAACAAAGCCTAGGGGCTCGACATCGACGCTGCCCCTCGCCAGATACTCGGGGGCTTGACATCGACAATGCCTTCGCCCGATACTTGGGGGCTGCACATGCAGCTCCATCATCAGCGACGTAGCCGCCTTGTCGTCAGCGACACGGCTGTCTCGTTTATCGCCACGTTCCAGCTTAGTTGCTAATGCGGCGCGACGCATCCGTGGCACGGCTGCCTTGTCGTCAGCGACACAGCCGCCTTGTTGTCAGCAACAAGGTCACCTTCGTGGTACGGCCGCCTTGCCATCAAATTTCAGTCTAACCGTATCTGCAATGTTAGGCGGGACGCCGCCATCATCGGGTTCGGTTTAGGCAAATTAATCGCCAAATTACTAGTTGTTGTTTCCGATCGCCCAAACCTGGCCAGTTTGGGAAGACATCGATTGGTACAAAACAACAAAGCTCCACGTTCCGGCTTAATTGCTAATGTGGCACAGCCGCCTTGTCGTCAGCGACACGGCTGCCATCATCGCCTTCGTGGCACGGCACAAATGCCTTCATGATATCGTTCCACTTCTCCTTGAGTTCAAACTGTCGTGGACCAAGGATGACATGGACACGTCAACTATCGACTTAACCAATCAACATGACAAGACACTGCGTGGAAGATTCCTGACAGGAGGTCAGGCCGTCTTTCCCATGTTGGCAGCAATGCATCCGGCATCTTTAGTCAGACTGCCGCCTAATCCAATGATGGAATGCTTCAAGCTCTTCAGCCGCCTACAACGTCAACAACAAGGCGGATATCGCAGACGAAAGAAGATGGCGCCTGAAGAACTCGAACCCTCCCAGGGGCTAATGTTGGGGATATACCTACTAGGGGTATCACCAGCATGGATCAATCCGGCTAGTCCAGGGTGGCCCGCAGTGGTGGTGAAGGCTTTACCTACCGGGCGGCCCAGATAGCTGACGACCAAGGAAGGCGGATGCCAGCAAGGAGGAGGCCCAAGACTGAAGCCCATGAAGCCACCAAGACCAAGACGGAAGGCGGCATACTTGCCGGCTAGGTTTAGGACTCCGTATACTTGCTGGATACGTATTCACCTTGTAACCCTAGGTCCAGCCGCCTATATAAGCTGGACCTCGGGGCGCCTTTAGGGCAACTCTTTGATAGACAACCAGCTCATTGTAACCTGTTCACGGCGATATTGCCTTATAGTGAGTTATAGCAGCACGTAGGGCACCGCCACCGCCGTGGTGCCTGAAGCTGGGTAAACCGCCGTGTACAATCCCGACCTTGACGACGTCCACCTTCTTGCCCTACGTTCACCCTCGGCTAGCAGGACCCCGTCTCCTATCCAAAATGCCGATACGACGACAGCTTCGGTATCGGCGGCGACTACCTGCTTTCAGCCACCATCATGTCCGAGTACGCCAACAAGAAGACCCGCGGCGCCTTCATCGCCGCCGTGTTCGCGATGCAGGGCTTCGGCATCCTTGCCGGAGGTATCGTGACTCTCATTGTCTCCTCTGCTTTCAAGGCTGCATTCCCGAAACCAGCATACCAGGACGACGCCGCCGGGTCCATAGGGTCGGAGGCCGACTTCGTCTGGCGCATCATCCTCATGCTCGGCGCCGTGCCGGCTCTGCTCACCTACTACTGGCGGATGAAGATGCTGGAGACGGCGCGGTACACCGCCCTCGTCGCCAAGAACGCCAAGCTAGCGGCGTCCGACATGTCCAAGGTGCTACAGATGCAGCTCGAGGATGAATCGGAGAAGATGGAGGAGATGGTCAGCCGTCGTAAGAACGAATTCGGCCTCTTCTCCCCGCAGTTCGCGCGACGCCATGGTCTCCACCTCGTGGGCACGGCCACCACATGGTTCCTCCTCGACATCGCCTTCTAAAGCCAGAACCTTTTCCAGAAGGACATTTTCACGGCCATCAACTGGATCCACCAGGCTAAAACAACGAGCGCGCTTGACGAGGTGTACCGCATCTCACGCGCACAGACGCTCCTCGCGCTCTGTGGCACCGTGCCTGGATACTGGTTCACCGTCCTCCTTATCGACGTCGTCGGCCGCATCGCCATCCAGCTCATGGGATTCTTCATGATGACCGTGTTCATGCTCGGCCTCGCCATTCCCTACCACCACTGGACGACGCCCGGCAACCAAGTCGCCTTCGTCGTCATGTACGGCTTCACCTTCTTCTTCGCCAACTTCGGGCCCAACGCAACCACATTTGTCGTGCCGGCGGAGATCTTCCCGGCCAGGCTGCGGTCGACGTGCCACGGGATATCGGCCGCCGCTGGCTAGGCCGGAGCCATGATCGGGGCCTTCGGGTTCCTCTATGCCGCGCAGGACCAGCACAAGCCCGACGCTGGGTACAGGCCCGGGATCGGCGTCCGTAACTCGCTCTTCGTCCTCGCCGGGATCAACGTACTCGGCTTCGCCTTCACATTCCTGGTGCCCGAGGCCAACGGGAAGTCGCTCGAGGATATGTCCGGCGAGACCCAGGACAACGAGGACGAGGCACGTGAGGCATGGGAGGCCAAAGTGCAGCCTTCCATGGCCTAGACCGGCCGTCTGTGAGAACTGAGAGAAGTGATCGCCTTTGGAATTTGGATTTTCTTTTGAGACCGGAATTTGGATATGTTACTTCTTTGTGAATGTAAGTTTATTTTTGAGATTACTTTGTAAATGTAAGTTAAGGTCGTGCTTTGTTTGGTCATGTATGCATACAATTTGTTATATGTATTGGATATTGTAATACGTATGAAGTGTTTCATTAATGGAAGTGGTGTTTTTGACTCCGAGGTGCAAAGGTACCTTTTATTTAACATACATTTTCAACATATTCTGATTTTTTTATAAAACAAAATAAAAATGTTCGCACATAGACATCGTGTGTGTTTATGAAGTCGTTTCGTGACAAAATCGACATGTTTTGTGGGTTATGTAAAAAGACAAATTTTGATGCTAAAATAAGACTTTTCACGGGGTTTTTTTTTGTCTTTTTTACACATGACAAAACAATCAATTTTCCGTGAAACGACTTTCTAAATACATAGAATTCTATGAAAGTGTACATTTTAAAACATGTTACATACGTTTCACATAGCATATGAGGATGCATATACACCCAAAATGAGTTTCACTTTCATTCACCTCTTTATTCATTGGATATAACTGTTACATCGGAAACCATAGAGGTGTAACTGCCGCAATTGGTTCATCTAGCCAGAGACTTTGGTTTGAACCTCTAACTAACCTTGCTAACTCATGGGCTACAGACCTACAATCTTTGCTTGCCGTCGGCTGCTGACAGTGGCGGAGGCAGGATTACTCAAATTAGGAGGTTGAGGGGGGCCGGCTCAAGCAAAGGCTTAAAAATTGCACTGTTCATATGCTAAATATGAACTAATCCATGGTGTTAGGGGGGGCCAGGGCCCCTGCTGGTCCCCCTGCCTCCGCCCCTGGCTGCTGAGGATATGCCCTAGAGTTAATAATGATACATTATTTTTTACCCCAAGTCTATTATTAATTTTTATATCTTTATATTATAAGAGTTCGGACACTTGAATATTTGATTCAAAGGAAAACTCATACACATGTGTCAAGAAATAGAAACATGTTCCTAATCTAGCATCCAAGATTAGCTTGTATGTTGTGTCATGATCAAGTTTTTATGATCATGGACTAAACCGATCCAATTATACGATCTTGCTATGAGATATTATTCGTCGTTGTTGATATGAAGTTGTCATTTTGCATAAGTCTTTTGATCATGAGAATGTCTAGTGATAACATACTTGAAAGGTATGCTTAAGTGGCCACCTAACGTCATTCTGTAACTGGATTATCAGAACAATGGTTTTTAGGTGTATCCTAAAGTGTGCAAGGAAGTAGGATTATTCAAAAATGTGATCTTACTCCTCCTGAAGATGGAGAGATGCACATTGGTCCCTCTCACTATTACGATATCATCCAATCGTCTTGGAAAACACATCGTGAAATCAATCACGGGGATATCATAATACATAATGAGAAAATAGAGTCATATAGATACCAGCAGCATGAGTATTGATGACCCACAAGTATAGGGGATCGCAACAGTCTTCGAGAGAAGTAAAACCCAAATTTATTGATTCGACACAAGGGGAGTCAAAAAATATTTATAAGCCTTGACAGATGAATTGTCAGTTCAGTTGTACCTGGAAATAGACTTGCTCAGACACAGATTATCAGTAGCAACAGTTTTATAGCAGCAGCACTAGTGAAACAATAGCAGCACTAGAATAAAGGTATCAGTAATAATTGTAGTAGACATCAGGATTAAAATACTGTATGCATAAGGATGGATGAATGGGCGTTGCATGGATAAGATAATTCATGAAATAGTAGGGCAATTGCTGGTAAATAATAATAAATCATCCAAGTAATAATTAATCGTAGGCATGTGTTCCGTATTTAGTTGTACGTGCTCGCAATGAGAAATTTGCACAACATCTATTGTCCTACCAGCCCGTTTGCAGCGGGGTCTTAAGGGAAACTACTGGTAATTAAGGTACTCCTTTTAATAGAGTACCGGAGCAAAGCATTAACACTCCGTGAACACACGTGATCCTCACATCACAGACATCCCCTCCGGTTATCCCAATTGCTGTCACTTTGGAGCCACGATTTCCGGACAATTATATGTATATACAACTTGTAGATATGATCTAAAGCAATAATTATCCTCATGATACAATAACATGTTCAGATCTGAAATCATGGCACTCGGGCCCTAGTGACAAGCATTAAGCATAACAAGTTGCAATAATGACATAAAGTACTATCAACGGATACTAGGCACCATGCCCTAAATTTCTGATATCTATTACATGAATGATCTCATCCAATCCCTACCATCCCCTTCAGCCTACAGCGGGGATTACTCACACATGGATGGGGGAATCATGGATGGTCGATGGAAAGGCGTCGGTGATGATGATGGCGATGATCTCCTCCAATTCCCCGTCCCGACGGAGTGCCAGAACGGAGTTTCTGATTCCCGAATTAGGGTTTTTGGTGGCGGCGGCGCTCTGGAGGTCTTCTAAAAAAAGTGATGAACCCCCCGTGGTTTTTAGGTCAAAGGAGGTTAAGTAGTTGATACGTCTCAAACGTATTTATAATTTCTGATGTTCCATGTTGATATTATACCAATTGTTATATGTTTTATATACACTTCATAGCATTTTTATGCATTTTCTGGGACTAACCTATTAACAAGATGGCACAGTGCCAGTTCCTGTTTTCTGCTGTTTTTGTATTTCAGAAAAGTTGTGTGGGTATGTCATGAACTCTTCTGACATTCAGATTATTTATGTATGCTTCCCAATAAACTACTTAAGAATGGTTTCTGACGGCATATATTGATCTTACGGACTTCTGGCAATCCGCGGACCTCCCGGCTGTTCCTAGTATGCTTGTTGGCGCCAGCGAAGTGCTTCAGTACCTTCGGGTCTTTCTATAGTTGGTCTCGTTGACTTGGTAGTGGAAAGGGCATGTGGACTAGGTCTACACGGGGGTCACGCGCACCAGTGATCGTTTAGATGGGGGAGTCGCAACGTTTTCGTAACGTTGTGTTGTCCATCCCCGCAATGTCAATCTAGCAACATGAATAGTCATGCTTGGTTACCTACGTAGGCAGTGACGGTTTTACTCGGTAAATCCTAAAGCCTCGTAAAAATTGCAAACACAAAGGTTAGAGGACGTCTAACTTGTTTTTGCAGGGCATGTGATGTGATGTGATGTGATGTGATGTGATGTGGTATAGTCCTTTAATTTTATTCAATTGTTGTATGAAATACCATCATATGTAATTCCAACCCGCGTGTTGGACTTTAAGGCATGATGGTTGGAGACCACAAGACTGCTATCTATGGCCCGCGTCCCGCATGTTATTTCATTTCTTAGAAATAGGAGACGGACATGAAGATGGTGTCGTAGACCTCGACGACAAGGAGTGGAACAAAGAAGGAGTTCTTACATCCATGTTGAAGACATAGAGGACTATACTACATCGCTTAATTATGGAAGTTTATTTCTTTTTGCTATTGCACTCTTTTGGTTGTGCAACAGTCGTGATTATTATGGTCATTCCTCAAGTCAATATCAAGGAGATCGTGCTCATCCAACCGTGGCACCGTCAAACCATATGCTTGTCACCGTACGCCATGTATCCATGAGTAATATGTGCCAAGGGTTTGGGAGGCGGGCACGAACCATTCTAGCAGCATGATCGGTTGGTTGTCTTGAAAACCTGGCATAACTAGTTATGAGTTCGGAGCACTACATCGAAAGATGATCGGAAATCACGACAGGAAGTGATTGGCAAGTTTGCCTACCCTTTCGTCATAGTTGATGACATGTATCCATGCTTCACGCTATCTGAGGATGGCGGATTCCGAATCACTGATCAACTGATCATGAGGAATATCAGTTTCAGTGGGAGCACACTATAGTTAAATTTATATCATTTTAACTTGTGCAAATTAATCATGAGCATGTCGACATTAATCTGCTTTGTAAAATGGAAACTTTAACTGTTAATGGCAACAACTTTGTAGATTGGATCTGCTCCCTTAGAAATAGACTTAAAGAAAATAGAAAGATATATGTTCTAGATGCACCTTCCTCAGAATTGTCATGGAATGGCAATTATGTTCGTGATGAAAAAGCAGTAAAGGATTTAATGTTAACTTACATGGATAAACAATTGCACACTCGCTTTGAGAAAGCTAGTGCATATGATGTGCTCACAGAGCTGCACAGTTTATTCCAGGAGAAAGTTAAAATTGCATGTTACGCAATCACTAAACTTCTGTTCAGTTGTAAGTTGAACATGGAGGGCTCGCTCAACGATCACTTGGCAAAGATGATTAGTCTTAATCAAAAGTTGTAAGATCTAGGTTTTCCAATGACTGCCCAAGCGAGTCTTACAATGTTGCTGATGTCATTACCTTCGTCTTATGGCGGGTATATTCAAAATTCAAATTTGATTGGTAGTAACATACGCATGGAAGAGCTTACTCGGAAATTAGTCATAGCGGAAGCTAAGATTAAAAACTGCAAGAGGGTTGGTTCAACCAACAAAGCATCACACGATATGGAGGAATGGGATCTCAATATAGTGGAAGGGATTGGAAATCCCAAGATCATTAGTGTGTTGGATGTGTATTTAACCGGACCTCACAGTTATTCATGGATCTTTGACACCGGGTCTGTTGCACATATCTGCGACACGACGAGTGGTTTAAAAGATGTGAGGAGGTTAAATCCAGGGGAAGTGTGCCTGAGGGTTGGAAACGGAATGCAAGTTAGCGTTCGATCCACCGGTACCATGAGCCTTCATTTACCTTCAGGATTCATTTTCGAAATGCGTAATTGCTACTATGTACCAACATTGAGCAAGAACATCATTTCAGGGTCACGACTTTTACGTGACGGATATTCTTTTAATTCTGAGAACAATGGATGTTCGATTTGTTATAAGGATGTATTTTACGGATCAGCCCCTCTGGTGGATGGTCTATTTGTATTGAATCTTGGAAGGATAGAAGACACATTACACATTGATGCAAAACGACTGAAAGTAGTGAAAGATGATACTAACACTTGGCACTGTTGTCTTGGCACATCAGGGAAAGCCGAATGAAACAACTATTTTCGGATGGGTTGTTGCAATTATTTGATGAGGAATCATTTGATCAATGTGAGTCTTGCCTGATGGATAAAATGGCCAGGACACCGTTAATAACCCCCAAGAGCAGGGGATCACTGTAGCACCTCTCAATGTGGAAGTAAGGTTTTGATCCGCAAGAGCAAGAAGGAAAAGTTATCTATTCCCTACAACTAAAGTGTCACAAGTTTTAGTTGATTATGCACTAAACAAGTTTAAAGAACAAGGTGGTTGATTTAATGGATGGAAGTTTAATGTAACAAAACAAGAATGTAAAAGTGTCCCAATCCTCTTCAATGCAAGAGGACAAGACAAAGGTTTTCTCTTATAGGAACAATGGACATGGGTTCACTCAATCCTCTCTCTCTCATCTATGGTGATTATCATGTTATTGATAAAGTACACACAATTGTCATGTTTTAATGGTAGCTTTTATGACGGCTATATGTCCTAAAACACATAGTTGAAAGAAATACTCATTTGTGTTGCTAGGTCACCCTCGTAAGGGTAGCGTGGTTGCTGTCACTCCCACATCATACTTTTCCCTATTTACCCCCAGATAAAGGATGTTGGGCGGTATTGTGTCACTCAATACCTATGCCGTGTCACATCGGCCATCCCGTACCTACATACATCATACTTCTTAATGGACAATATTCGAAACACTAGTGCGATGATTCATATTTTGTGTGTATGACCACAACTCTCTCATCTATCTACACTTGGTGGTGTCAATCACCTCATGACATGGATAAACAAGGCATTATGCATAAATCAAACCATCACATGCATCATAGAATATCTCCAAAGTATGACCAGTCATAAAAGTTCCAACACAACGGTAAATGCATAGCAAATATCATCTCATACCACAATATCCACCATAGGAATTACATAGATAGATCCATACTTATGCAAGACACATCATATGGACTTCAACAATGATCATACATAGAGAGATTAGATCAAGTTACCACCACAAACCCAAGTCCAGGGGGTGGACTACTCCCTCTTCATCATGGATATGGTGGAGAAGTCGTTGGAGAAGATGGAGACCACCCCGGCAGCGCCTCGCCGGAGTTTTCCCCCTCCAATCTGCAACTCCAGGTCTCTATTTCGTGGTTTCTGTGTTTCGGCGGCGCTCCTTTCCAGAGGGCGTCGGGGACTATTTTTATAGTCGGTTTTAGGTCAAGACGGAGTCGGTGGAGAAAAGATCGACGGCAGCGGAGCCTCGAGGGCCAAAAGAGGGGGTCCCACGCGACCAAGGAATCTGGCCGCGTGGGCCCACTCAATTTGGGCCTCGAGCCTTCACTTGTTTGCTTCCTTCGCTCCCAAGTCTTCTTCCTTTCAAAAACGGATGCTCGTAAATTTCCAGGTCATTTGGACGTCGTTTGGGTCCCTGAAACATCAATATATAGAAAATAGGGTTTTCTTCCTGCGCAGGGTTAATTCCATAAAAATAGGAAATTTAGGAAATATTCCAAAAATCATGATAAAACATTGATATAACCCTTATATGATGCAAAAATGATTGGAATATAATTAATATAGTGCAAAGTTCATGTATACATTTTACATGCATCAACCGTTTGGCGGTACAATTGAACGGGCTACCGAACTGATCGAGATCATACACATTGATGTGTGTGGACCTCTGAACGTTACGGCGTGCGATGGTTATCTTTACTTCGTGACATTTACTGATGATTTAAGTAGATATGGTTATATTTACTTAATGAAGCAAAAGCCAGAAACCTTTGAGAAATTCAAAGAGTTTCAGAATGAAGTAGAGAACAAACATGACAGGAAGATAAAGTACCTACGATCTAATCGTGGTGGAGAATATCTTAGTCATGAATTCAGTTAACATAAGAAGGAGTGTGGGATTGTACCACAACTCACGCCGTTTGGAACACTGCAGCGGAACGGATTTTCACAGAGATGTAATCGAACTCTTATGGATTCGGTTAGGTCTATGTTGGCACTATCTGATTTACCACTATTATTTTGGGGATATGCACTAGAGACTGCTGCTTACACTTTAAATACATCATCATCCAAATCTGTGAAGACAACTCCTTATGAGATTTGGATGGGTAAACCACCCAATATAAATCACCTCAAGGTTTGGGGATGCGATGTTTGTGTTAAACGATTGCAAGCCTTAAAACTTGAGCCAAGGTCTGAAAAGTGTGTTTTCATAGGGTATCCTAGAGACACCATCGGATACACCTTTTATAACAAGGCCGAGGGCAAGATTTTCGTTGCCCGAAACGGTGTGTTTCTTGAGAAAGATTTTCTTTCAAAAGAAGTTTGTGGGAGGACGGTAAGTCTCGATGAGATTTTACAATCTTCTGAAGAGATAGTCAAAGTTAATGCACCGGAAGCAATTCCAGTCATGGACTCAGCCACTAATGCGGAGATTCCGAATCCTCCTCCTGAGGAAGAAGAAGCCCCAGTCAGGCCTAATCCTCAAGTAAGGAAAGGATGCCGAGTTCGCAAACAACCTAGGTTTTTCGACAATGAAGTTTTCTTACTTGAAAATAGTGAGCAAGAAGTTTTCATCATGAATGAAGTTTTCTCGAGGAGGATGAACCTGCATGCTATAAGGAAGCAATGAATGATGAGGATTCCAACAAATGGCAAGTTAATCTAAAAAAAAGCAAATGGCAAGTTGCCATGAATTCTGAAATGAAGTCCATGTACGACAATGAAGTATGGGATTTGGTTGAGCTTCCTAAGGAATTTAAACCTACAGAATGTAAATGGATCTTCAAGAAGAAGACAGACGCGGACGGTAATGTTACCGTTCATAAAGCACGCCTTGTCGCAATGGATTTTTGACAAATTCATGGTGTAGACTATGAGGAGACATTCTCTCCCGTAGCAATGCTTAAGTCTGTAAGGATAATGTTAGCTGTACCTGCCTGTCATGATTATGAAATCTGGCAGATGGATGTCAAAACAACTTTCCTTAATGGAAATGTAACTGATGATGCACTAGTAGGAAAAGGCTTATAGCCACCAGCCTACCGCTGGCGGATGGCATTTCCGTCCGCCAGCGTTACGACCGCTGGTGGGTGATACGTGTAAAGAACACGTTCGTTGGGAGACCCCAAGAGGAAGGTGTGATGTAGTGCAGCAGCAGTTTTCCCTCAGTAAGATACCAAGGTTATCGAACCAGTAGGAGTAGAAGCACTTCTGAAGGTTATCAACGTGCCAGAAAATTGCTGTTGCAGGGAGTTCTGACTGTTGACGTGGAACCTGCACACAACACAATCAAACTACTTTGCCCCAATGAAGCAGTGAGGTTATCAATCTCACCGGTCTTGCTGAAAACAAAAGATTAAACGTATGGTGTGGAAAATAGTGTTTAATTGCAGAAAATAAAAAGGAACAATGACTGCAGTAGGTTGTATTTATCAGTGTAAAAGAATGGACCGGGTTCCACAGTTCACTAGTGGTGTCTCTCCATAAAAGATAACTAACATGCTGGGTCAACAAAATACAGCTGGGCAATTGACAAAATATTTAGTGCATGACAATGCATATATATGACATGATGATTACTATGACATTCATGTGGGCATTACAACAAAATACATAGATCTTTATCCAACCGCATCTATGACTAATAATCCACCTTCAGGTAGTCATCCGAGTTCCCCGTTGGTATTAAGTTGCAAGCAATAGATTATTGCATTAAGTAAAGTGCATAATGTAAACAACACAATTATCTAGCATAAATACTCCCTCTTAGACTTACACGCATCTACTTGGCCAAAGCATCTACTAGTAACGAAGAGCATGCAAGATCAATAAATAACATAATAGATAGATTGATAATCAACATGACATACTATTCAATATTCATCGGATCCCAGCAAACACAACATGTAGCATTACAATAATATGATCTTGATCATGATATGCAGCTCACAAGATCAAAACATGATAACACAAAGTGGAGAGACTACCAACTAGCTACTGCCATGGACCCGTAGTCCAAGAATGAACTACTCACGCATCACTCCAGAGGAGGGCATGATGATGTAGAGCCCTCCGGTGATAATTCCCCTCTGCGGCAAGGTGCCCGGAAGAGCTTCTGAACCCTCCCGAGCTAGGGTTGACGACATCGGCGTTTCTAGAACTTTTCGTGGAATGAGGCTCGGGTATCTAGGGTTTTCCCGATGAGATGAATAAATAGGCGAAAGGGCGGCGGCTGGAGGCACCCGTGGGGCCCACGCCACCCCACGACGCGGTTGGAAGGGGGGTCGAACCGTGCCCTGGCGTAGCCGGCCCACGGCCCTCCTGCTTCTCCCCTCTGGACTCCGTGTACGTGATGGAAAAATAGGGACTTCAGTCTTTGTTTCGTCCAATTCCGAGAATTTTTCCAGAACAACTTTTCTGAAATAGAAAAACAACAGAAAACATGAACTGGCACTGTGGCATCTTGTTAATAGGATAGTCTCAGAAAATGCATAAAATGCTATGAAGTGTATATAAAACATGTAACAATTGGTATAATATCAACATGGAATATTAGAAATTATAGATACGTTTGAGACGTATCAGCGGGCAGGTTTCGGATCCCGCCACTGGTTATGCACGTACCGTTGTCCGACGTCCACTCTTCCCGCCAGCGGTAGTAGCAGAATTTGCGAGAAGGTGGGGCAAAATACCGCTGGTGGACAGAATCTGTGCCCGCCAACGGTACTAAACGTACCACTGGCGGACGCTATATAATGCCCGCCAGCGGAGCAAATTACCGCTGGCGGGCATGCTAAATCGTTCGCCAGCGGTACGTGCAATACCGCTGGCGGGCACTCCACATCGTAGGAAAATTGGCATGCAAATTCATATAAGTAGGAAAATTGTATTTACAAAAATAATATGTAAATTTACTTTGAAACCATTGCTTCCTATACCAAGACACACCTATGTGTCAAATATGAGCACTTTATCACAAACTATGCGTTGGGAATTGACATAACTTGGTCATTTGGTTCGAAACCTTTATAGATGTTTATACATGATAGTGCTTTTTGTGAAGAATGTTTCTGAAACTTTTCTCAAAAATCAAGTTTATCATTTTACATAGCAACTAACAACTAAGTACACATAAAAGGACTTCATGTAAGAGGATATATCTTTTTGAGTGTTTTCACTCTATTTGTTTTTTACGAAAAACTGTCGGAAACGGCCGCCACCGGGACTATTCACCAAAAGTGGTCAAATTCTCTAAAACTATTGATGTTACTATGATATAACCACTGGTTGTGTACCTTAATTAAAATGATTATTTAAAAAATTGGAGAGCAAACTATAAAACACTTGTAGTTCAAATTTGAATTAATTTCGGAAAATCAACATAATCATTTAACTAGGAAAAATTAGATAAAAATGAAGAAAAATCCTAATACTTTATCTAAGCAGGGAGAACAAAAATAGTACAAAACAAATATAAAACAATGTCTGCATTGCACAATAATTCAAAGTAGGGAACATTATTTTCCTCACTTTACAAAAGCAACATTGATCAAATATGCAAAAGTATCACGCATACATCTTTATTTAATCAAGTTACATAGCTGGGGTCCATTTTTATACATCACGAATAATATCACTAATTTTGACCGAGTCCTAAGCCGCGGGGTGCTGAGCGGGCGCTGCTGATCCAAAGAACAGGAACCATCACATGGTCAATACTCATATGAGAAGAAACCCTATGAATAATCTGCCATCTATTGTCATACACCGCTGGCGTATCCAATAAATGCATGTAGCGACGGACGTGTTCGTCCTGCTGCCTGATATTGGGACGTACCACCTCCTCGGGGGTCGGCTCCTGATACATCTCCAACGTATCAAATTTGAAATTTCTTCTAATTAGAAAATTCTTAAGGTTTTAAGAAGAACCGATTCAAAAAATATCAAATAAAAACGTTCAGATTTAAAATGTGTTCAGATCAAAACAGATTTTAAGAACGTATAAGGTGAAAAAAAATTGTGCTTCTTTTAGGATCTGTTCGTTTCTCGGATGCAGTGGGATGGAATGGAATGGTGACATTCCATTTTTGTAGAATGTCACCGTTCCATTACATTCATGTGTTCGGTAGAGAAAAACGAGGTGGAATGGAATGGTCCCCTAATTTAGGATTAACAATTAAAATTAGCACTAATTTAGACTTACCAATTAAATTAGCACTAATCCCCTAATCCGTGGCCCGTCCTTGCTCCTTGATACGTCTCAAACGTATCTATAATTTTTGATGTTCCATGCTGTTATTATATCAATTGCTACATGTTTTGGTTACACTTCATATCATTTTTATGCATTTTCTGGGACTAACCTATTAACAAGATGCCACAGTGCCAGTTCCTGTTTTTTGCTGTTTTTGTATTCCAGAATAGCTGTTCTGGAAATATTCTCGGAATTGGACGAAATAAAAGCCCAGGTCCCTATTTTTCTGTCACGTACACGGAGTCCGGAGGGGAAACAAAGAGGAGCACTGAGGCGGCCTCACCACGTGGCGGTGCGGCCCCCCTTCTGGCCACGCCGTGACGTGGTGAGGGGCCCATGGGTGCCCACCGACGTCGCCCCTTCGCCTATAAATTCATATTTTCGGGAAAACCTTAGAGACCCGAGTCATATTCCATGAAAAGTTCCAGAGCCGCCGCCGTCAACCCTAACTCGGGAGGGTTCTGAAGCTCTTCCCGGCACCCTGTCGGAGAGGGGAATCATCACCGGAGGGCTCTACATCGCCATGCCTGCCTCCAGAGTGATGCGTGAGTAGTTCATCCTTGGACTATGGGTCCATAGCAGTAGCTAGATGGTTGTCTTCTCCTCTGGTGCCATCATGTTTAGATCTTGTGAGCTGCCTATCATGATCAAGATCATATTATTGTAATGCTACATGTTGTGTTTGCTGGGATCCGATGAATATTGAGTACTATATCAAGTTGATTATTGAATTATCATATATATATTATTTTTGATCTTGCATGCTCTCCGTTACTAGTAGATGCTCTGGCCAAGTTGATGCTTGTAACTCAAAGAGGGAGTATTTATGCTAGATAGTCGGTTCAGTCTCCATTAAATCTGGGGGAGTGACAACAACCTCTAAGGTTGTGGATGTGTTGTTGCCACTAGGGGTAAAACAGCGATGTTTTGTCTAAGGATAATTGTATTGCTTACATTATGAACTTTACTTAATGCAATAATCTGTTGCTTGCAACTTAATACTAAAAGGGGTGCGGATGCTAACCTGAAGGTGGAATATTAGTCATAGATACAGTTGGATTACGGTATATGAATCATGTTGTAATGCCCAAATAAATCTCATTGTAGCCATCATAACTTGTACATGCATTGTTATGCACTTCTCTAATTTGTCAAGTGCCCAGCTGTAATTTGTTTACCCAGCATGTTAGTTATTTATTATGGAGAGACAACACTAGTGAACTATGGACCCCGGTCCATTCTTTTACATTGATAATACAACCTACTGCAAGCACTGTTCTTTTACATTCTCTGCAAACAAACATCATTTTCCACACCATACGTCTAATCCTTTGTTTTCAGCATGCCAGTGAGATTGACAACCTCACTGTTAAGTTGGGGCAAAGTAGTTTGATTGTGTTGTGCAGGTTCCACGTTGGCACCGGAATCCCTGGTGTTGCGCCGCACTACACTCCTTCACCAACAACCTTTAGAAGTGTCTTCATCTCCTACTGGTTCGATTAAACCTTGGTTTCATACTGAGGGAAAACTTGCTGCTATGCTCATCATACCTTCCTCTTGGGGTCTCCCAACGAACGTGTGCCTTGCACGTACCAAGCCTATTTTCTGGCGCGATTGCCGGGAGAGGTGGTGCTTCTGGAAGCTCCTGAACTCCCTGCAACAACACTATTTTCTGGCGTCGTTGCCGGGGAGGTCAAGCCTTCTGCAAGGGGAGTCTCTCACTTCCAATCTCTTTACTTTGTTATTGTCTTGCTTAGTTTATTTTTATTTTGTCTTGTTTGCTTCTTTTATCAAAAACACACAAAAAAAGTTACTTGCATTTATTTTTATATTTCGGTTTTGTTTATTTTGCTAAAATGAGTACTCCTGAGAACACCAAGTTGTGTGACTTCACTAGCACAAATAATAATGATTTCATATGCACTCCTATTGCTCCACCTGCTTCTAAAGCAGACTTTTATGAAATTAAACCTGCTCTGTTAAATCTTGTTATGAAAGAGCAATTTTCTGGTGTTAGTACTGATGATGCTGCTGCTCACCTTAATAATTTTGTTGAACTTTGTGAGATGCAAAAGTATAAGGATATAGATGGATATTATTAAACTGAAATTATTTCCTTTCTCTTTGAGAGGAAGAGCTAAAGAATGGTTGCTATCTTTGCCTAGAAATAGTATTGATTCATGGACTAAATGCAAAGATGCTTTCATTGGAAATATTATCCTCCTGCTAAGATTATATCTTTGAGAAGTAGCATTATGAATTTCAAACAATTTGATAATGAACATGTTGCCCAAGCATGGGAGAGAATGAAATCATTGGTAAAGAATTGTCCCACCCATGGACTGACTGCTTGGATGATCATCCAAACCTTTTATGCAGGACTGAATTTTTCTTCAAGAAACCTTCTGGATTCGCTGCTGGAGGTACCTTTATGTCCATCACTTTGGGTGCTGCAACAAAGCTTCTTGATGATATGATGATTAATTATTCTGAATGGCACACCAAGAGGACTCCCAAGGTAAGAAGGTAAATTCTGTTGAAGAAACCTCTTCCTTGAGTGATAAGATTGATGTTATTATGTCTATGCTTGTGAATGGTAAATCTCATGTTGATCCAAATAATGTTCCTTTAGCTTCATTGGTTGCTCAAGAAGAGCATGTTGATGTGAACTTCATTAAAAAAATAATTTCAACAACAATGCTTATAGGAATAATTTTGGTAATAACAATTATAAGCCTTATCCTTCTAATAGTGGTAATGGTTATGTCAATTCTATGGTAATTCCTACAGCAATAATAGAAGTGTACCCTCTGATCTTGAAGCCATGCTTAAGGATTTTATTATACACAAACTGCTTTTAATAAATCTGTTGAGGAAAAGCTTGGTAAAATTGATGTTCTTGCTTCTAAAGTTGATAGCCTTGCTCTTGATGTTGATCTTTTGAAATAAAGTTATGCCTAATGATGTTAAAGAGAACAAGACTTTTGCTACTGCCAATGCTATCCAAGTTAAAATTGACAACAATATTAGGATGTTGGCTGAATTGCATGCTAGGTGGGAAAGAGAAGATAAAATTGATAAAGAGAATAGTATAGCTAGAGTTTGTACTATTACCACCACTAGTAATGCTGAAGTTTCACATGCTAGTAAACCTCCTACTATCAATGGTAACATAATTGGTGTTGGCAATGTTTCTACTACTTCTGCAAAACGTTTGAAATTGCCTAAAACCACTGAAACTGTTCCTGATAAAAGTGCTGAAATTTTTCGAAATATGGGAGACAATGGTTCCATTACCATTGATCATAATGATTTTGATTTTGATGATTGTAATATTTCTGAAGTAATTATGTTCTTGCAAAAGCTAGCTAGAAGTCCTAATGCTAGTGCTATAAATATGGCTTTTACAAAACATATTACAAATGCTCTCATGCAAGTTAGGGAAGAGAAATTAAAACATGAAGCTTCTATCCCTAGGAAGTTAGAAGATGGTTGGGAGCCCATCATTAAGATGAAGGTGAATGATTTTGATTGTAATGCTTTATGTGATCTTGGTGCTAGTATCTCTGTTATGCCTAAGAAACTCTATGATATGCTTGATTTGCCACCTTTGGAACACTGTTATTTGGATGTTTATCTTGCTGATAATGCTATGAAGAAACCTTTGGGGAGAATTGATAATGTTCACATTATGGTTAACAATAACCTTGTCCCCGTTGATTTTGTTGTTTTGGACATTGAATGCAATGCATCTTGTCCTATTGTTTTGGGAAGACCTTTTCTTAGAACTGTTGGTGCCATTATTGATATGAAAGAAGGAAATTAGGTACCAATTCCCACTCAAGAAAGGTATGGAACACTTCCCTAGAAAGAGAATGAAGCTACCTTTTGATTCTATTATTAGAACAATTATTGTTGATGCTTCTTCTCTTGGAAACACTTGATTTTCACTTTCTGCGCCTAGCTGAAAGGCGTTAAAGAAAAGCGCTTATGGGAGACAACCCATGTTTTATTTCTACTTTTATTTGAGTCAAGGAGTTGCTTACTTCTGTAACAACTCCTTTGTATCTTTATTTTATTGCATTGTTGTGCCAAGTAAAGTCTCTAATAGAAAGTTGATGCTAGATTTGGATTTCTGCGCAGGACAGATTTTTGCTGTCCACGTTTTGAGCTGTATATCCAGAAAAATTGAAAAATTCTGAAAAATTCATGCGTGATCCTCAGATATGTACGCAACTTTCATTAGTTTTGAGTTTTCTGATCTGAGCAACTTAAGTGCCTCGAAAAAATTCGTCTTTACGGACTGTTCTGTTTTGACAGATTCTGCCTTTTATTTTGCATTTCTCTTTTACTATGTTTGAGTGGATTTCTTTGCTCCACAAAACATCAGTGGCTGTAGCTAATGTCCAGAAGTATTGGTGATGATTGTGTCCTTACAGAACATGTGAATTTTTGATTATGCACTAACCCTCTAATGAGAATTACTTTGAGTTTGGTGTGAAGGAAGTTTTCAAGGATCAAGAGAGGAGATGATATATGTGATCAAGAAGAGTGAAAAGCCTAAGCTTGGGGATGCCCCCGTGGGTCACCCAAGCATATTTCAAGAAGACTCAAGCGTCTAAGCTTGGGGATGCCCAAGGCATCCCCTTCTTCATCAACAACTTATCAGGTCATCTCTAGTGAAACTATATTTTAATTCTTTCACATCTTATGTGCTTTACTTGGAGCGTCTGTGTGCTTTTATTTTTGCTTTGTTATTTTATTTTCTGAATAAATTGGATCCTAGCATTCTTGTGTGGGAGAGAGACACGCTCCGCTTTTTCATGTGAATACTCGTATTCTTCACTTATATTTGTTGAGTATTCTTGTCTAGCTACTGCAATGCTTTTAGCTCCTGTTTTTCATGCATCTCTTGTTCAGAGCTGTTAGTTCTTGTAGAGAAGTACTCTCTTGTTTCATTGTTAAATTATTTGGAGAGTTTTGTGTTGAAATAAGTTGATTGGTGTTTGGTTGGAAACAGAAAATGCTACATGTGGTAGATGGTATATTGAAAAGACATACTATTCTTGTAGATCATTGTCTTGGATAATTTGATACTTGCAATTGTTTTGAGCTCTCAAGTAGATCATGTTTAAGCTCTTGCATCATGTAGTTAAAACCTATTAGTGGAGAACTACCGTAGAGCTTGTTGAAATTTGGTTTGCATGTTTGGTATCTCTAAGGTCTAGATATTTTCTGGTAAAAGTGTTTGAGTAACAAGGAAGACAGTGTAGAGTCTTATAATGCTTGCAATATGTTTTCATGTAAGTCTTGCTGTACCAGTTGATATCTGTGTTTGCTTCAAACAACCTTGCTAGCCTAAACTCTGTACTGAGAGGGAATGCTTCTCGTGCATCCAAACCTTGAGCCAAAACCCATGCCATTTGTGTCCACCATAACTACCTATTATGTGGTATTTCCTGCCATTCCAAGTAAATACTTCATGTGCTACCTTTAAACTATTCAAAAGCTATTATCTCCTTATTTGTGTCAATGTTTTATAGCTCATGAGGAAGTTATGTGGTTTTCTCTATCAACCTTGTCAGACAGACTTTCACCAATGGACTAGTGGCATATACATCCGCTTATCCAATAATTTTGCAAAAAGAGCTGGCAAATGGGGTGCCCAGTCCCAATTAATTACAACTATAACTGCTTAATTCTCTTCACATGTTTTGCCATGATTTATCAGAAGCAATTTCAAAGTGTTAAACATTTAAATAGGCACTCCTCCATGGTATGTGATTGTTGGAAGGCACCCGAGGATTCGGTTAGCCATGGCTTGTGTAAGCAAAGGTTGGGAGGAGTGTCATACCAATTTATAAATGTGCATGTGTAAACAAAAGAGAAGAGGGATGATCTACCCTTGGGTAGAAATAACGTCCTTCATGGGAGCCGCTCTTGAAAGTCTGGTTGACAAGGGGGTAGAGTGCCCACTGCCATTCGTTGACAACAACAAACACCTCTCAAAACTTACTTTATGCTCTCTATATGATTTCAAAAACTTAAAAAGCTCTAGCACATGATTTAATCCCTGCTTCCCTCTGCGAAGGGCCTTTCTTTTACTTTATGTTGAGTCAGTTTACCTACTTCTTTCTATCTCAGAAGCAAACACTTGTGTCAACTTTGTGTGCAACAATTCTTATATGCTTACTTATTGCACTTATTATATTACTTTGTGTTGACAATTATCCATGAGATATACATGTTGAAAGTTGAAAGCAATTGCTGAAACTTAAATCTTCCTATGTGTTGCTTCAATGCCTTTTACTTAGAATCTATTGCTTTATGAGTTAACTCTTATGCAAAACTTTTTGATGCTTGTCTTGAAAGTACTATTCATGAAAAGTTTTTGCTTATATGATTCAGTTGTTTACTCTTTATCTATTTGTTAGCAAACTATAGACCATTGCCTTGAGTCACTTCATTCATAACATGAGCCTTGCAATATTATTTGATCAAGATTGTGTGTAGCATGTCTCCTCAGAAATTATTTTGTTGTTATCGTTTTACCTACTCGAGGACGAGTAGAACTAAGCTTGGGGATGCTTGATACGTCTCCAACGTATCCATAATTTCTGATGTTCCATGCTTATATTATACCAATTGCTACATGTTTTATTACACTTTATATCATTTTTATGCATTTTCTGGGACTAACCTATTAACAAGATGCCACAGTGCCAGTTCCTGTTTTCTGCTGTTTTTGTATTCAGAAAAGTTGTTCTGAAATATTCTCGGAATTGGACGAAACAAAAGCCATGTCCCTATTTTTCTGTCACGTACACGGAGTCCGAGGAGAAACGAAGGGGCACCGAGGAAGCCTCACCACGTGGCGGCGCGCCCCCCTTCTGGCCAGGCCGTGACGTGGTGAGGGGCCCACGGGTGCCCACCGACATTGCCCCTTGCCTATAAATTCATATTTTCGGTAAAACCCTATAGACCCGAGTCATATTCCACGAAAAGTTCCAGAGCAGCCGCCGCCGTCAACCCTAACTCGGGAGGGTTCTGAAGCTCTTCCCGGCAGCCGGAGAGGGGAATCATCACCGGAGGGCTCTACATCGCCATGCCTGCCTCCGGAGTGATGTGTGAGTAGTTCATCCTTGGACTATGGGTCCATAACAGTAGCTAGATGGTTGTCTTCTCCTCTTGTGCCATCATGTTTAGATCTTGTGAGCTACCTATCATGATCAAGATCATATTATTGTAATGCTACATGTTGTGTTTGCTGGGATCCGATGAATATTGAGTACTATGTCAAGTTGATTATTGAATTATCATATATATGTTATTTTTGATCTTGCATGCTCTCCGTTACTAGTAGATGCTCTGGCCAAGTTGATGCTTGTAACTCCAAGAGGGAGTATTTATGCTAGATAGTGGGTTCCGTCTCCATTTAATCTGGGGGAGTGACAACAACCTCTAAGGTTGTGGATGTGATGTTGCCACTAGGGGTAAAACAGCGATGCTTTGTCTAAGGATAATTGTACTGCTTACATTATGCACTTTACTTAATGCAATAATCTGTTGCTTGCAACTTAATACTAAAAGCGGTGCGGATGCTAACCTGAAGGTGGATTATTAGTCATAGATGCAGTTGGATTACGGTATATGAATCATGTTGTAATGCCCAAATAAATCTCATTGTAGCCATCATAACTTGTACATGCATTGTTATGCACTTCTCTATTTTGTCAACTGCCCAGCTGTAATTTGTTTACCCAACATGTCAGTTATTTATTATGGAGAGACACCACTAGTGAACTGTGGACCCCGGTCCTTTCTTTTACATTGATAATACAACCTACTGCAAGCACTGTTCTTTTACATTCTCTGCAAACAAACATCATTTTCCACACCATACGTCTAATTCTTTGTTTTCAGCAAGCCGGTGAGATTGACAACCTCATTGTTAAGTTGGGGCAAAGTAGTTTGATTGTGTTGTGCAGGTTCCACGTTGGCACCGGAATCACTGGTGTTGCGCCGCACTACACTCCTTCACCAACAACCTTCAGAAGTGTCTTCATGTCCTACTAGTTCGATTAAACCTTGGTTTCATACTGAGGGAAAACTTGCTGCTACGCTCATCATACCTTCCTCTTGGGGTCTCCCAACGAACGTGTGCCTTGCACGTATCAGCTCCCTCTGCACCTAGTGTGGCCCACGCGACTTCCACCAAAGAAGATCCGTATCGACGACGTCACCCGGATTCCTCACCAAGCTACACGTTCCGGAAGATACCACCTCCCAGTGCCAGCCTGGGGGAGCCCTGTCTTGGACATTGCCCCTGGCCTATTGTCCAGCAGGGACATCATCGTCGATCCCCGATATCTAAAAAAATGAGTAGGGAATTTGATCAAACATCTAAGGTGCATGCAACCTAGGTAGGGGAGGTAGGGGAGGGAGAGGGCAGCACCTTGGCATGGGGACAAAGGGGAGGTCCACGGTGGTGTGGAGGAGTAGTGCGGCGCCAGCGGAGGACAAGGGCAGCGGCGGCGCAGAGTAGGGCAGGCTCGGGTCTCCCTGGCCTTATATAAGGAAAAGTTAAAAGAAAAAACCTAGACCTTACCTGTCGAGTTTCGAAACTCGGACACTAGAGGTGGCGATCACCCCCTGTTTGTTCGGTAGAAGGGCGCGAGATGCTTCAAAGTCAGTCCCCGGAAGCGAGCACGAACACACGAGTTTTTACCCAGGTTCAGGCCGCGTCGCCGCGTAATGCCCTACGTCCTACTTGTTTGGCTTGATTGATGCCGAGTGGTGTATTACAAAGTGTTGCTTACAACCTTCTCTTCTATGCCTAAGGACTGTTCGAGCTTCACCTCGGGAAGGTCTCCGAGGTGGGATCGACTAGCCCCCGAGCTAAGAGTCTAGTGAGAAGTATTGCTCGCCCCCTTCACCGTGGCCTCGGGCCTCCTTTTATACCGTCAAGGGGACACCACAAGTGGCCACACTAGAAGCTTTCCATCGTGGCGTGGCACGCGTCAAGCCACTCCTCCAAGTGACAGCTCTCTGTCGTCGTCGTGGCGTCGCCCGGGCCGTGCTGCCCTCCATGCGGCTGCCTCCGCCGGGTCCGACTCGACGGCCGGTCAAGTCTTGTCCCTGGCCCAGGCATCGCGCTGAGTCCTGCGCCTGTCCAGATGAGACGGCGTGCGGAGTCTTGTCGATGTCTCGGCTGCAGCAGGCAGGAGGCCTTTGCGGTCTTGTCTCTGACATCTGATGCGCTTCCTTCCCTGTGAAACCACCCCCTCCGGGAAGTGGCGCGGGAATCTTCCGCCACGTGCTGGCCTCTCGTTCCCCGATGGGGCGGTCTTCGAGCTGGCTCTCCCCGCGGAAAGGAGGCCGACCTCGGGTTTCCACTCGGGGCCTCCTCGGGGCGCAATGCCACCCTCGCAGGGGAGCGGTGCGAGCCCACCCGAGGGGCACGCGACCTTGCGTACGAGGGGTCCCCCTCTCCCTGTACGCCGACAGTAGCCCCCGGGCGTTCCCGGGCAGTCGGGCAGGGCCGCCCGAGAGCGTCCCCCGGAGCGCGCCCACGCTGGTCAGGCATGGTAAATGCCGTGACGTTACACGAAGCGGCACACAACCGAGTTTGGGACGCCTCGGTTTCCGCGAGTGATGCGAGCGTAACGCAACTTTTTATGATGGTCCCACCACTAGCCCAGAAATGGCGTGACATCTTTAGTGCGGGGCGGAGTGGGGGCCGCCCACGCGTCTTGGCTCCTCGATGCTCCGCGACTATAAGAACCGAAGGAGAGGGGCGGGTTGGATCGCCGTCACCTCTCCTCCCTCCTTATCTCTCTGTTCGCCTCCTCTATTCCCCCGTCTCCCTTGTGACGATGGCTGGTGGGGCTCGATGTGTACGCCAGGGCGACAACTTCGGGTCAGTGCCTTCGGCTGAGTACATCATCAGTGGCCGTGGTCGAGACCGTCGCCGTAGGGGGCGAAGCGGCCTTGGTCACTTCCCGGAGCGCGGTTTGGCACCCCGCGCGTCCTCTTTGCCTCATGGACCTTCGGAGTTGTCCTTTGAGTTCATGCGCCCTCTTCACGGGAAGCCAAGAAGGCGTTTCCAGCTTCCCGAGGCCTTCTCCAAGTCCGTCGTGGAGTCAGGGTCGTAGGTGAGGTGGATCGAAAGGAGGGCTCCCCTAGCGGTCCCTCATGCCTGGAGGCGGAGTTCGACGTCGACGGAAGCTTGTTTCTTGTGAAGGGTTGGCTCTGCTTCCTGCAGGCTCATGGTGTGATGCCCGGGTACGTCGCCCAGTTTAGGTTCGATGGCTCGGGGACGTTCTTCATGAAGTTCTTCGACCACTCGTACTGCCGCGCCGCCTGCTGTTCGGAGAGCGACAGTAGTGATGACCCCGCTTTGGACTCGGACTCCGAGGAGCGCGAGATCCCGGATTGGCCATGAAGCGGGATGGGTGTCCCCCCTCCTGGGGGCGCACGTAATGTGTAATAGGTGTTGATGGGATGCGGGCTCCGCTGGAGCGGACCCGTCCCTTATTCTCTCCATTCCCCCCACCTTGTATCCTTTCTCTCTTTTTTTAAGGGAGGGGAGGAGGGGGTGTCTCCCGAACTCAGCGGATTATGCCCGGTCCTGGCCCGGTTCACACTGTGGCATATTGAGACACCCCTGGGATCGCGATTTGGCACGGCGTACTCCGGCCTTGCCGATAAGTTACACCCTTAAGAATAGGTCGTTTAGAGGTGGAATTTCTGGAGATGCGCGATATTCCAAGAATTTGGCTCCCTTCTTCCCTCCTTTGTTTCCAGCCAGACCACGCCCGGCCGGACAACGTGCACTACTCGAAAGGGCCCATGCCAAGGCGGGGGAGAGCTTGTGCATTCCCTCCAAACTTTGTCGTCGGCGAAGGACAAGGTCTCCTACCATGAGCTGATAGCGGCGAAGTCCCTACTGGTAGCGTGTTGCGCGTACTGCCGCCCGACACCGGATCTCTTCGAGGAAATTGATGTCGTCAACCCTTTCCTCCCGGTGTTCTTCCTCCTGGAAGGCGAGGACACGGGGGGATCCGTATTTAAGTTCCGTGGGTAGCACCGCCTCCGCCCCGTAAACGAGGAAGAACGATGTTTCTCCAGTGGCCCGACTCGGGGTGGTCCGCAAGGACCACACCATGAGGGGAATCTTTTCAATCCAAGCTCACCCTCAACTTTTGAACCACTGGAAGGTTCGAGTCTTGAGGCGCCCCTTGAGTACTTCGGCATTAGCCCGCTCTGCCTGCACATTGCTCCGGGGGTGAGCGACGAAGGTGAAGCATATCTTGGTCCCGAAGTGGTCACAATAAGCTTGGAACAGCCCGCTGGTGAACTGAGAGCCCAAGTCGGTGATGATATGGTTGGGCACCTCGAAGCAGCATACGATCCCTCGGATGAACTTGACGGCCGCCAGCGCCGTTTGTGACCGGATGGGCTCGGCTTCCACCCACTTAGTGAATTTGTCGATGGCGACGATCAGGTACCGGTATCCCCCGATGGAAGCGGGTAACGGTCCGAAAACGTCCAGCCCCCATACCGCGAACGGCCAGGAGAGCGGGATCGTTCGGAGCGCTTGGGCCGGCTGGTAGATTTTTATGGCGTGAAATTGGCAGGCTTCGTAGGTGCGCACCAGCTCATCGGTGTCCGAGAACGCCGAGGGCCAATAGAATCCTTGACGGAGACCTGTGCGGTCTTGTCTCTGACATCTGCTGCGCTTCCTTCCCTGCGAAGCCACCCCCTCCGGGGAGTGGCGCGGGAATCTCCCCCACGTGCTGGCCTCTCGTTCCCTGGCGGGGCGGTCTTCGAGATGGCTCTCCCGGAAAGGAGGCCGACCTCGGGTTTCCACTCAGGGCCTCCTCGGGGCGCAATGCCACCCTCGCAGGGGAGCGATGCGAGCCCACCCAGGGAGCGCGCGACCGTCGTACGAGGGAGTCTCTACTTCCCGTACGCCAACATTATCGTTGGCGGATGGAACACACTGTCCGCCAGCAGTAAGTTCCCCTCGTACATGGGCCCACCGCGGCCGCCCACGCCCACACAAACCTTATCCCCTCTCCCACGCGTGCGGCCGCCGCCCCCACCCACCGCGCCGCCGCCCCCGCTCCGCCCTTGTTCCTGCGCCACCGACCCCGCGCCGGCCCGCCGCCCCTGCCCACGCGCGCCGCCGCCGCCCCCACCCGCCGCCACACACCGCCGACGCCCACGCCCGCACGCACCCCTCGCGCCGTCGCCGAATCTGCCGCTCCCGTCCACGCGCCGCCACCGCGTGCTGCCGCTCCCGAGCCTCCTCCACCCCGAGTTGCTGCCGCTCACCTCCACGCCGCCGCGACGCTGCCGCCCCCTTCTCCCTCTACCGCGACCGCCGCCGCCTCGCCCGCACGTCCAGCCCGGCCACCGCGCTCACCCACACATCCTCGAGCGCGACCGCCGCCGTCGAGCAAGTTCAAACTAGATTTGTTCAAATTAAGTTAGTTCAAATCAAGCTAGTTTTAGGTTAGTTTAGATATGTTAGTTCAAATTAAGTTTAAAATGTAAATTTTGTTTGAAATTAGTTGATGTTAGTTTACATTCAAATTATCCTGTTTTTTTTAGGTATTTGCAAAATTAAAATGCACAAATTAGCGTGGTGAAATAATATATTTTTAGATATTCGCAAAATTGAAATGCACAACATTTTGGTTGGTTGCGAATATGACCTTTTGAATATCTTTTTGGCTGTGTATGAAATGTTTGCAGGTATCCGAGAAGCCCTTGAGATTGCTGGAATGTTGATTAACTTCTATTTCGGCAAATTCGGGTACTCATATGTCCTATTTTTAGCCAAAGTCATGCCGAAATTTCTCGTGAATTTTGGCATGACTTTGGCCGAAATGTTGTTATGTTTTGTATTTTTATTACATTGCCGATGATTAAAAATGTTGTGGCACTCAGTGATTCAGAGGTGGTGTGAGTAAAACTTGTAATTTGCACAAATATAAATTTTCTGCATCCTACTAGTTTCGCTAACTCCATATCTGAATAATTTGTGTGTCCCTGTAAGTATGAGGCATGCTTTACAGTTGACCCTATTTCATTTTTCTATACTTTACATGATTCTATGTACCAAATTTGTTGTGTAACAATTTTTATTTGCCTTGTAGAGAGCATGGCGCCGCGCCGCCGCTCCATGAGCGGGTTCGTTGGCGTCCGTCACCGCCCATCAGGCCGCTGGTCCGCGGAGATCACCGTGGACGGCCACCATTGGTATATGGGGACCTTCGGCACGGCGGAGCTTGCCGCGCGCGCGTTCGACGCGACAGCCTGGAGGTTTGGACGGCCGCATGCTAAGCTCAACTTCCCTGACGTTCAGTCCTGGGAGGAGGCTGAGTTCCTCGCGCCGCCGATGGAGATCGTCGACATAGATGAGGCGCGGCGTAACCGCCGCCAGGGGATAGCTCGCCGCGCTGCCGAGATCGACGAGTGGCGGATGGACGCGTTGCGCCGCAACCGCCCCGATCTGGTGCAGGCGGAGCTGGACTTCTATGCCTCGAGGAACAAGAAGAGGCAGGCGAGCTCTGACGTCGCTGGGCCCTCCACTGCAGAGCCGCCGTGCGAGAAGACCGGCGCCGATTCGGATTCGAGCTTCTGTGATGATAACTCGGACTCATCGTCCGACTTAAGCTCATGCTAGGGCGAGTAGTTTTAGGTTAATTTCAAATTAACGTTGTTTAGCCTATCAAAGTTTAGCTTATGTTCGTGTTGTTTTAGGTTTGTAATGCATTTGTGATAACTAATGTATCTTTGTATGATACTTTTATCATTTGTATGTGGTCTTATCTATATTTATGTTGTTTATTTGGTGCATGTACTTACTTTATTTATACTGGATATACTGCTGGAATACGATTTTCCAGAAAAAATAATTCCCAGAAAAATGTACTGGCATACGTGGTGGCTTACCGCTGGCGGACGCTTGCTCGCCAGCGCTGTGGCAGATAACGCTGGCGGGCAGAAATTGTGCCCGCCAGCGGTAACCAGCCTTACCGCTGGTGGACGGACCACCCGCCAGCGGTATATATTACGACTGACGTAGTGATCGCTGGCGGGCGCCCGTCCGCCAACAGCAGGCCATTTCTGTCCGCCAGCGGTAGGCCTTTTCCTACTAGTGATGTGTACATGGTACAACCCGAAGGTTTTGTCGATCCAAGGAAAGCTATCATGGTGTGCAAGCTAAAGAGATCCATTTATGGTCTCAAGCAAGCTTCACGGAGTTGGAATATTCGATTTGATGAAGTAGTCAAAGGTTTTGGCGTCATTCAGAATTTCGAGGAAACTTATGTTTACCAGAAAGAAAGTGGGAGCTCAATTGCGTTTCTGATTCTCTATGTTGATGATATATTATTACTTGGTAATGATAAAATATTTCTTAGGGAAGTTAAACCTTCATTGGAAAAGAGTTCTGCTATGAAGGACTTAGGAGAGGCTGCATACATATTAGGCATCAAGATCTACCGCGATAGAGAAAGACGCCTAATAGGTCTAAGCCAAAGTACTTATATAGAAAAGGTGTTGAAGAGATTCAGCTTGACCGATTCCAAGAAAGGCAGCGTCCCAACGGTGCCTGGAATTATCTTGAGCAAGAAGCATTGTCCTAAAACAGGTTATGAGCAAAAAGAGATGGTGGATATACCTTATGCTTCGGAAATAGGTTCTATAATGTACGCAATGACATGCGCACGTCCCGACGTGTCATATGCCCTAAGTGTTACCAGCAGATTTCAATCTGATTTTGGTAAAGTCCACTGGCAAGCAGTTAAAAACATTCTGAAATACCTCAGGGGAACTAAGGACATGTTCCTAGTCTATGGAGGAGATGAGAAGCTCAGAGTACGTGGTTGCACTGACTTAGGGTTTCAGCCTGATCCAGACGATTCCAAAGCACAATCAGGTTACGTGTTCGTTCTTAACGGTGGTGCAGTTAGCTGGAGAAGCTCCAAGCAAGGCACAGTGGCAGACTGTACAATGGAGGCGGAATATGTGGCGGCATCTGAAGCAGTCAAAGACAACTTTTGGATAAAGAAGTTCATCACTGAACTAGGAGTGGTTCCTTCAGCGGCAGATCCAATTGAGCTCTACTGTGACAACAGTAGTGCCGTTGCTCTGGCAAAGGATGCAAGGTCTCACAGCAAAGCCAAGCACATAGAACGCAAGGATCACCTCATCAGAGATCATGTGGCAAAAGGGCACACTGCAATACGTAGAATTGATACTATTGGCAATGTTGCTGATCCTATGAAGAAAGCTCTCCCACGCTTGAAGTTTGAACCTCACCAGTTTAACATCGGTCTTAACGAAGGTTTAATGTAATAGGTATTTATTGTATCTAAGTGCAAGTGGGAGACTGTTGGATATATGCCCTGAGACAATAAATATATCTGTTTCATGATTAATGTATTATATCTTTACTAGTCGTCAACCCGTGCATACGCACGGGCTTATTGATATATCTAAAGTCTATTAATTGTTTAAAATTGTGGAAACAACACTAACGATTAAAAAGACTATCATATAGGAACTAGTTAAGTAGAATATCATGAATCTATAGAAGCTGAACATTTTTTAAAATTATAACAATTAATGTCTCATTTAGATTATTTTCTCAATAGCATAATAAATATGAAAAACCTTACAACCTGTGCATCCGCACGTTCTCAATTGGAATGTTAGAAATATATAAATTTTATTGTAATAAAAATTAAGAACACATACTTGGTTAGAAATAATTAACTACATGAAAATTGTTATCTGTACACTTTCATCGGTATCAAATACAAATAATATTGGCATATTAATATAGACTTTAGCCCAAAGGTAGGATACGTAAAATAAATAACGTATGGGTTGACTTTCAAAAAATTAAATGGATGAAAATTATATGCATATTCGAGTGCAAAATAATTCTAACACGGGGGGAAAGGCGACGGGATGGCAGAGAAATGCTCATTTTGTAACTCGAATCAGTAGGAGGGTTGGGAGGCAAAGTGATCGTCTAAAAGATTTATCATGGTTAGATGATGTGACGATCGGATAATTTTCTCCGGCATTTGTCCTCTTTGGTGTAACGTGGAGGCTCAAAACCTTCAATTTGTAAGCTTCTCTTACGATGTTGTACTGAGAATCCATTAAATACAAAAAGTGACAACTAAGCCACAAAAGAATAGAAAGTGAAATAGTTCATCTAAATCTTACAGTGAACTCGAAAAAATAAAAAATGAGCTTGAACTGAATGTAATGGTAGAATAGTACTAAATACAAATTATACGGGAATCATAAACTCAGAATATGAGCATGGAGCATACCTTAGATAGTTCATTTGCACTGCAAGGTCAGATGGCATCTAGCTCCATCCAGCGTACATCTTTTTTCTACTCCCCGCAGTGTGATAAACAGGTGTACATACAAAAATGTGGAATAAACAGTGACTAATGGAAATGGCTATCAACATGTGAAAGTACTTCATGTGATAAATGCATAAGTTAGCAGCTAAGTTTTGTAGATAGGATCATAGGAATCAATGGGCAAAAACAGATATGATGTCACCTGCATATCACTGGCCGCCACACATTACTGGGTGATGCTTCTGTCGGCCTTCCGACGTGTCGCCACCCCCTAGACATCCTCACTTCCTTGATTAATACCAAGCACGACTATAATGCGACGGCCACTGGAGATCCTCACCTCCTTTCTATAATTCCTTGCACGGGCGCTGATGCGAGGAATTGGAAATGAAGACGGGAAAATTCAGTTAGGGTCATATATGCTCTCGCTGTCCAAAAATACACTTCAAAATGTAAAACATCCCAAAAATAAATTTCGAATATACGTCTCGACATTATATTTTTGTACGCAATATCGCTAAAAAAGACATTTCTTGCAACCTAGGTTAAAAGGACAAAAAAGGTCACGTGAAAGGTCATTTTGTAGCACCCGAATTTGTCTTCTTTATACAATCGACAAAAAATGTATTTTCCCGTGCAACCTGGTGCGGGAACATAAATATTTAGATGTTCCACGTATTTTTTTGTTATTTATTTTTTTGACATTTTAAAATGCTTCTAAAATATAATTTTATAGTGGGAGTATTTAGTCTTACGTGTCAAAACACTGCCTCTATAAAAACGTACGTCTTTGTACTTTTTCTTTGTTTCAAGCTGCCATTGGTACATCTACTCCTCCTCGACCTGTTTCAGATGTACAAATAAGATCAGTGTAGATATATCAAGTCTACCGTAACTACATTTTCTTAATAATAGTAGTCATGTTTCCCACTTGAATTTAAATCTGTAAATGAAAACTATGCTTTTGCACATGAATCACAGAACTTAAATACCTGAATTCCTAGGAGTAGCTTAAAACATAGTGGCCAATAATTAGCAGGACTAAACATTGATTTAATTGCTGAGACATATCATATATATCCAAGCGTAAGGACTGCTGTGTACAGTTAATCAGTTCATGACCAACACACATATTAGTAAGATCGTGAAAGGTGATGTCAATCACCAATCAGTATGATGTCTTCAGTCAACAACGATGGAGAAGGTCCCAGACCTGAAACGCAAGTGGTGAGGTGCATTACTTACCGTTAATAAGCTAGACTAATGCCGATCCACCGGAGGTGAAGCTAGAGAGCGCAGTCAACGCTTCAGGAGCTGCCGGGTTTGCACAACTGCTGCCAGGGATGCAGAAGTGAAGACCTTGCAACCATAACACGAATTAATCAGAAGGTGGGCATGCATGGCTGCCAGATCAAACTTGACGTCCGTGCTATTAGAGGAGTCGATGACTGGACAGTGGACACATCGTTTGCTTTCCGTTGAGGCACTCGAGCTATGTCAGGATGGCTGCGGCAAGAGATCAACGCGGCATGGCTGCGGCTGACTGTACTCTCGCCACTGTTGGAGGCGCGATGGAGTCATGGAGATGACCATCACAGGCGGCGGCGATACATACATGAACGCGTCGGTGGAATAGTTTCTTTTTCCGAACATAATACGTATGCTTCTAGGATTATTAGCCCCCGCGAAACAGATCCGATCCGTAGAATTTTAATCTTACGGCTATTTTACATGTTTTCTCCAGGATTAACGTAGTGTCTCGTACGGTGTCTCCAATCAGTAAATATAAGATGCTATAACTGCTATGACCTATAAATGTGAGATTTATAGGGAAACACATACGCACGTGTAAGGATATAATCAAACGCAAAATCTATTACGTGCGCGCGCTCGATTCTGTCGTTACACAGTGCTCACCTCCCGACACGTCCGATCGTGATCGTGCGGCTCGCTCAGGGCACAGCAATGCGACAACGCGGACTGTCCATCCAAAATCCCCATTCCTCTTTTCTCTACCGCTCCTCACAAACAGGCAGAGGATCTCGCCGGCCTTCGCCAGCGCCCGCTCCGGCCACCGCGCCTGGCTAGCTTCGCGCTCCGCCCTCTGGCTTCTCCCGGCGCCGTTGTCAACCTCCTCCTCGCGCTCTCCGCTCGCGTCCCCGCCTTCTTCCTCTTCGTTGTGTTTCGCATCCGGGACGACCTCGAACCCGCCGGAGACTGCGGAGGAGGGGGAGGAGGAGAAGGTTTAGCAGGAGAAGGAGGGTGGTGCTGGAGAAGGAGGACGGCGGATGCCGCTGTCTGCTTCACGTATTATCCATCTTCGATGCTGAATAGTGGCTTTTACCTTCTTCCCCAAGCTCCATGCCGCTTTCCCGCCGGTACAATTGCTACTTGACCGCTTCCATGGGCAGGAGATCATGAGGAGGGGAAGGCCTCGCGGATGTCTAGTCGGACTTGCCGGAGGTGGAAGGGCGACCTGGCGATTGGGATGAGGGAGGGACACTGGCGCTGAGCGGATCGGCGTCTGGCGGTTGGCTGCTCACCAGCTAGAGGAGGAGGACCGGCAGTGGTGCGTCGAAAAGGTACAACTCCTCGCAGGTGACGGAAGATGTTTGTTTCATCCCTCTGTATTAGTGCACCCATCATCGCCATCTTGACCGTGGCCAGCATCCTGTCTGATGCACGCGAAGTGCTTGACGATTTGTTCTAGCCAAGTTAGTTTTGGGCGCCGGGTTACAAACATGGAAGAATCTAAACCTTGTGAACTAGAGAGGAAATGATTTACCACTGTCAAGCAGCAGTTTTTATCCAACGATTTTACTAATTGTATCAAGCACTGCACTAATTCCACTATTTCGTGTCTGATTGGATTTCGCAGAACTATGTGTATTAGGTTGTTAAACTGATGTGGTGCGTTTCAGTGTGGCGATCCCATGTGTTTACTGCTGATTAAATGGATGAACGATTCCTGCGAAAGTTGTTGTTCGTCTAGCTTTTAGGCCCAGTACGTGTACTTTTGAAAATCGTGGATGTAAATCTGATACCTGCCTCTCACCCATGATTTATAGTGCTGCATGCAAATGTATATAGCTGCTGGTACTTGCTTAATTTTATTGGAGTGTAATTTATGATGTCTTCAATGGAGCATTCAGTTTGTTGACTGCATTAGCTCATATAGCTATCTGATACTTTCTAGAGAGAATTCCTTTCTTGGCCCTCTCTTAAATTTGGATGCCTTTTTTGGCCCTGGACAAGTTTCGTGTCCCTTTTTGACCCAAAAAATTTAGATGACTTCCTTATTTGGCCCTCCAGTTCATTTTGGCTGTTAAGATGACTCTTTTGCCCCTGCTGCTGAAAAACTAATCTTAGATTTGAAAAAATCGAAATTTTGACAAAACCTCCCCTATAACCGGATGCCATATCCGTACACACTGTTGGAAATAACCAAACCTTGTCCGGTTCCTGTTGAGACCGGTGGTTATATTCCATAAGTGAGTTCTAGTTAATTAGGAGTACTAGTTCATGTCGGTTTCGTTTTCCTTGTACGAGTCAAGCAGCGGCTGTTTTCTGCTGCTATAAATAAAATCCAAAAAGACCTATGAGGCTCACGGGCTGAGGGAAAAAAAACAAATCGTGTTTGTGCGTGCATATCCGGCGAGTTGAGTTACGATACGTGAAAGCTAGTAGTACGTGATCGATCAAGGTGCTTAGCTTGTGCGTGTGTGTCTCGACGGAAGTGCTTGTACGTGCACATCTTGCCAGTTCGTCGTGCGTCGGAACAGGGGCTAAACTAACACACACAGTTCAGCATATATATAGTTTGTCAAAATTTTGTCAACATTTCGATTTTTGTCAAAATATCAACATCCAAAATTTTGTCAAAATATCAACATCCAAAATTTTGTCAAAATTTCGATTTTTTCAAATATGAGATTAGTTTTTCAGCAGCAGGGGCAAAAGAGTCATCTTAACATCCAAAATGAACTAGAGGGCCAAATAAGGAAGTCATCTAAATTTTTTGGATCAAAAAGGGACACGAAACTTGTCCAGGACCAAAAAAGGCATCCAAATTTAAGAGAGGGCCAAGAAAGGAATTCTCTCTACTTTCTAAACTATTTCGCGTGATGTAATATCCAAATTCCGGGGTGTACTTTGGGTCACCAACTACATGTATTTTACCTAGTTGTCCAATACTTTTTAAATTTGGTGTGGATGTAATTTTATCATGTCTGGGATGTAATTTGGGGTCACCGACTACATGTATTTTACCTAGCTGTCAAGTACTTTTAGAGTTTGGCGCGGATGTAGTTTTATCATGTCTTGTCCAGTAATTTACCTAGCGCCATCCAATTATCTAGCTGTCCATTAATTTATGAAGTCATGCAATGGAATTTTCAGTTTGTCCACTACATGTATTTTACCCATTTATTTCATTTCACCAAGTGTTTGTTAGATGGTTTGTTGTTTATTGATTTTTTTTCGTGATCTAGTTACAAATGTAGTCTCGAAACTGCATATAAAGTTTTTGTTGGGTTACAAATGTATTTTCCAGACCATGGATGTAATTTCATCAAGTTGTAGATGTTGTTTCCGAATCATTTCCGAAACATGGATGTAGTTATCATGCCCTTTTGTTGGATTTAATTTTTTATTAGCGATACAACTTTATGCCAAATGTAGTTTTTTTCTTTAATGGATGGTGATATGGAGTTTAGTGTTGCAGCCATCATATTAGACGTGATATTTTGCATTTTCCAGATGAAAATGTCATGTGCAAGATGAAACTTAGTTTTGTTCCATATATGTTTTAATTGTTTCAAAGGACGATTTAGATGTAACTTTTCAATATTAAATGTTACTTTGGTCTATTCCGTCTGTTCCAAATTATATGAAGTTTTAGATATTTCAATATGGATTAAATGCGGACTTAAAGGGGGAATCTACATACGAAAAAGCATATAGGTACATCTAACTACAAATAAAACTCAAAACATCTTATATTTCGGAACAAAGGTAGTAATATTTAGATGTAATTAATTATCAATATACCACATGTACTCCCTCCGTTCTAAATTAATTGACTTGGTTTTGTCCAAATACGGATGTATCTATACTTATTTCGTGTCTAGATACATCCATGTGTAATCAAATGTGTCAATTAATTTGGAACGGAGGGAGTAGGTGTGTAGCTGTTGTAAACTACACCCTGTGAATCAGTACATATCATGAAGAAGAAGCTCGCTGAAAGCTACATGCCCCGTGTGAACTCCGATGCATGTAACAGTTAAATTGAATGTTGCATTTTTTTTGGCAAAAATACTTCAATAAAAATAAGCGTGAAAAAAGTCTTGAAGGAATTAAGCTAGAATGTTACTTCGTGTGAAATTATCTTAATTACGGGGTAGGAGAATTCACTGATGATATCCATTCAGGAGCTTGCTCTACTTTTTGGGATTAAATGATCTGTGTAATTACGGGCGTGGTTACGTATGACGGAGTAGTACTAGAGTAGGAAGAACCGACGTGACTCAAATAACGACAAAACCATGTGGAGAACGGGTTGGTGGCGGTGCGCGCTAGCACGACAGACCCTTGCCATAAATGGAAACGCGGAATTCAGACATCCAGAAATAGGGGGAGCACCCTGTAGCGCAAAAACGTGCCCGCGCACTCCCTAGCAGCGTCCATAATCAAACCCCATAATATCCTTTGTCCAGTCTCTTGGACAAACTCGTTAATACTGGATGGTGATGTGTCATGGGCAAGTGCTCTTGCCATTATTAATGAGAGCATATTGTTAAGTTAAACAATATGACTGGGAAGATCCAAAAGTATGATACTACGAGATCAAGTTTCAGTATGAAATAGTATAGTCTAAGATTGATTGCTTGCTTATTCCTTAGACCATGAGAATATATGGTTGTATATACTAAAGAGGAAGCTTTAGCATAGTCAGGTATTACTGTCATAAAAGGGTAATCAAAAAGGCTATCGCCGGGTAACCTCGAAGATATATTATAACTATAATAGTTCAAGACTGGGAATCACACCTCTAGGTCAAAGAGAGATACAACCTGGATCCACTCTAGTGTGAAAGTGTCCATTGATAAGTCTGCGCAGATAAAGTGATGATATGCAAATATCATGGGATACTTAAACATGAGTTAAAGAGTAATGGCATCATACCGGTAACAAGGATAAGTTGACATAGTAAATGAAAGTTATCATTTACGGTAATGTCATATATGTCGCATTGGGTATACGATGAGTATCGTGAAGTGATAGGAACGAACATGTTAATCAAGCAGGTTTAACAGATTGTCTTCGCATAACAATAGCTGCTATACAGAACGTCCATGGTTCTAACACTGGCAAGTGATTGGACAGGCATTTCCAATTATAGCTATACGTTATCGAACCTGTAGGGTCACACACTTAAGACGTCAAGGTCTGCTATTTACGTAGATTGGTTAGGAGTAGAGATAGTATCACCTGGGATGGTTCCAGCGTGATAGAATTGCATTCAGAGATTTGATCATTATGAAAGAAAGGTTATATGAAAGGAAATTATTGTCCAAGTATATTATGTCGGTGGACAGTGGGTGTCCCGGATCATATAAATATGTTTGTATGATATGTAATTAATTCTGGAAATTAATTAGACAAAATATTATTGATTAAATATTAATTTATTTAATTAATAGGAAATTATTTAGGCCAATGAAAGGTGGCTGCCACATGGGCCCTAGGGGCCCACATGGCAGCCGCACCACGAGGGGAAGGCGGGCGGCGGCGGTGGCCGGCCCGGGTGGGCCCCACCCGCCTGAGGTCGGTATGCAACAGCGGGCCCCACCCAGCGACGGCTAAGGGAGGAGGCGGTGGGGGAGGGGACCCTTCCCTAGCCGAATTGGGCAAGGGGAAGTTTCCCCTTGTCCAAGTTGAGTTGGACTCCCGTCAAAAAAAAAAGTTGAGTTGGACTAGAAAAACTTCCCCCTTGTCCAAGCAACCCTACCCCTTAGCTCTCCTTTATAAACCCCACCCCCTCCACTTTTGCAGACACACAATAGACTTGAGATTTCTCCTCGGAGGATCTCTAGTTCTAGATCTAATCTCTCTCCCTCTCTCCCATGTGTTGGGTTTCTCCCCACCTTACGTACACAAGTAGCTCTTAACTCTGGCACGGCGAAGCGCTGCTGGATCTTGACGGACGTACATGTGCGTGCTCTCAGAGGGGTGAAGCGTCATAGACGTTTGACCCTCTCTCTGTTGGATCAAGAAGGCTGTACGAGGGATCGGCGACATTCTCACCGTCAGTCTTGACCGAGAGAATCTTTATTAGGCTTCATCGACATCGTCGCTGACAACGCTTCCGTATCTCGTTGTTGGTAACGACACTACTATCCTCTCATGTAACTACATAGTTGTTCCTGGATGTTATGCAGGTCGGAAAATTTTAAATTCTGCTACGTAACCCAATATTGTAGTGGGGCACCCAGAGGGTAGGCCCAAGACATCAACTAGTGAGTTTATTTCGAAATTTATATGAAAGGTATCTAGTGATCCGGAGGGTTTCAGATAAAACATGGGAAGGGGACGCGCTAGAGGGGGCAAAGGGTGCCCTCGCCCGCGCCACACGTGGGGACATCCGCGTGAGCCCACCCTGGTTGTTGCCAACCGTTTTATGGGCTGCTCCTCCGCATTCCTTGTGGGGAGGGAGGCACGGAAAATCCATTGGCAAATTCGGATTGGGCCCCAAATTAAGGGCCAAACTTGACTAAGTGTCTGAACTACCCAACTAACTTGGAAGGGAGGGTGCAACGCCCCACCTAGGGCCGGCAGCGGTCATGGGAGGGAGCCCCTTCCCCAAGGAGCAACCCCATCGTCCTCTCCTCCTATATATAACCTCCACCCTAGACACAATTAATTCTGGTGTTTTTCTCTCCTCTATTTAGATCTCATGTGTTGAGAAAAACTCTCTACCTCTTATATAGATATAATATAGTACATTAGATCTAATGTACACCTACCTCAAAAGGCTGCTCTCTCATTGCTGGCATCGAGTACTGAACGACACTGGTGGCGGGTTGAAGTGGTGCTGGACGCGGGGATATGGTAGAGAGATCACACCTTTGATCTTCACGCGGGAGCAGGCAATCAGTGACATTCTCACCGCCATGCTTGATCGTGAGAATCTTCATCAGACTTTACCAACATCTACTTGCGCTACAACTGCATGTAAGTACTAGATCTAACCTTGTAGTTACATCTCAATAAATTGATGCTTGGGTGCTACGTAGTGAAGCGATTTTTTTTCTTCCCAATACGCAACCCAACAAGGCTATATTAAATCTTTTTTCTTGCAAAAAGGCTAACCGATCTATTAATTATTATCAACGATACAAAGAATACCAAAGTATTAGATCACTATTATCATCCTCCCTTCTTTTTGCGTTTTCTTGAACAAAAAGGTATTTTCCGACATCTATAGTGCAGGCATACTTTAGATTTGCATTTCTCCTCCGTTTACATTGTTGTTATTGCATCTGCATTATTACTGGTAATTCATCGGGTTACTTATGCATGTCTACTTCTGTGTGCAGGGTCATATGCCATAGTTACAGGTTCTACGACAATGTCTGTGCTCGTCGCCTGGCCTGTACAAGCATCGATTGCTTACATTGAATCAGCTTCAGCAATAACAACATTGCAACCCAATCTGTCTGCTAGGTTTAAACCTTCTCTCGTGGCCTGAGCTTCAGCCATTGAAGCCGATGCAACATGAGGTAGAAATTTAGTAGCTGAGTAATCAAACCACCCCCTCCCAACCTATGTTAACAACACGGTTAATGAGTTAATTAACCAGAGCATCCGCTCACTGCATATTCCTCCGACTCCAACCGTCCGAGTAAAGAACATATATATCCTATGCATTAGTCAGTTCAGCAACGTTGCTAGTAGTATTTGCTATGCTACATACATTACATACAAGCAATTATCTCCATTGACTTGTAGAAGCACTAGTTAAGGTTACATACATACACACAGGCAGATGGACGGACGGATGGGTCAAAGGTTTGAGCTGACCTCATCTCACGCATCAAGTCTTCAAAGACCAGCCTTGGATCATTTCAAAGATAAGTTGCTTCTACTGCTAGCTATTACACTGACCATGACCAACAGCAAAGATTCTGAAAGATGCTGGTATATTCCAAGTCTCCATCTAGTTACCCGGCTGTGTAAGACTATAACTATGCATTTCTTAACATTAATTAATTTATGTGTGCTGAGTGCTGACTGAAAGACATTGCAAGCTGCAGGCTAGGAAGCTTCCCAGACGATGTCGTCTCCTGCCTATCTTTATCACCATGAACTGTGAATGATACATGTACAATGGATCGATTTCAATAAAATTCCTCGATGGGAGAATGACCTGCAGCTTTGGGCTCAGTTACATTTGTTGTTTGTTCAGCATCACAGCCAAATTGACAAGGAGCTCAGAGAACAAGAGAGCAGCCATTTGTTGGTTCCTCGTTGCTTCTGTCTGTCTTGTCCCCTTGGCCTCCAACACCAACGGACTAAGTCTAAGGGCATTACACATTTTCATTTCTCTTCTCGTATATCCTCTACACTTAAGAGATTGTTGCTATTTCTTCTCTGGTGGTAGCTAACTATTAGTGGTTGTGCATGGCTGTGGTCAGCAGAGCCCGTGCTTGCCTCCCTTCGCCGTCATCGTCCCCATTGCCGGCCTTGTCCCTTCGGTCACTGCACCCCAAGGTGGAAAGGATGCTCACGCGTGAAGGGAGCGGGAGGTCGTCCCACGCAAGCGGCACGAACAGGAGCGCCAGCCTCAGAGATATTGGTGAGGAGGCCACCATTTGGGAAGACGACGGCGATGGTGGAGGTAAACTGTATGTGGCCGTTGGGAAGGACGTCAAGGAAGGCAGATCCAACCTCCTCTGGGCCGCTCGGAACCTCCTGGCCAGTGATCTCAAGCTTGTTTTGCTGCACGTCCATCAGCCTGCCGAGAGAATTATGACCGGTAAAGGCATCAACTTTGATGGCATCAGTTTGACTTTTATCTCATCTACATGAACTCATGGAGAAGTAAGGACCATAGCTACTAGTCTGATTTTTAAAACTAAAATCCTTTCAGAAGTAATTTGCCTATTTGAGGGAGGAAAACAAATGAAGTTCTTAGTGGAATCCATCCCCATCTCCTTGTTCTTTCAGATTCTAATTTTTCCAAGAGACTACTCTGCAAATACCATACACGTGAAGTTAGCAACAAGTGAAAGTTATGTGTTACTTTTTTTTCCTTTTTTTCTGCTGTAATTGCTGTTTCTGTCAGATGATTTATAAATCATTCATCTAGTTTCAATCAGCATTGGAAATACTTGTGTAGTAACCTATGTCGATCTTTGTGTGTGCAGGGTTGTGCAAGGTTTCTGCAAGCCAGCTAGAAGAAAAGGAGCTCAAAGCATACAGAAAGATTGAGATGGATGAGATGAACACACTTCTAAACCAGTATCTCAATTTCTGCAGAGTATCTCTAAAGGTCAGTTAATAGTTCTATCTTTTTTTTGCAAATAGTTAATAGTTCTATTTGATGAGGTCAGTAAATTAATTCACTAAGGTTGTATGAATTATAAAGTAGTATTCACTTGGGATTTCACTTTATTTTCATCTCACAAAAAAACAACAAATTTACAGGTGCAAGCTGAAACACTCGTGATAGACAAGAACAGTCCTGCTAATGGCATTATTGAGCTCACTGATCAGCATCACATTACAAAGCTTGTTATGGGGACATCTTCTGTCTCAGTGTATGTAGATGCTATTCCAGCCCTTTATAGTGAGGTTTACTGACTAAATAAACGTGCATCACAAATTTTCCTAACTGCACTATTTCTGTAGAGCAAAGAACTACATAATTTTAAAATAAAAAAACTACATAATTTATCTAATTATGTGCTCGACTCCTCTACGTAAATTTATTATGTTATGAATTCCTCTTCCATTATAACAAGTACTAAAAACTCAAAAAGTAACAAGAAAGGAGGCAGGACAAACTAGTCAATACTTCCTTTTGAACAATTTAAGACCTTACTCCAATCAGCAACTACAGTTAAGTCTAAACTAGAGGTCAGAATGTCAGATAGCAATTAATATAATTCAAGTTCTTCATGTTGATTATATATCTTTTGTAAACAGGAAGAGGAAAGTACCAAAATCAAAAGTTGCAACCATTGTGCATCTACAGGCCAAACTATATTGCCAGATCTTCTATATTTGCAAAGAGGCTCTTGCTTGCTCTAGGTATGAATGTAATGCAGCCCTCATGTTCCCACCACAAAACAAATGCTACACCTAATTTTAAATTTCTTTTCGGCCTGACAAAACAACCGTGCCATGTTTCTTCATCATTTGTCAGGGAAGCGATTCAACTTTCTGCAAATGCAGAGTCACCCCAAAGCAGCTGTGCGAGCTCTTTCTTGGATCAACTTGAGTTCCCTCCAAGATCCTTATCACTTCCACCAGAGAATCCAGGTTTCTTAGGATCTACAGATCATCAAGCACTTCAACGACGGTCCAACTCAGTTAGTTCTCCTTTGTCTGGACTGGTAGCAGACAGTGTGGAAAACATGTCAGCTGCAAGGCAGCGGTTGATTGACATGGCACCAATAGGTATCTTTCCGGACGGGTTGATTGACATGGAACCAATAGGTTTCTCTCCGAATTCCGTCCGGAAAAATACTGAACGATCCTTGTCGGATCTAAAGGGTTTGGACAGTATGGATGGTTCACCAGTACCTATTTCACTTGCAAGCTCTGAAGAACATCAACATTCTATGGTAAGCCATATTGGACAGAGCAAGTTCTATAAGGAAAGCTGTAGCCATGGTATGGACAAAAAATATTAATAGGAAATCAAGGACTACGTTGTAAAAAATGAATAAGCATTATAGACTAGTAACATATGTTGAACGTCTGAGATTTGGAATTTGCTTCTAATTACAGTAAGGGGTTTTTCTTTCATGTTTTCCATTGAGCAACAACCGAGAAGATAAAAGCAAATGATATCTATACTACATGTGACTAGAACTACAATTCAAAGATGCTTTGGTCTTAACACAAGTGTAGAGGAAAAGGTTGACACTAGAAATCTAGAATGTTCCCTGTAATATTTGTGGCTGGCAATATGAAAAAAATCCACTTCATTAAAACTTCACATCTTACTGCTATTGCTGTATCATCCAAATTTTAGCTGACAAAACAAGGTATTTTGTGTTGGTCTCAGTTGCAGTACTTGTTGGATAATGTTTTCATTCCTGTTGAATTTAAAGCAAACATTATGTTTTACAGGTGGAAACTGTCATACAAAATGAAGTGTTTGAGAAACTGCATCGAGTGCGCAATGAGCTATAATGCTCGCGAAAGGAAGCATTTGAGGGACGGCAGAAGGCTGAGAGAGATCTGTTTGAAGCTTCTATGATGGTATCTTACCACACTTTTTTTATTATGCGGTACTTGATGTGCATATGTCTATCAAAGTATGAGGTAAGCAAACTGTTTTCTTGCAGTTCAAAGCACGGGAGCATTCACTCTGCAAAGAAAAAAAAGAGGTAGAGGAAAGACTGACCAGAGAAAAGACTGGCCTCGAAAAAGAGCACATCTGTATATGCAGCGAGCTGCAGATAGCCAATGAGCAAAAGGAAAACCTGGAGAACAAGCTTATCAGGGCCAATTTCCTAATGGCAGAGCTCCAACAGTTGCACGCAGAGCTGCAGCACGAGAGAGACAATGCTGTTAGACAAGCTGAAGAGACGTTCCAGATAAGCGGTAACATCGTATTTGGCTTTACTGGTGCAGTTGTCTTGACAGAGTTCAGCTACAATGAGGTAAAAAAAGCAACCAACAACTTCGATGAGTGCAAAAAGATTGGGCATGGTGGATGTGGAAGTGTCTACAAGGGTTTTCTCCGTCATACTACTGTGGCTATAAAGAAATTCAACCGTGAAGGCCCAGCAGGAGAAAAAGAGTTCAACGATGAGGTAATTTTCATCGTTTCTTAAACATAGGTTCACAGCATCGAATTAAGATTAAGATGTGTTGTCAGATGAGAGATAATAAAAAGAGGCATCTAAATATTTGGTTTTCCAACATATTGCAGGTAGAAACACTGTAGGTTGAGACATCCAAACCTTGTCATGCTGATAGGAGTGTGCCGAGAGGCCAAAGTGTTGGTTTTCGAGTTCTTGTCGAACGGAAGCCTAGAGGACTGCCTGCAGTGCAAGCACCAAACGGAGCCACTCTCATGGAGAATGCGCATCAGAATTGCTGCTGACATCTGCACGGGGCTTATCTTCCTTCACTCCAACAAACCAAAAGGCATTGCCCATGGTGATCTGAAGCCTGACAATGTCCTTCTTGACACTAGCTTTGTTTGCAAACTGGCAGATTTCGGGATTTCTCGCCCCTTGAATCTGACAAACACCACCGTCACACCTTACCACCGAACAAACCAAATCAAAGGCACGATGGGATACATGGATCCAGGATACATTGCCTCGGGGGAGCTCACAGCGCAGTATGACGTATACTCATTTGGAGTAGTTCTGATGCGACTGCTGACTGGCAAGAGCCCCCTGGGCCTTCCGAATGAGGTGGAGGCGGCCTTGAGTAATGACAGGTTGCAAGGTATAATTGATACTTCTGCAGGGAAATGGCCACCTGAGAACACTGAAAAGTTGGCAAGACTAGCACTGAGATGTTGCCGGTATGACAGAAAGGAGCGGCCTGATCTCGCAAAGGAGGCCTGGGGTGTCCTGCAAGCTATGATGAACTGTCCAGATGAGAAATACCAGCCACCAACATTTTTCATCTGCCCAATAACACAGGTCCGTTAACAAATAAAAAAGGACGGACCTGGATCATATGATGTCATATGTCACACCTACAGTTACCTTTTTGGCGGGGAAAACAAGTAGGCTCCGTTCAGCATCAAAGTATTTTTGAAGTAAACAGAGAATACTTTGGTTTCTGAAAATACTGAAGTATTGAATACTTCAAGGTGTTTTGGATCGAATAAAAATTGTTGTTTTAAAAGAAGTATGGTCTAAAGCTCTAGAAGTTTTTTGAAGTATTGGAGAAAGAAGTCTGACCCTCTTTTTTCAAAACTAAGAAAGGAGAGAAAACTGAAGTATTGCTTTGCCAGGCGTTGGAATACTTTGGTTTTGAAATACTTCAGTTCAGATAATACTGTACTACCAAACTGAGCCACTTTGTATTTACCTGATTAATCACCTTAAACATTACAATTCAGTCTGTACAGAAGATAATGTCAACTCCGTTATAATGACGTTTTGTTTGCTTTCAAGTAGGTGGTTAACGTTGTCACCTTTAGTTTGATCTAACCTTGGATCTTAAAAATATTTTCAGGAGATCATGAGGGATCCACACATTGCTTCTGATGGATTCACATATGAAGGTGAGGCCATTAAGGACTGGATTCAAAGGGGGCATAACATATCCCCCATGACCTACCTCAGTTTCACACACCATCAGTTAATACCAAACAATGCCCTTCGTTTTGCAATTCAAGAATGGCAAATGCAGCATCAACCATGATTGTAACCTTCCATTTGATTTGTACAAAGTCGTGTTTGTGAAGTGAAGCAAATGGTTTTAAGTTTATATGAGCCTAGAAAACCTTTTTCTTACTTTAGCAGTTAGAACTCTCTCTATGTTTGGGCTTATAAATGAGAACTGATGATGTACATTCTTTATGTGTGGCATGTGTTGGGGATGAAAACTGACATGCCATGATCTCCAAGAGAAGGTTCAGCTGCCCTTGGTTAACTACAATTTTGCCACCATCCGCTAGCTTCAACTTTCGATGTAAAGGAGCATAACATAAAATTTAAGGTTAGCACTTAGCAGCAAAGTTTTTTTATGAGCTCAGTGAAGAGGGGATTTGTTGGTGGGACGATTAGGCAAGTGGGAATCATAGCAATCGTGGGTCATACTGGTGAGAGCAGCAGCCCGCATCCCGAAAAGCACTAGCTTTGCTGCGCCGTCATCCTTCAGTTGATCGAGAATGTGGGCTGGGCAATCAGACGAACAGGTTGTGTGCAACAAGAGGTGTTGGTGAAGCACAAGAGTGTGTAGCACATCAGAGGAGTGGAGAAGAAGACATAAATTTTAACCATGTCATAATTAGAGCATGCAAACATAAATTATTAGAGACAACACTAAGATATACCTGCTGTGTAATATGCATTTTGTCTTCTCCAGACAACATGAAATGTATAAGGTAATATTGTCTTATCAACAACTCTACATGCCCTAAAATATTTGAACAGAAAAAAAATGTGGTATACATGTTTCCAATTTTACATCATACAGCGTGGCTCACATTCTTGATAGAGTGAACAAAAAACAGAAAAATGTGTAAGCTACTGTTATATGTACTCCACAATCGATCGGCTGCGAGATCCAGCAACATCATTCTATTATGGTCCTAGTGACTTCAGCTTCTGCATTCGCGAGTGAGTACATTATGTCAGTACCGTATCAACAGTTAATTCTGCGTTTCGAAAACTATGAATTAACATTCTCAAGGTATGATGAGGTTATAGCTGTTAGAATATAGCCCATTAGTCTGGCCCAAGGCCCATGTAACTTTGTATATGACTTTGTTTCCAATAGAGAAATGGAGTTGGCATATTTGTGTATTTAGACATGGTATCAGAGCTCGGTCCCATCCCGACCTAGCTCCTCGTCGCCGTCACGCCGCCGCCGCCAGCTCCGGCTTGCCGTCGTCACGCCGCCGCCGCCGCTGCTTCGGCAAGTTGCCGGACGGTCGGTCCCGGCTATTCTCCGGCCGTCGTCGGCCGAGCTCTCCTCGAGCGTCTCTGTCCCGGCTCTTCTCCGGCCGTCTTCGGCCGAGCTCTTCTCGAGCGGCTCCTCGGCCGCTTCTACTACTACTCCCGACGCCGCCCCGGGCTCCGTCGTCTCCCCAAGCTCTGCCGCGCCATCACGCGATCTCGTTCCAGATCGATTTGGTGAGTGCTGACTTTTCCGGTATCAGTCCCGGAATTTTCCGGATTTTTACCGGACCGAGAAAACTGCTACTGGACTCACCCAGTTCTCACCCGGATTTCACCCGGTGTTGGCCCGGAAATCTTTCCGGATTTTTTCCGGTGTCAGGCCCGGAATTTTCCGGACCTGAATCCGGATTTAGTTCTTGCTCGGTATCAGTCCCGGAATTTTCCGGACCTGAATCCGGATTTCTTGCTGCTTGCTGCCATGGCCAAGGATGGCTCTATTTTCTCTAGTGACATCAAGCTTGATGGCTCAAATTATAGAGAGTGGGCATTCTCGGTCAGAACTATGGTGAGAGCTGCTGGATTTGATGATCATTTGACTGATGATGCTCCGGCTGAAAGAGTTGATGAAGCCACGAGGAAGAAATGGAAAAATAATGATGCTAAAGTCATGGGTGCTTTAATTCTTAATGTTGCTCCTTCACTGCGGATGAGTCTTGAGCATCATTCACTGCAAAAGAAATATGGAAGTATTTGGAGAACCGATATCTTCAGCCCAGTGGGGCACTTCGATACTCTTTGTTGCAGAACTTGCAAAGTCTTCAACAACATGATTTGTCCATAGAGGAATATTATGCAGCCTTCACCCGCATCAGTAGTCAGCTTATGTCGATGACTCCAAAAAGCCGTTCTGGGTGTGAGTGTTGTGTGGCCAAGGAAAATTATGAAGCTCAGTCTTTCATGTATCAGTTTGTGATGAGGCTTAGGCAGGATTTTGAGAATAACCGCACCCAACTTCTCGGTCGTCCTACGCCTCCCTCTCTGGATGAAGCTCTTGCTAGTTTAATTGCAGAGGAGACACGTCTTTCCTCCCTTGCCTCAGCTCCAATGACTCACACCAGTGTTCTTGCTGCTCCTCGGGGTCCTTTCAGAGGCTCTTCTTCAGGAAATCCTTTCAGAGGCTCTTCTTCAGGAAAATTTTGTTCTCACTGCAAAAGGATAGGGCACACAATTGATAGTTGCTTTGCTCTACACCCTGAGTTGTGGGCCGAGTATCAAAGAAAGTTCCTGCTCAGCAACAGCAGCGTCACCCATCTAGCAGAAAGTCTTCAGCTGTTGCAATCAGCGAACCACAACAGTCAGCAGCCAGCAAGGAGTGCCTCTGTGTCTGCTGCTTCTCAGTCTGCTTCTCGTGCCACTCAGCCGTGGGTGCTTGATTCGGGAGCCTCGTTTCATGTCACCTCAGATCGCTCCCAGCTCGTGCAATGTCAGCCACTCAAGGATGGCGCCTCTGTTCACACCGCTGATGGTACACCTTGTTCTGTTACTCATCAGGGTTCGCTTTGCACATCCAAGTTTTCTGTTCCAAATATTCTCTTGTCCCGGATTTGTCAATGAATCTCATGTCAGTTGGTCAAATTACTGATATGGACTATTTTGTTGGTTTTGACAAAACATCTTGTTATGTGCAGGACCTTCAGAGCAAGAGGATCATTGGAACTGGCCATCGCCGTAGAGGATCCACCTCCCTCTACGAACTTGACACCCTTCATCTCTCTTCCGCTTCCGCATCGTCTGCTTCATCCACCTCAAGACAAATTCGTCTTTTTCTTTTGCCAAGTGGCATCATCGCTTAGGTCATCTATGTGGTTCTCGTTTATCTGAACTTGTTGGACAAGGGGTTTTGGGTCGTGTTCCTGTGGATGCTGGTTTTCATTGTAAGGGTTGTAAGCTAGGTAAACAGATACAACTTCCGTATCCATCCAGCACCACTTGTTCTAGTCGTCCTTTTGATTTAGTGCACTCTGATGTATGGGGTCCCTCCCCTTTTGTCTCAAAGGGTGGTCACAAACATTATGTCATATTTGTTGATGATTACTCTCGATATACTTGGGTTTATTTTATGAAACATCGTTCCCAGTTAAATTCTATCTATCAAGCTTTTGCTCGCATGGTTCATACTCAGTTTTCAAGTGCTATTCGTGTTTTTCGCTCTGACTCAGGGGGGAGTACCTCTCTACATCTTTTCGTGAGTTTCTTTCTTCCGAGGGTACTCTTCCTCAGCTCTCATGTCCTGGTGCTCACGCTCAGAATGGTGTTGCCGAGCGTAAGCATCGTCATTTAATTGAGACAGCTCGAACTCTTCTGATTTCATCTTTTGTCCCCACTCATTTCTGGGGTGAAGCTATTTCCACGGCAGTGTATCTCATAAATATTCAGCCCTCCTCCCGTCTCCAAGGCAAGTCTCCTGGTGAGGTTTTATTTGGTTCTCCTCCCACTTATGGTCATCTTCGTGTTTTTGGTTGTACTTGTTATGTCCTATTAGCACCTCGCGAGCGGACCAAGTTGACTGCCCAGTCTGTTGAGTGTGTTTTTCTTGGGTATAGTCTTGAGCACAAGGGGTATCGCTGCTATGATCCTTCCGCTCGTCGCATTCGCTTCTCTCGGGACGTTACTTTCAATGAGAATCAACCATTTTTCCATTCCTCTTCCATTCACCCATCATCCTCCACTTCCCTAGAGTCCACCTCTTTTCTCTCACTTCCAAGATATTTTCCTCGGATGAGTCAGTCTCTGATCAAGACACACCTTCTTCACCAGCCCCACCGTGTTTGGATCCTTTTCCTTTTCATTATAGTCGTCGTCCTGTAGTTTCATCTGAGACTCCGTCATCTATTCCTCTGTCTTCTCCTCCTCCGGCCAGTACCACTGAACCTTGCACTGATGAGTCCTCTCAGACAAACAGGTATGCCCTTCGTGATCGCTCCACTCTTGAGCTTCCAGACAGATATAGAAATGGTTCTGTGCAGGGGCAGCTTGTGAGCCTAGTACTTATGAAGAGGCTGTCGTGCTACCCGAGTGGCAAATGGCTATGTCTGAGGAGCTTGCGGCCCTAGAGGGTACACATACATGGGACATGGTACCATTGCCTCCCAGATCAGTTCCTATCACTTGTAAGTGGGTATATAAAATCAAAACCAGGTCAGATGGTTCAGTGGAGCGTCATAAGGCTCGACTCGTTGCAAGAGGTTTTCAGCAGACTCATGGGAGAGATTATGATGAGACTTTTGCTCCAGTTGCTCACATGACCTCTGTTCGTACTCTTATTGCTGTGGCTGCAACTCGATCATGGAAAATCTCACAAATGGATGTGAAGAATGCTTTCCTTCATGGTGATCTACATGAGGAAGTTTTTATGCAGCCACCTCCGGGTGTTGAGGCCCCAGCTGGTCATGTTTGTCGCCTTCGCAAGGCACTTTATGGGCTTAAACAAGCCCCGCGTGCATGGTTTGAGAGATTCAGTTCTGTAGTTCGAGCTGCTGGTTTCTCTTCGAGTGATCATGACCCTGCACTTTTCGTTCATACTTCTGGCAGTGGTCGTACATTGCTTCTGCTCTATGTGGATGATATGCTAATAACTGGAGATGATCAGAAGTACATTGCTTTTGTTAAAAGAAAGCTAAGTGAACAATTCAAGATGTCAGATCTAGGGTCTCTCAGTTACTTTCTGGGAATTGAAGTTGATTGCACGGATGACGGTTACTATATTTCTCAGTCTCGCTATACTCAGGATTTGGTAGCGCGCTCGGGTCTTACTGATACTCGTATTGCTACTACTCCAATGGAACTCCAGTTACAGTTGCGTTCTACTGATGGCATTCCTCTTGAGGATCCATCCCGCTATCGACACCTTGTTGGCAGCCTTGTATACCTCACCGTGACAAGACCTGATATTGCCCATGCAGTTCACATCCTAAGTCAGTTTGTTAGTGCTCCTACCTCAGTTCATTACAGCCACTTGCTTCGTGTTCTTCGATATTTGAGGGGAACATCATATCGCCGGTTATTCTATGCCCGCACAAATCAGCTCCAGCTTCATGCTTACTCTGATTCTACTTGGGCGAGTGATCCTGCTGATCGTTGCTCTGTCACTGGCTATTGTCTTTTTCTCGGCACCTCTCTTATTGCATGGAAGTCTAAGAAACAGACTGCAGTGTCACGCTCTAGTGCTGAAGCCGAACTAAGAGCACTAGCTACTACTACTTCAGAAATTGTCTGGCTTCGTTGGTTATTGGCTGATCTTGGTGTCTCATGTGATGCACCCACAACCATTCTTTGTGACAGCACTGCTGCTATCCAGATTGCAAATGATCCAGTCAAGCATGAGTTAACCAAGCATATTGGTGTGGATGCTTTCTTCACACGCTCTCATTGTCAACAATCAACCATTCATCTCAAATATGTTCCTTCGGAGCTTCAACTTGCAGATTTCTTCACAAAGGCTCAAACAAGAGAACAACATAAACTTCATGTTCTCAAACTCAATGTCGCTGATCCACCTTGAGTTTGAAGGGGGGTGTTAGAATATAGCCCATTAGTCTGGCCCAAGGCCCATGTAACTTTGTATATGACTTTGTTTCCAATAGAGAAATGGAGTTGGCATATTTGTGTATTTAGACAATAGCTCTCTTATATTCAGTAGCACGATTTGATGAAAAGGTTGGAGATCTTTGAGACGAAATTAAACTACAGAATATAGAGAGAAAAAAGGTTTTACCGAAATGAACTGTGGAGGGTCATCGATGCTAGAAGACCCCAGAACGATTTCTCTTTTCAACTTCATAGTTAGCTTGTGCGCCGCACGCAGCTAATCCATCGAAACATAAGATATGTAAGAACATAGAAGTTACATAGTATGAATGAAAGTTAACAAATCAATTCATAGTAACGAACATACTTCAGATCGAGTTGCTCCACCAACCATGAAGACAAATATTCGGTTGCCTAGCCTCTTGAAATCACCTGACCCGTGTCTCAAGACTGAGGAGTCACTGCGAATCAAATATATGGTGATAAGAAAACCACAAGAAAAGGTGAAGCTGATCAGAGCCTTTTGTGTTTGGAAAATTTGTATGGGGAGGTGGGTTTAAGATGAAAAACTATCTTCAAAGAATACCTTGATTGACTATCATCAGAGTTACGAGACTTAGCCCATTGCGGTGTGCGACGTGATCTCCTAGACATAGGCTGTGGATTTTGTGCTGGTTTTGGCACTGATGCACTTTGTGCGGTCCCTTGAGAAGTAGAACTTGGCTCACTTAAAGATGGGTATTCGTTTAGTGGTAATTCACCTTTGCTCAGCTTCTCGATCAGCTCCTGTTGAAAACCCATGGAAATTCGATCGTTACTTCTAGGTATGAGATGGCCCTTATGTCCAACAGCCATTCTATCAAAATCAGTTGTACTGCATTTGTCTACTTTAGTTTGTTATGGAAGATCAGGAGAATGAGGCCACGTTCTTAAAGTCTACATAAATTTAAGAACAGTGTTTGTTTTGGTTCCAGCAAATGTCAATCTCAGCATTACATGAGATAATTATTGACTGCGTGAAGCACAATGAACAAAGCAGATAAGCAGAAATTTCATGAATAAAAGGAACTTGGAAGAAATATTACTATCACGTGCCTCTATAAGTGGGAAAAAACGTGATAATGCCCAGCCTTCCTCTCCATCCTGCCGTTCTGTCCTAACACCAGCATTTTTCTTCTGGTGTGAAAATTACAAACATGTTAGTTCTAGGGAAGAAGTCCAAGTTTTAGCTCAAATGACTTCACCTTTTGGGCGTCAAATTTGAGAGAGAAACCACCAGCTCGTCCTGTCTTTTTTGCATCTGAACCAACCAAGTATCGTAAGCTGTTTATTACTTTCACATCATCGGATGGCAGTTTTGCTAGCTGCAGGGTCAATAAATTATCTTATCAAGTTATCATGTCAGATAGACATGAATAATCAAAATTGCTATTCCAATATTTTGTGATATACTCTTGAGTTACCCAAACGACAGATCTCAAGTTGGGTTATTGCTTTCTATGGTAGGTAGCAATATGAGATGGTTTATAAGTTGGGCTAAGCGGTGTCAGTTTGTAAGTCACTTCTCACTATCTTGATTTTTCTTTCGGAGGTAGATAAATTTAAATGTAAGCCCAACAATAAGCTGGTTGTTTGCACAAATCTCAATCTTACAAAACCCATCAATCAGTGGATCCAAATAGACCCATGGCTATAGGCATATATGCCATGACGCTGCCACGATCACCACCGAGCTGGGCTGCCCGATCGTGGAGCTGCCCATGTCCTACCTGCATCCCGCTGACCATCCAACGCCCAAGCAGCGCCCAGCTCCAGGCCGTGGTCCAGCGCGTGGCTGAGCAGTTGCTCACCTGGAAAGCCGGCCTAATGAACAAGGCAGGAAGGCTCGCCCTCGTGAAATCCATGCTTTGCGTGATTCCAATCCACCAATTGCTGGTTTATGCGCCCGCCAAGAAAGTTATTAAACAGCTTGAGAAGATCTTTCATGGCCTCCTATGGGCAGGTCGCGCTAGCGCCAACGGTGGCAACTGCCATGTGAACTGGCGACGGGTTTGCCAGCCGATCGCCCTTGGCGGACTGGGCATCCAGGACATCGAGCGCGCCGGCCTCGCGCTGAGACTACGCTGGCAGTGGCTCAGCCGCACTGACGCGATCGCGCTTGGAGTGGCCTCGAGCTGCAATTCTCTGCCGACGAGCGCACACTCTTCTTCACCTCCACCCACATGGTCGTTGGTGATGGGGCCAAATTCTGGGAGGACTGGATCCACGGTAGATCGATCCGCGAGATCTCGCTGCAGCTATATGCTTGCGTGCATAAGCGCCGCCGGAAGGCCAGGACAGTTGCAGATGGGCTGCAGGGACACAATTGGGCACGCGACATATCCGGCACCATAGGCGTCCACGAAATCGGTCAATACCTGCAGCTTTGGATAGCGATCGAGCACACGACGCTGAGCGACCAGGCCGACACCCTGATTTGGAAGTGGACAGCGTCAGGCTCATAATGGCAAGTTCCTGCTATGCCGCCACCTTCCATGGTTCAATCGCCAGCGACACTTGGAAGATGATATGGAAGTGCTGGGCCCCTCCTAAACTCAAGTTCTTCCATTGGCTGGCCGACCAAGACCGCTGCTGGACAGCCGAACGGCTACGACGCCACAACCAACATCACCAGCGATGCTTGCTCTGCAATCAGGAGGAGGAAACCATGGAGCATCTCCTTACCGCTTGCCCCTTCTCGAGACAGGTCTGGTATGATATCCTGTCCTGTCCTGGCTGCGCCTTCCCTGCCAGTCACCGGACAGCTCTGTCTCCCTGCACCAATGGAGCCAGCAAGCGAGGCAGAGCACACCCGAAGCGACGCACAAGGGACTCGCCACTGCCACGCTCCTGATCCCATGGCTCATATGGAAGCACCGCAATGGTTGCGTCTTTGACGACGCTAGGCCCTTGATCAGGGGCCTGGTCACTATGATCAAAGAGGAAGCTGCGCATTGGGCCAGAGCTGGAGCAGCTGGGCTGCGGGACATCATCCCGACGACCTGGGGCGTCCACTGATGTGTGTTTTTTTATCTTACCTGTACGCCTCTATTGAGGAAAAACTGCTGTAACAAACTTCTCTTCTTTTCAATGAAATGAAACGCAAAATCTTTTTGCGTTTTCTCTAAAAAATAGGCATATATGCCTCTAAAGGATGGGAAACGTAATCACATCATCATGATCCTGCATTCCTATCTTCATTTACGCCTACACCACCTAGTCCAGCTTAAAAAGAGAAAAAGATGTGTGCACCGTGATTTACTTATTTCTCCTAAGTGCAAGCAATGACTGGTTTATCAGATTTAAACAGAATAAATTCTATAGAGGCACATGTGATCCCATATGATCCAATAACATGAACGTAACTGTTAGTCACGTAGTCTCGTAGTAGTATATGCTTCCACGCTTCTAACTAGCGAAACAAGAGGTTTAGTTCCTAAATTATGCATAACTTCTGCAAGCATTATTTGAGCCATAAGCAATAACTTAAGCAATGGAAACTTGATATGATTACCTGCATCAACTTGTCCCCTTTGTCACCTTCAAACTTGTCAGGACATACAATTGCATATATAATCAGCAATCTCAGTTTGTTTTCTTGACTCATATTCTAGGACACAGAACAAACGTGTCAAGCCAAGCATAACACCATGGCAATAAAGACTTAGCCGGGAGCCTTTTTCTCTCTTTCTATACAAACCTGCTTTGACCTGAGCATATTGATCACCTCCTTGGCTCCTGCATCTCCAAAAACTAGATCCTGCTCCAATTGCCCAATGTCACGAAGCCCATACTCCCTGATAAACTTGTTAATTTTTCCAGCAATCTGAGCACAAGCAGAAGAAGTCAAACAAAAGTATTAGGACTTCTATCACTTCGAAACTGAACATGAAGCTTAGCAGAAGAGTTTTATGATGTACAACATTAAAGCATTTAAGCATATGCCGTGAACTGAATATGCGAGTATATATAAAGGTCATCGGTGCTTTAAAACAAGTTCTTGCTTTGGACTAGACGCTAAGCTTAGTTCAGTAAACTCTGAAAGTTGTATTATGAGTAATCATGTGATTTTATACACACTGAAGTCATATATATTAAATATAGGTACTGGTAGAGCCTGTAAGTTACTATATGCATTAGATAAGTCCCGTGGATTGAATCCACTGCACAATATATGTCAAAAAATATGTGTGCCCTATTTAACTTCAAGTCTCCAGAATATCATGTTTATGGCAATATAGCACCTCACTTTCACTTTTTTCCTAAACCTCATAAATAAAAGAAAGAGTAACTTATGTCTTGCAAAAGTAAAAAAAATAAGGAGAGCATAAAATATGTATGAAAATATCATTTACCTCTATATGGAGGGTCAATTTCTCAACTTGCTCACTGTATTGTGGCAAAGCTTGAACAATCTTTTGCAGATCCGTGGTTGAGACTTCACCGCCATCTCTAATTGAGATGGAAATATCGTAAGCTCGTATTATGAAAAAATAATGTAAATAACCTCTTATTTTATCGAGTTCAGCTACTTGCAGTGTAGGACGTATGGGCTTGTAAATAACCTCTTATTCTTCTAACGCATCGAGACACAAAGCTTTTGCACTTTCTAAAAAAGGAAATGATTTCTGTACTAGGCGTCCAGATGCTTAAAAAAATCAGTTGTACAGAAAAGAACGATACATCATAGTAGATATAGATCAAAACATGTCAGATCTACAATTAACTATGTTGAAGATAATTCGATAAATAACCAACATAACGGATACAAAAAAGGTACGTTGTAGTATCACTGCATCAGCAACCTAGAATGGTAAATAACACCTATGCACAAGCATCTGCTAGCATACCATACTGCACCCCACTTTCTGTTAAAACATTTACATCGTATTACTTCCAGAACAAAGAAATACCAGGCACCTTGAAAGTTGTGCTGCTTTATTCTTCGAGACAAAGGTATTCATCTTCTCATACAACCTCTCACTGGCCTGGCATTCAAGTAATTGTTATAAAGCATAGACCAAAATATAGCTCAACGATGTTAAATACCAACATGACTCACATCAGCAATGTGAGTATGGCGAAGCTCTATCCAAAGAGGATCTTGATCCTCTAACAAAGCTTCCTTCTTTTCAGGATCTGATTCCCCTTTTGACACCTTCCAACAGAAAAGTAAATCAAAAAAATGCAAGCAAAGATAAAATGTGGCTTGTAAATTATTTTATATAACATGCACCTCATATATGTATTTGTTTCCATCCATCTCGAGTAGATCATGGCACATTGCATCATAGATCCATTCATGAATAACAGGTGATATCTTTGCAATCATATGAAAATGTCGTAAGTTGTATGAAACAGTTCTTTGCTATACTTATTAAGTAAACAAACTATTGAACACTTCAAATTGAAAGTGTAAATTACAGTTTAGCACCTGATCTATAGGCCTGTCCAAGATGAGCAGTTCACATGTCTCCTTCTGGGGAAATTCAGGAATTGTTGACTTATAGTTTGACACGATTTCCCAAACAGCGGTAGCTAGCCATTTTGGAACCATGTCAAATTTCGGTGCTGTTGATGGGTCTGCACTTTTGGGTGCACGATACCGCACACTTGGATATTCCTGTAAGCGCTAAAAATTAGCTTATTTGTGGAATAGCAATGGTACACACTTATACTCCATTGATCACACAAGACAAAATAAGGATAAAGGTCGAAAAGACTGCATTCCTAACTAGCATAGGAGATGTTCTAACTGTATGTCACCAGTACATAGTGTGGTAATCCATATAATAAAATTGTGAGTTGTAAAAATTCCACGGGGTGGAGTTATAACACAAAGACGCTTCAAGAGATTGCCAAGAATCAAGACCATGTGTTTCACTTCAGGCAAATGTTCAAACAAGTGCATAAATAAAACAATGTATATTCCTCGCATTTCGCTTGAATCAATACCTTATTACTTTTGGGTGGGTTCAAGGGAGGGGGTGTTCATGTTTGGTATTTATAGACCGGGGAATGGGACTGCAAAACTTGGAAAGCAAAAACATGAAGTACCACCGAGCTTTTTCAAACACTGAGCAGATATCAAAAGTTGCAGCATCCCACTGGTGACCGTGTATATGCACTATCAGCAACACTCACTGCAGGTGCCGAAAAGATAAGTAGGACAACCATCGATGATATGATGAAATCAAGTAGTTTTCTAATGATTTTTGGCCAAGTTGCAATTTATGAGACGACACAATAACTTAAGAGTGTAGTGTAAGAATAAATAAGTTGCTCTACTAATTAGCAGTGTTCATGAATAGATCATAGCAAAAGAAGTTCCTTAGCATACCTTCAATGATGCAAATGTGGTAGCTATGCGAACAGCCATGGTGCTTATGGTGTCGTTAAAGTTTTTCGAATTATGTCCATTTGCACGATATAATTCAGTCAGCGCCATATCATGGTCAGTTACAAACCCCTGCAGATATGCCACCCATCATCATCAAAATTATGGTTGCTACCATCATATTAGAGAATCGGACAGCCAAACATAAAATTAGGAAATTAGGAAAATGGCATGATAATACAAGCAGACCTCATTTGCAATGCTTTCACCATCAAATGAATCAAGAATATTCCCACCATCAAACTTTCGATTCAAAACCGGTTAATTTTCCTACATAGTGCAAATGCAGTTCTATAATGTCCAAGAATTTTCAGCCAGTATTAGATTTATTTTAACCTACAGCTACTTCTTTATATGAAAAATCCAAATGGTCCAGGGCTAAAGGCAAGTTTGGCACGAGGTCCTCTCCTGACTGAGAATGACTTGCCGCCTGCCCGAAGATGATGCAACGCTCATTGATTGGTTGCACTCCGCGAGGCAGAACACCTCAAAGCACCAGAATGACTCCGTCTTCGACAAAGCATGCCCCTCTATTGGCACCTTCGTGACCAGGATCAAAGACGAGCCATCTCTATGGGCTAAAGCTGGCACCCTGGGCCTAAGGGCCATCCTACCACCGACCTGGGACGTTCACTCGTTTTCTGTTTTTCGCCATGTACCCTGCCTCTTAGGAGGCTTGTAACTTAAAACTCTACCTTTTCAATGAAATGAAACACAAAAGTCTTCTATGTTTTCTCGAAAAAAGTTATTCTGGGTAAAAGAGCAGGACTATTTAGAGAGAGTCGAAAAAGCATGGAAGCAGCAGGTTCATGAAAATTGGTTTTTGGAAGGGAACAGTAATACTGAATTTTTTCATAAGTGACTAACGGTAAAAAAATACAATTTTTAGACTTCAGAAAGACGATGAAGAGATAGAAGGAGAAAAGGAAATTCTGGAGCATGCCACCACTTATTACAAAGATTTATTCGTGGCATTCTATGAATAGTGAATTCAGACTACATGCAAATTCGTGGAATGAGAATGAAAAATTAATGAAGAAGACACCAATTTATTATGCACACCTTTTGAAGAAAATGAGATGAGAGAAGCTATTTTTCAAATGGAAAAATAAAGCTGCAAGTCTAGATGGTCTACCTGCAGAGTTTTATCAACCTTGTTGGGAGTAATCTCTACTATATAATATGGCTTAAGGAGGTGTTGGTACGTCATTTTTTTTCCGATTTTACCCTCCCACCAAATCACATATTACCCACCACTGCCACCTATAAGTCGAAAAAACGGTTCGTTTTAAACAAGCGATGGGATCTTCCCCACACCCGAGCACCCAGCGCCGCCCTGGCCGACATGGACGGACAGGGATCCAGTGACTTGCTGTGGACGAGGCACAGCGTGCCTTGCGACTTTATATCCACCGTCCAAACGGATCGAGCCGCCAGCAGCAGTTCAACGCCGACGCTTCGTCTTCACGCAGGCAGCCAAGCAGCGAGTCGTTGCCGCCGGGCGCCGCCATGGGAAGGGGCGGGAGCGAGCTCCGGCGGAGGCTCTGAAGAGCTCCTTGGCCCCCAATCGCACGGGATCCTCCTCACTGCCCCGCTCCGACGAGCACCTCCGCCCCGCTGCAACGGCGCCGTCCGCCCCGATCCGTCTGCACCCACTGTGACCCCTTCTCGAACGAGAGCCTGTACTTCCGAGTTCCGATAGCCTACGTTAAAGGCCACACGGCGGGATACGCTGTCCTCTAGCAGCGCTGGCCATCGAGCTCGTACTCCAGGACTGTATTTCCGATAGCCTTCGTTAACTGAACATCTCTGTTCTGCTAATGATGTCGACACTCCGACTGAAGAAATTGGTTGGGCAATGACTGTTGCCTGTTAGTCTACTAGGTACCAGCGACAAGAACATGGCAGAAGGGAGCGTCAGAGATACGTTGAAGGGCCGTCCATGAGGTGAAAGCGCTGGAGGCCTTGGTACGTACTACCCATAGCTGGGAGTTCAGGCGATGTGGACTGTGTGAGAAGATAGAATAGGATGGATAGATCACAAACCGTGCCTTCCCTGTTGTCTTGTATTTATAACGAATTACAAGGCAATAACAGATTACATATCTAAACCATAATGGCCTCAATCTCCTAAACATGGGAGGCACAAGATATGGTTTGAATACACCGATATCCTAGAGATATCGATTGCCTAACAGACTGGGATGATAAGATTGCTTCTTCTAAAGCAACCTCACAATATCAAGATGAGTATGGAGAAAACTAGCACCGGTAGGCAAAGAAAATGATACGTATCCGTATACTTTGGAGTAGATATTTCATAATCTCATTGTTGTCTCGCTTGACACTTTTTAACCTGTGAGCTACGGCATTATCTTAAACCAGAACATGGAAAAATTCTCTATGTGAGCCTAATTCTCTTATGCTTTTGAAATATTGTTTATGTACTGATTTTCCATGTAAGTTAGCATATTTTAGAATGAACGATTTGTATACTCAATCTTCTAGAGAACCATGATGCACACAAAGAAGATTGGGAATTAAGAGCTGAGTTTTTGGTTCTAAAGGGGAACTAAATTCGAAGGAAATCCTAAAATATTTCAAATGGTACATACCAAAAACAAAATTAAATATAAGTTGTTTTGAATGGTAGAAATTAGATCATACTATTTTCTAGATTTATGAGCACGTATCAAATTATTTCAAAACCGTTGCAATGCACGGGCACTTTTGCTAGTAAAATTTGATATGATTGAGCTGTTTGCTATCTTTCATACTGGTAGGCTTGATCTGAGTAGAATGAACTTTGGCCTTATTACTCTGATTCGTAAGAAGAAAGGAGCAGATAAGTTTCCATTGGATTTGACCCAGTTGTGGGCTCTTCAATGTCAAATAAATATTCGTGGGAGAAATATGATGAATAGAGTAATGTCTTTACATGCGATCTTGCATGAAACTAAGACTAAAAACCAAAAAAGGGTAGTTTAACATTGATTTTGAAAAGACTGACGATAAAGTAAATTGGGGTTCTTATATTTAACTGACTGGAATTATGTCGGTTTGATTCCACTTGGTGTGGATGGATTAAACAAACTGTCAAAGGTGCTTCACTTTGTGTAAAGATAAATAGCATTTTGTGCAGATATTTCGGCACACATAATGGGGTTAGACAGGGTGATCCCCTGTGTCCATTACTCTTTAATATGATTGATGTTATAGCTGGAATGTTTAGAAAAGCACACATAATGGGGTTAGACAGGGTGATCCCTGTGTCCTAAGTCTGAATTTTTCTGAAACTGTTGTTTCGGTTGAATTCAAATTGTGGTTTTTCTTTAAACCAAATCTCACTCAAACTCTCACCTAGACCTACCACACCACTAACCTACCTACACTGATGAAGTGTGTGTGTTTGTGGTGTGCTTTGAGGCCAAGCACGGCCGTGTCGACCAAAGTGTCCATCTCGGACACAACACACCCACGCAACGCACACACACCACCACGGCCACGTCGATCGTATCAACCGACGCCAGCACCACCCCAACACACACCAGGAAACCCGGGCACGCGGGGAGATGAAATCCCACGCGTATCCATCGTGGCCAACCCAGGCGAGGGCACGGCAATGATGCCTTCTGCCCTCTCTCTCTCTCGCCCTCGACTGCACCCCTCCCTCTCTCTCACCGGCGCGCAGACGCAGAGGACCGTGCCGCGCTCGATACCGCCCCGCTGGCCAACCAGCGCTCACTCCCTCCACCTCGACCGACCCGCAGCTCTCTGCCCATCGAAAACCCGAGATAAATCCCACGCCCGAGCTCTCCCCTCTGTCTATTCGCTCACTCAAACCCACCACTCCATCTCCACCCACCGCACTGCCCTCTCCCAAGCTCTCGTGATGCCGCTCATGGCGTGAACTCGTGGAAATCTTGCCGTGGATGTTGTCGGAGTTCTTTTCGCCTTTTCCTCGCCATTCTTGCACTGGCTGCAAGCTTTGCTCGAGGAACACCTCACTGACACACGCACTTGCTCTCTCGTGTCCACAGATTGACGAGTTCGTGCTAGACCCGAGGAGAACACGCTCGAGTACCGCCGCGGATAGGAGCAGTTTCTCGAGTTCTTCATCAAGCCAAGCCTGCCCCAACTCTCTGCTACACCTACGTCACCCAGCCGCAGCATCTCGGCGACCCTAGGTGAGCCAATCTTGATCGACGCCATTGCCGTACCTCCGGCTCCGTTCTGTGCATCACGAGGAAGGCGATGAACCACAGCCGTCCATCGCCAGATCTACGGCTCCCGTTGAATCCATCGTTCCCGCGCGCGCGCAGCCGCGTGGACTGAATCTTGCTGCTGAGCCGCGCACTGTAGCAGATCCGGCCCAGATCCAGTTTTATTTAGGAGATTTTAATCTTTTCTGTTTTTGCCTATTATTACTGCTGTGTTAGTTTTAATCTAAATAAAATACTTAGATCTATAATCTGCTCAAACCAAAAATTACAGAGGTAGCTTAACAAGTTTAGAATCATGTCCAACTTGCAGATCTGAAAAATATTAATTTGTTTAATCTTGATAATTACAGCACTGCCACTGGTCTAAATCAAAGAACTAATTTTAACTTGAGTTTTATGAATCCAAAACTGATGAATCCAGTTGTTCTAGAATGCTTATGAGTGTAGCTTTCAGTAGAAATTAACCTCATGTGTTTGTGATGCATAGATTTGAAATGGCATGTGTTTGTCGTTTATACCAGTAGAGTTTTTAGACTTTTATCTGATTTTCTGTAAATAGAATTTTGGGCTAAATCCAATTGAAGTAGATTCTAATACTTAGAGAGAACCTATATCTAGCTTTGCATAAAATTTGGTTAAAGAGAACATCCTGGACTTAATAAACTCTAAAAAGTGTACTTTCTGCCTATTAAAATGATAAAGCAATTGTTTGTTCCTTTTTGAAAATGTTGTTATTGTTGTTTGTGAGTTGTTTTGGTACTGTAGCACACTAAATATTGTTAATTTTAATATGTTAGTACTGTTAGTGCTTAAGTAAAATTAATTGGAGTTGCTGGTGAAATGCTTTGGATCCTTAAGTAGAGAAAGGATTGCTTAATCATGCTTGTGTGTTTAAACAATGAATTAAGGAATTAAAGTAACCATCCTTAATTAAAAATTGCTTAGCTACTGATTGTGTAGAGTATGATAGCTTGCTTGTCTTGTTTGCTTAGTTGTTTATGTGTTGAGATGTTTGTCCTGCTGTGTGTTGATTGTGCCCTTTTACTTTTGCGACGCTAGAAATTCGCGAGGAGGGATTTTCTGCTGAGGAGTATTGTGGAGATTGTTTGGATTATCAGCAGCAGGGGCAGACCACTGAGCAAGGCAAGCCATCTCAAAAGCTTGCAACTACACCTACTTTGTTTTTCCTGTCACTCAATATATTTTACTTGCATTAGATATATATACCTGTTATACACCCCTGTTCTGGTATATACTCCGGACCGTAGTTAAAATTATAGGATACCCTACACACGTAAACACCTTTTACTAGTATAAGTAAGATGGAAAATTTTAGTTTGGAAATCCTGGTGTTGTTTTCGGAAAAACAAAATGATTTTTGAAAACCCTCTTAGGAAGGTGGGACCTTGCCTAAGTGGTGGTATGAGAATGAGAAAGTGTTGGAAGTATATATATTTTTTTAAAACGACACATACCCTAGACCACGTTGCACAGTCCTAACCGTACAACCACATTACCCAAAATGGGCACGCGATTAATGAAAGCTTGTTTGTGTTAGTATGAGATTATACCTCAATTTGCTATAAGGATTCGGATCCCTCGAACCGAAATGTCGCCAGGAGGGTGTGAACGGGACATATCCAGAGGAGATTAAGTTTACTCCCGGGTGCAACAATGGGTCTTGATGACTGGGGGTAGCCGGATCAATACGGCTAGCTCACTCGGTGCCGGGGAGAAACAAACCCAGTCGTAGAGGTAGTCTTACTCTTATACTAGCATCGACATAGTGGAAGTTAGGATCGGTCATCTGATGAGTGCATGTTGTCTTGGGCAGTTCGTGATTAGATCACGACAGATGTACCGGATGGTGTGGTGAAAGTGTACAAACTCTGCAGAGTCAAAACTGTTCGAATAGTCGTGTCCTCGGTCATGGACAGCTGAAAGGCCCGATAGCTGGCATTGTGTCGATATTTTCAAAAATCGTGTTGTGTTGAGATGAAAGTGAGTACTTGGGAAGTACTGGTTGCAAGGGTATGATAGTACCTTTGAGGTACAGTGTTGACAAAGGAATAATAATACCTTTGAGGTATGGTGTTAATCTATACCTAATAATAAAAGCATTAAGACTTCTTCTCGTACGTCATCGAAAATACCCCTAAAGTTTGCACAAATTATCCACCACTTCCACCCATAAGTCAGAAAAAGAGTTTGTGTGCTTAAGAGCGTTCGGTCCATATTGGATTCGTTTGTTCGCTTATCCCAATTGAATCGAATACGAGCATAATTACCTAGCCAAAACACTCCTATCCCGATCGGGACTTGCCATTGAAGTTCCTTTATGCCTTAAGCCGGGCCTGCTTCCTGCATAAAACAAGGGTGGAAGGAGACGGGCGCACAACTCGATCCCGTCAGCAAGGGCAACGCCTCGCTCACGCACGCGATAGCTCGGCGGAAACGATCACGCCAAGAGGCGACAACTCGAAGTTTAGGATCTCGCCGAGAGCCTGTCCGTGGAGGAGACGCACGCACAATTCCTTGGCTTGTCGGAGGACACGATCTCGCCGAGAGCCTGTGCGCTGTAACACACACTCACATACGATAGTTCATGCCGGCAAGGCACTCGTTCGACCTACGGAAAGGCATCGGTGAAGCTAGAAAGAGCTCATCGCCGAGAGCCGCGCGGCCCTCCTGGCGTGCCACTTCTTCCCCGACCGCTCGGCCTGATCTTTTTCAGACATGAGGAAGATGAATCGGTTGAGGATTATAGACAAAACATAGCAGCGGACGAGATGATCTTTTGAGCTTTGGTGCACCGTTTCGCGCCGTACGGCGCACTGACGACGTCCCCGGCCGGTGCTCTCTCTCCTGTGTCATCATCGCCCAGAGCCGCCCCCTGGCTGATCCCGACGACCCCTGGCGACGTGTTCTCCGCCCGGTCCAGCAGCGCCGCGCTGGACAAGCTCATCGCCCAGAGCCGCGCGGCCCTCCTGGCATGCCACTTCTTCCCCGACCGCTCGGCCGCTGGTGGTGGGCAACGGGAGCGTCGGCGGCCGAGACCATGGCGCTACGGCGGGGCACGTGACGCTCGACCTCATGCAGGCACCTAACGCAGCAGGCGCGGCGTTCCGGCCCATGCCGCCGGACATGCCAACATATATAGGACAGCGAGGCGGGCTGTTGCTCGGGCTTGTGGACGCCCGTGCAGGACGCCCACGTCGTCTAAGATGGCCGGAACGTATGCGCCTTCGGCTGAAAGATCGTCAAGGCAACGGCAGGTTGTCGAGGAAGTAGAGCCCCGTGCTGGCTACACGGTTTGGTTGGGCCAGTGCACCGAATCCCAGTTCTTCCTCGGTTTGGTTGGGAATGGCCTCAGCAAGGCAGCATATATATATATTCAGAAGCAACAGGCTTAAGCTGGGATTGTTTACTCCGCGAGGAAGGATTCTGTTGGAGATGCACTTATTCGAAAGTAGGGGAGAGGATAAAAAGATTTATCAATCTGCTAACTCAAGTAGAACACGAACAGACGTGAACACAAGCAACTGCTTCAAGAAACAAGGATCAGAGAAGAAGTTATTGTACGAAATCAGCAAATCGAGAAGTTGACCACTATAAATCCGCACATGGTGTCCAATCCGATCCAGTACACCGTGGTTCTTATACTCAAGCAGAAAAGGAGGAGACTGAACAAACCTCAGGCGTCTGATTTGTAGGCCAGACAAATAGACCTCAGGCAAGCTACAGGCAAACAAATGGACCTCAGGCAAACAAGACCTCAGGCAAACAAGACCTCAGACAAGCTACAGGAAAGGACACCGGACCAGACAATTCAGCTAAGGCTAGCAACCTAACACACAAATAGTCTGAATACGCGATTTCATCTTGTCACCGCAGGCGGCATGGCCGCGTGGGCACATGGCCTACATGGCTGGCCACCAGTTCTTGTTTGGTGTTTGTTATTATTGGTTGGCATTACTGGGAGATCTGACTCTATTGACTGAGTTGGAGTGATCTGTTGGTAGTGTCATTTTCATTGTGGATTGGTAGATTATACATTAAGCATTGGTTGTACTATCACTTTACAACTTAAACATGGTTTTTCTCGGTATGTTTGTCGTTAGTATGGTACTGATATAGATTTTTCTCCCGTTGCAACACACGGGCATTTTTCCTAGTAATGATAAAAACTCCAAGGAAGCTGGAAAATCAGGATGGTTTGTGCGAAATATAATCAGAGCTGAATATTCACAATAGTCATGTTGCTTTAGTAGAACATAAACGGTTTTACTCTGCTTGCTGGCATGATATTTTGGAAGTCATGGGGTCGCTGTTTTGTCTCAGTTAGAAAGTATCATATGATAAAATTGAAAGTTATTTGTAAACCTAAGAAAAAGCATGGTTTGAGAATTGAAGATATGAAAAAAAAATGGAAATGGTGGTGGAAGCTGGAAAATCAGGATGGTTTGTGGCAAAATCTAATCAGAGCTAAATATATTCATAATAGTCATGTTGCTTTAGTAGAACATAAATGGTTTTACTCTGCTTGCTGGCATGACATTGTGAAAGTCATGGGGTCGCTGTTTTGTGCTGGGCCCTCTGGAAGTTTAGAAATAGAGCTTGTTTTCAACAAAACTTGACTAAAGAACCATCGGAAATAATATACTATGCTTGCTCATTTTTCAAATATTGGACAGGAATTCAAATGAAGAAGATAAAACATATTTACTGGAAGGAGCTGAAGTGTTACAGGGCCACAGAGCTCATGGCGCATGCATCTGCTTCACCACTGATCACTGATGCTCGGGAGGCTTCGTCGGATGAGGAGGCGGCATGATGGATGGAGCATGCTGATCTTTCTGCTTTTGTTGTGTTCAAGTCTGGAGCTTTGAACTCCTGGGATATGTAATATAAAGTCTAATATCGCCCACAGTGTTATGGTGCGTTTTACTATCTGCTATCTAGAGCGTTCAACTTAGGTAATTAAACGCTGGAGGAGGTTAGACAGGAATGTTTGTTTTGGGCTATTGGAACTGTTCGCTATTAGGTATGGCGAAGATAGCAAAAACTTTGGAAGGGCTTTGGGTCTATGCTTGGTGCTGGTTTGTGGATAGTAGCCTCTGTTTTTTCGTTCTTCTTATATTTTATTTTGCCCTCAGTGCCTGGGTAATAATCTATGTTCCATTGAATCTCCAAAAATGAAACTATGTTTCATTATCCTTGATAGTGGAACCCGAAGCTTTCCAAGATTCGTATGGAAAAGAAAAATTGCTCCATTATATGCCCACTGTCCTCCCCTGCCTGAGGAAAGGACTGGCTTCCATCACCCTACTCCTACCTTGGCTGGTCTGGAAGCAGCGCAATGAATGCGTCTTCGATGGGGATCGGCCCTCCACTGTTTCTGTATTGTCCAAGATCAAGGAAGAGGCCACACTTTGGGCAAGAGCCGGCACTGCCGGACTTAGGGTGATCCTACCGCAGACCTGGGATGTACATTGATTTTCTTTAATTGTAATGCATTCTGCCTCCTAGGAGGATTGTAACCAAACTCTACCTTTTCAATGAAATAAAACGCAAAGGTCCTTTGCGTTTTCTCGAAAAAATATGCCCACTGCCTATATACAATCGACTCAAACTTCATAGTAAATAATAACAAAAGAAAAGAAGCAATCAACCAAGAAAGCAATGAAATCATATAGAACGAAGGTTATGCTAACCTGCATGTCAATAGCAAAAAACTCCAAATTCATCTGCAATCGATAGAATCACAGCATCAGAAAAACGTCTACTGAAGAGCATCAGTGTCAAAGATATACAAAACTAACCTCTCTCAGTGCACCAATGCGTGGTATCACACTGCTGTCGTTCTTAATGTAAGTCACTAGGTCTTTGGGAATGGGTGAACTGAAGAAGATGTATGCCCTAAAAGTTGAAAGTGAAACCTTTAATGTGTATGTCAAAGTTTGTTACATACAAAGCTTCTGGAAATGATATTCCAGCTGTGAATTGAAATCTTGGTTTAACATACTTTCTGTAGAGCGGACATCTCCCAGACATGTCTGATAGAAGCATTATGACACTGCAGAATCACCACGCTTACACATTAGAGAGTATTCAAGAGAATGTAACATCTGTCAAGGACTATATTAGTAACAACGAACTAGCAAAAGAGCTCCCAAAAGAATGAAGAACCAGCATAAGGTCAATCGCAATCAGTAATTACTTTTCTTTCAGTGGCTGTACAAAGTAGATGGCATCCATCGAAGGCATGGGCTCCCTTCGCTTGAACAGATCTTCTACCACTGCAGGATAAGACATTCAGGTCAGTGATTTACCTTACTTGAATATAAGAAAAGCGACCATATTTACGGGAGCGCTATTGGCTGAATTGGGGACCTCCGAAAAGGTATCCCTGAAGCAGTAAACACAGTAGCAATAGCATGGTATGCACCACCATATGTTTTCTTCTAAACGATCACACATTCAGGTTTGGGCAACTTACATGAAACCCCTGCATCGGTTATTTCCGCCATCTTGCAAGCATAACCAATGATCTTCACCGTAAATTTATCCATGATAAGAACCTGCAGAGGAGACAAGCTAATTTTGCTGAAGGTCCTGATAAGTAACCGACTAGGAGGAGCTTAAACTGACGAAGGTCTTCGAAGGCCCGTCACAAGTATAAAAATCGTCACATATGTGATGGGGAAGGTTCGCACGTCGAAATTTTAAAAATGAACGTCGCGAACATGAGCGAACACTCTGCTACGTTACAATTCATGGTGGAAACTGGAAAGCGCCAGTGGCAAATATTTTGGTGGTGTGGAAAATGGTGGAGTACCATTCTGAGAAATGGCGACAAAAAGGAAAATGTGAAGGAAACTGGCAGGAATTGATTGCCACTTCGCTGGATATAATATAAGTTCAGAGTCTCATTTGCCGACAGCGTGTGAATCTTCCCTAATACAAGCTGCAGCACATCAATACATCAGTGTCTGTGTTATGTACCTTCCATGCGCTCTTGGTCTCCTTGTCCTTGTCCGGCTTCAGCATATCCTTGAGTATCCCTGTGGAGAAAGGAGCGGAGTTCAGCGAGGTGGCCATTCCCAAAAGGAAGAGCAGGGACAGGGAGGAGAGGTGGTGGGGGTGCGTACGGTCGCGGCAGATGTTGCGGAAGATCCTGGGGTCCTCGCCCACGCCGCTGAAGTCCGCCCCCGACATCGACATCTCGCCGCCGCCGCCACCTCGATCCGACCGACGAACTCCGCCACGGCCACGGCCACCACTCCGCCCCTCTCTCTCGTCACCCGCCCGTGCGTATCCTTCTCCTTCGCCTCCCCCCGCACACAGAGTCTATATCCTGATTTAGCTAGCCGGGAATGTCGATTGCTGCGAGGAGGGAGGAGCGTGGGGACCGCAGGATGAACCGGGCCGCGATTCCCGCGGGGGGAAGGAGAGGCCATGGAGGGAGGGAGCGAGGGAGCTGAGGCCATGGCCTCCTCCGACATGGACTGGAGACCGGAGCCGCTCTCCTCCGAGATGTCTCAGCGAGTGACGGACACTCGCCTGCCGCCGCCGCTTCGTTCAAACTTTCCTACAAGGAGTACTCAATTTTGAACAGAAAAATTCCGGTGCTCGAAGATTCAAACAAAAATCGAGATTTCAAATAGTGCACTATGATCCAGCTTCGGCTAGGGCTGTAATTAAAACTCGCAACTCGACTCGGCTTGGATAGAATTGGTTGTTAAACGAGCCGAGCCGAGTTACAATTCTAGACTCGTTTGTTGAACCAGTCGAGCCGAGTCGAGCTCGCTAGTTGGCCAAGCTTGAACGAGTCGAGCCGAGCCGAGCCGGCTCGAATTCCAGCCCTAGCTTCGGCTCCACAGTTCTGAACTATAGTACGTATCACATTTTCCATACACCTACAGTAAATCATATCAAAATCTTCAATTCTCGTGTAACTCCAACGCAAATTTCACAAAAAAAAAACGTATTGCTTATATATAGGATTATAATATCAAAACTCGACGAATCTTTTAAGAAGGCGTACAACTCTTCTAGGTACACAACCAAAGTGCCGGCATTATTACACGCACGAATAACAAATAGACTATACTAATCTAACATAAACACATCCACTCTCCGCCATCTCACGCAGAAACCTATCAGTCCATAAACGGCAAACGGTTCAGTTTACAGGTTGCTGCTCGACGCCTCCATCACGCCACTCCGGATCTGGTCGCTGATGTCCCTGACGTGGCCCGGCCCGTGGGGTATGAACACCGTGGTGTTCTTCGAGTTGTCCCCGAGCTCCTTGATGGTGTCAAAGTACTGGGTGACCATGATCAGGTCCATGACCTCCTTGGCGGTGGTGCCCGACACACCGTTCGAGAAGTTGAGGATGTTCTCCCTGAGGCCGTCGGTGATGGCCTGTCGCTGTTTGGCGATGCCGACGCCCGAGAGGTACTTCGCCTCGGCTTCACCTTCCGCTTTCTTCACCAGATGGATCTTCTCTGCTTCTCCTTTGTAGACAGCTGCAAGCTGAAGCCGTTGGGCTGTGACAGGAGTTGACAAGTTAAAAATAAGCACACATGCAGATAAGTAACTGATTATTACTTTGCGCCTAATAACTGGAACATTGAGTAGAAAAAGCAGCATGAAAGTGTCACAGAAGCTTAAGGGCTGTGACAAGTTTTAACTTCCACAGCACAATCCAACACGGAATGAAAATCCACTGTAGGCTGCACAACCTTAAAACAGCACTCCACATACACATAGACTACTACTACTCAAAATGGCATTATACCTGCATTTATGTCGTTCATTGCTTTGCGGACAGCAGCATCAGGGATGATATCAACCAGGAGAATGTGCTCAATGCTGTAACCATAATCTGACATCACCTGGACAAACAGCCATATGATTTATCAAGTCTCCAAGCAAGACATAAAATGTAGTACACAGCAGCCAATCCAGTAAGACAGTATACATAGCATTGGATTGCTTTCTCAAGAGATGGTACAATAAGAAAGTAAGAAACTAATAATGCCGATAATACAGAACAAACAGTATTTTGAGGGGGGAATATGCATTACCCCATCTGCAATCAAACTTCAGCTAAGCAACAGGAAACATTACATAACTCACACAAGATCTTGGTGTATATAATTTGATAACCATGCTTCTCTGAGGAATGACACAAGGTGAACCGAACTAATAATGGTATGTACTCCCTCCGTCCGGAAAAAGGATGTCAGAAAAATGGATGTATCTAACACCTAAATGTGTTTAGATGCATCAATTTAGTGACATCATTTTCCTGACAGAGTGAGTATTAAATTGAACTGAATATAATGTTACTTCTCTATAGTGCTCTTTTTAGGATAGAACCATAGACCCTCTTATTTCCAAAAATGTAGTAGCATATGTGGCCAACAAAAATAGCATTCTTACGGTGTACTGGCCTAAAATCCAATACAAAACAAATTGCTGAGTAATCTGGCAGAATGATATAATACATGTAATGATCACCGTGGTAGTAAGTACTACAAGCAACAAGAAAAACAGGTCAATAGAGTTACCTTTTCAAGTTCATCAAGTACAGACTTTGCCACGTCATTCTTTTGCTCAAACAGAGTGTCAAGCTCCATTCTTGGAACCATGGCTCGAACAACTGTTTCCCAGAGAAAGAGCACCAGCTTAGGGTTTAAAGAAACAGCATAAACAACACGTCAAGATGTTAATGATTTACCATCAAAGACGTAGGACTGGATTTGCTGTTGGGAATTCTGCAACTCGTAGTATGCATCGTCAGCGTTCTGCTTAACAACCCGGTACTGAATTGTGCATATCAGATGAACAAAGACATTATCCTGCAGGGGAAAGGAGATTCGGAATGTGTGAATGTTTGGGTTATTATGGCCAATTATTGAAACATCTCCCATCAGAAGCAAAATTAAATAAAAAGGTTTGCTCCACTTATAATTATTTGGACTATACTAATCAATCTCCACTTATAATCCCATCAGACTCAGCTCAAACCGGACAAGAGTTATTTGGTGGCTTTCGGCGATCCAGGCTTCAACCAATGGACATAACCAGGCATCTAGGAAGCGTGTGCCCAGGCTTTCACAAAGCGCTAGCTCCGCCACTGGACATAACCTTCCTATGCATGGCTGGGTAACCACAATTAATGAATCGCTAGCTAGCACCCCGGCAGAAGCAATCACGTTTCACCACGGATCTAGTCTAGCGCGGGCGCCACAGATGATGAATCAATCCAATCAACCAATCAATCCAGGTCGGTGACGTGTCCTAGGAGGAGGCCCAGGAAAAGAAGGAGAAAGAAACCTTGGTCTTGGTCTCGACGCGTACGTCGAGGGACTGGACGCGGGTGGAGAGCGTGCCGGCGACGAACTCGCCGGCGCAGGGGTTGAAAAAGTGGAACCCGGGCTCGGCGAGGCGGACGAAGCGGCCCCACTTCTCGACCACCGCCACGTTCGCCTGCTCCACGCAGCCGCAGAAGAGGAAGAAGGCGCTCACCATCTCGATCGATCGGTGCGAGCGAATTCGTCTGCGCGGCGTGGGGGATTCCGGGGCGCGCCGTTTACTTGTTCCTCTTTTCCTCCTACCCCCTTTCTGTTTATATCTGTTCGTAAGATGGCCCTTCTCTTCTCCAGTTCTCCTGCTTGCATACGAGTGCAGCGGCGTGGAAGGAAGAAGTCCCGTCCGCGTACGCGAACGGTGTGGAGACGTGTAGCGTGCCGGCGAGCCCAGCCGTGCGTACGTGGGTGCATACCACAGTGATCATTCCGGTCCACCTAACATATTTGGCAAAGAAAAACGTCCATGGAAACCGAAATCACTCTGTCACGAGCGCGCGTCCTTCTCTCCAAATTTTTTTCGAGATTGACATGGGAATAAAATTCCGCACTATTTGTTGCATTCATCAAAAAGTAGACTGGCGGGCCATGTTCTTACAACGGATGGAGAAATTTACAAGGATACAAGGAAGAGAATACAATGAAATACATGAAAAAACAACTAGAAAAGAACAGAAAGAGCCACCATGAGAGACACATGCGGTGAGCGGTGTAGTCGGGATCACAATGCCAAGACTCGGCAAACTACCCACACCGGCGTGCAACTCGTCCCCCCAGGCACAGCTGAGGGTCACCACCATCATCATCGGCGAGCGTCAAGCCTAGCGCCTAGCACGAAAACCTAGACAGGGAACTCCGCCACGGAGGTCGGGACGATTAGCAAGAAGGAGGCATCAGTTGAGTCGTCATTGAACAAAGAAGAGCCAAGATGCCACCAAGAGCCCGAGGCTCTCCACACCACAACGGCAACCATGGGAGGCTCTCGGGTAAGCACATCAACAGAGCCGAGACCACGCAAAGGCCAGCCTGTAACGTCCCAAATTTTGGAACTAAGAAAAACTTGATTATCCGAGACCCAAAATTTAGGACCGTCAAATACTTTTCGAAAAGTCTCGATAATAAATGTGTTTTACTCATGTTTGTCATGTTGTGGTTTGTGTTTGTGTTTGTGTTGATGACCTCTCAAAATTATAAACCTTGGAACTCAACCAAGATATAAATAGACCCTTGTGATCAATGTCATGACAAGTAAAATATTCCATATATCTTCCCCAATCTTCTTTTTAACAAACTCTGTTCACCAAGATGTTCTGATTTTTGCAACTCTTAGTTCAAAACTCTTAATTTAGTATTTCTTTGGAAACTATTACGAAGGAGTGGTTTAACCCTCTTTCTTCAAAATCTTGTCATGATCATGTTGGTCACCACCTCACAAATATATGTGCTTGATCTTAAGTTTTAGGTGGATTGTTTAATTGTTTTCTTGTTTGAAATGTTTAACTTATGCTTGGAATTGTTGTTGTCTTGAATGTAAGTATGTGGATAATATGTGTCCACTAAAGTGTAGGGTTTGATTTGATTTCTTTCTTGCTTAAATGTTGACTTTTATGATTGTGGTGTGTTTACCCCTTTTTATTATGTTTTGGTTCTTATTAAACTCAAAAATTGTATTTTCAAAATAGTGGATGACTATCTCCATGTCTATTAATTTTTAGCATTTCTAGAGCTAGATAACTAGAGTTTATTTTGTCCAATTTGGAAATGCAACTCACCTAACCTCGTCCTCATCACCTCTACTTCCCTTTTATAGCATTCTTGAAGATTTTCAAAAATGTTTAACCTTTGGTTTATGCTTGTTTTGAGTGCTATTTTATAAGGTGACCTCATGTTGTGTTATAGGATAGCAACTTGCCTTTTTTGTATACAGTTGTTATTAAACCCCTTTGACCTAAACTTTTAAACTAAATTGCTAAATATATATCCCTACTAACCAAACCCGGTTGTTTTGTAATTTTAAAACTAAAGGATTGACTAATCCATCTTAGCAAAGTGACCTACTCTACTCAGCCCATAAACCTTCTTAAACTTAAACCTACACTCCCCTCTCCCCCAAACCTTGTCATGGACGTGTCCTAGCCCCTCACACACCCTCTGGACCTCTTTTCATCGACACTGCCCCGCCCTAGCTCTCTTTTCTTTTTCTTTTTCTTGGTATGGACATTAAGTCGAACACCTGGCGTGCAGGTGGCAACTTCTTTATTTACTCCACTCCCTCCATCGACTTCAGCCGTTTTGCTAGTGTCCAAAGACGTCCAGTGGTGCATAGCATCATTGCAGCACCGCCCTCCCCAGCCAACCCCAGCCCAAGCCCTCTCTCTCCCCCTGTACATGCCCGTGATGTCCATACCGGCCACCCTCTCTTATTAGGCAACCGAGACCCCTCTGCCCCTGCCATTCGCACTCCTCTCGCCCCACTCTCCCACCCCCTGCGAGCCCGCTCAAGCTCTCCTCCTCTCCTGCTCAAAATCGTCGAAGAACCGCCGCTCGGTCCCGAGCTCCTGCGAGCACGAATGCCTCCGGCTCCGAACCCCTCCTCTCACTCCCTCTGCACTGACTCGCTCCCCTCTCTTCTGGCTACCTCTTTGACATCTTCTTTCCCTTCTAGGTGCACCGGAGCGGCCGTGCCAAGGCCGTGACTACCGCAGACGCCGACAACAGCGCCGTCGTTCGGGGGCATCATCGCCTGCTCTGCGACTTCCCCAGCACTGCCTCGACCTACCGCAGCCTCCTTGGCCCTCCCCTTCGTCTTGCACGCCCCCGAGGTGAGCAGCCCGAGCTCCACGCCATGGCTGGTTCTTCAGCTGTGTCTCATGCGTTCATGTGAAGGAGATGAAGCCAGCACCGTGTTGGGCCGGTCAGCTCGTTTACTCGGCACATCCATGCTAGATCCGGCCCAATCTGTTTTTTTTTTCAGCAGTTTATTCATTTTCCTGTGTAGGCAGAAACTGCCCCCTAGGTTTAAATCCACCATCTAATCCTCGATCTTGCAAATTGAGTGATTCAAATTGTGTAGTGTTCCTATGTGTTTTCTTAATCATTCAGAACTGGTTGTTTGCCAAAATATGTTTTTATGTGTGTGCTAGATGTAATCTTGTAAAAAGTTACGTTTTCACTAAATCTTTGTTTTATATAGTTTTATAGATCTAAATCTTGCAAACTCGACTGTTCTGGATAGCCCTTGTTAGTACCTAGTTGCACCAATTTGTCTTGTGTGCAAACGAATTTGTATATGAAAATGGCTTGTGATTGTAGTTTAGACCAGTAGGGTTTTCTAGCAATTAATTGAATTTCTGTGAATAAGATTTTGGACTAAATCCAATTGATTTAGTTTGGTATACTTACAGAAAACCTAAACCTAGCCTTGCATAATTTTTGGTTGAGCAGAACACCCTGGGCTTAGTAAACCCTCAAAATGGTGTTTTCTGCCTTTTAAAAGTGATAAAAACATTTGTTTGGTACTTTATGAAAATGTTGTTTTTGTTGTTGTGAATTGTTTGGGGTGTTGTAACTCACCAAATAAAGTTACTTTTAGTATGCTATTACTGTTAGTGGCTTGTGTTAGGTTTGTTTTGGGTAAAGCATGAGTTGTTAAGTGGTGTTTTAAAGGCTTAACACTCTTTTGGTTGTGTAGGTGTTGTCAAATAAATTTATAAGAGCTGAACAACCACTTTCAGCTAAGAAAGATAGCCATTGGTTGTCTAAGTTGTTTGTGGTGAATTTCACCTTTGAGTTCAACTTAGTTCATCTTGCCCCCTAGGTGTTGTTTTTATTTTATTAGTTGCTTGGTTTGAGCTTTTCGATTTGTGTTAGGTTTTATCCATGGTTTGTTTGCGCTTGGTAATGCTTGTATTATGATTGGTTTACTTTAGATTGTTGTCAACCCGTTTCCTTGCGGTACTGTTTATGGTGTTCTATTAAGTACCTCGCCGGCACTTTTTAGCTCTTAGTCAGCAACTTGTGTAGGCAATGGGGTTAACCTTGTCGGTTGGTTAGTTTCTTATTAGTACATGTTCCTGGAGCTAGTAGCATGTTGGCAAGTGAGTGTGTTCAGTGCTAGTACTAATTCTTGCATCCACAGATGCTTTTGTCTGAAGTATTTCCTCAATTACTCAGATACTTTTGTCTGAAGTATTTCCTGAACTACGACAGCAACCCTTGTTTAAAAGGACTGATCACCCTAAGGAGAGTTTTGTTTTAGAATTCGGTTAAAACTACCTATTTTGCTAATTGGGTTGTTGTGTATACTTTCTTAGGGATGTTTGATGCTTGTCTTAGCTATTAGAGCTTGTTGCTTGTTGTTGTGTAACTAAGTGAACTGCTTGCTTTTGATTGTTAGCTTAGTGTCTGGTGCAATGCTTGTTGTTTGTTATGTCCTTGTGGCATTGTCTTGTATTTTGAGTGTTGTTCTTTTTCCTGTTTACGACGTTAGATACGATCGGGAAGGAACTGGGAGTGAGGAGTGAACCTGAGGAACATCAAGATCAAGACCAAGGACATATTGCTGAGCCAGGCAAGCCACCTCTACACCCTATTAAACTCCTACTATTTGTACAAAGCATGTTTTATTTTCAAAATAAAATAATGCATGTTTTGTCTTTTATGTGACATTATGTCACCCCAAAACTATTTTTCCAAAAGTATTGTTTGGCCAAAGATATATCTACTAGTATATAATAGGGTTTATAAAAGTATAGCTTTACTCGAGAGGTCTTCTGCTGAAGGCGCTATCCAGAGTATTTATATTTTCTAGTAGTGTATCTGTATACCCTCATCTCAAAACTTTAGGATGGGAGTCTGGATTTCATAAAAATGTTTTCGGAAGAAAAACCCGAGTCGCTGGGAGCGATCGGCGAGAAAGTGCTTTATAAAACCCATGTTGCGAGGAGAAAATGGAGATGTTTATGAAAACCCGAAGTGCTGGGAGCATTCGGTGAGTTTGCGAAAACCCGAGCTGTTGGGAGCAGTCAGAGGTGGAGATGTTTTTGAAAAACAAAGTACTGCCCTAGCGGCCGCCCGAACAATTAGCCCGTGCAACCACACTACCTGAAATGGGTAGAGCTTAGCCGGAAACTTGTCCATTTTAGTACTGAGGATCTCATACTCTATAAGGGCGGGGCCCTCGAAGCCGGGTTGTCGTCTGGAAGAGACAATACACTGCTGCGGATCAGTAGCCGGACGATTACGTTGGGTCCCTTGCCGTGGCGGTGTGGCGTCCTAAAAGAGACCAGGGGTCTAGTGCAGCACACGTGCCAGAGGGAACAAACATAGCGGGAGTCCTCTGTACTAGAGTGGATTAGGGGAAAGCTTTGATCATGTTATCCGAACCCCCGCATACTGTCGTATGAGGACCGTGGCTGATCACGGCGGAATGACTGTTTGGTGTGGTGAAAGTGCACCACCTCTGCAGAGTGTAAAACTATTCGAATAGCCGTGTCCGCGGTCATGGACGGTTGGAAAGGCCATCGATCTAGGCGTATGGGCAAGTTTTATATTTTCAAAAGAAAAGTGGTTTTCTCGGTGGAAACAAGGAGGCATCCCGATGGTACCTGGGAGGTACAGCTTGGGAAAGATGGTTGGTCTCGAGGAGACAACTCAGTCTGATCCCGTGGAAAGAAAAAGGGGTATCCCCATCCTAGTGTCTTTGAAAGGTTTTACAAAATGTTTTACAAAAATGTGGAGATAGTTCATGCTATTTCAGCAAGAGAGAATTCTATCTCTAAATGTTCTTTTTAACAAAGATATAGGGATGTCATATTCTCTATGTCTAAAAGCATCGATTTTGAAAACTAAGCCCTATAGTAATATAGCAGCTATCCCAGTTTTCGAAAACGTTCTTCTTGCATTACCATGAAAACTTAAGCCTAGAGGTGGTTTTGCGAGTACGTAATTGTACTCATATGGCTATGTCCCTGGATATTCAAACGTCCAGATTACAACGAGGAGTTGTACGACGAGGAGGAGGAGTACGCCGACGACTACGCCAACTGAGTGTCACCGGTCAACTGCTCTGTGGGAATGCGTCTGGTTGTGATGAGGGCCGACGCTAGCCGCAAGCTTCCGCTATGTCGTAGTTAATTTCGTTCTGTGTGATGATGATTGCAGACATGGTCATGTGACCACCTATTTATGTAAGTCCTGTACTAATCGAGTTGAAGGATGTAACTTTGTATACCATGTTGGCTATGTGATCGCGATGCACTGATCATTGGGATCGTGATCTGTTTACATAACGTGGGCATCTCGGACTGGTAGTCTGAGGAGTCCTCACACAGCCGAGAAGAGAAAACAAACCACCATCGACCCCAAGCCGCACCGGCACCACCAAAACACAACACCGCCCGCACACGCCGCAACAGAAACCAAACTCAGGGTCTCCAAGATGACGCCTCCAAGGAGGTTGTGCTGCAGAGACAACACCATCATCCGAGCCAGCAAGACGACTCTAAGATTTTCACCCGGAGACCACTCGAGTGTTGTAGGTGTCGGAGCTCCACATCAGCACCTCCTGCGAGGAAACGGTGTCCAAGAACACCTTTGCCGCCGGCATAGACAAGTCGATGCAGGGTTCTCACCCGGAGTTTGAGCAATTACCTACAGAAAGGAAGGTTGGACACCACCAGTTCTCCCCAATTTTCACAACCCTCAACCTCCTTCCTGAGTCGGCACGAGACCGCTGCGACCGGCAGGGAGCTGCGCAACCCTCAATCTCCTTCCTGAGTAGGCACGAGACCGCTGCGACTGGCAGGGAGCTACGCGGAAATGGCACCGGTGAGGATGCAACGAGATGCCAGCTGAGCAATGCAATTGACTTGAGTTGGCGGTGTGTATGGGGTGGGGGAGGGGGTGCAGGGGGAGCTTACAGGGATGGTCGGGACGGCGGAGGAGATGGTTCGAGGAGTGCGTGGCGGCAAGGCGGCCTCACGAGCGCTACGGGTGGCGGTTTGGTCGGCGAGGGTGCGCTGATATTTTTCCTCCCAATCGCACTTTGTTGTTTAGTTGTCGGAAAAACCGTGCAAGCGCTCGACCAGGCATAAAGTAGCTGCTTCCTCCCTATGGAAACCGAGCTAGGGCATCTCCAACTCCACGGGAGATCACATCCCTCCTATGTGTCTGTTTTGGCTGAGTCGGGACACTCCAATTGCTCCCTCATTTCTCGGGGAGGTTTGGACATGTCTCAACACGCATGTCACTTAAGCAGCGGGGTCTATAGGCCCACGCGATGAGTTCTAAAGATGTTCTCCTTCGATGTCACACCTTGCTCTCCCCCCAACCAAAACGGCAAAACCCTGGTTCACGTGTGATGCGTCGAATCCCAAGGGGAAAAAACATCAGCTCATCAACGACGCCTCGGGCTCCGGGGAGCCACACAAGCTCGATCTATGAGCTCTATCTAAGACAAAGGAGGAGAGGCGTGCGATGGACTGTCGATGAAGAAAGGAGCCTGTGGGGTAGGAGGAGAACATGAAGAGAAGATAGGTGTTGAAAAGACAAGCTCCTATTAAGATGGGAGGAGAAATGCAATCAACCTACCCAACCTGCCTATCGGACGCACTAAATCAATTCCATTTGCACTACGGGAGAGCGCAGGACTTTGCCGTGTGCCCTGCTCTTTGCCGTGTGCTGGATGTCGGGCACACGGCAAAGAAATCTTTACCAGGAGAGCAGGACTTTGCCGTGTGCCCTGCTCAATTGATCTGTCCTTTATTTTCGTAAGTGTCGACGAAGCTTGCTATGTACTGCCACATCTGGTCAGAAAGTACTTATTCAGTTATTCTCCTCTCCACAAGGATTGTCATACATGCCTAACCGAATAGTTGACATCGCTAATTCGGAAATAGGCATAGCACGACCTGTACTCCCACGATGTGTTTTAGTTGTTTCATGTTCTACACTGTGTTGCCAAATTAAATTATTTGTGTCATGTACTCCCTTCAGTCACAATATTTTTAAAGAAACACATGTATCTAGACATGTTTTACGGTGTAGATTTACTCATTTTGTTCCATATATAGTCCACATTAAAATAACAAATGCAAACCCTGAGGCAAAAAGTTCAAACTTATGTCTTAGTCAAATGCCACGTGTAACAGAAGAAGCCTCTTCTGTGCCAAAACTTTATCTTTTAACATATATCCATCTACATGTTACAAAATGGAGGGAATTACAGGGATCTACCACAATTAGGGCTCTGACAACAAGTCAGTACCATTCCTGGTGATTTTTCAAGTCAAGGGAGTGAGCAGTAGAATCCAACAAATACACAACAAAACTGTTGCTCCACTGAGCTTCAAAGCAAGCTATACGGGACTACCCAACAAATCATTCATTCCCCGTGATCATTTGTTAAAAGAAGAAAGGTTCATAAGGCTTCAGTTCCTTTCGGGCAACTTTGACAGTTCATCCATGCGTAGCAATCTATCAGATCAGGCAAACACATTGTTGGAACAGCGTCGGAGCTCACATATCCGCAACAGACCAAAGATAGGCCTCTTGCTCCATTGCCTGCTTCTCATTCTTTAGCTGATACATACCCTTCTCATATCCTGGAAACACATGGGAATTAATTAAGCTGCCAGAACCATTATGGTAAAGCACACTACACCTAAACCACAAACAAGATGCAATCATTTGCATGGCAAAATGCAGGACGAACTTAAAACCTGAACCAACTAATTATGACCAGAAAGTTGCACAAGTTAAAAAATAAACATGATACGTGAATTCATACAGAGTACCAGAGAAGTTAGTATAGTGAAAAAGGGGATATTATGATAAATTTGCAAACATGTCTGACTTTCTGTCCCTATTCCCTACTTCTTCTTTGACGACACATTATAGAGTTCCCTCTTATGATCAGAACTAGGTTTTGATCAATTCATGCAGACAAACAAATCTTGCTTAAATATTCTGTTTGGGCTTGTACAGAACTCTAACTAATTAGTCATCCTTAGTTCATCACCTCCGAAATGATAGCCTAACTGTTAAGGGTTACAGAATTTTCTGGCTAACAGCTTATCTTCAATGACACAATGATGATATGTTCTGTTCAAGCATAGTTTTAAAAACAGGACCGGACCGCCGGTTCAACAGGAAAAATCCGGAACCGGAGCCTTTGGCCGGTCCTTTAAGCGCACTTGACTGTCTGCGCCAGTGAGCCAGAATAACCCGGGAAAACGGGGTCCGACCGCCGGGTTTACACACTAAACTGACCATCTGGTCCGACCGACTAAAATGTCTGAGCGTTGGAAAAATTTATTTGCAGCGAATGGGGTTCAAACCCAGCACCTAGCGCGCAAGTACAAAGCAGAGACACGTCCCTGACCAGCTGAGCTTCAACTGATTGATGTACATAGGAGAGGCACGATTGTGTTGAACTAATATACACATGGTAGCAATGAAAATCCAGCCAACATGCCAATTAGAAAACCGAAGATGAACGAACCCCCGACCGGTGAACGGACAAACCGCGAGGCCTACCGGTTCGGTCACCGGTCCGGGGTTTTTTAACTACATGTTCAGGTCAATAAAATCCAGCTCACGTAAGTCATATGACAAACACAATATGCACACAAATGAATAAATGAACTGCAACAAATGTCTCAGAAAACATGACAGCATGACTAACAGTTAACAGCTATTGAGCAGGTTAAATGACATATTTTCCTTGTCATCTACCAGTACCAATGTAGCAAAACTAGCACGCTCCTCTTAGAAGAAACATAAATCTTCTTCAAATAAGAAAATGTGAAGTGAAACTCAAACAATCCTTGTTTCATTTGGTACCAGACTATGTGCATACTAGATACCCCACAGATAGGTGTTCAATGTTTGAAAAATTAGGCCAAGCTGGTCTTTCGCCCAAGAGGACGGTGATTGGATAAGAGAATGAAAACAAAATGAACGAATTTGGAGGACACATACCATTGCTGCGATCCACTCCGTCCCAATGACGACCAGGTTTTATGCCATAACGGTTCGGAGGAGGATCTACGCCACGCTTCAGCCAGCTGTGAGTAGGTATATTTTGAGGAACTATAAAGCCAGATTCTTTCATCTTTTCATCATCTCCCAAGTCATCGGGAAGAAAGTCCGTATCTCGCTGCAATGCATTAGTACACATATCATCCACTAACCGGAAGAAACAGCTTTGATAGTTTCAATTAAAAAACTCCAAATCAAAAGCTGACGTTACCTTGACAAGATGAGCCATAGGATCACCCCATCGGAGTCTGTTTTTCAGCATGGTGTCAAGCTCAGGATCATCCCTACATGCAAAAAGCTCACCTTTAAATAACTGCAATGGCAATTACAAAACTTCACATTCAATTGGATAAAAACAGCACATGGATACCAAAAACGAAGAATACAGTGTTCAAAGTAATAACTGCATTAGAGATTGCACAAATTCCCAAATCAAGTCAACAAAGATCATGCACCAAGTTCTCTTTTCGTGCAAATTTAATAAGAAAAAAGTACCTAGTTCGTGCAAATGGCTTGCTCTTCTCATCTTCAAGCTCCTGCACTCTAGCCTCGGCTGCACGCTTCTGCACCAACCCCTTGCCCCATTCAATATGTTTTTCCTGTCAACAGAAAGAACATCAGTTACCACACAATATGAGTTTTATTCTCCAAAACGAGAATCTCCCAAAATGACACTGTCAGGATAACAAAGTAGCACAAAACAAGGGGTTCAATATATCTTATTTACTGCTCGAAATAACATTGAAATTTCCATGCGCCAAAGTATTATTATCCAGATAAATAAAAGGATGACTGCCAAAAATTCATGAAAAAGAGCATATATCTACCTTTGGCTTCTCGTCTCCCTTTGCCTTCTGCATGTCTTCTTGATTTATCCGTTTTCCTAGGAAATGTCACAAAATCAATGTTAGCACCAGAGCTTGGAATGCTTACATAGGTAACTGCCAACAAAACATGATATGCATAGACATGGTGCACACCTTCCTTATCTCGGAATACTGCATTTGCCCATTTACCAGTCAAGGAAGGATCCTGAGCTGCGAACCTGAAAAACAAATATCATATAGCAACAGGAGAAAGCATTTGAATTCCAAGATGTGAAGCATCACTCACTTGAGCTTCTCATCCTCCTTAATCTTTCTGATGTCCTCTTTAACTTCCTCTGCTGACATCAACCCGGCTCTCCTTGCCTCTTTTGGAGCTCCTTCCTTTCTACCCTTCCTCGGAGGAGAAAGGTCTCTCCCCTTGCGAGGTGGAGACAAATCATCAGATGCAAATTTCTGACCCTTCCTTGGTGGTGAAATATCACCGTCCCCCATGCTTTGTCCCAAGTTTTTCCTTCTTGGGGGTGACAGATCGTCCAGCTGTGTCGAACCCTGGCGCTTCCGTCTACGTGGAGGAGAGATGTCCTCAGTATCTTTTGTATCCTGACGTGTCCGGTGCCGAGGTGGAGAGGGGTCTTTGCGGTCGTCTGAATCATGCTGTGTCCGTCGTCGAGGCGGAGAGGAGTCTTTGGGCTCCTCGGAGTCATGCCTTGTCCTTCGGCGGGGCGGGGAGAGGTCTTGAGGCTCCTCTGAGTCATGCCTTGTGCGCCTCCGCGGTGGTGAGAGGTCCTGGGGTTCCTCAGAGTCATGGCGAGCTCGTCTCCTTGGAGGAGAGTGATCATCTTGCCTGGACTTCCGTGGGGGTGACAAATCGCCTCCCTCTGCTGTGCCCCTGCCCTCTGGCGACGGTGTGCCCCGCAGCCTTTGCCTCTGCCTCGGCGGTGAAAGATCAGTCCCCACAGCACCTCCATGATTGGGCGAGGGCGTGTCACGCCGCTGCCTTCGCCGTGGGGGCGAGAGGTCGTTCCTCCCCCTCTCCGGCGACGGAGTGTCACTCCGGTCGCGGCGGGGAGAGCCACCTGGGACGGGTAGAGTGACCCAGCCGCTGCCATCGTTAGCGATAGAGTTGTAGGGCCGCGCGGCGCGGATGGCCTCCATGCGGCGCATCCGCTTGACCTCAATGTCCTCGTTCACCTGAGGCTTCTCGTCCCCTGCAGCAACCAAGCGCGCCCAATTCAGAATCAAAATCCACCGCGAATCCGATACGAACCTGGGTTATCAGGCAACGACGACTAGGGTTTCTGAGATTCAAACCTGACGACGCGGGCTCGTCCTCCTCGATCTGGACGGGCTTCTGCCACACGGGTCCTCGTCGACGATGAGCACCCCTCCCGCCGCGGGGCCGGGGCGGGGCCTTGGACTTCTTCTTCTTCTTGGCCTTCTTCTGGTCGGCGGCGGCGGGGCCCGACTGGTACCGCTTGAGGTAGTCCTTCATGGACACCGCGGCCCCGGATGTAGAGGCGGACGGCGGCGGCTGCTTCGTCGCCATGGATGGATGGATGGCGGTGGCGGAACCGGGGGCGGCTCGACGGAAGGAGCGGGCGAGGGGGCGGCACGAGGGCGGCGCCGGCGGTTTCCGGCTTGAGCTTGTGTGGGGTCGGTCGAGGGAGGCCACCGTAACTGGGCTGTTTCCGGCTTGAGACTTGAGTGCGATGCGGGGTGTCGGTGGGAGTTTCTGTTTGACGCATGTCGCGTCTGTTACCGAACCAACGGCCATGTTCTGCCACCCGAATGGCCCGGCCCAAGTAGGTAAGATCCTTAATCGATTTTCTTATTTTCTTTCAGATTCTTAAATACTTCTTTTAGTTTTTTTTCAAAAAATGAGCTAACACTCTACAAAGTTGGCACACGTAGATTTGTAGACTATCTCTCAAGTTAAGTGCAAAAAAAAAAAAGACTATCTCTCAAGTTCAACGATTGGCATCCACATGTGGAACAATATAGCTATGTACTATCTTAGATCTTCTTTGAATTGTTGAATCTTTAAAAACATAGTAAGGTGAAAAACACGGGAATGAGATGTGATGTGAAGTGGATTCACACAGGGTTGTAAAACGTAGTAATTTTGCAATATGTGCCTTTGTATGGTGCGTAAGAATTAAACAAAAGAATTTGGAGGATTGATGGAGAGTCAATAGAGACAGGGTACAATGTATTGGACTTCTGGAAGGAAAATAAAAATGATTTTCGAGGTCATGTTGACAATCCTATGAAATGGAGGTGTGGAAATGTGTTCCATAAGGAAAGATTGCAGGCCTCGTTGATTCGCAGGGTAGGAAAATTGTAGGATCTCAATGTCCTACACACCCCAATTATGCATGCATCAAAATTTGCTTGATTACGCCAAAGGAATTGTAAATGAGGTTGGACTTAATGTTACATTTACTATGAGAAGTAGTATAATGTTTTGCCAGTGGAATCCAATCCTACAAATAAAATGACCAAGATAGGAAAATTTCCTTCAGAATTTCTTCCTTCACAAATGCTTTGCAACTCTTTTGAATCAATTGAAGCCTACGATCAATCGGTGTATGGAAGTTTCTGCAATCAACGTCAGATGTTGGAACCTGACAAGTGCAAAGACGGAAGTCATGCACACTTCGTCCTCTCGCTAGCCACTAGCCCACCAGGCGCTAGCCAGGTTGCCCATTTTGAGCTGGGCTTTTTTTCTTGAAAAGCATTTTGAGCTGGGCGATCGCATGCCGTTTCTCTGTAGCAGATTTCGTTGCTCTGACAACAGTGCAACACGTGTCACGCGTGCATATGCCCTGCCGTCTCCGATCGAGACTTCCAGCCCGCACCACTCGTCTTCGTCGTTGTCGTAGCAGCAAAGACCAAGCACGGCAGATCGATCGTGTGCATGGCAGGCAGAGCCTCCCCCGGTTGAACGCGGCGCCGTCACATCCAGCCTCCGTTCGCGGCTTCGTGTCGTGCGTACGTGCCTCTTCGCTCGCGGCGGGCGGCGGCGTCGCTCCACCTTGCTCCCTCATTCATTCGTCTCCACGTACGCATCTCCGCGATCAAAACCATATCGAATTCGGCCACGAGCACGAGCACGCCCTGTATATATCCTTGTCACTTGTCAGTGTAGATTGTCGAAACATCGCGACGAGTCCTCTAGCTAGTGCTCACACCGCAGACATCATTCGAGAGATCTCGATCCATCATCATCTCCTTTCACCGCCCGCTGTGGCTCGATCGGCATGAGGAGCTCCGTGGCGCACTCGCCGGCCCGAGCGGCAGCGGGAGCGGCCGCGACGGTGGCGGCGCTGTCGGAGATGCCGCCGCGGCTGACGCGGCTGCTGGTGAACGTGACGGTGGAGCGGAGCCTCTGGCCGGTGCACCTCGTGCTGGGCGTCGACGCCACCGTCGCCGACCTCGCGCGCGCCGCCGTCGCCGCCTACGTCGCCGAGGGCCACAGGCCGCCTCTCCTCCCCGCGGACGCAGCCAAGGACGTCGACGCGGCCGAGCGGTTCGAGCTGCATCTATCCAAGTACTCCCTCGACGGTGAGTCAGAGTGTCAGACCACTGTGTTGGTTGAGCGTCCTTCGTTTTTCTGAAGCTTGTTGTGTTGACCTGTATCCATTCCCCTGTGTTGGTTGAGCTTGAGGGTCGATCGCTAATGGTGGATTCTTTCCTTCTTGTGCAGCTCTGGACCAAGATGAGAAGGTGCTGGATCTGGGGTCTCGCAACTTCTTCCTCTGCGCCAGGAGATCATCCGCGTCTTGACTACAACAAAGACCGGCATGGCTGTGTACTCTGCTTCGTCTTCAGTATCTCGAACCGGTTGTACAGTAGGGATTCGGCTCGGCCAGGGATTGATTGATGTACGTGTCCGGCGTTTGACCTCGATCAGACGTAGCTAAAGAGATGTATTCGTGTCGCGCTCTCTAGCCTGGTTCCACGCCATTGCAGAATGCAGACTCGCAGCATAGGCATAGCATAGCAAGACGCTGCGAAGAAAATAGGAAACATGATGTTCTTGGTCATTTTTTCCCTGGCGTCTGACTGATCCTCGGTCGAATTAAAATTACTAGCTTAGTTTTCAGGCAAGTGATGTCACAAAATCTTAGGGCATCTCCAGCCGTCTAGCCCCCCCCCCCCCCCCCCCCCCCCCCCCCCCCAAGACTCAAAAACGGCGCTAAATTAGGCTCGGTGGCGCCAAACGGTGCAAAATCAAAACCTGGGTGGGCATTTTTCCAGCCGCACCCCACCCCAGGACTAGGGAGTTAAAAAAAATATCCAACGCGTGCTTCCACAGTGACGCCGTCCGCATCCACAGCGACGCCGTCCGCCGCCGCACCCACAGCGCCGCCGGCCGTCCGCATCCAGTGTGTGCCCACTCCAATTCCACAGTCCACCGACGGGAAGAAGCAGGCGCAGAAGCCGGCCGCGCTCTCCGGGCCGGGCCATGACGCGGAGATCGACATGGACGCCGAGCTGCTCGCGGGGACGGCGGCGGATGACTGCTCGCGGGGACGAGCTTGAGGAGGGGCGCGAGCCGGGCGGCGGCGCCGCGGATGGCGCGCGAGCAGGGACGGCGGACTGCTGCTCGCGGGGACGACGGAGGCCTGCCGCTCGCGGGGACGCCGGCGGACGGCTGCTCGCGGGGACAAGCTCGAGGAGGGCCGCGAGCCGGGCGGCGGCGGCGCGGATGGCGCACTCGCGGGCACGAACGCCCCTGCCGTCTTCGCGTTGGAGCAGCTTGAGCACGATGGCGAGCCGGACGGCCGAGACGAGCTAGACGGCGACCGGCGCGAGGAAAAACGCGGCGACCTCGAGGATAAGCAGAAAAAAGCGGGGTTCAGCCAGAGGCGGAGCTGGGCGGAGGGGAGACGACGCGAGGACACGGCAGCAAGGTGCGAGCACAGCGGCGAGGTTGAGCACGGTGGGAGAAAAGGAAGGGGAAAGAGAGAGAGGACCACGTGGTGGGCCTGCTGGATTAGAGATGTGAGGAAAGGGAGACACTGTCATGTGGGGCTTTGCATGCAAATCGCCCCCCAGGCCGAACCCAGCTTTCTGGGTTTGGCCTGGGTGCGCCGGCGCCAAAACGGCGCAAAACGGCGCTTTTCTGGGTCCTGGGGGCTGGCTGGTAGCATTTCGGCGCTATTTGCCATCCGAGCCTAAAAAACAAACCTAAAACACGTCCTGGGGAGGACGGCTGCAGATGCCCTTAGTTGCAGTCAGTGTTACAACTCATGTATAGCACAAATCACAAAGAAAATCTTTCATTTGCATATGGGTATCTGGAAAAAAAATCTCAATTACCACCCCTTGAAACAATAGGGGCATGTTTAGTTGATAGCAGCCACAAAACGGACCTGCCCCAGGGAGCCGATACAAAAAACACGGCAGCTGTTTTGTTTGGTACTTTGCACGGTGGTTGGTGGGGTATGCATAGATGCAGGGCATGTTGTTTGGTGCGGCGGCGTCCTGCTGATGACCCACAAGTATAGGGGATCGCAACAGTCTTCGAGGGAAGTAAAACCCAAATTTATTGATTCGACACAAGGGGAGCCAAAAAATATTATAAGCCTTAACAGCGGAGTTGTCAATTTAGCTGCACCTGGAAATAGACTTGCTCGACACAGATTATCAGTAGCGACAGTTTTAAAGCAGTAGCAGTAGTGAAATAATAGCAGCAGTGTAATAAAGACAGCAGTAGTGATTATAGCAGACAACAGGATTAAAATACTGTAGGTATAGGGATGGATGAACGGGCGTTGCATGGATAAGATAATTCATGTAATAATCAAGACAAGGCATTTGCAGATAAATAATAATACGGTATCCAAGTACTAAGTAACCATATGCATGTGTTCCGTATTTAGTCGTACGTGCTCGCAATGAGAAAATTGCACAACATCTTCTGTCCTACCAGCCCGTTTGCCGGGCCTCAAGGGAATCTACTGGTAATTAAGGTACTCCTTTTAATAGAGTACCGGAGCAAAGCATTAACACTCCGTGAACACATGTGATCCTCACATCACAGCCATCCCCTCCGGTTGTCCCAATTTCTGTCACTTTGGGGCCTCGGGTTCCGGACAACAATATGTGTATACAACTTGCAGGTAAGATCTTAAAACAATGAATATCATCATGAATCAATAACATGTTCAGATCTAAAATCATGGCACCCGGGCCCTAAGTGACAAGCATTAAGCATAACAAGTTGCAACAATGTCATAAAGTACTAACAACGGATACTAGGCACCATGCCCTAACAATCTTATAGCTATTACATGAATGATCACATCCAATCCCTTCCATCCCCTTCAGCCTACAGCGGGGAATTACTCACACATGGATGGGGGAATCATGGATGGTCGATGGAGAGGCGTCGGTGATGATGATGGCAATGATCTCCTCCAATTCCCCGTCCCGGCGAAGTGCCAGAACGGAGTTTCTGGTCCCGAAATAAGGTTTTCGATGGCGGCGGCGCTCTGGAGGTTTTCTGGAATTATGGTCGAACCTCCCGTCGTTTTTAGGTCAAGGGGTTAAGTACTCCAGAGGGGGACTCGGGGACGTGGCCGAGTCGGCCTCCCCATAGGGTGGCGCGGCCCAGGGCCCACCGCGCCGCCATGTGGGGAGGGCGGCTCGCTGCCCCCCTCCGTCTCCTCTTCTGGCTCCGTGGGTTTCTTGGTAAAATAGGGGCTATGCAATTATTTCCACGGATTTTCTCGAAAGTTGACTTTCTGCACAAAAACAAGACACCAGGGCAATTCTGCTAAAAACATCGTTAGTCCGTGTTAGTTGTATTCAAAACACACAAATTAGAGGTAAAACAACAGCAAAAGTGTTCGGGAAAGTAGATACGTTTTGGACGTATCACCTGCATGCGGTGTGAGTGAGCCATGCAACACTAGGAAGCTTTAAGAAGCGCACTGGCCTGACCCTAGAGAAACTACCGATTCGACCGTTGCTGCTGAGCCTGTCCCAAGGGTGCTTTGTGAAGCGTGCTGGCCACAACGTGAGACCCACTTTGTTTGGTTTCATGCAAATGGGTGAAAGATACTCTTGTTTTCAGTGCCCACCAACTTTGGCCCGGGGGCTGCAGCCCACCAAACGCGCCCTAAAATCCGACGATTTGGCCCTACATTGCTCTTCAAATATTGACGCCACAACAATCAGAGCACCCGCCAGAGGGAAAGGAGACGAGAAGCCACCTCATAGAGGAAGCGCCATTGCAACTCAACTGTGTGACCCTTAACTGTATGACACGTCGACAAGGACATTAATCTCTGTGTATGAATCCTTCTAAAACCCTTTTATGTTGACGAATAACCTTCTCCATTGTTATAGTTAATGCCCGTCGACCAACTGATATACAATTCTCCTAGACTTTGTATCGGCTGGATCTGGAATAAGCGCCACCGCTATGGAGTTCGACCCGAAGCACAAAAGAAAACCACTAAGATATTGTCGCGACCTCCTTACCCAGACAAGGAAAACTAGATCTTGCTGAACCGCATGAGCGCATCCTCGGCGTCACCACCCATTAGTGTGAGAATGACCATAATGAGGACTGAACGAAGCCGAGTCAATGGACATAATGAGGATGGAACAAGGACAAGTTGAATTCAACATTGCGCTGCCATCCACCACTACCAGAACAACATCACCAGAAATTCTAATCGTACCCCTGTTAACAAGCGGTCACCCTTGGTTCTTCCTTCCTCTCGGTGATGGATGGAGAAGAGGGGACTTACGAACTCATCGAATTTCAATGTGGAATGTAAATCGACTGGAATTTTCAATGTGGATGGAGAAGATGGAAAATGATATTTTAAGAGGCCCGACAATTTTACAATCGACATGAATTGTCATATTCATATAGAACGAATCTAGAACCAAAATAAAGTTGGAATGTAAACTGATTACGAAAACACATTCAGTAACAAAAAATGGCACATTACAAAACCAAGATGCACACAGCCGAAACAAGTCTAAAGTTCAAAACATAAAAAGGCGAATTACATATCAAAATGAGAAATTATAAGAACGCCTATGATCATGAGGGCCAATCCGCAAATTATGCTTCCATCCATGTTGGGATAAAAAGTCTATCGCCGTATTCTCCAGTCTGGTACACACCTCCATAAACAGGTCTCGATGCCGCACACGTTGCCACTGAGACCACGAACGGAGATCATTAAATACCTTGTCATTTCTACATAGCCAAAGCGACCATATTACGGTAAGCGCTTCCACCCTAATAAGTTGTTAAACCTATTATCCACCCCATTCAGCCAATTGGCAAAAATATTGGCAATGCTTTTAGGAGGGTAAATAGTTGAAACTATCTGGATGATAGACCATATAGAACTAGCAAACATGCACGCGAAATGCACTCGAAGAATAAGTGTTTGATTGTCTCGTCTTTATGACAGAAGATACATTGTTTACTTCCATGCCGATTGCATTTTGCAAGGTTGTCTTTGATAAGAATAACTCCTCGACGGAGATAACATGCAAAAACTTTATTTTTTAGTGGAAACTTCATCTTCCAGATTTTCTTATTGTTATTAACCGGCACTTCTGGCTAGATTAGTGCTGTATACATAGAGTCCACTGATTATTTACCATTATTGTGTAAATTTCACCGAAACTCATCAGACCCTTGTGTCAAATTGACAGAAGCAAGGCGATGTAGCAACTTGTGCCAAGCAACCAGCCTAGGACCAATAAGATCTCGTCGGAACGTCACAGTTGGAGTATTATCTACCAATACTTAAGCAAGTGTATCACTCTTGTGACGTCCAAGGACTATGTTGTATAAAGCTAGATGGATCTCGGAGTAAGGTAGTTCCCATCCACCTATCCTCCCAGAACCTTATCTCTGACCCATCCTTAATGGAGAAAGACCCATATGGGAAGAAGAATTTCTCCGTCGCCATTAGGCCAACCCAAAAATGTGAATCACATGGCTTTCAAGAAACCTGGGATAGTGCACTTGAGCCTATGCATTTCCTCTGAAGAAGAGTTTGCCACACCCCATCTTTGGTGAGAAGCTTAAACAACCATTTACCGAGGAGTGCTCTATTCTAGTGCTCTATTCTTGACCTTTAGGTCATGAATCCCAAGACCACCATGGTTCTTAGGCGGCAAACTACATCCCATTTTGCGAGCCGATATTTCTTTTTCTCATTACCCCCTTGCCAAAAGAATCTTGATCGAAAGTAATCCAATCGATGCAAGACTTACTGTAGTTGGAAGAAGGATAGCATATACAACACCATATTGGTTAGGACTGAATTTATGAGAACCAACCTGCCACAAAGGGATAGTAATTTTCCTTTCCAGCTACACAATCTTTTTTGTAGTCTTTCCTCAACATGCTTCCATTGAGCTATCGATAGCCTCCTAAAGTGAATTGGGATGCCAAGATAACTAGTCGAAAACTGGCCGAGCCCATAGCCAAATAACTCAGCGTAGTTGTGGCGCCCCGACCCGACTGCTATACAGTAATGCTGTGTGTCACCGGTTAAGCGATACAACCGGAGGTTACGGGTTTACCAATCCCCGGCCAAAACCTTTGGCAGGCGTTGCTCGGAATGGATCATCGGCAACGCAACTCCCCGATTGATGCCTTAACATAGGCACAACCCTCAATGTATAATAGAGAGATCAAGACTTGTGGAACAACTGGCACATCACAGACTCTACGACACAAATCATATAGTTCAACTCTTATAATAGAGAAAGATAGCAAATGACATTCATAGGTCACAGACCCAACATTACATCAAGCGGAAGCAAATTAAGTTGTTCTAAACAACAAGATCCAGATTATGGCCTAAGAGGCCTACGAATAAACATCCAGCGCCAGCTGTTCCGGAATGTCCCAAGCTGCCACCTGGGAACCCCAGACTACTCGTCGACGTCCACAAAGAACCCACCTTCGAGGTCGGTGAAGTCCTCCTCTGAAACAAAACAAACGACGTTGAGTTCGACGAACTCGCAAGATTATAAATAGAGCTTTAGCTCGATGAGGCTTTCAAAGTTATATGGCTGTTTTGCATAAAGCTGATTTTATTTATGGAAAACATAACTCAAAGGCATCGACTATTCAGAATATTTTCAAAAGAGGTAAGGAGTAACTCTTTCTTTCATCACCTTACTCATCATAAACCATCATCAACCACTGTACCTGTTCGTCAAAGGCACCTCCCCGAATCACCCTCGAGGAAGCTCACCTTACAATCTTGAGTGGTACCTCTAGTACCCAGTTTTTAATCATTCCGTTAAACTTATTCTATGATCCTACCTTCACTTCCCAAGTCGTCCATAACCGCGGACACGGCTTTTCGAAAAGATTTAACCCTGCAGGGGTGTACAAATGTTTGCCACGCGTACCGCCCGGCCCATTACCTGCGCATTGGCTCTCTTCCGTGGAAAGCCGGCTGGGTGGGAACGGTGTCGACTTCTCCCTCGTTAAGGACTTTCCAGGATCATCAGTGGCGGTAGGACTGCCAGTGTCGTGGTGGGATCACGGCAGATGCCATGGGTATGGCTTAGTTGGGGCCGAATGGTCGTTGGGGGAATCCGGGGAGGGTTTATGCACTCAAGATGTGCACAAGCAAGAACATGCAAGAAACCACAAGAACATGAACAAGAAGCCAAGAAAGCCAAGAACACAAAAGACACCACGATGTACCCAGGTTCGGGGCCTTCGTGAGGAAGTAAAACCCCTACTCCTGCCTTTCCTCTCTCAATATATCAGTGTAGTTCTCAGGTACAAGGTGCTCCTCGAGCTGTATGATGCTCCCAAGTGAGAGCTCTAGAGAAGATGAAACTATGAAGGGGGAAATGAGCTAGGGTTTTGCCGTCCTCCTCCCTGGAGGTAGAGATGCCGCATATATACACAGGCCGAAGTACATTTTTACCCCTGCCTACAACTGACAATGGCATGGCCAAAAGGTAGAAGACAAGCCTCTGCCTCCTGCCAGCTCAACGGCCGGACTGTCAGGCCAGCCAGGCCTAGCTTTCCTCTTCCGGTCATACTTCAGTAGCCTGCCGAGGTCTAGCCTGTAGACCTTTCCCGAAATAGCCGAGTCAGCTCCTAGGCCCCCGAGCTTCCGGGAAACCCGTGGACGGACCTCGCCGTCCTCTGAAGCCTCGGGCTACGAGCTCTGCGGCACCCGTGACCTCTCTGACATGCCTCGATCCTTGCTGCCAACCTCGGATAACACTCCGGATCCTATACCTCGGTAGAGAATACCTTATTCCTGTGGTAGCTAGCTGACTGCCCCGAGGTTGATACCTCGGAGGATATACCTCGGAGAATATACCTCGGACGTACACCTTACGTCGGATGACGCCTCCTGCGTCCTTGCTCAATCGTACCTCGGACAGCTTACTACCTTAACCTTACATGTCTTTACCTCATCATTACCCTACCCGGGGGTAACCCCCCGACAGTAGTCCCCGAAGCTGATGTGGTCTTGCAGCCTCGGATGAAAGGCCGCACCAGGTTCAACCCGAAACCACATGCGCTACGATGTTTTGCAGGTTACCGAACCAATACTCCGAGAAATCCATCGGTCTGTTCCTCGGGCCATACTGCTTTTCCGAAGTATCCGCCGAGATCTCGGACGTCAACCCCTCGATTTCTGCATCTTTACTGACTTCGGTCAGAGAACACTGTTCACGTGTCCCATCCGTCACTTCCTGGTCCACGATAGTCAAAGCACTCGAGTGCTTTCCACCACGCGGCCCACGTCAGCGGAGGTTTCCCGCTTGCGCCGCTTCGCGCTCCAGTAACCGCGCCGCACGACGGTTTGCCTCCTGCAACCGATCCTGTGGCCTGCTCGTCCACCGCTATCTTCGTGCCACGTGGGCATTTGTGCACAAACGATCCCACTCGCCGCTCCGATAACCGCGCGGTAGTGCGCAGTTACCGCCCGCGGTTATAAATACGGGCCCAGGGCAGTGCTTCCCTCTTCTTCCTCATTCACTCGCCGTCTCGCCTCCATCGCAACCAGTGCGCCGCTTCCAGTTGAGAAGAAACGCGTTCCCGCCGCCGCCGACGAGCAGCTCCTTCGTCGCCGCTGCGACCGCGTCACCGGCGCCGCCCTTCAGCACCTCGTTTCACGGTATGTACCCCTTTCTTGATACCCTAGGCATTGCTCTAGGTTTCTTCCTCTTCGCGCTTTGGTTCTTCATATGTTCTTGAATAAAACTCTATTTACCTCCTCCGGTAGATCTTACTCGCATACTTTTTGGGTAGAAATGAGTTTCATACCTCGGACAGACGTTCGCCTAGCATATGTGCCTCTATGTACATAAGATAGCCGTCCAACTCCTCCTGAGTTAGCCAGATATAGCCTTAGATTCCAGATTTACTTTTTCCTTTGCTAAACTTCTGTGCATTCTCTGCAGATTGATTCTGCCGAGATGTCTCCTCCTGAGACTTCGGAACAAACCGAGGTTCCAGACCTCGAACTGGAGGTCGGAGAACGAGCCGGCTGGGAAGGTTCGGATGTAACTCCGGACGAAATCCAGTGGCTCAGGGCGACTCGGCGGATTCCCGCCGGGGTAGAGTGTCGCCTGCCAGAGGGCGAACTCGAGCCTCAAGTCAAGCAAGGGGAACGGGTGGTCTTCGTCGCGCACTTCCAGCGCGGCTTCGGACTGCCCGTTAGTGATTTCTTCCGGAGCTTCCTCGACAAGTTCGGACTCCAGGTTCATCACCTCCCCGCCAACGCCATCACCACTCTCTCCTGCATTGTTTCCTTCTCTGAGGGATACCTCGGCCTCGAAGCCACGGTAGACCTCTTTTCTCGCTACTTCCAACTCAAGCGGCAAGTGATCCCGGATCCAAAGAACAAGGATCTGCCCAAGCAATTAACCGCCTGCGGAGCTGCCACCATAGCTCCTCGCCGAAACTCCATCTTCCCACGTATCACTACTCCGGACACCGTTCGCAAGTGGCTCCGGACGTGGTTTTACGTGAAGAACTCCGGCGAAGAGGACCTCCTCAACCTGCCGGCGTTTAACCTCAGCCCTCCTACAGAACAGCTCAACTGGGACTACACTCCCCCTCACACCGGCGAACTCAAGTCCATCCATGGGTATATTGCGAAATGGCAGGACCCGGAGACCCCGGGAACGACGGGAAAGTCCTGACGGCCGACGACCTGGCCTGCACATTCGTGAAGCGCAGGGTCTCCCCTCTTCAGGCGAGGTCTCACAAGATCTGCCACATGAGCGGTCTTTATGACCCCACCCGTCATACGCACGTTGCACTGGACAACGCCGCGGTAGCTCGGCGAGTCCGAGCTATCACCAAGTCCAAGATCTCTGACGCTTGGACATGGGGAAGGGAACCCCACTACCGGACCAATCCAGCGAAACAGGTACGCTATTCCGACGTTTTCTTCGATACTTCTTTACCACCGAGGTCTTGCTACCGACGTTCACCTTGACAATTTTTCTTCCTAACTCCTTTTCATATGTCTGCCATACAGCTGTTCGCCCGCCAGACCGCCGAGGATGGAGTCCATCCTGCGGACCACTTCGGCAAGGATCTCCCTGTCGAGGACCCACCATCCAACGTGGACCCTGACGACGAGGATTATATGCCCATTGCCTCGGCCCGCATCACCACCGCGGGTAAGCCTCAAGCACAAGCTTCAGTTCAAGAGATTTCGGATGACGAGGAGGGGTTCCTCGTCATGGAACCAATAAACGCGGTACCTCTCTCCCGCCTTCCTCACCTTCCGAACTTTACTCCAGCAACCAGCCGGAAACGCGCTGGTGCCGCAACTTCGGCCGCCGAACCATCCGCCACTGGAGCCTCCGGACCCACTGAGGCTCCGGTCAAGAGACGCCGGCTGAAGAAGTCCGGACTTCCTCCTCATGCCCGGGGGGCAGGAGGCTTCCTACCTCGGATGGGTAATGCTTTGCTTCTATAGCCAACAATGTTTGTTGCTTAAACATATTATCTCGGTATTAACACTTGACCATCTTCTTTTCGTTGCAGTGCCCCCATAGACGTGGATCAGGAGGTATCCTCCATGACTGCACCCGTTGGTGCCTCTGAAGCCATGACCACCCCGACGAACTCTCGCCCCGGATCTCCTCCACCGAGGTCTGGCCCGGCCTTGGGGAAATCTGCCCCCACCCGAGGTCAGACTTCTCCGCGTCCTCAAACGGATGCGGGGATCAATCGCGCCAGAACTCCGGCTACCGCCTTGCCGGAGCCTCGACTCTCCCCCCGCAGCCAGACTGCCCGCAACCAACAGCAAAGCAACAGCAGAAGCAACAGCCCAAGCAGCAGCCCCAAAAACCAGTTCGCCAGACTACCTTGCCGTTGGAGAAGGGCAAGGAGAAAGAAAAAGAGACGGTGAAGTCTAAGGTCACCCCCAAACCAACATCTGGGTCTGGCACCCTGACTATCTCTTCTCCCTCAAGGATGCAACCGAGGTCTCCTCCCCCGGCGACACGCCGAATTCCTCCATTCGCCGCACCCATTGATGAGACTGCCCCTCCGGCCGAAGAATATGCTCGGAGGGCATCTCTTATATTGGATAACCGGCCTGCTTCAAGCTCCGAGGCTACTTTGGCCTTGGAGGCCTCGGTTAGGGGCATCGAGCAGGGCGGACCGTGGGGATTTCCTCCTCTGCGCACTGATAGTGACCAGAGCCTCGGCTCCTTGGAACACTACAATGCAGACTGGAATTCTGCAGACATGGACGAGGTCTCTTCTGCCTCCTTGACCGCCCAAGGGGACGAGCATCCTGCGGGGAGCAGCGCCTGCGCCCGACGCATGCTTGAAATGCAAACTTCTGCTTTGCTTGCTACTCGAGCTGTCAACGTAAGTTCCACTTTCTTTACTTTCATGCAGTATCTCCTCTAATATCCACCATCTCCAGTCCCCGAGATTCGAGGTAAACTATTGACGCTCCGCCGGAGTTAAAATTGTTTGGCTTGAATCTTAACTCTCCATTTTCATCCGACGTATCCAATCCATTTTATCTCACTTTAGCATGCACCTCGGGTACGAGTCCCCGAGACTCCTGTCGAGGCATACCCCGGCAACATTTTCCCAATGATTTGACTCCGAGTCCCCGAGACTCTTGTCGAGGTATAGCCTTTCTAACCGAGCTATATTTTTCTTCCTTGCAGAATGCTATGAACGTCCGCACGGATATCTTTCATACCCTCTTGTTTGACCACAAGAAACTCCACGACGAGCACAAGGCCGTCCTTGCAGAAAAGAACTCTTTGGACGAGAAGCTACAACAAGAGAAAGCCGAAGTAGCTCGTCTGGTAAAGGAGCTCAAGCGCATCACTGAGCTGCGGACGTCTGAAAAAGAGCAGCTGCAGGCGGAAAAGGCCAGTGTTGTCGAAACAGAGAAGAAACTTCGGGAGGATGCCGCCAAGGATCACGAGAATGCGCTCCAGTTAGCCGAGACCCGCGCCACCTCGGCCACCGAGGCTTATGAAGCCCTTCAAGCTTCGGTTAACCAGCTCCTCCCGACGCTGCAACATATCAACCAAGAAATGGACAGTAAGCTTCTTGCCCCCCTTAGCCTTGCTTTGTCCTCAACATTACTGGCTCTTTGCCGAACTGTTTCTTTCATTATTAACAGGCTACCTTCTGCAGAGCACTTCACCTACACCCAAGTCTCGGCCCGCAATATCACTGCTCGGCACAGGGAGAGGCGTAACGAGACGAACCCCGTCTGGACCGTTGAGGACCACATCGTGGCCATCAAGCTCGGATCCATCCCTTGAAAACCATTGGGTCGAACTCCTCGACGCAGGTCTGTCTGCTTTCCGAGCCTTATGGCCTCTTGCCGACGCTCCCAAACTACGCCCGAGCTCGCCGCCAAGCTTCGTGAAGCCGAACAAAGACTCCGAGAGTGGCGTTCATCTTCAGCTCGCGCTGGAGCTGATGCCGCTCTCAAATTCATCATGACTTGGTGCGAGAAGATCGACCTCGAAAAGATGGACACTCTTCGCCGAGGCTCGCCCTGGTCCTCGGACCCAATTCTCATCAAGCGCCGCGAAAAGATGGCTGCCTTCTTCGCTGGATATGCCAACACAAGAACTTGAGCGAAGGAGACACCTACTCCGACGCCGAGGATTACGAGCCAGAAGACGAGGAATACGAAACAGAATCCGACGTCGAGGCCGAGCAAGGTGACGACGGTGAAACCCGCGAAGCAGAAACCGAGGCTTCTCCACAACCTGATGCCGAGGTTACTGCCGACGTTGCCAGCACTTCCCAGGCTACCTCGGCTCCGGACGAAATCCCTGCTGCATCGGCTGCTGCCGACGTAATTCCTGATGCCTCGACCTGAACTTATGCTTGGCCAAAAAACTTCATTAAATCCCCGGTATGCCGGGACGCAGATGTAATCAAACTTAAGTAGTTCCTTTGCTACCTCTATTACTATTATGCTCATTCGAACCATGCTTTTCTAAGCTTTATGTCGAATCCTTTTGAATGATTGCTCGAGTTTACTTTCGTGTTTACTATATTTGGCATTCTTTGCTCTTGTCTGCCATTCTGGCGTTCGACAGTCGAGTCACAAGATTGTTGTTCATAGCATACAGTACTTGGTAAATTCCGAGGTATGTTTCAAAGTCATCCGACATAAAAAAGAAGTAAAAACAGGGGTTAGTAAACGACATATGCCGAACTGTCTTTTTGGACCGAGTCCCCGAGTTCATTTTCATGTTTCCCATGTTCTTTCGTCTTTGCTCTTGACTGCCATGCTGGCGTTCGTCAGTCGAGTCACAAGATTAGTTACATAGCATACAGTACTTGAAGTTTGAGACGAGGTTCAAAATAGTTCGGCATACGAACGAAGAAAGAGTACAAAAAAGAAACATGCAATCATAAGAGCGAGGCAGTCCCCGAGCTCACTCTCGAGGTGCCGAAGTTTTATTTAAAGATCAGCCGAGGTACATACATTACTTCCTTCAACAGTAGAAGGGTCGGAGTAGAGCTACATTCCATGGACGCTGAAGCTCCAAATCGGGTCTGTCCAGCCCATCTCCCCTTGGTTCCTGTGCATCTATAAGATAGTATGAATCATTGTGCAGAGCTCGGCTCACAATGTACGGTCCCTCCCATGGAGGTGACAACTTGTGCCGGCCTTTACTGCGCTGCACAAGCCTCAGCACTAGGTCTCCTTCATTAAACTTTCGGGGTTTTACATGCCGGCTTTGATAGCGTCGGAGACCCTGCTGATATATTGCTGACCGAGATAAGGCCAATTCTCTTGCTTCCTCAAGCAATCTACAGCATCTTCCCGAGCTTCTTTAGCCTCGGCTTCTGTGTACATTGCCACTCTGGGCGCATCATATTCAATGTCGGTTGGCAGCATTGCCTCGGCCCCATAGACCATGAAAAATGGCGTATAGCCAGTTGATCTGTTCGGTGTGGTCCTTAGACCCCACAGAACTGCTGGTATCTCATCGATCCAACACCCCGGTGTTTTCAACAGTGGTTCTATTAGCCGAGCTTTGATTCCGGCCAATACCAATGCATTTGACCTTTCTACTTGCCCATTAGCCTGTGGATGAGCCACCGAGGCTACATCAAGTCGAATTCCCTTACTCATGCAGAACCGAGCAAACTCTCCGACAGCAAAGTTCGTGCCGTTGTCTGTAATGATACTATGAGGATATCCATATCTCAGGATTATTTCCTTCAAAAAGGTCACTGCCGTATGACCATCCACCTTTCGGATTGGCTTCACCTCGATCCACTTAGTGAATTTGTCCACCATCACCAGTATGTGAGTCATATTGCCTCGGGCTGGCTTGAATTCTCCCACCATGTCCAGACACCAAACTGCAAAGGGCCACGTGATAGGAATGGTTTGAGCGCCGAAGCTGGCATGTGCTGCTGCTTGGCGAACCTTTGGCACCCTTCACATTTCCGAACTATATCTTCTGCATCGGCATTGGCGGTGGGCCAATAGAACCCGTGCCGGAACACCTTGGCCACCAGAGCTCTTGTGCTGCAATGATGTCCACATTCTCCTTGGTGGATCTCTAAAAGCATCTCCTTGCCTTCAGCTGGTTCGACACATCCTGCAACACCTCGGTCACACTTCTCTTGTATAGCTCCTTGTTGATGATGGTGTATCCCTTAGCTCTCCTCTGGATTCTCCTTGCCTCTTTCAAATTTCCATCGGCTATGAATTCATGATCTGCTCCGCCCATTCCGGCACTGGTGCAGAGGAAAAAGCCTCTCATCTATCTCCATTGGTTCGGTCGCCATGATCTCCTTCATGATTTCCTCCACCATTGCTCGGCCAGTCCCCGAGTGTTGGTGCGAAGTCCCCGGGTCAGACCCGAAGTTCCCATCATCTACTCCATAGGAAAAGCTCCATCAGTCCTCGGATACTGCGAAGCAGTCCCCGAGTCCGGCCAAACGCATCCGACGTCTACCTCCATAGGAATAGGCTCAGACTCCGAACTTGGCGGTAAGAAAATTGACTCGGAGTCAGGAGAAGGCTTGATTGAAGGAGTTCTCAAATGGTTCAGCGCTATCCCCGGTGGCACCGGTTCTTTGGATGAACCGAGCTTGACAATACGTCGGCGGCTTCATTCTCCCCCGAGGTATGTGCTTGTACTCACATCCTTCGAAGAACCCAGACACCTTTTGCACATGAAACCGATACAACTCCATGTTCGCATCCAATGCATCCCAAGTGCCGGTGGATTGATGCACCACCAAAGCTGAATCGCCGAAGCATTCTATACGCCGGACACCTATCTCCTTTGCCACCTTGAGCCCATGGATCAGGGCCTCATACTCCGCCACGTTGTTCGACGCCGAGAAATGGATTTGCAGCACATACTTCAACTGGTCTTGCTTCGGCGAGGTTAGGACTATGCCGGCACCTAATCCGACCTTGGTCTTGGACCCATCAAAGTGCATCTTCCAATAATTATAGTCCGGCAAGGGCGGCTCATATTGCATCTCGGCCCAATCGCATAAAAAGTCCGGTAGCGCCTGCGACTTGATTGCATCTCGCCTTTCATAATGCGGAGTATATGGAGATACCTCGATCGCCCATTTGGCAACTCGCCCAGTTGCGTCCTTGCATCCGATGATCTCCGAGATTGGAGCATCACATACCACCGTCATGGGATGCTCTTGGAAGTAATGCTTCAGTTTCTTAACCGCCAGGTATACTCCGTACGTCATCTTCTGGTAGTGGGGGTAGTTTTGCTTCGACGTGGATATCACCTCGCTCAGGTAGTAGATTGGTCTCTGCACCGATTTGCCTCCTTCGTCTCGCTCCACCACCACTGCAACACTTACGACCCGGTTTGTAGCCGCAATGTATATCAACATCGGTTCATTCTGCAAAGGGGACGCCAACACCGGAGCAGTGGACAACATCTTCTTCAGCTCATTGAACGCCGCGTCCGCCTGCGGGGTCCAAGTGAAACTGGTACTTTTCTTCATAAGTTGATACAATGGTAAGGCTTTTTCTCCTAGCCGACTTACAAACCGACTTAAAGATGCAAGGCATCCCGTGAACTTCTGCACATCTTTTAAACAGTTCGGCAACTTCATTCTTTCGATAGCTCGGATCTTAGCCGGGTTAACTCTATACCTCGGCTGATACGAGGAAACCGAGCAATTTTCCAGCCGGGACACCAAAGGTGCACTTGTCCGGGTTAAGTTTCAACCGATACTTTCTTAAGTTTGCAAATGTCTCTTCGAGGTCTTCGATGAGAGTATGCTTCTTTTTAGTTTTGATAACAATGTCATCGACATACACTTGCACATTCTTGCCCATTTGAGAGTGTAAGCACTTCTGCATACACCTTTGATAAGTTGCCCCGGCATTTCTCAAACCGAAACACATGACACGATAGCAATACGCCCCGTACGGGGTAATAAAGGCAGTCTTTATTTGATCATCAGTGTTCAGTGGGATCTGGTGAAAACCAGAATATGCATCAATAAAAGACAACAGCTCACATCCAGCCGTAGAATCGATCACTTGATCAATCCGAGGTAAAGGAAAGGGATCCTTCGGGCACGCCTTGTTCAGGTTGGTGAAGTCAATGCACATGCGCCACACCTTGACTATCGCCGGTTCGTCCTTCTTTTTCTCCACGAGGACTGGATTAGATATCCAGTCCGGATGCAGCACTTCCATGATGAAGCCTGCAGCCAGTAACTTCGCCATTCTTCGAGTACCACCTTTCTTCGGTCATCTGAGAGCCGCCGCGTCGGTTGACGCACTGGTTTCACCTCTGGCCGAACAAACAAAGAGTGCTCTGCCAACTCCCTCGGAACACCTGGCAGGTCTTTAGCCGACCATGCAAAAATGTCCCGATTCTCACGGAGGAAGTGACAGAGCGCGCTTTCCTATTTCTCGTCCATGCCAGCACCAATGATGGCGAAACGCTCCGGGTTCTCCGAGTCCAGCGGGATTTTCTTGGTCTCCTTGGGCACCTCGAATGAAGCGCTCATGTCCGGAGTAATTAGTCCGGACATGCCGAGCTGAGTAGACTGCGCCATTGCCACCACCTTCTGAAGTTGCTTCTTCTCCGCCGCGATCACCAAGGACTCGGCTAAACTAGATCCCGCCGAGGCACATTGCATAGCCTTCTTGTAGTCACCTGAAATGGTTATTATTCCCTTGGGCCCCGGCATTTTCATCTTTAGGTAGGCCACATGAGTGGAGATCATGAACTTGGCCAAGGCTGGCCTTCCCAGCAAGGCATGGTAAGGGCTCTGCAAGTCCACAACCTCGAACTCAAGACTTTCAACTCGGCTGTTATCTCGGGTACCAAAACCCACGTCGACCCAAATCTTTCCCATAGGTGCACAAGAGACCCCGGGCACAATACCGTGAAATGTACAGCTGCTAGGCTGCAACTGGTTCGGTGAGTATCCCAGCTTGACCATTGTGTCTCGGTACATGATATTTATGGCACTCCCATTGTCCACCAAGACTCGGGTGAATCTCACATTGTTGGTCGGCCCACAGAACGTCGGATCCACCACCAGTGCATAGTTTCCAGGGCTCGGCATGATCCGAGGTGTATCTTGCCTGCTCCAAGTGATCTCTTGCTCGGACCAATTCATGTATTTCACCACTGCTGGAGTTACTGCATTCACCTCCTTGGCACGCCTCAGCATACTCTTCTTATCAGTTGACTCAGTCACAAACACCACGTAACTCTGATGTACTTCCCTATAATCATTACCGGGGTTCTCATACCTCTGATTCTCAAAGGACCACGTTTGGCTTTGGCCGGCACCACCGTTGTTGTTGTTGCCCTGGGCACTCACTGCATTCACCGGTTTCGCCTGCACCATCTTCTGGTTTTGGGCCGCATGCACCGGGGTTGAATTTGCTCCGGTTAAGCTCTGATTCTGCGCCGCTATGGTCGGCTTATGCTGCTGCTGCGCGTTCGGATATTGAGGTCTACGCCATTGGTTCGGTGGCCCACTCCGGTTTGTCCCAGCTTTCGCCCCTTCTGCAGCGGTTCGGTGATGAAAACTACACTGCAGAGTGGTATGGTTGGGTGTTTTGCCATTCCTGCCATGATAGATACATGGCCCATTCACCAATGACTCGTAAGTCACAGGTGGTCCGGCCTCCTGCCACTGCTTCGCACCACCGCCCTGATTCTGGTTCTGGTTCGGAGTCCATGCCTGACCCTCAGTCTTCGGTTTCTGGGCGCCTCCAGGTCCGGACTGACTTGGGTTTACAGCATTGACTTGGAAATCTGGTTCTCTCCTCTTTGCCCGAACTCTTGACGGTTATCAAACCTCGGTCCGTTGTTGCGATTGTTCATCGGATTCCTCCTGTTCCGGGCATTCCCATCCATCAGAGGCTGCATCGGATCGCCAAGGGCATAGGAATCAGCTATCCGAATCGTCTCGGCCAGAGTCTTTGGCATATCTCTCTGGAGCCTCTGCCACAACATGCTACCATACCGACATCCATCAGCAAACCACGCTATAGCCTGTGCTTCGATAACTCCCTCACAGGAGTTCCGAACATTGCTCCACCGAGTCAAGAATTCTCGGTCAGTCTCATTGTCCTCCTGCTTGCACGCCTGCAAAAGCTGAGGTCGGTTTGGCCTCTTGTAAGTGCTGGCGAAGTTGCTATTGAATGCCTCCTCTAAATCCAGCCAGCAATTGATGCTATTCTCCGGCAAATTGTTCAGCCAGATCCGAGCAGGACCTTCCAACATGTGCGGGAGATACCGGACCGCCCATCGGCGATTGCCCCCCGCAATGTATACTGCTGAAACATAATCAGCTAGCCAATCTTGCGGCTTGGTGCTCCCATTGTACGGCCTGGTACTCCGACCCAACTGAAACTGAGACACTGGTGGAGGTGGTTCCTTCATGATCCGAGGTCCAAAACACGCCGGACCAGGAGGGCCTTCCTCTTCCAACTCTCGGACATGTAAATCCGATCTAGCTTGTATCGCGCGTCACCTGTAGGCAACGTCCGAGCTCCGATACGCTCTCCCAATGCACCATCCACTCTATAGAATCCAGCCCGCTCCATGGCTGAATTTCCATCATCATATCGGTCGCCACCTCGACCGACGCTCTTCGGCTGCGGAACATACTCCGGCTCTTGCTGATACTGCTCCTGCGGCCGGGGTTGCTGCTGATGCCTCGGGGGCTGAGGTGGTTTACCTCGGCCAGCCGACGCTGCTTGCCCACCGTTCTGATTTCCCTGAGCTGAACGGCCTTTAGCTCGGCTTGCATCACCTGGGCCGGGGTCTCCATTGGCTCGGCTAGCGTCACCGACCTTTTGCTTTCCAGCTAACACCGGATCGTACACTTGCAGCTGCATCTCCTTGTTCCGACCTGAAGTGACACTCCGGGCACGATCGGCTCCTCCGACGTGTGGAGACGAGGCTTGCCCCTTGGACCCTGGCTAACTGGCCTAATCGAATGGACCGCCTGCGAACCGCCAAGCCCGGCCTTGCGGAGGGCTTCATTTTGCTTGCTGGCCACATGCACTAACTCATTGAGCCGCTTCTGCTGCTCACGCCATGCATCTCCGGTCAACTCCGATAGCCCGGCCCTTACTGCTTCGGCTGCTCTAAGGTTCTTGGCTGGTGAACTATACACCGGCCTACCAGTAGCCGACCTGCTACTTGTTGCCTTACTCGAGCCGAGACTGCAGCCCTAACCATCTCCTCATAGAGGTCCTTGCCTCGGTTGAACAGAGCAGCTTTCTTACGCCGCACAACCGGAGTAAAACCATCCTCTATACCATGTGCAGCATTGTACTCCTTCTGCTCCATATCGAACTGCTGCTAGCCTCGGCCAGCAACCGAGCTTCTCTCATCACTCTCTGGCGCTCTGCCTCTAACCCGGCCACCGTATGCTCCACACTTGCCTCTACTGCGAGTGGCCGAGCTAACCTATCAACGATAGATTCTAAGGGAAATTCTTCCCTTGGCATGCCCAACTGCTCATTCTGACTAGGTTTCTCGTACGGAAACTTCGCCGTCCGACCTGATTTCTCAGGCAGCGCGGTTGGCGTCGCCTCCACCTCGGCTAGCGCGACTTTGCCAGCATCGCCTTGCTAGCTGCAGGCTGGTACCAGCCACCATCACCTCCACACACCTCGGAGGGCGAGTAACACGTTGGCCCAAAGCCGCCAGGAGTGGAGTTTCGTCGTCCACGAGCACCTGCTCCGGGTACTCGCGAACCACCTCGACAGCAACGTATGTGGGGAAACTGCCGAGCATCATGAGGAACCATGGTGGGGAAAGGCTTGCCGGCGAAGCACCCCGCATTGTCACTCACAAAGGCGAACTCGCCGATGTTGGCAACAAGGCCAGAAAGAACACACTCAGAGGAGCCCGTCCGGATGGAAACTCCACCCAACGCCTCAATCTGCCCCACGGTGGGCGCCAACTGTCGTGGTGGGATCACGGCAGATGCCATGGGTATGGCTTAGTTGGGGCCGAATGGTCGTTGGGGGAATCCGGGGAGGGTTTATGCACTCAAGATGTGCACAAGCAAGAACATGCAAGAAACCACAAGAACATGAACAAGAAGCCAAGAAAGCCAAGAACACAAAAGACACCACGATGTACCCAGGTTCGGGGCCTTCGTGAGGAAGTAAAACCCCTACTCCTGCCTTTCCTCTCTCAATATATCAGTGTAGTTCTCAGGTACAAGGTGCTCCTCGAGCTGTATGATGCTCCAAGTGAGAGCTCTAGAGAAGATGAAACTATGAAGGGGGAAATGAGCTAGGGTTTTCGCCGTCCTCCTCCCTGGAGGTAGAGATGCCGCATATATACACAGGCCGAAGTACATTTTTACCCCTGCCTACAACTGACAATGGCATGGCCAAAAGGTAGAAGACAAGCCTCTGCCTCCTGCCAGCTCAACGGCCGGACTGTCAGGCCAGCCAGGCCTAGCTTTCCTCTTCCGGTCATACTTCAGTAGCCTGCCGAGGTCTAGCCTGTAGACCTTTCCCGAAATAGCCGAGTCAGCTCCTAGGCCCCCGAGCTTCCGGGAAACCCGTGGACGGACCTCGCCGTCCTCTGAAGCCTCGGGCTACGAGCTCTGCGGCGCCCGTGACCTCTCTGACATGCCTCGATCCTTGCTGCCAACCTCGGATAACACTCCTGATCCTATACCTCGGTAGAGAATACCTTATTCCTGTGGTAGCTAGCTGACTGCCCCGAGGTTGATACCTCGGAGGATATACCTCGGAGAATATACCTCGGACGTACACCTTACGTCGGATGACGCCTCCTGCGTCCTTGCTCAATCGTTACCTCGGACAGCTTACTACCTTAACCTTACATGTCTTTACCTCATCATTACCCTACCCGGGGGTAACCCCCCGACAGCCAGGATCACAACACCCTGCCCCACGGCCACTCATTTTCCTAACACCACCATCTGTCGGGGGAATACTTTCTGGATTAACCCATGGCCCAGTGCGACTTAACTTACTCGCACGGATGAAGGCCCACTTGGGAACAAGCCCAATATTAACCGCCATAAGGAGAAAGATCTAGAAGACAAATCCCGGAGGACGTGAAGACCAAGTAGTCTCCGTGTAGGCCTCTGTGGATGTATTCCTTATGGGGAAGTTTCCTTTTGTAACCTAGCGAGCCTCTGTGTATATAAAGAGGACTCGCAGGACTTAGAGCGGGTTAAGCTATCAAGCCCCAAACCCTAGCTTATACGGCGAGTACCAGATCGGATCGCCTCCATTGTAACACCTCGATTATCATATCAATACCAATCTAGGGTAGGCAGGAAGTAGGTCTTTTACCTCACATTGAGGGGGCCGAACCTGGGTAAATCTGTGTTGATCTTTGTTCCTGCGATCCCAAGCTCGGAGATGCTTGACTCGCGTAATCCCACACCTACGAAGTCATCTATGACACCTGACGTGACAAACCCACGACAGTTGGCGCCCACCGTGGGGCCTGCGGTCAAAAGCGTCACGTTCCGCGCAGGATCCATGAAGGGAGCTGAAGATCTCGTTGTTGGCCGTATCATCACGGTCAATGGCACACCCCTCATCGACGATTCAAGCTGGGGACCGGAGGCGGATTATTTGGAGACCGGCCACGTCATCCCGTTCGGAGCCATCAACGTCTTCGTCGGCTTCATCGGTGGCAGGTCCGTTAGATCGGTCCAGGAAGGCGATTCAATAGAAGAGGTCGCCGATGACGGGAAGAATCCGTGGAAAGCATGGACTCGCAAGAGTTTGGGTCCATTATACCTGCCTTTGAAGAAAGTTGCTGGGGTTACCCACTAGAAATCACATCATCACCAGATCAAGAGATGGCACAAGTCGCGGTTTACATGGCCGGAGGAGCAGGTGCGTCAGGGACTGCTGGAGAAACCGAGGCATCGGCACCCCCAAGCAACCCACTTCTTGTCCCTGTGTCAGCCACGAACGCCCCCTCCGTGCAACAGAAATTGAGGCCGCCAGGGCCGAGCTCCTGTATGAGGTTCGAAGGATGGAAGAAGAGCGCCGCAGGCTCGATCAGATAAACCAAGGAATCCAACAGGAGCGACAGAGAGTAGCCGCGCTGGCTGCGACTCAACAACAGGTTGACCCGCAAACACAGCTGCGCGCGACTCAACCAATAGTGGAAATCCCGCTCACTCCAGCCGCAGGGACGAGAATCCAGACGACTGCAGAAGGAAGGGTACCGACAAATCAAGAGACCCAGCAACAACCAAGGAGGTTTCACACCCCACAGGGCCATTACCAGAACCCTGTCGATAATATGTATGTTGCGGCTAATATCTTGACACAGATGGTACCAACAGGCGATGACCCGGTCAATGTTGAGGCGCGGCGCGCGATTCAGATGTTAAGTACGGCAGTCCTGCAACAAGCCAATAGGGCGGAAGCAGAAGCACAGCTGCCCCTCGTACCAGCCAATCACAGGATTACGGCAGAAAGAAGCGTCCAGAGTAGGCCACCAGAGGACGTGTCAGGAGTCGCACAGAGGCAACATGAGCCAGTCGCAGAAGCACAGGCGAATGCCCATTGATGCAAAAGTGGCCTGCAGATAACCCCGCAGGCGCACCCACAGCCCTGTCCTCGCGACTCAAGGGACCAGCGTGTTTCACTGAAAAGATCAGATCGGAACCTTTTCCTGAAGATTTCAAAGGGCCACGCAAGGTGGCAAACTATAACGCCAGCATGGATCCAACCACTTGGCTCAACAACTACGAGATGGGCATGAGCATCCTAAACGTATCTGAAGAGATCTGCGCACGCTACCTGAACATGATGTTAGAAGGAGCAGCGCACATATGGCTGCAAAATTTGCCTCCCAACTCTATAAATACTTGGGAGGAACTGAAGGATGCCTTCATTAAGAACTTCCAAGGAACTTGCAAGCGACTCTGCAATATAGAAGATTTAGAGCGCTGTGTCCAGAAGGAAGGCGAGTCAAGTCGCCATTGGATGAAAAGGGTGGCAGAAATAATACACTCCTCAGATAATATACCACCAAGCTCAGCCGTCCTGGTGATAGAGAAAAATAGCAAGTTTGAGCCGCTGATCCATAAGCTGGGTCGCATGAAGGATAATGTCAAAAGCCTCAGATGGCTGTGGCTAACAAATATGCCAGCTCAGACAAAATCAGAGACGCGTCAGACGGAGAAGAAGAGGAGGCTGCTGCAAAAGGGAAGAAAAACCCAACAAGCTCCACCAGCAGCAAACGAGCCACAACAACACGAGTCAAAACAAACGCAAAAGCGAAGATTGTCACTCAGGGCTCGTAGCCAATGCGCGTGGAGGATTCAGAGGCCAGCGTGGAAGGGGTCGAGGATACGGCTCCCGGCCAATCAATATGCAAGAAGTGTTCAACCGGCCATGCGACCTTCATACGACGGGTGATGGACGACCAGCGGACCATACAAAGGCGCAATGCCATTATTACAAAAAGTGGAAGGAAGAGAGCCAACACAATGGGGGGAATACCCATGAAGGAAACCCTAGTGCGGCTCATAACACAAACATTGGGCAGCACGGCACGAGTAACCCCAGACAGACGGGGCAGTATCATACCATAGTTATCGATACCTCCAAAAGAGAAGAGAAATTGAGCCGGAGAAGTCAGCAGGTGAACGCCGTGATACCAACAACACCCGCTTGGTTAAGGTGGTCAGAATACGCGGTAACTTGGAGTCGCGACGACCACCCGCCACAGGTACGGGAACCTGACAAGTTGGCACTGGTTGTGGCACCATACGTTGCAGGATACAAGCTGACCAAAGTGCTTATGGATGGAGGAAGCAGCATTAATATCTTGTACTACGATACTTTCCAGCGTCTAGGACTCAAAGATTCCAGCTTGTAGCCCACGTCAACAGTATTTCATGGCATTGTCCCAGGAAGGTCCGCACGGCCAGTGGGTAAAATAACCCTCGGGGTAACTTTTGGAACAGAAGAGAACTTTAGAAGTGAATTCCTAAGCTTCGAAGTAGTAAAATTCCAGAGCCCATACCACGCCCTGTTTGGAAGAACGGCCTTTGCTAAGTTATGGCCAGACCATGCTACGTGTACCTACAGTTGAAGATACCAGGACCAAAAGGGGTCATCACAGTGTACGGAGATAGAGAAAAAGCAATAGAATGCGAGACAGGAGATGCGGCTTTCGCAGAATCCGCCTGTGCCGCGGAAGAACTAAAAGGTTATAAGTCGCAGGTGGACCCAAACGATATGAGTGTGATTACCACGCCATCTGCTGAGCCACCAATGAATTTCAAAGCGGCCCAGGACACTAAGCAGATAAATCTTATTCCTGGCGACTCATCCAAGCAAACTAGCATTGGAGCACACATGGAAGAAGAACAGGAGAAGGCCCTCGTTGCTTTTCTCCAGGAAAATAAAGACATCTTCGCATGAAAGCCGTCAGATATGCCGGGGGTACCAAGAGAATTAGCAGAACATAGCCTCAAAGTGAACCCTGCGGCTAAACCAGTGAAGCAGCCACTACGGCGTTTTCATGATGACAGGAGAAAGGCAATAGGAGAGGAGATATGTCGTGGTGGGATCACGGCAGATGCCATGGGTATGGCTTAGTTGGGGCCGAATGGTCGTTGGGGGAATCCGGGGAGGGTTTATGCACTCAAGATGTGCACAAGCAAGAACATGCAAGAAACCACAAGAACATGAACAAGAGACCGATAAAGCCAAGAACACAAAAGACACCACGATGTACCCAGGTTCGGGGCCTTCGTGAGGAAGTAAAACCCCTACTCCTGCCTTTCCTCTCTCAATATATCAGTGTCGTTCTCAGGTACAAGGTGCTCCTCGAGCTGTATGATGCTACCAAAGTGAGAGCTCTAGGTAGAAGATGAAACTATGAAGGGGGAAATCAGCTAGGTTTTTCGCCGTCCTCCTCCCTGGAGGTAGAGATGCCGCATATATACACAGGCCGAAGTACATTTTTACCCCTGCCTACCACTGACAATGGCATGGCCAAAAGGTAGAAGACAAGCCTCTGCCTCCTGCCAGCTCAACGGCCGGACTGTCAGGCCAGCCAGGCCTAGCTTTCCTCTTCCGGTCATACTTCAGTAGCCTGCCGAGGTCTAGCCTGTAGATCTTTCCCGAAATAGCCGAGTCAGCTCCTAGGCCCCGAGCTTCCGGGAAACCCGTGGACGGACCTCGCCGTCCTCTGAAGCTTCGGGTCACGAGCTCTGCGGCGCCCGTGACCTCTCTGACATGCCTCGATCCTTGCTGCCAACCTCGGATAACACTTATGATCCTATACCTTGGTAGAGAATACCTTATCCCTGTGGTAGCTAGCTGACTACCCCGAGGTTGATATCTCGGAGGATATACCTTGGAGAATATACCTCAGACGTACGCCTTACGTCGGATGACGCCTCCTGCGTCCTTGCTCAATCGTTACCTCGGACAGCTTACTGCCTTAACCTTACATGTCTTTACCTCATCTCTACCCTACCTGGGGTAACCCCCGACAGTAGTCCCGAGGCTGTGGGGGACTCGCAGAGTCGCGCACAGACTTACAAAAATAAATAAGCATACCAAAACATCTCCATATGCATAGCCTCCTGCCTGCATGGGCGCCGTTGTAATTTGGTCGTCTTCGCCATGCCCTCCAGGCCGAATGCGACATCCGGTTGATCGAGCTCACCCGAATCAACAACGTGATGGACAATTTGCACCGGAAATATGTTGCCTGCATGGGCACCATTTTATGTCGGTTCTCAGCCCTCCTGGCCTTTACCAGACTCGGATGTCGCCAGCATCGGTTAGCCATCCTGACTTTTAGCGAACTCGGATGCCACCAGCGTCGGTTAGCCCTCCTGGCTTTTACCGAACTCGGATGCTGCCAGCGTCGGTTAGCCCTCCTGGCTTTTACCGAACTCGGATGCCGCCAGCGTCGGTTAGCCCTCCTGGCTTTTACCGAACTCGGATGCCGCCAGCATCGGTTAGCCCTCCTGGCTTTTACCGAACTCGGATGCCGCCAGCGTCGGTTAGCCCTCCTGGCTTTTACCGAACTTGGATGCCGCCAGCGTTGGTTAGCCCTCCTGGCTTTTACCGAACTCGGAGCCGCCAGCGTCAGTTAGCCCTCCTGGCTTTTACCGAACTCGGATGCCGCCAGCGTCGGTTAGCCCTCCTGGCTTTTACCGAACTCGGATGCCGCCAGCGTCGGTTAGCCCTCCTGGCTTTTACCGAACTCGGATGCCGCCAGCGTCGGTTAGCCCACCTGGCTTTTACCGAACTCGGATGCCGCCAGCGTAAGCTGGACCGACATAAACCTGCAAGTATGTATCTGAAAAGTCTCGGTACCTCGGCCACTCTGGGCATATCGCACATGTCTCGATACCTCGGCCTCTTTGGGCATATCACACATGTCTCGATACCTCGGCCTCTTTGGGCATAACACACATATCTCGGTATTTCGGCCTCTTTGGGCATAACTCATATGTCTCGGTATTTCGGCCTCTTTGGGCATAACTCATATGTTGGTTCTTAGCCACTCCGGGCGTATACCGACATAGATGTCTCCAGCCACTGCCAGACTCACCTAAGCATATCTCGAATGCCTGTTTTAGCCACTTCGGGCGTATACCGACATAGATGTCTCCAACCACTGCTGGGCTGACATATAACTTGCATAAACATATCTCAAAGGTTGCCTCTGACTAACCAACATAGACACTGATCTGGTATACAGGTAATGCCATGATACATTGGCAAACAGAATAAACAATGATTTGGGACAAGGAATGATGTCAGGATATTGTGACAAACCGAAGTAAACGGCGATATGTGATGCAGAAAGATGACGTGATACTATGGCAAACCGAAATAAACGGCGATCCTGGAGGTGGAGTGATGCCGTGATATTGTGGCAAACCGAAATAATCGGCGATCTAGAGAATACTGATAATGCCATGATACCTTGGGTAACTTGAGATAACTAACATAACCATGATACGTCGGATTTCCATTATACCTCGGATTACCAAAATGACCCGGATTTCCAATATGACCCGGATTTCTTGAATACCTCATATTTTTATTATACCTCGGTAGCAAACATTTTCAGCAAAACCGAATTCCCCTTTCAACGTTAGTCCAGCATATAAATCATGAAGAATATTTGACGGGAACAACAATTATACTAGCCGAGGCAAACTAGCTATAGCACTTGATAGAAAACGAATCTAACAGCAGTTACTAAGCACAAAGATCCAGACTCGGTTTCGACCGAGTCCCCGAGTTACTTTTTTTTATCTAGGAGAAGGTGTAAAACAAACTGGCTACCTAGTCCCGGGTTAAGACATCTTGTCCCGGGGAGAACACTTAGACCAAAAAGCGAGGGGGGAGTCCCCGAGTAACTTTTGGGACAAAACAGAACTGGACTGGCGATCCAGTCCCCGGGTCAAAACACTCTACCCCGGGGGAAAACAACTAATCATAGCAAGGTAGGAACGAGGGGGCAGTCCCCGAGTATTATTTGAGACTATCTAGAAGCATGTGAAGACACATAAATGATACTTACAAGGCCAGGTTGTTGGAGAAGTCTTAATTCGGATTTCCAAGTCTTAACTCGGATTCTCCCAGGATACCTCGGACTTCAGAACACCTCAGACTTCGGAACACCTCGGATTCCAAAACACTTCGGATTCCAGAACACCCCGGATTCTAGAACAGCTCGGACAGAACACCTCGGATTACAGAACAGCTCGGGCAGAACACCTCGGACAGAACACCTCGGATTACAGAACATCCCGGACAAAACACCTCGGACAGAACACCTCGGATCACAGAACACCTCGGATCACAGAACAGCCCGGACAAAACACCTCAGACAGAACGCCCGGATTACAGAACAGCCCGGACAAAACACCTCGGACAGAACACCTCGGATCACAGAACAGCTCAGATTCCAGAACAGCTCGGATTCCAGAACAGCTCAGATTCCAGAACAGCTCGGATTCGCACTGCAGCCAACTCGAAAATGAGTCAACTAACAGGGACGAGGCCGAAGTCGAGTCCCCGCGTTGATGACGAAGGTCCCATCCAAATTGATCCAGCAAACGCCACTATCAGCCCCACGGTGGGCGCCAACTGTCGTGGTGGGATCACGGCAGATGCCATGGGTATGGCTTAGTTGGGGCCGAATGGTCATTGGGGGAATCCGGGGAGGGTTTATGCACTCAAGATGTGCACAAGCAAGAACATGCAAGAAACCACAAGAACATGAACAAGAGACCGAGAAAGCCAAGAACACAAAAGACACCACGATGTACCCAGGTTCGGGGCCTTCGTGAGGAAGTAAAACCCCTACTCATGCCTTTCTCTCTCAATATATCAGTGTCGTTCTCAGGTACAAGGTGCTCCTCGAGCTGTATGATGCTACCAAAGTGAGAGCTCTAGGTAGAAGATGAAACTATGAAGGGGGAAATCAGCTAGGTTTTTCGCCGTCCTCCTCCCTGGAGGTAGAGATGCCGCATATATACACAGGCCGAAGTACATTTTACCCCTGCCTACCACTGACAATGGCATGGCCAAAGGTAGAAGACAAGCCTCTGCCTCCTGCCAGCTCAACGACCGGACTGTCAGGCCAGCCAGGCCTAGCTTTCCTCTTCCGGTCATACTTCAGTAGCCTGCCGAGGTCTAGCCTGTAGACCTTTCCCGAAATAGCCGAGTCAGCTCCTAGGCCCCCGAGCTTCCGGCAAACCCGTGGACGGACCTCGCCGTCCTCTGAAGCTTCGGGTCACGAGCTCTGCGGCGCCCGTGACCTCTCTGACATGCCTCGATCCTTGCTGCCAACCTCGGATAACACTTCTGATCCTATACCTCGGTAGAGAATACCTTTTCCCTATGGTAGCTAGCTGACTACCCCGAGGTTGATATCTCGGAGGATATACCTTGGAGAATATACCTCAGACGTACGCCTTACGTCGGATGACGCCTCCTGCGTCCTTGCTCAATCGTTACCTCGGACAGCTTACTGCCTTAACCTTACATGTCTTTACCTCATCTCTACCCTACCCGGGGGTAACCCCCGACAAGATAGCTCGCTTGCTGGCTGCAGGATTCATCACAGAGGTATACCATCCGGAGTGGGTGGCAAATCCAGTATTGGTCATGAAAAAGAATGGTACGTGGCGAATGTGCGTTGATTACCAGCCTTAACAAAGCTTGTCCAAAGGATCCATTTGCTTTGCCAAGAATCGACCAAGTAATTGATTCAACTGCTGGGTGCGAGCTGTTATGCTTTTTGGACGCCTATTCAGGCTACCATCAAATCAAGATGAAGAGGGAGACCAAGAAAAGACGTCCTTCATCACACCCTTCGGAGCTTTTTGTTACGTCAGCATGCCCTTTGGGTTGAAGAACGCAGGTGCGACTTACCAAAGATGCATTCAGAATTGCCTACATGAGCAAATAGGTCGCAACGTTCATGCCTACGTGGATGATATTGTGATTAAATCGCAAGTTAGCCAGGATCTTATTGGTGATCTGGCAGAGACATTTACAAATCTCAGAAAATACAACATGAAGCTCAACCCCACAAAGTGCGTCTTCGGAGTACCAGCAGGAAGCTATTGGGATTCATAGTATCAGAAAGAGGCATTGAGGCCAATCCTGACAAGATAAAGGCCGTGATGGATCTCCAAAAGCCAGAAAAGATAAAAGATGTACAGCGGCTTACTGGTTGCGTAGCAGCTTTGAGTCGCTTTATATCAAGATTGGGAGAGAAAGCACTACCTTTGTACAGACTGTTGAAAAAATCAGACACCTTCGTTTGGGACGCAGAGGCCGACGAAGCTCTGACAGCCTTGAAACATCAATTGACAAATGCTCCAGTTCTGGCGGCTCCAAAAGATAAAGAGCCAATGCTACTATACATAGCGGCAAATTCCCGCGCTGTGAGTGCTGTCATGGTTGTGGAGAGACAAGAACAGGAAAGGAATACCCTGTCCAGAGGCCAGTATACTACGTGAGCGAAGTCCTCACAGCTTCCAAACAGCGTTACCCACAGTGGCAGAAGTTGGTGTTTGGAGTGTTCATGGCGAGTCGCAAGCTGAAGCACTACTTCCAAGAGCATCCAATAACTGTGGTGAGTTCAGCACCATTGGCAGATATCATTCGTAATCGAGAAGCTACTGGAAGAGTCGCTAAGTGGGCGATCGAGTTGGGACCACATCACATCAGCTACGAGCCGCGCACATCAATTAAGTCGCAAGCCCTTGCAGATTTTATTAACGATTGGACAGAAATCCAAGTTGCCCTAGCATGGCAGAAACCAAATACTGGACCATGCATTTTGATGGGTCAAGACAGTTGCAAGGCTCGGGGGCTGGAGTTGTTCTGACATCTCCCAAGGGAGACAAGCTGCGGTATGTGTTACAGATACACTTCAACTGCACAAATAACGTGGCGGAGTACGAGGCACTGCTTCATGGTCTACGTATAGCAAAGGAGATGAACATCAGTCGCATACGCTGTTTTGGCGATTCAGACTTGGTGGCACAGCAGGTCTCCGGAACGTGGGACAGCAAGGATGCGAACATGGCTGCATATAGGAGAGAGGTGGACAGAATTGCTGGACATTTCACTGGATACCAAGTTGAACATATTGATCGGAGACAAAATGAAGCTGCGGATGCCCTGTCTCGGCTTGGATCCAATAGACAGTCAGTCCCACCCAATGTTTTCCTGGATGAACTGCACAATCCATCAGTCAAACCTCCAGCAGAAATTGACATTGCAGAGCCAGAGGATGATTCAACTTTAGTCGCAGCCCTGCATGAACAGCCAGGATGGACAGAGCCATACATGGCATATTTAAGTCGCGGAGTGCTGCCGGACGATGAAATTGAGGCGCGCAAAATCATACGACGATCAAAGGCCTATACAATCATCAACAATGAATTATACAAGCGCAGCGTATCAGGAGCATTTCAAAGATGTGTCTCACCAGAAGAGGGACGAAAAATCTTGCACGAAATTCATTCAGGCGATTGTGGCCATCATGCTTCGTCAAGATCTTTGGTGGCAAAGGCGTTCCGACATGGATTCTTCTGGTTAACAGCATTAGCAGATGCAGAGCAAATTGTCAGAGTGTGCGATGGATGTCAAAGATACGCTAGGCAAGATCATATGCCAGCCCAAGCACTTCGCACAATACCCATCACATGGCCTTTTGCCGTATGGGGTTTTGACATGGTAGGGCCTTTCAGACGGTCTTCAAACGGAAAAACTCACCTCTTAGTCATGGTGGACAAATTCACAAAGTGGATAGAAGCAGAACCTGTGGGAGATTGCGAGGCTGAAACAGCAGTCAAGTTCTTGAAGAAGGTCATATTCCGCTTGGTTACCCCCATAGTATCATTACAGACAATGGGAGCAACACCTCTGAAGGGGCTACACAGATATTTTGCGCAGACAATGGGATAAGATTGGACCTCACGTCAGTAGCACACCCGCAGAGCAATGGACAAGCTGAGCGAGCTAACCAGGAAATTCTCCATGGAATTAAGCCGCGCCTTATTGAAAAGGTCGAAGCATCTCCAGGATGTTGGGTGGAAGAACTGCCAGCAGTACTGTGGAGCTTGAGAACAACCCCTAACAGATCCACAGGATTTACACCATATTTCATGGTCTATGGAGCAGAAGCAGTCATGCCCAGCGATATCATACATGATTCACCAAGAGTTGCGGCTTACATCGAGACAGATAATGAGATAGCTCGGCAAGACTCGGTGGACACATTAGAAGAGGTTAGAGACTTGGCAGCATCAAGGTCAGCAGTATATCAACAAGACTTGCGACGCTATCATGCCAGACGCATCAAAACCGCACCTTTCAAGAAGGCGACCTAGTACTGCGACTTAAACAAGATCACAAGGGAATGCATAAGCTGTCCTCTCCATGGGAAGGACCCTACATCATCAGCAAGAAGCTAAACAATGGGTCGTACTACCTGCTGGATGTAAGGGAAGAAAGCAGCGAACGCCATGATTTCGAGGATCGTCTCGAGGCACCTCGCCCTTGGAACGTCGCACACCTGCGACCGTACTATACATAAGAAAAGGCTAATCAGAGCCAAGCATCATCCTTTCCAGCTTTATAGCTGAGTATCATCACAGCCACTCAGGGCTAGAACTTCAACTTTGGTCGCCACCTAGGCGCGACCTATGCAACATCTGATCGCCACCCAGGCGCGATCGACCCTTGTATCAGAAACCGGCTGCCACCTAGGCGCGGCCGTAAACTTTGTATCATCTCTGGTCGCCACCTAGGCGCGACCGACCCCATGTATCACCATGGATCGCCACCTACGCGCGATCCAACCCTATGTATAACACTCGGTTGCCACCTAGGCGCGACCTTATGTGTCATCATAATCAAAGCTTATCATAGCTTAGCCTATCATGGCAATATCATTATGTTTCTTGGGGTCTTTGTTACCCTGAAACAGCCGATTTATTGGCAATTATCAAATTTACCTTAAGTTGGATTGCTACTCGCATTATGTGGCCAAAGTACTGGGGTGTGGCGTCAATCGAGCTTGATTGCCTATCATGGCCGCTCTCGACCCTGAACACACATATTCCTAGGAAATACTGAGTCGCGCGAGTGCCCACTTAAGGATTCAGATGGCCTAACTAGAGGTCGATGTACTGCTTATAGTACGGCAACACCAATTACAATTACTTGTAACTTAACAATTGTTTTATTCATGATATCAAGTTACAGGTGATGACCTTCAGAGTTCTCTGAGAAGAATTGAGATGATTACCACATAACATCCTCTCAATCCTTGGGGGCTATATCATATTATCATCAAAAATTTGAAGATAGATCGTCATCAAGTTTGAAGCTATCAGGATACTCTAAAGCTCACGAAGTCAGATGATCTTCCAGGTGCGAGTCAAGGCCAAACTGTGCAATTATAAGCCGCGAAACAAGGAAAAGCACGGCCTAAGCATTCAAGATCAAGAAGTACTATGAAGTTCAGGCCATGCTTGGGGGCTAATGTCGGGGGAATACTTTCTGGATTAACCCGCGGCCCAGTGCGACTTAACTTACTCGCACGGATGAAGGCCCACTTGGGAACAAGCCCAATATTGAACCGCCATAAGGGAAAGATCTAGAAGACAAATCCCGGAGGACGTGAAGACCAAGTAGTCTCCGAGTAGGCCTCTGTGGATGTATTCCTTATGGGGAAGTTTCCTTTTGTAACCTAGCGAGCCTCTGTGTATATAAAGAGGACTCGCAGGACTTAGAGCGGGTCAAGCTATCAAGCCCCAAACCCTAGCTCATACGGCGAGTACCAGATCGGATCGCCTCCATTGTAACACCTCGATTATCATATCAATACCAATCTAGGGTAGGCAGGAAGTAGGTCTTTTACCTCACATTGAGGGGGCCGAACCTGGGTAAATCTGTGTTGATCTTTGTTCCTGCGATCCCAAGCTCGGAGATGCTTGACTCGCGTAATCCCACACCTACGAAGTCATCTATGACACCTGACGTGACAAACCGGCTGGGTGGGAACGGTGTCGACTTCTCCCTCGTTAAGGACTTTCCAGGATCATCAGTGGCGGTAGGACTGCCAGGATCACAACACCCCGCCCCACGGCCACTCATTTTCCTAACACCATCCTCATCTCAGTTCATCCCACCATCATCACGCACGCGCAAATGGAAGCCCAAACTAGAGGACCCTGGCTAGCCCGCCCGAGTTATTTAGTCTATGAGGGTTCCTGCAAATGCATAGGCCTCACGCATGGTTGCACGCTCAGTCTTGGTTCAAGAGGTATAGAACTCGCTCCTAGGCGGCGAGAACGAGACAAAACACCACAACCTCAGTGGCCTCTCATCCCACCTTTAAGCATTTTATTATCCGTCACCACAATTCTCCACCATCATTCTCATTTCACCACTGTTCCCAACATTTGATAACCATAGTACCACTAGGCAATTACTAAGCATGGCTAAGCATCAACCTAGTATAGTTAAGTATCTCATGGCCAACAATACAAACCTATGGTGTTAGGAGGGAAAAACAGGTATTGGCATCGGAAACTTAATGCATTCTATAGGATACTCTAACCCAAGCAAAAGACATTTAGAACCGCATGCAATATTATAGTGGAGAAAATAAATATGGAAAATAGGATAGGATATGCTCAGAGGGGGGATTACACTTGCCTTGCTCAACGTGCTGGTAGTACGGGTCTTCGGGGTATTGCGGAGTAACCCCGGTTGCTTGATCTAACGAAAAACAAACATCGGGAGAGAACAATAAATCACCACACATATGCTTAACAAATGCAATGCGCAAACATATGATGACATGACATTTTAAATCCCGAGACGAGAATGATTCAACTAAACAATTTAAACGGAGGTTGGATGCTTCACGGTGCATCGTGACTATACCGTGGGGTTTAAGGGTTACAACAACTTTACTAATTGATCAAGATCGATGAACACTAGGGTTAACTTGCATATGAATGTCATGCTCATGAGAAGATGCAAGTTTTAAGTTGTGAGGAGACCATGTGCAACTTAGCCAAAATAGGCGAAAATCCCAGAGGCCGGATAATCCGGGTCGTGCCAGACTGGAATATCCGGTCTCAAGGCTTGGCCACTCGTGAAAACGGCTAAGGACTTAAGGCGCGAGCCACTGGACTCAGCCGGAGAATTCAAGCCGGACATTTGGTCCGGGGCCGGAATATCCGGTTGCTTCCTCCACTAGTCAGGAAAATTTGGCTAAGGAAAAATTGTGCGCGCAGAGGCCGGACATTTAGGCCAGAATATCCAGTCTGGATCTTCGAGTTACAGCTGAAATTCATGGCTACCGCCAAAACTCGAACTAGAGCAAAAGGGGAGAGGGAAAGGGGTCAGCAAGGGTATAGTGCTCACCACGAACTCGTGGGGTGCTCAGCTAGGCCGGGGATGGACGGGAGCAGTGGTAATCGAGCTCGGCGTGCGGCGGAGTTCGTCGCAGAAGAACTCGAATCCAGGGCAATGTGCAGCTTCCCGGCTCGATTCTTGCGGTGGAGAGGAGGAGGGCAGCACGGTGGAGCTTTTGGTTGGCGGCGATTTGCTCGGGGAGGACCACAGCCTCGGCGCTAGGCGGCGGCCATGGCTCGGCTCGTGGAGCTCGTGGGGAAGAAAAGTGGGGAAGGGAGAGGGCAAGGGGGCGAGTGGATAGGGTAGCCAGGGGCCTGATGTCTACGCACGCTTCTATTCTTGTAGACAGTGTTGGGCCTCCAAGAGCAGAGGTTTGTAGAACAACAGCAAGTTTCCTTAAGTGAATCGCCCAAGGTTTATCGAACTCAGGGAGGTAGAGGTCAAAGATATCCCTCTCAAGCAACCCTGCAATTAATATACAAGAAGTCTCTTGTGTCCCAAACACACCCAATACACTTGTCAGATGTATAGGTGCACTAGTTCGGCGAAGAGATAGTGAAATACAAGTAATATGGATGATTATAAGTAGTAACTGCAATCTGAAATAAAGATGGCAGCAAGCAAACATGCAGCAGAACTTGATGTAAACGGTGTTTCAATGCTTAGAAACAAGGCCTAGGGATCATACTTTCACCAGTGGTACCTCTCAACATGTTAGCACAACTGAATGCAAGTAAATGATACTCGGGATTATTCTCGTTCTTGATAACACAAGAGTACTATGTGTAGGGCTGCAAAAGCACTCCTCAAAGTCTGAGTAAACAAACACCACAATTCCCAAGAATAAACCATGATAAATGTCTAAATTATTCATAGAGTCACACAAGTACCCACACTGTCACCTTGATACCGTGTTGTCACAATGACTCCAGAAACTAGATACAATCACTTGAGTAGCATAAACATTACATATGAATTCAGAGATACTAGCAATACTCATGATCACATAAAGATCACACCATGGGAGAGAGAGATAAACCACATAGCTACCGGTAGAGCCCTCAGCCCCAAGGGAGAACTACTCCCTCCTCATCATGGGAGTCAGCAGCGGCGATGAAGATGGCGGTGGAGTTGATGGAGATGACTCCGGGGGCAATTCCCCGTCCCGGCGACGTGCCAGAACAGAGATTCTGTCCCCCGAAACTTGATGTCGATGGCGGCAGCGCTGCAGAACTCTTCTGGAAATATGACTTCTTGTTTTAGGGTTTTCGCGTCTGAGGCAATATATAGGCGAAGGGGCGATGTCGGCGGAGGTCCTGGGCTCCCTCCTCACCTCCGGCGCGCCTGTGGGCCCAGCCGCGCGAGCAGGTGGTTTGGAGGCCGTGGGCCTCCCCCTGGCTTGCCCTTCTGGCTCCGTGTGTCCCTCGGAAAAATAGGAGGTTTGGCTTTTGTTTCGTCGAATTCTGAGAATATTGCCCGAATAGCTTTTCTGGAACCAAAAACAGCAGAAAACAGGGAACTGACACTTCGGCATCTTGTTAATAGGTTAGTCCCAGAAAATGCATAAAAGTGATATGAAGTGTATATAAAACATGTAGCAAATGGTATAATATAAGCATGGAACAGCAGAAATTATGGATACGTTGGAGACGTATCAGGGCCTCGAGGTGCTCCTCTTCTCCTCACGTGCGGCAGGGGGCGCGGGGGCCCCATGGCGAGCTCGACGTCGAGCTGGTCCGGCGGGAACGACGTGCGTGGTCGCTACAGGAAGAAGATGACCTCGACCGGATTTTCCGGTGGTCGATCGGGCCGGATAATCCGGTTCTCACTTTTTCTGTTTTTAATTTTAAAACTTGTTTCTTCAATGGTTTTAATTAGGGCACTTGCACTGCTCCAAAAATTATGGAAAAATTTGGGGATGCTCCCTTAACCTGGAGGAACTCCACAATTTTTGGTGTCTCAAAATAAATTAGTTTGGACCACTTTTGTTTAGAAAGGTGAATAGGGCATTTTTGCTAAATTCAAAGATGTTGCTCCTTTAACAATTTGGAGCAAAAGCAAAATATTAGTTTGGAGCTCTTGGAACTTCCTTGACAGATAGGGGATGTCAAAGTAATTTTATTTGCAAGATTGAGTGCCAACATTGTGTGGAAGTTTTGTTAGAGCACTTTGGCATTTGGTTTTAGCAACTTCATATCATTTCGATACCAATGTTGTGTTAACTCAAAAGAGGCATGTTTATGCATGGATGCCATGATGCAATTAGCTCAAAAGTGGAAAAATTACACAGGTTTTTAGGTTCTCTGCTTTGGGCTGTTACAACTCTACCCTCCTTACAGGAATCTCGTCCCGAGATTCTAAGTTTGCGAAAAGAAGTCGGGATACTCCTCACGAAGACTAGATTCTCGTTCCCAAGTTGCTTCTTCCTCGGAATGGTGAGACCATTGAACTTTGAGGAACTTGGTAGTCTTGTTTCGGGTCTTTCTTTCAGCTTCATCCAAGACACGGATAGGATGCTCGCGATAAGTGAGATCTTCCTAGAGGTCTAGCTCTTCATGATTGACCCCATGGATAGGATCCTTGAAACACCGGCGAAGTTGGGAGACATGAAACACATCATGTACATTTGGGAATTTGACCGGTAACTCCAATTGATAAAAAGATCTCCTCGCTTGCCCAGAACGGTGAAAGGACCAACATAGCGAGGGGCCAATTTTCCTTTGATTCCGAAGCGGCGAACGCCACGAAGGGGAGAGACACGGAGATAAGCTTTATCACCAATTTCATAGTGAATTTCCTGATGGTGCTTATCATAGTAGCTCTTTTGCCTAGACTGAGCAATCTTCAGATTCTCCCTTATGATTCTGACCTTCTCCTCAGCTTCATTGATATATCTGGACCAAAGAGTGCCCTCTCTCCGGTCTCGGACCAATTTAGAGGAGTGCGGCATTTTCTTCCATAGAGAACCTCGAATGGAGCCATGCCCAGACTAGCTTGATAGCTATTGTTGTAGGAGAATTCCGCGAAAGGGAGATACTTTTCCCAATCCTTGCCGAAAGAGATTACACATGCCCTAAGCATGTCTTCCAAAACTTGGTTCACTCTTTCGGTCTGACCATCAGTTTGAGGATGGAAGCGGTGCTGAAGTTGAGACGGGCCCATAGCAGTTTGGAAACTAGTCCAAAACTTGGAGGTGAATAGGCTTCCACGATCAGAAATTATCTTCTTGGGAATGCCGTGAAGGACGACGATACGAGAGGTATACAGGTCTGCCAACTTGGCTGCTGTAATGTCCACACGAACGGGGAGGAAGTGAGCCACTTTTGATAGTCGATCAATGATGACCCAGATGGCATCATGTCCCTTTGGAGACTTCGGCAGACCAGTAATGAAATCCATACCAATTTCATCCCATTTCCACTCGGGAATAGCAATAGGTGGAGAGTGCCGGCAGGTCTTTGATGTTCAGCCTTTACCCGTCGACAGGTGTCGCATTCAGCAACATACTTGGCAATTTCTCGTTTCATCCGAGTCCACCAGAATTGTGGTCGAAGGTCTTGGTACATTTTGGTACTACCGGGATGAATAGAGAGAGGAGATTCATGAGCTTCTTGGAGGATCAACTCCCTCAATTTTCGTTTCTTTGGCACACCAAGCGGTCACCAAAATAAACAACTCCGGATTCATTGACAGAAAAACATTTGGCCTTCCCGCTAGCAATGTTCTCCTTGATTTTTAGAATACCCTTGTCACGCTTTTGAGCATCCTTAATCTGGTCCACAAGAGTAGATTTGATTCCAGATTTGCAAGGTAGCCGGAGGAACAATTTCCAGTTCAAACGGGCAAACTCTTCATAGAGGGCAGGTTGGGCTTTTCAATCATCAGATTGTTGCAATAGGACTTCCGACTTAGCGCGTCAGCCACGACGTTTGCTTTGCCGGGTTGATAGTTCAGACTCACATTGTAGTCCGTGATTAACTCCAACCAACGCCTTTGCCTGAGATTTAAATCCGGCTGGGTGAAGAGGTACTTCAGACTCTTGTGATCCGAGAAGATCTCGCAACGGTTACCAAACAGGTATGGTCTCCATTGCTTCAAAGCATAGACCACCGCGGCAAGTTCTAGATCATGAGTTGGGTAATTGAGCTCATGCGGCTTAAGTTGGCGAGAAGCATATGCCACCACATGGCCATCTTGCATTAGCACACAACCCAAACCTTGTAAAGAGGCGTCACAGAAGACGACGAAATCCTTGCTGTGTCCGGCAGGACAAGCACAGGAGCGGACGTGAGCTTGGCTTTCAGTGTTTGAAACTCTCTTCAGCTTCGGCCGACCATACAAACTTTTTATCCTTCTTGAGAAGGTCAGTCAGGGCCTTGGCTATCTTGGAGAAACCTTCGATGAATCGGCGGTAGTAACCCGCCAATCGAGAAAGCTTCGAATGTCCTTGACTGACATTGGAGTTTTCCAATCCAAATGGACTGAATCTTGTCGGGATGACAGCCACACCATCAGCGGATATCACATGACCAAGGAAGACGAGATTATCCAACCAAAACTCACACTTGGAGAACTTGGCATAGAGGCGGTGTTCTCGAAGTCTTGTCAGAACCAAACGAAGATGTTCCTCATGCTCTTCATTGGTTTTGGAATAGATGAGATGTCATCAATGTAAATGACGACAAACTTGTCAAGATAATCCATGAAGACAGAGTTCATGAGCCTCATGAAAGTAGCTGGGCATTTGTGAGACCAAAGGACATGACGGTATACTCATATGAGCCATACGAGTAACAAAGCCGTCTTTGGAATATCCTCCTTTCTGATTTTTATCTGATGGTAGCCTGACCTCAGATCCATCTTGGAGAATACGTTGCACCAGCTAACTGATCCAACAGATCATTGATGCGAGGAATAGGATACTTGTTCTTGATTGTCACCGCATTCAACGGTCGATAGTCAGAGACTAGACGAGGCACGGTAGAATCCCTCTTCTTGACAAAGAGTACCGGACAACCCCAGGTGAACTGCTAGGCTGGATGAACTCCTTAGCTAACAGCTGATCAATTTGCTCTTTCAACAGAGCCAACTCTTCCACCGGCATACGGTAGGGCTTCTTGGAAATTGGAGCAGTACCGGGAAGTAGCTCTATGACAAACTCCACACTTCGGTCAGGAGGCATGCCAGGCAATTCTTCCGGGAACACATCCGGGAAGTCACACACCACGTGTATGTCCTGGATTTCGGAGGGGATTCGCCTTCCATAAAGCAAAGGAGAATCTCAGGTGAGTTGGGTACGACGGCGGACGGAGGTATTGATGTTGCAGGCCAATACTTCACAATGTCACCGGAAGGAGCGGTCACAGTAATGGTCTTGGCGGCACAGTCGAGATTAGCCTGGTATTTGGTTAGCCAGTTCATGCCCAGTATGACATCAATGCCTTTGGACTTCAGGGCTACCAAGGCATAAGGAAAAGACAAGGAACCTATATTAATCTGGACCTCAGGAGTAACCCCATCGGTTTGCCATTTGGAGCCAGGAGTGGCGATCACCAAGGGATGGCTCATTTTCTCGAACGGTATTTGTGGTCTTTGCAAACGCTATGGATATGAATGAATGCGATGCTCCAGAGTCAAACAAAACTGTAGCTGTATTGCCGTTGATTCGTAACTCACCCATAAGAACGCCGGGGTCCTCTTCAGCTTCTTCAATAGAGACGTGGTTCAGGCGACCACGCACAATAGGTCCAGCCTTGCCAGTTGGAGTGGCAGGGGCTCGTGCAGGAGTTATCGCGAGAGGTGCCTTCTGGGGGCACTCCCTGGAGTAGTGGCCAGCCTGGCCACAGGCGTAGCAAGTGAGTCCAGGTGGAGCAGGTAGCATAGGACAGTACCCACTTCCGCCTATCCCAAGTGTCGAAGTAGTGGGGTGCGGAGGAGGTGGCCTGTATCCTGCGGCTCTTGGCATGAATGGAGCACGCGGCACAGCGTTGTAGGGAACAAACACCCTGCGCTTCTTGCTCTCAGAACCCGAGGAACTTGGTGGTCCCCATGTGCGGGCCTCTTGGAAGCTTCAAGTTCCTTTCTTACTTGCTCAAGAGTGAAAGCCTGGTTGAACAACTCCTGATAGGTCTGGACCCTGAAGGGCAATAGCTCATAGCGGAGCTGCGGAGTCAGACCCTTGCGGAACAGCTCTTGCTTGTCAGCATCATTTGTCACGTCCCTTGGGGCGTAACGAGAGAGATGGTTGAACTCTCGACCATAAGTGCGGAGGTCCATCCGTCCCTGTTGCAAATCCAGGAACTCCCTCCTCTTCAAGTCCATGATAGGCTGGGGAATGTACTCAACACGGAAGGCAGTGCGGAAATCAGCCCACGTGAAGACATGGTTGGCTGGAAACAAAGCCACATGGCTTTCCCACCAACAGCCAGCAGCACCAACCAGAAGGTAGGTGGCAAAGTTGACTTGCTCCGCCACTGGGACATGCAGCGCGGAGAACTTACGCTCCAAGGCACTGTGAGGACCCTGGATTAAGTATCCGAGATACTCGTTATGTTTCCTGCAACAATCCATGATCAGTCTGTTGTTGCACATAACTCGAATTGGTATCACAGATCACCCATAAATACCGAATAAATTTACTTACTTGATTGAAGCCACAACTTCATCAGGTACTCACAGCGGAAATCACCAAATCAACGTGGAGCCCAAGTCACTTGCCAACCCTACAGGCAGCTGACTGGGAAGCGCCCTAGTTCGCATTGACGTTATTGAAGTCTTCTTCTTGAACTGTTCTCCTTCAAAATCTGGCTAAGACAATAGCCAGGGACGAAACCAATATGAGTACATTTAAATGTACTCGCAAACTACCCTCGAAATGAGCATGCACTACTCTTTTTATTGTTTAAATAAAACTTTCTTTGCTTTGAAAACTCTATATCCTTGTTTAAAAAGGGAAGGACAGACTTTTGTTTGATAAAACTTTTTTTGAAATCTCTATATCTTTACTGAAAAAGAAAGGAAGGCTTTTAGATCTTTTCCCATAAACCTGTCTTCATAAGAAGTCTCTTTTAAAACTTTTTCCCGAAAATATATCTTTATTGGAGAAGATAAGAGGTCTCTTTAAAAATGTTTTCCCGAAATTCATCACCCGGTTTTATTTCCCCAAAACTTCTCCTTTTTCGACCATAACCCTTCATGGTCATTCAATCCCACAACCTCATGCCGACCCGTTGGCATAGTTGCATAAAACATTTTCACCTTTCAAAACACAAAACTTTTCACTTCTCGACCATAGCCCGTCATGGTCAAATCATTCTCCAGCAACCTCATACCAGCCCGTCGGTAGAGTTGCTGATACAACACACCTCCATTTTATTTTCAAATCTCAAAACTTTGCAAAACTTGCACATGGTCAGAGGACAGTCTCCCAATTGTCCATATCCGAGGACTCGGCTATTCGAATAGTTTTAACCCTCTGCAGAGGTAGCACGCTTTTCCCACACCCATCCGGTAACTCATCGTGTCAGCCACGTCCCGCCATACCAGGTGTATGCGAAGTTGAGCCACCGACCATAGCCTCTCATTTGCTCATGCTAGTACAGGATCCTTCCCATATGACACTTTCCATCGACACCCAGTCCAGTTTCCCGTCAGAAACCCTAAGTGTGAGGACTCATAGTTTTGTCCGGCGGTTTATGGTGGAACCTTCTATCCTCCCCACCAACTTGTGTGAGGACCCGGGTCAGGGGGTAGGTCCTCGGACCATCCCCTCATGCATAACGGAGTCATCTCCGTCGATGAGGTATCCCATACTAATAAGAGCAAACTACATGACTACGCCTTTTCCCATATGTGGTAAATGTGGTCGCACAGGGTAAGATTGGTCGTCATAGTACAAAGACACAATGTGCATTTTTCATAAACATCTCCATTCTCCATTCCTCCACTTCAACACCGACATCTCGGCATTCCATATCCACACACAAGTATTTTCAAAGGAGTTTTGAGTAAACAATATTTTTCCCATCCTATAGTTTGGAAAAGAAATTCCAGCTAATATCTCCATATAGGGTGTCAAAATAATATACTTATAATTTGGAAAAGGGTTTTCAAAATCATAGCTTTTGTGGCAAACACCATATAAATAACTTTTGCTCTTTATAAGTAAAACATGTGAACCAAAATAGATGTATATAAATGCAAGCTCAGAGGATAGCTTGCCTTGCTCGGCAAAGTGAGCTGGGTCTTGATCTTCAGGTTCAACAAATTCCCCTCCTCGATAATTCCAGCAACGTTCTCATCTAATCGATAAACAAACAAATACAAGCAATCACTAAACTACTCAATCAAATATCGCCACCTTACAATATTAAACTCTACAAATAACTACGGTAGTCACACAAGGCAAACCAATTGGGTTCCATTTAATTGAATTAACCAATATTTAAATTAATAAGTAAAGTGTTGTTTCAATGTTAGGGTGATTCAATTTTAGTCAAACAGGTGTTTGCTTTATACAAACAGATAGATTTTATTTTTCTGTTCATTTTTTATATATATTATTTGTATTTTTCATTAATGAGAATTTTAATAATTTTATCTTATTTAAATTCCCTTTTTAGAATATTTAAGGTTTGAAGAACGTATTTCACTAATTAAACTTAAATTTTGATTTATTAAATAATAGGAGGAATCATTTATGTAACATAATTTATTTTATTATATGAGGAAATTAAGAATATATTTATTTCATAATTTGTTTGAATTTTCAAACTTAAATTCTTATTTAAAATAAGTTTTATGGATATAAAGGTATATCTTATATTTTAAATCAAGATAAAGTAATTTATAATACAAAACAATTTCCTTGAGTTCATAAAATTACTCTGAATATTTTTATTTATTTTACATCATTGTTTTTCTAATTTTACTGAATAAATCTTTTTCTCAGAATTTTCTTTTTAATAAAATTTTCTGTAAAAGTGAAAAGACGAAAGTGCCCCTGGTTCAACAGGGTTGAGCCAGACTAAAACCTGGCTCGGGTCGGTGGTCAACCCGACCGAGCCACACCCTCTATTCACCTCTCTCTCTCACGACCCCGAACTCTCTCCCTCCCGCAGTTCCTCTTTCCGTCGCCGCCGTCGCCGCACGAATCCGGCGAGGTCCGGTCGTCTCCGCCACCGTGCCGTGGCGCAAACGATGCGCCACTCGGTCCTCTCCCTATCTACCCCGGCGATTCACTTCTCCTTGCCGGATGCAGCCGTGCGCGACCCGTATCCACGCCTAGGGTTCCGGTGGCAGCGCGGCATTGCCGTGCTCCCGCCCATGCTGCTCAGCCGTGGCTGGTGTGGAACTCAATCCCGTGCCGCCGTGGCGTGGTGAAGTTGATGTGTGCTCTCCTCCCGTGGTCCTCCTTCATCGGCCACACGGGCACTGCCCCGTCGCCGTGGAGTTACGGCCATGGGCGAGAGGTAAGGTTTCTCTCCCTTTTCTCCTTCTTCTCCCCTCCTCTGGCCTAAGGCCGTGCTCTGTGATGGGTAGCAGGTTGGGTTAATTTTTGTTTTTGCTGTTCTTAGGTGTTGGGCGATGTTGTTGCTCTGGTGTTGCTCTCTGAGCACCCTTGTGTGCCACTGATATTATTTGTTGGAGGTGATGGTGATGCTGGTGTGTGCTACTCTGAACCCAAGAGCTCAGAGATGCGTTTCTGCTAGAAACCTGTGTGATGTCTTGCTCTGATAATTTTGTTCCTTTCATGAAATGCTCTATTAATGCCCTGTGCTAGTATATCTCATTTGCTTGAGCTAAATAATTTAGCTTTGCTTGCTGTGATGCCTCCTTCGAGTTACACAGAAGCATTCTAATTATTTTAGCCTAGGGAAAATTATTTATACTACCCAGTGGTGTTATTAGTGCATGTTTGTGCTTGTGGTGCCTCTCCCCTTTGTGGGTTTTGTGCCCAGCAATCCATATGCTGGATGTGTGATTCACAGGAATATGATTTCAAGCAACAAAAGCTTGCGTGCCTTTGCTCAATTTGATGGATTTATGTCCCTTGCCCATGATGCATAGGCTGAGGCTTTTGATTTAATAAGAACAGATGCTTTACTTGATTTAACTCCCTGTGATAATTTTAGCATAGCATTTCTATGCTTAGCTGAGGGAAACACTCCACCACACCATGTGCATCTAGCAGATCATTTGGCTAGAGATAGAATATCAACCTGTGCTCAAGTGTGGTGATGTTGGGGCTGTTGCTTGTAGTTCTTGTGGGTCTGTTGCTTGTAGTTCTTGTGGATCTGTTGCTTGTAGTTCTTGTGGATATGTTGCTTGCTCTGCTTGCTGGACTGCTCCTCCTGCTCCAGCTTGCTATTCCTAGCTTCAGGCCTTCTCCTTGCTCCTGCTTGGCCTTGAGCTTCGACTCCATCTTGCTCTTGCTTGGCAAGGATCCAGTGGTGAAAAGTGGAGGGATTGGTGATTTAGTGATGAACTGTGGGCTGTGTGGGTGATGAACTTGAGCTGAGTGAAATGAGCTTGCTCCTTGCTTGCTACTGCTGTCCCTTGCTCTTATCCTCCTCCTGGGAGTGAAGTAGCTGTGCATGTGTAGTGAATGCTCTGGTGGTGGGTGAAACAGGGCTGTGTGGCTTGTGTCCTACAACTCCCTTTGCCCTTGTTAATCACATGTCTATTGCAGTGTGATGATGGCAACACAAGACTATGTGTGCTGTGGGCTCCTCTGCTTGCTCAGTTCAGAGAGCTGGCATCGATGGGTTGAGCTTATCTACAGATTTTCCATTTCTTTTCACTGGACAAGTGGATTTATGGCCTATGATGTTGTACTGAGGCAAACTGTGCTGATTAAGAACAGATACAACGCTTAGTCCCTAATAATATCCAGTGATGTGTTTAGCAGTGCCTCACACTGCCTAACTGAGGATAATACTAACCCTAATCCCTTTTGTTTATTCCTGTCTTTGCTTTTCATTTGTTTTGCAGGGAAACAATATTGGTATAAAGATCAAAAGGAGAAGAAAGGAATACAAGACATTTTAGTTTAGGAAACAATTGTAATTTTCCTTTTCGAAATTCAGTTTCTTGTAGTAGAGTTGTAAAGACGTTGTAATTTATGTTTAATAAGAAGATTTGTTTGTCTTTGCAAGAATTCAATAGGTTGTAATATTTATTGTAAGATTTGAATTATTCAAACATTTATTAAATCATTTACCTAATTGTTATTTTAGTTACTTCAATGTTTTAATTTGAATTACTTTATGAATTCAATCAGTTGAATATTATATTTGAATTCAAATTCCTACAACAAGCAAATTACCTAAAGGTCATGTCAAAATAGAGGTTTTTAAAATAAGAGCTAAAAATACTTGCAAAATATTAACGTTGAAATATAGGCAGGAGATAGTATGTAGTTCTCCTTAGTTTATAAACAAGTAAATTTTGGAAATACTTTTGCTTTCTCAAATCATGGGCCATTGGGTTGTTGCTAAGAACAAAGCATCATTGAAAGAAGGAGTTGGTCAAATAAGACTGGAGAAGATATCTGGAATATTTTTCCTGTCATGACATGATCGCCAAAGTTTAATATATGTTTACTAGTCAAATAACTTAGACAACAAGTCCCACAAGGTTCAACATAGCAATGGGAAGGAAAGCACTATCATCAGTGAAACATTTCAAAAAGTTTTTGTTGGTTCTGAATTTTGGGTCTGGTAAAACTAAGTTTTTCTTAGTTTCAAAATTTGGGATGTGACAGCTCTTCCCCCCTTAAAAATAAATCTCGTCCTCGAGATTTGCCCGGTGGTAACAGGGGAGCACGAGGGCACGGGTTTTGGGTTGACTACTCTTCCGAGGTCGTTGCTTCTTCAGTAAGGTCGCCATGTGAGATCTTGACAAATTGATGTTGCGAGGCTTTCTTTGTCGATAAACTTCTGTGATGAGTTCAGATCCTTGACGATGGGGTTGTCTTGACGATCGAGACTGATGGACAGTCGTGGTTGGCTATTTCCAGATACTACAAGGCTAAGGTGCAAGGAACTAATTATTAACACCTTCTGGTATACGTATTGCAGGTCTTCCCCCCTTAAAAAGGGGTTTTGAAGGGTCATCCTGAAGGTTGCGGCTGGAGTTGACTTGGAGGCATTGTTCTTCTTGGGTAGCTTGACATTCTTCGTCTTGGGTGTCGCGCCTTGGTGCTTGGGGTTGGTGCAGATATCACTTCCAGATATTTTCTCCTTACGAGGGTCACAGGTGGGGACGCGTTGTTCTCAGGATGCGTCAAGTCTGAGCACTCGACTCTCTCCGGTTTCTAGTTAGTAGAGGGATGTTATAAACTTCTAAGGGCGTCTGAACTTGCTTGGTGGTTGATGTTGTCAACAACAGGTGCTTCCGTCGTTTAATTCTTCTTAGTGAATTCCGGTAGATCTTCTTCACGCTTTTCTTCCTTCGGCTTGTCGAGAAAAAGGATGTCCCGAAAGACTTCTTTGGTTCGGGTTCTTCAGGAAGCTTTGCAGGTGTCTTCACAAGCAAGTTAGAGTGCACCAGAATAGTTAGGATTTCCAGGAAAACTTTCTGGTTGAGGGGCTTAAGTTAGTTTTCAAGGGAGTTGGGTGCTATACTCTGAACATCAAACTTATTGTACCTAAGATCCAAAACAACCAACCTTACATAGGCCTCTAATTCTCGAGTCTTCAAAATACCATTCCAACATCTCTGGTAAGGCCACTACTATTAACTAGTTTATTGAATCATGGCTTTTGCCCAAGCTAAAGTCATTAGTCCACCATCATCTTCTTCTGCATAAACTCTTTATCATAGTATAATTCAATCTATCAAACACCCATCAAACCTTTTAGGCATAGTCTTCCCTTTACATTCTATCACAAAAATCGTAGTGGTCCACCAATTATTTCTTGATTGATTTCTCTCCCAGATAGGCATATCTCATATTATCTTACTCCTTCAGGGGGTCATTTTTCCCACGATCATATCATCAAAGCTAAATAAAACATCCAACAGTCATGTCATCATATCATCAAGAATTGACCCACTTTCTAACCAAATTCAGATTTTATCTCAACAACTTTGGGCCTTGATCTCATAATCACAGATAAATGATCTTTGTAGGAATAATCCAAACAGAGCGGACAAGCTCTGAAAACTACTGTCGCCTAAAATGTCTTGCTACTAGACCAAGTCACATTGATTCCTAGAATCCGATAAACATTCACTTGTCCTCCACCAATTATTTCTGGCATACAACGATCTGCTCATTTGCTAACTCTCTTTGACCACTTCCTATAATTCCCTAAGAATTTAGTACAAGGTCACTTGCGCTAGGAATCACCCTAAACGTTCCAACACTGGAGTATTCTTCTTAATTTACTTGCTTCCAACCAATCCAACATCATTTTATCAGCAAGTGCTTCCTAAAAATCCATCAACTTTCACCTTTATTTCTAAACCTTAAATCAAGGGTCACGTCTTCTAGTTCCAGATAACCACCAATGGTTGGGGACCACAACTGGTTAGCCCCAGAGTATTAATCAAATATATCATCTGTCCAATCCCAATTAATTTATCGATCCACTCCAAGCTTTCACTTTTATTCTAACCCCAAATTTTTGATATTACCAACCTCATCCACCAAAGTTTGATCTCATCAACTAGATTCTTAAGGGATCCTTTTGACTAATAATCTTATAGTCCAACACTTTATATCCTCCTAAAGTCTCCTTTGTACCAACTAGTCTTGAGTCGTCCTATGGCACTTATTCCCTTGGTCTAGAAAAAGCAGTTAGTATCTTTGCAAATTTTGGTTAGATGAGAGATTTAAAGTTAGATAAATTATGTTAGTTATGTTAGTTTTTCATATTGTTTTGTTAGTCCGACGGGATACGACCAGTGTCATATAACGTCGGGTCTTGAATCTTCATCTTTCTCGATGGCTTGATGTGGTACAAAACAACGTATGAAGGCCGCTATCCGTCTTGCAGAAGGTCGCAAAGTCTTGGAGTAGAGAGTATTCCATACCTTGCTTCTCTTACTAGGGGAAAATTTTCTGAAGGGTTTTCTAAGTCGGGCTTTTGAGAGGGTACAAAGAGTACATCTGTGGCCAACAAGGCAAAAAGGTTTTGTTGCTAACTGTCAAAAATAAAGCAACAGATAAAAGTGTGGTTACTTTGGGTTCCCGACAAGGCGGGTTTTGTGAAACACACCAGGAAAACAACACACATAAATGCAACACACAAGCAAGAATCAATCAAGGCACTTTTAGCACCAACAGACGTTTAATACCGTGGAAGATGGGGGTTGCTCACGTAAAACGAGCTTATCCTATCGATCCTATGGGTCTGGGTCAACTATGATTGTTAAAATCTTCATGTCTTTAACTTGTTGACAGATTAATGTCCTTAAACTTGAAACTTGGTAGGGCCTTTGTATCTCGAGGATTTTCTTCATCTTGCCCAAGTGGGAACCTTTGGCGGTGAAATTACTGCAATTTCTGAATTTTACAACTTGAGTAGAATTGTTGATGTTGAGCTGAGATCTTCGGAGTTCTCTTGTTTTGTTGACACTGACGACCTTGGTATTTGCAGATCAATCGCCTTGTTGTTAAATGTTGAGTATTTGGGGATGGAAGCTTCTTCTTCTGGGTACTAGCTATTAGGTCTCACTGGGTTTCATCGTCAAGTATTTTGAACGGGTAAGAGGTAATAGAAGAATTCTTGGAAAATCTTAAAATAGAGGGGTAAGACTTTGAAATATTTGAGTAGATGAGAAGAGTGGAAGTTATTTTTGGACTTCCTTAGATAAAAATATGTTTTCGGAAACAATATATTTTTAACAAAATATTTCTTTCCTAACTAACGTCCATGCTAACTAAGGTCTGTTACAGTCAGGATGGCTCTGATACCAAGTCTGTGAGGACCCCGGATTAAGTATCCGAGATACTCGTTATGTTTCCTGCAACAATCCCATGATCAGTCTGTTGTTGCACATAACTCGAATTGGTATCACAGATCACCCATAAATACCGAATAAATTTACTTACTTGATTGAAGCCATAACTTCATCAGGTACTCGCAGCGGAAATCACCAAATCAACGTGGAGCCCAAGTCACTTGCCAACCCTACAGGCAGCTGACTGGGAAGCGCCCTAGTTCGCATTGACGTTATTGAAGTCTTCTTCTTCGAACTGTTCTTCTTCAAAATCTGGCTAAGACAATAGCCAGGGACGAAACCAATATGAGTACATTTGAATGTACTCGCAAACTACCCCGAAATGAGCATGCACTACTCTTTTTATTGTTTAAATAAAACTTTCTTTGCTTTGAAAACTCTATATCCTTGTTTAAAAAGGGAAGGACAGACTTTTGTTTGATAAAACTTTGTTTTGAAATCTCTATATCTTTACTGAAAAAGAAAGGAAGGCTTTTAGATCTTTTCCCATAAACCTGTCTTCATAAGAAGTCTCTTTTAAAACTTTTTCCCGAAAATATATCTTTATTGGAGAAGATAAGAGGTCTCTTTAAAAATGTTTTCCCGAAATTCATCACCCGGTTTTATTTCCCCAAAACTTCTCCTTTTTCGACCATAACCCTTCATGGTCATTCAATCCCACAACCTCATGCCGGCCCGTTGGCATAGTTGCATAAAACATTTTCACCTTTCAAAACACAAAACTTTTCACTTCTCGACCATAGCCCGTCATGGTCAAATCATTCTCCAGCAACCTCATACCAGCCCGTCGGTAGAGTTGCTGATACAACACACCTCCATTTTATTTTCAAATCTCAAAACTTTGCAAAACTTGCACATGGTCAGAGGACAGTCTCCCAATTGTCCATATCCGAGGACTCGGCTATTCGAATAGTTTTAACCCTCTGCAGAGGTAGCACGCTTTTCCCACACCCATCCGGTAACTCATCGTGTCAGCCACGTCCCGCCATACCAGGTGTATGCGAAGTTGAGCCACCGACCATAGCCTCTCATTTGCTCATGCTAGTACAGGATCCTTCCCATATGACACTTTCCATCGACACCCAGTCCAGTTTCCCGTCAGAAACCCTAAGTGTGAGGACTCATAGTTTTGTCCGGCGGTTTATGGTGGAACCTTCTATCCTCCCCACCAACTTGTGTGAGGACCCGGGTCAGGGGGTAGGTCCTCGGACCATCCCCTCATGCATAACGGAGTCATCTCCGTCGATGAGGTATCCCATACTAATAAGAGCAAACTACATGACTACGCCTTTTCCCATATGTGGTAAATGTGGTCGCACAGGGTAAGATTGGTCGTCATAGTACAAAGACACAATGTGCATTTTTCATAAACATCTCCATTCTCCATTCCTCCACTTCAACACCGACATCTCGGCATTCCATATCCACACACAAGTATTTTCAAAGGAGTTTTGAGTAAACAATATTTTTCCCATCCTATAGTTTGAAAAAGAAATTCCAGCTAATATCTCCATATAGGGTGTCAAAATAATATACTTATAATTTGGAAAAGGGTTTTCAAAATCATAGCTTTTGTGGCAAACACCATATAAATAACTTTTGCTCTTTATAAGTAAAACATGTGAACCAAAATAGATGTATATAAATGCAAGCTCAGAGGATAGCTTGCCTTGCTCGGCAAAGTGACCTTGGTCTTGATCTTCAGGTTCAACAAATTCCCCCTCCTCGATAATTCCAGCAACGTTCTCGTCTAATCGATAAACAAACAAATACAAGCAATCACTAAACTACTCAATCAAACATCGCCACCTTACAATATTAAACTCTACAAATAACTACGGTAGTCACACAAGGCAAACCAATTGGGTTCAATTTAATTGAATTAACCAATATTTAAATTAATAAGTAAAGTGTTGTTTCAATGTTAGGGTGATTCAATTTTAGTCAAACAGGTGTTTGCTTTATACAAACAGATAGATTTTATTTTTCTGTTCATTTTTATATATATTATTTGTATTTTTCATTAATGAGAATTTTAATAATTTTATCTTATTTAAATTCCCTTTTTAGAATATTTAAGGTTTGAAGAAAGTATTTAACTAATTAAACTTAAATTTTGATTTATTAAATAATAGGAGGAATCATTTATGTAACATAATTTTATTTTATTATATGAGGAAATTAAGAATATATTTATTTTTAATTTGTTTGAATTTTCAAACTTAAATTCTTATTTAAAATAAGTTTTATAGATATAAAGGTATATCTTATATTTTAAATCAAGATAAAGTAATTTATAATACAAAACAATTTCCTTGAGTTCATAAAATTACTCTGAATATTTTTATTTATTTTACAGCATTGTTTTTCTAATTTTACTGAATAAATCTTTTTCTCAGAATTTTTCTTTTTAATAAAATTTTCTGTAAAAGTGAAAAGACGAAAGTGCCCCTGGTTCAACAGGGTTGAGCCAGACCAAAACCTGGCTCGGGTCGGTGGTCAACCCGACCGAGCCACACCCTCTATTCGCCTCTCTCTCTCACGACCCCGAACTCTCTCCCTCCCGCAGTTCCTCTTTCCGCCGCCGTCGTCGCCGCACGAATCCGGCGAGGTCCGGTCGTCTCCGCCACCGTGCCGTGGCGCAAACGATGCGCCACTCGGTCCTCTCCCTATCTACCCCGGCGATTCACTTCTCCTTGCCGGATGCAGCCGTGCGCGACCCGTATCCACGCCTAGGGTTCCGGTGGCAGCGCGGCATTGCCGTGCTCCCGGCCCATGCTGCTCGGCCGTGGCTGGTGTGGAACTCAATCCCGTGCCGCCGTGGCGTGGTGAAGTTGATGTGTGCTCTCCTCCCGTGGTCCTCCTTCATCGGCCACACGGGCACTGCCCCGTCGCCGTGGAGTTACGGCCATGGGCGAGAGGTAAGGTTTCTCTCCCTTTTCTCCTTCTTCTCCCCTCCTCTGGCCTAAGGCCGTGCTCTGTGATGGGTAGCAGGTTGGGTTAATTTTTGTTTTTGCTGTTCTTAGGTGTTGGGCGATGTTGTTGCTCTGGTGTTGCTCTCTGAGCACCCTTGTGTGCCACTGATATTATTTGTTGGAGGTGATGGTGATGCTGGTGTGTGCTACTCTGAACCCAAGAGCTCAGAGATGCGTTTCTGCTAGAAACCTGTGTGATGTCTTGCTCTGATAATTTTGTTCCTTTCATGAAATGCTCTATTAATGCCCTGTGCTAGTATATCTCATTTGCTTGAGCTAAATAATTTAGCTTTGCTTGCTGTGATGCCTCCTTCGAGTTACACAGAAGCATTCTAATTATTTTAGCCTAGGGAAAATTATTTATACTACCCAGTGGTGTTATTAGTGCATGTTTGTGCTTGTGGTGCCTCTCCCCTTTGTGGGTTTTGTGCCCAGCAATCCATATGCTGGATGTGTGATTCACAGGAATATGATTTCAAGCAACAAAAGCTTGCGTGCCTTTGCTCAATTTGATGGATTTATGTCCCTTGCCCATGATGCATAGGCTGAGGCTTTTGATTTAATAAGAACAGATGCTTTACTTGATTTAACTCCTGTGATGATTTTAGCATAGCATTTCTATGCTTAGCTGAGGGAAACACTCCACCACACCATGTGCATCTAGCAGATCATTTGGCTAGAGATAGAATATCAACCTGTGCTCAAGTGTGGTGATGTTGGGGCTGTTGCTTGTAGTTCTTGTGGATCTGTTGCTTGTAGTTCTTGTGGATCTGTTGCTTGTAGTTCTTGGGATCTGTTGCTTGCTCTGCTTGCTGGACTGCTCCTCCTGCTCCAGCTTGCTATTCCTAGCTTCAGGCCTTCTCCTTGCTCCTGCTTGGCCTTGAGCTTCGACTCCATCTTGCTCTTGCTTGGCAAGGATCCAGTGGTGAAAAGTGGAGGGATTGGTGGTTTAGTGATGAACTGTGGGCTGTGTGGGTGATGAACTTGAGCTGAGTGAAATGAGCTTGCTCCTTGCTTGCTACTGCTGTCCCTTGCTCTTATCCTCCTCCTGGGAGTGAAGTAGCTGTGCATGTGTAGTGAATGCTCTGGTGGTGGGTGAAACAGGGCTGTGTGGCTTGTGTCCTACAACTCCCTTTGCCCTTGTTAATCACATGTCTATTGCAGTGTGATGATGGCAACACAAGACTATGTGTGCTGTGGGCTCCTCTGCTTGCTTAGTTCAGAGAGCTGGCATTGATGGGTTGAGCTTATCTACAGATTTTCCATTTCTTTTCACTGGACAAGTGGATTTATGGCCTATGATGTTGTACTGAGGCAAACTGTGCTGATTAAGAACAGATACAACGCTTAGTCCCTAATAATATCCAGTGATGTGTTTAGCAGTGCCTCACACTGCCTAACTGAGGATAATACTAACCCTAATCCCTTTTGTTTATTCCTGTCTTTGCTTTTCATTTGTTTTGCAGGGAAACAATATTGGTATAAAGATCAAAAGGAGAAGAAAGGAATACAAGACATTTTAGTTTAGGAAACAATTGTAATTTTCCTTTTCGAAATTCAGTTTCTTGTAGTAGAGTTGTAAAGACGTTGTAATTTATGTTTAATAAGAAGATTTGTTTGTCTTTGCAAGAATTCAATAGGTTGTAATATTTATTGTAAGATTTGAATTATTCAAACATTTATTAAATCATTTACCTAATTGTTATTTTAGTTACTTCAATGTTTTAATTTGAATTACTTTATGAATTCAATCAGTTGAATATTATATTTGAATTCAAATTCCTACAACAAGCAAATTACCTAAAGGTCATGTCAAAATAGAGGGTTTTAAAATAAGAGCTAAAAATACTTGCAAAATATTAACGTTGAAATATAGGCAGGAGATAGTATGTAGTTCTCCTTAGTTTATAAACAAGTAAATTTTGGAAATACTTTTGCTTTCTCAAATCATGGGCCATTGGGTTGTTGCTAAGAATAAAGCATCATTGAAAGAAGGAGTTGGTCAAATAAGACTGGAGAAGATATCTGGAATATTTTTCTTGTCATGACATGATCGCCAAAGTTTAATATATGTTTACTAGTCAAATAACTTAGACAACAAGTCCCACAAGGTTCAACATAGCAATGGGAAGGAAAGCACTATCATCAGTGAAACATTTCAAAAAGTTTTTGTTGGTTCTGAATTTTGGGTCTGGTAAAACTAAGTTTTTCTTAGTTTCAAAATTTGGGATGTGACAGGCACGAAGCCAATCATCAGCTTCCAGTGGCTCCTTAGCATCAGCAAAAGTGGGTGGCTGCGAGCGCATGAACTCAGTGAGAGTGTTGCACTTGTTCCTCCGTGCATTCTGCTACACCAACTGTTCAAGCAAGCGCTCATTGCGCCCACGGTTCTCCTCAATGGCCATCAAGACCTCAGCCATCGAGGGTGGTGGCGGCAGATCATCCTCATCATCATTGTGGTTACCGCGACCACCACGGCCTCCACGGCCTCCTCGAGCCATTCTGGAGATTTGACAATGACACAGTTAGTATCTTTCCCCGAATGGTCGAACAATAGCATTAGCGTCTACCCAAGTACACAGACTAGGGACGATAATACATTGTATAACGATTAACAAGGAATCAAAAAGATAGAATTTGGGTCAAAGATCAGCATCATGTGCTACTAGTGAGAGTTAAGAAATCACAACTTAACACACTCTAGTTGACACAATCCGGGACCTTATGTTCAAGTCCGTGGGTTAAAACCCAAAGAAAGGATCAAAAGATTAAACTCCGTAGAAACATCTGAGTTGATTTGGGATTGCAACGCAGCGGGAGCAACTTGACACATAACACTAAAGGTCGAACCCACCCACGTTTCTAGTCATTTTGAAGTAACAGACGAGGAGTAAAACCTTTAAACTCAAATCGAGGTAAGATTGCTCCGAGATTAGAGGGTAACCAGATAAGGAGTAAAAAGAATCCTAAGATGGTTTTCACAACTCATTTTTAGGTTAAAAATATTTTCACAACCACTAGACTCAACGTCGACCAGTAGAAGGGTTTCCTACAGGCAGTACTGCTCTGATACCAACTTGTGGCGCCCCGGCCCGACTGCTATACAGTGATGTTGTGTGTCACCGGTTAAGCGATACAATCGGAGGTTACGGGTTTACCAATCCCCGGCCAAAACCTTTGGCAGGCGTTGCTCGGAATGGATCATCGGCAACGCAACTCCCCGATTGATGCCTTAACACAGGCACAACCCTCAATGTATAATAGAGAGATCAAGACTTGTGGAACAACTGGCACATCACAGACTCTACGACACAAATCATATAGTTCAACTCTTATAATAGAGAAAGATAGAAAATGACATTCAGAGGTCACAGACCCAACATTACATCAAGCGGAAGCAAATTAAGTTGTTCTAAACAACAAGATCCAGATTATGGCCTAAGAGGCCTACGAATAAACATCCAGCGCCAGCTGTTCCGGGATGTCCCAAGCTGCCACCTGGGAACCCCAGACTACTCGTCGACGTCCACAAAGAACCCACCTTCGAGGTCGATGAAGTCCTCCTCTGAAACAAAACAAATGACGTTGAGTTCGACGAACTCGCAAGATTATAAATAGAGCTTTAGCTCGATGAGGCTTTCAAAGTTATATGGCTGTTTTGCATAAAGCTGATTTTATTTATGGAAAACATAACTCAAAGGCATCGACTATTCAGAATATTTTCAAAAGAGGTAAGGAGTAACTCTTTCTTTCATCACCTTACTCATCATAAACCATCATCAACCACTGTACCTGTTCGTCAAAGGCACCTCCCCGAATCACCCTCGAGGAAGCTCACCTTACAATCTTGAGTGGTACCTCTAGTACCCAGTTTTTAATCATTCCATTAAAGTTATTCTATGATCCTACCTTCACTTCCCAAGTCGTCCATAACCGCGGACACGGCTTTTCGAAAAGATTTAACCCTGCAGGGGTGTACAAATGTTTGCCACGCGTACCGCCCGGCCCATTACCTGCGCATTAGCTCTCTTCCTTGGAAAGCCGGCTGGGTGGGAACGGTGTCGACTTCTCCCTCGTTAAGGACTTTCCAGGATCATCAGTGGCGGTAGGACTGCCAGGATCACAACACCCCGCCCCACGGCCACTCATTTTCCTAACACCACCATCCTCATCTCAGTTCATCCCACCATCATCACGCACGCGCAAATGGAAGCCTGAACTAGAGGACCCTGGCTAGCCCCGCCCGAGTTATTTAGTCTATGAGGGTTCCTGCAAATGCATAGGCCTCACGCATGGTTGCACGCTCAGTCTTGGTTCAAGAGGTATAGAACTCGCTCCTAGACGGCGAGAACGAGACAAAACACCACAACCTCAGTGGCCTCTCATCCCCACCTTTAAACATTTTATTATCCGTCACCACAATTCTCCACCATCATTCTCATTTCACCACCTGTTCCCAACATTTGATAACCATAGTACCACTAGGCAATTACTAAGCATGGCTAAGCATCAACCTAGTATAGTTAAGTATCTCATGGCCAACAATACAAACCTATGGTGTTAGGAGGGAAAACAGGTATTGGCATCGGAAACTTAATGCATTCTATAGGATACTCTAACCCAAGCAAAAGACATTTAGAACCGCATGCAATATTATAGTGGAGAAAATAATTATGGAAAATAGGATAGGATATGCTCAGAGGGGGGATTACGCTTGTCTTGCTCAACGTGCTGGTAGTACGGGTCTTCGGGGTATTGCGGGGTAACCCCGGTTGCTTGATCTAACGAAAAACAAACATCGGGAGAGAACAATCAATCACCACACATATGCTTAACAAATGTAATGTGCAAACATATGATGACATGACATTTTAAATCCCCGAGACGAGGATGATTCAACTAAACAATTTAAACGGAGGTTGGATGCATCACGGTGCATCGCGACTATACCGTGGGGTTTAAGGGTTACAACAACTTTACTAGTTGATCAAGATCGATGAACCCTAGGGTTAACTTGCATATGAATGTCATGCTCATGAGAAGATGCAAGTTTTAAGTTGTGAGGAGACCATGTGCAACTTAGCCAAAATAGGCGAAAAACTCCCAGAGGCCGGATAATCCGGGTCGTGCCAGACCGGAATATCCGGTCTCAAGGCTTGGCCACTCGTGAAAACGGCTAAGGACTTAAGGCGCGAGCCACTGGACTCAGCCAGAGAATTCAAGCCGGACATTTGGTCTGGGGCCGGAATATCCGGTTGCTTCCTCCACTAGTCAGGAAAATTTGGCTAAGGAAAAATTGTGCGCGCAGAGGCCGGACATTTAGGCCGGAATATCCGGTCTGGATCTTCGAGTTACAGCTGAAATTCATGGCTACCGCCAAAACTCAAACTAGAGTAAAAGGGGAGAGGGAAAGGGGTCAGCAAGGGTATAGTGCTCACCACGAACTCGTGGGGGTGCTCAGCTAGGCCGGGGATGGACGGGAGCAGCGGTAATCGAGCTCGGCCTGCGGCGGAGTTCGTCGGAGAAGAACTCGAATCCCGGGCAATGTGCAGCTTCCCGGCTCGATTCTTGCGATGGAGAGGAGGAGGGCAGCACGGCGGAGCTTTTGGTTGGCGGCGATTTGCTCGGGGAGGACCACAGCCTCAGCGCTAGGCGGCGGCCATGGCTCGGCTCGTGGAGCTCATGGGGAAGAAAAGTGGGGAAGGGAGAGGGCAAGGGGGCGAGTGGATAGGGTAGCCAGGGCCTGAAGTCTACGCACGCTTCTATTCTTGTAGACAGTGTTGGGCCTCCAAGAGTAGAGGTTTGTAGAACAACAGCAAGTTTCCCTTAAGTGAATCACCCAAGGTTTATCGAACTCAGGGAGGTAGAGGTCAAAGATATCCCTCTCAAGCAACCCTGCAATTAATATACAAGAAGTCTCGTGTGTCCCCAACACACTCAATACACTTGTCAGATGTATAGGTGCACTAGTTCGGCGAAGAGATAGTGAAATACAAGTAATATGGATGATTATAAGTAGTAACTGCAATCTGAAATAAAGATGGCAGCAAGCAAACATGCATCAGAACTTGATGTAAACGGTGTTTCAATGCTTAGAAACAAGGCCTAGGGATCATACTTTCACTAGTGGTACCTCTCAACATGTTAGCACAACTGAATGCAAGTAAATGATACTTGGGATTATTCTCCTTCTTGATAACACAAGAGTACTATGTGTAGGGCTGCAAAAGCACTCCTCAAAGTCTGAGTAAACAAACACCACAATTCCCAAGAATAAACCATGATAAATGTCTAAATTATTCATAGAGTCACACAAGTACCCACACTGTCACCTTGATACCGTGTTGTCACAATGACTCCAGAAACTAGATACAATCACTTGAGTAGCATAAACATTACATATGAATTCAGCGATAATAGCAATACTCATGATCACATAAAGATCACACCATGGGAGAGAGAGATAAACCACATAGCTACCGGTAGAGCCCTCAGCCTCGGGGAGAACTACTCCCTCCTCATCATGGGAGTCAGCAGCGGCGATGAAGATGGCGGTGGAGTTGATGGAGATGACTCCGGGGGCAATTCCCCGTCCCGGCGGCGTGCCGGAACAGAGATTCTGTCCCCCAAAACTTGATGTCGATGGCGGCGGCGCTGCGGAACTCTTCTGGAAATATGACTTCTTGTTTTAGGGTTTTCGCGTCTGAGGCAATATATAGGCGAAGGGGCGATGTCGGCGGAGGTCCTGGGCTCCCTCCTCACCTCCGGCGCGCCTGTGGGCCCAGCCGCGCGAGCAGGTGGTTTGGAGGCCGTGGGCCTCCCCCTGGCTTGCCCTTCTGGCTCCGTGTGTCCCTCGGAAAAATAGGAGGTTTGGCTTTTGTTTCGTCGAATTCCGAGAATATTGCCCGAATAGCTTTTCTGAAACCAAAAACAGCAGAAAACAGGAACTGGCACTTCGGCATCTTGTTAATAGGTTAGTCCCAGAAAATGCATAAAAGTGATATGAAGTGTATATAAAACATGTAGCAAATGGTATAATATAAGCATGGAACATCAGAAATTATGGATACGTTGGAGACGTATCAAGCATCCCCAAGCTTAGTTCTACTCGTCCTCGAGTAGGTAAAACGATAACAACAAATAATTTCTGAGGAGACATGCTTTCACACAATCTTGATCAATATATTGCAAGGCTCATGTCATGAATGAAGTGACTCAAAGCAATGGTCTATAGTTTGCTAACAAATAGATAAAGAGTAAACAATGAATCATATAAGCAAAAACTTTTCATGAATAGTACTTTCAAGACAAGCATCAAAAAGTTTTGCATAAGAGGTAACTCATAAAGCAATAGATTCAAAGTAAAAGGCATTGAAGCAACACAAAGGATGATTAAGTTTCAGCATTGCTTTCAACTTGTAACATGTATATCTCATGGATAGTTGTCAACATAAAGCAATATAACAAGTGCAATAAGTAAACATGTAAGAATCAATGCACACAAAGTTGACACAAGTGTTTGCTTCTAAGATAGAAAGGAGTAGGTAAACTGACTCAACATAAAGTAAAAGATAGGCCCTTCGCAGAGGGAAGCAGGGATTAAATCATGTGCTAGAGCTTTTTAAGTTTTCGAAAGCATATAGAGAGCACAAAATAAGTATTTGAGAGGTGTTTGTTGTTGTCAACGAATGGTAGTGGGCACTCTAACCCCCTTGTCAACCAGACTTTCAAGAGCGGCTCCCATGAAGGACGTTATCTCTACCAGCAAGGTAGATCATCCCTCTTCTCTTTTGTTTACACATGTATTTTAGTTTCTTTATAGTTGACACTCCTCCCAACCTTTTGCTTACACAAGCCATGGCTAACCGAATCCTCGGGTGCCTTCCAACATTCACATACCATGGAGGAGTGTCTATTTGCAAATTAAGTTGCTTACTGATAAATCAGGGCAAAACATGTGAAGAGAATTATTAATGAAAGTTGTAATTAATTGGGGCTGGGCACCCCGTTGCCAGCTCTTTTTGCAAATTATTGGATAAGCGGATGTATATGCCACTAGTCCATTGGTTGAAAGTCTGTCAGAAGTAAATGACAAGATTGAAAGATAAAACACCACATACTTCCTCATGAGCTATAAAACATTGACACAAATAAGGAGTAATAAAGTTTTGAATAGTTTAAAGGTAGCACATGAAATATTTACTTGGAATGGCAGGAAATACCACATAGTAGGTAGGTATGGTGGACACAAATGGCATGGGTTTTGGCTCAAGTTTGGATGCACGAGAAGCATTCCCTCTCAGTACAGAGTTTAGGCTAGCAAGGTTGTTTGAAGCAAACACAAGTATAAACCGGTACAGCAAGAATCACATAAAAACATATTGCAAGTATTATAAGACTCTACACTGTCTTCCTTGTTGCTCAAACATTTTACCAGAAAATATCTAGACCTTAGAGAGAACAAATATGCATCCCAAGTCTCAACAAGCTCTACGGTAGTTCTCCACTACTAGGCTTTAACTACATGATGCAAGAGCTTAAACATGATCTACTTGAGAGCTCAAAACAATTGCAAAGTATCAAATCGAAACAAGACAATGATCTACAAGAATGCATATGTCTTTTCCAATACCAACTACTACATGTAGCATTTTCTTTCTTCCAAACAAACACCAATCAATTTATTTAAACATAAACTCTCCAAATGATAATATAATGCAGCAAGAGAGTATTTATAAACAAGTGCTAACAGCTCGAAGAGATGCATGAAAAACAGGAGCTAAAAGCACTGCAGTAGCTAGTTAAGAATACTCAACAAATATAAGTGAAGAACATGAGTATTCACATGAAAAAGCGGAGCGTGTCTCTCTCCCACACAAGGATTGCTAGGATCCGAATTTATTCAAACAAAAACAAAAAAAAAGCACACAGACGCTCCAAGTAAAGCGCATAAGATGTGAAAGAATTAAAATATAGTTTCACTAGAGATGACCTGATAAGTTGTTGATGAAGAAGGGGATGCCTTGGGCATCCCCAAGCTTAGACGCTTGAGTCTCTCTGAATATGGTTGGGATGAACCACGGGGGCATCCCCAAGCTTAGGCTTTTCACTCTTCTTGATCACATAATATCACCCTTCTCGCTTGATCCTTGAAAACTTCCTTCACACCAAACTCAAGACAGTTCTCATTAGAGGGTTAGTGCATAATCAAAAATTCTCATATTCTGTAATGATACAATCATTCCCAAAGCTTCTGGACATTAGCTACAGCCACCAATGCTTTGTGGAGCAAAGAAATCCACACAAACATCGTAAAAGAGCGAATGCAAAACAAAAGGCAGAATCTGTCAAAAACAGAACAGTCTGTAAGACGAATTTTTTCGAGGCACTTAAGTTGCTCAGATGGATCTGGTCCAAATAATGAAAGTTGCGTACATATCTCAGGAAGATGCGTGATTTTTCAGAATTTTTCGAATTTTCTACAGGGAGAAAAGCTCAAATTCGTGACAGCTAAAAATCTGTCACTGCGCAGAAATCCAAATCTTGCATCAACTTTCAATAAAACTTTACTTGGCACAACAATGCAATAAAATAAAGATACAAAGGAGTTGCTACAGAAGTAACAAGCACCTTGACTCAAAGAAAAAAAAATAACAGAAAATAAAAACATGGGTTGTCTCCCATAAGCGCTTTTCTTTAAAGCCTTTTAGCTAGGCATAGTGATTTTTATGATCTCATATGTATAAGAGTTGAATATAAGAGAGCATCAAAAGCAATATAAAACATTTAAGTCTAACACTCTTCTATGCAAAGGAATCTTGTAAGAAAACAAATCAATGAAGAACAAAGTGACTAGCATAGAAAGCAAAACAAGTGCAACTTCAAAAATTTCAACAAAAAGAGAGGAGATTATATTATTGTGATATATGAATCCATGTCTCCTCTCTCATAAAAACTTTCAGTAGCATCATTGATAAAATCCACAATATAACCATCACATGAAACATTCTTACCATGATCCATATGCACAAAAGTATCTTTTTTCCACATAAGAAAACTTCATTAATAATATGGGGCAGGATCATCATAAAGAACGAACATGATAGACAAGTTGTATATTAAAGGGATGGTTTTGGGTAATCCTCCATAACTATGACAAGTTTCATGAGGATGACTGTAATTATAACCTATGTCATAGTATTCTTTATAATAATTATCAAAGACTGGAGGCATAGTATCATCATAAGCAATAGAATAGTCATCTTCCAAACTGTGTTCATTCGTAAACATATCATTATTTTTAATAGAAGGAGATGTATCAAGCATATAATCAGCAATAGCAAAAGGATTTTCAAACACCTCATCCCCAAGCTTAGAGCTTTTCATATCATCATTGGAAGAAACATGGATAGTACTAATAGTATGGCAATCATTAATATCATCATTTTCAGAATTGGTACCCCAAAGATTTTCAATATCAAAAGTAGTTTCATTTTCCCAATCATGATCACTAATATAAGTAACAGGCATAGGTTCATCATCAAGTTCAGAATCATCGAATTCAGAATTATAAGTATCAATTGTAACAGGAGCAACAAGTTTGGGAGAAGATACCGTTTCCTCTCTCCTTTTACTCCTCTTCTTCTTCTTTCCCCTCTTCTTTTTATCTTTAGGAGGGAGAGGTTTGAAAGGAAGCTCCTCCACATAACCTGGTTTAGTATTAGAGACAATGGAAGAAACTTGGGGGGACTCCTCTCTTTCATTAATGAGAACAAAACACATATTAGTCCTGTCATACTTTGGTAAAGTCTCATCCTTTATAATATTTTGTATGTAGGTGTTAGCATGGCAATTATTAACACAATAGAGATAACATCCATGCAACACACTATTCATATCAAGATCACTCATATCTAACAAGGAAGTTTTTCTTGATAACTCTTCACACCCCAAAAATAATGTAAGTTCATCATGTTGATTAGGAGTGATCATGTTATCACAATACAAATTTGCAGTAATTGGATTCGAAAGGCTATTATCATGACCTGAACATTGAAAATTAAAATGACCCACTTCATAGCAAAGTTCACAAATAAAAGGATGGAGGTCACAAACTTTTTCACCAAGATCTCTTAGAGCCTTGTACCATGTTCTAGTTTTTTCATTCCTATGATGGATACAATATTCATCTTCGATTTGATTAATTCCACAAGGTCTATGCATTCCACAAAAATTAACATGCTTATAAGAAATAGTATTTTCAGAAGTTTGAGCATGTTTATTGCAATCATTAACAACAATTTCATTTTCCATGCAAGTGTCTTTGAAAGGTTCATGATACACGTCCCAATTTTCTTTAGGAACATTAATATGAGAAGCAAAGGTTCTAAAACAATCAACAATAATTTGAGAATCAAGACCATATTTAGCACTAAGCTCTTGAAAACTAGCAGTTTCAACGAAAGACTTAATGCAATCATATTCATAGTTTATACCTGATTCTTTACCTTTGTCATTCTCCCAATCCTCAGCATTGTTTTGAATTCTTTCAAGAAGATCCCATCTAGCTTCAACCTTCTTGCTTGTGAAAGAACCATGTGAACATGCATCTACATAATCCTTGTAATGACCTGAAAGCCTTGCATAAAAATTAGTAACAATTATTTCCTCAGAAAGCTCATGGTTAGGACATTTGAGTATTAATGTTTTCAGCCTTCCCCAAGCTTGAGCAATGCTTTCTCCATCATGAGGGTAAAAATTATAAATGTAATTCCTATCTAGATGCACTTCATGAAGAGGATAAAATTTAGAGTAAAAGAGAGATTCAAGCTGTTTCCAATTCGAAGGTTGTTCATCCAGCAGCCTATACCATTCCTTTGCTTTGTCCTTAAGTGACAATGGAAATAGTTTCCTCATGACATTTTCTCTTGATAAACCTGCAACCTTAAATAACTCACAAAGTTCTGTAAGTTTCGACAAGTGAGCACTTGGATGGATTGATCCATCCCCTGCATACTGATCATTCATAACCCTTTCAACAATTTTCATAGGTATTTTAAAAGAAATACTTTCAACAGGTGGATTTGGAATATCACAAACATCATTAGAATTATCACATATTGGAGACAAAGCATTATCAAGGCAAAATAATTCCTCCATAGCTGAGGAGCAAAAAAGATTATTTTCATATAAACTAGCTTCCCCAAGCTTAGGCTTTTCCACAGCCTTAGCAATAATGGTGTCCAAAGAATTTATACTAATAACATTACTACCACTATTATGCAAACAAGCCTCCATAGGTTTTTTAATTTTCTCTTCAAAAGCATCATGTCCTAATTCATATAAAGTTCATAGAGATCTCTAATTTTTTGTTGTTTTCCATTAAGCCTAACTAGTGAAAATAAAAACAAGAAACAAAAAGAAATAATTGCAGAATCTAAAGGAGATACCTTCCAACGCTTACCTCCCCGGCAACGGCGCCAGAAAATAGCTTGATGTCTACGCACGCTTCTATTCTTGTAGACAGTGTTGGGCCTCCAAGAGCAGAGGTTTGTAGAACAGCAGCAAGTTTCCCTTAAGTGAATCACCCAAGGTTTATCGAACTCAGGGAGGTAGAGGTCAAAGATATCCCTCTCAAGCAACCCTGCAATTAATATACAAGAAGTCTCTTGTGTCCCCAACACACCCAATACACTTGTCAGATGTATAGGTGCACTAGTTCGGCGAAGAGATAGTGAAATACAAGTAATATGGATGATTATAAGTAGTAACTGCAATCTGAAATAAAGATGGCAGCAAGCAAACATGTAGCAGAACTTGTGTAAACGGTGTTTCAATGCTTAGAAACAAGGCCTAGGGATCATACTTTCACTAGTGGTACCTCTCAACATGTTAGCACAACTGAATGCAAGTAAATGATACTCGGGATTATTCTCCTTCTTGATAACACAAGAGTACTATGTGTAGGGCTGCAAAAGCACTCCTCAAAGTCTGAGTAAACAAACACCACAATTCCCAAGAATAAACCATGATAAATGTCTAAATTATTCATAGAGTCACACAAGTACCCACACTGTCACCTTGATACCGTGTTGTCACAATGACTCCAGAAACTAGATACAATCACTTGAGTAGCATAAACATTACATATGAATTCAGCGATACTAGCAATACTCATGATCACATAAAGATCACACCATGGGAGAGAGAGATAAACCACATAGCTACCGGTAGAGCCCTCAGCCCCAGGGGAGAACTACTCCCTCCTCATCATGGGAGTCAGCAGCGGCGATGAAGATGGCGGTGGAGTTGATGGAGATGACTCCGGGGGCAATTCCCCATCCCGGCGGCGTGCCGGAACAGAGATTCTGTCCCCCGAAACTTGATGTCGATGGCGGCGGCGCTGCGGAACTCTTCTGGAAATATGACTTCTTGTTTTAGGGTTTTCGCGTCTGAGGCAATATATAGGCGAAGGGGCGATGTCGGCGGAGGTCCTGGGCTCCCTCCTCACCTCCCGGCGCGCCTGTGGGCCCAGCCGCGCGAGCAGGTGGTTTGGAGGCCGTGGGCCTCCCCCTGGCTTGCCCTTCTGGCTCCGTGTGTCCCTCGGAAAAATAGGAGGTTTGGCTTTTGTTTCGTCGAATTCCGAGAATATTGCCCGAATAGCTTTTCTGGAACCAAAAACAGCAGAAAACAAGGAACTGGCACTTCGGCATCTTGTTAATAGGTTAGTCCCAGAAAATGCATAAAAGTGATATGAAGTGTATATAAAACATGTAGCAAATGGTATAATATAAACATGGAACAGCAGAAATTATGGATACGTTGGAGACGTATCAGGGCCTCGAGGTGCTCCTCTTCTCCTCACGTGCGGCAGGGGGCGCGGGGGCCCCATGGCGAGCTCGACATCGAGCTGGTCCGGCGGGAACGACGTGCGTGGTCGCTACAGGAAGAAGATGACCTCGACCGGATTTTCCGGTGGTCGATCGGGCCAGATAATCCGGTTCTCCCTTTTTCTGTTTTTAACTTTAAAACCTGTTACTTCAATGGTTTTAATTAGGGCACTTGCACTGCTCAAAAAATTGTGGAAAAATTTGGGGATGCTCCCCTTAACCTGGAGGAACTCCACAATTTTTGGTGTCTCAAAATAAATTAGTTTGGACCACTTTTGTTTAGAAAGGTGAATAGGGCATTTTTGCTAAATTCAAAGATGTTGCTCCTTTAACAATTTGGAGCAAAAGCAAAATATTAGTTTGGAGCTCTTGGAACTTCCTTGACAGATAGGGATGTCAAAGTAATTTTATTTGCAAGATTGAGTGCCAACATTGTGTGGAAGTTTTGTTAGAGCACTTTGGCATTTGGTTTTAGCAACTTCATATCATTTCGATACCAATGTTGTGTTAACTCAAAAGAGGCATGTTTATGCATGGATGCCATGATGCAATTAGCTCAAAAGTGGAAAAATTACACAGGTTTTTAGATTCTCTGCTTTGGGCTGTTACAGTAGTGGTCCGCCTCGTCCTGAGCATCGCCGAAACAAAACACTTCACTTTTATGAAAGTTAATTTTTAGACCGGAAAGTTGCTCGAACGTAATATTCAAGTTTTTTGCCTTTGCCATGTCATGTTCCATAAAAAGAATTGTATCGTCAGCATATTGGAGAAGCCATCCACTAGATGCGGAACCACTCTAACAATTTGCCCATCCAACTCCGCATGCTCAATGATAATGCCTAACATATCAGCAACTATATTAGAGGATCGCCCTATCGTAATCCCTTTTTCGTTTGAAAATATCTTCCAACATCGTCATTCACTTTGATGGCGACACTTCCTCCGGAAATGAAATTATATATCATTGCACATCACTCATATGAAAAACGTTTCATTCTAAGTGTGTTGTAGGAAAGACCATTTGACCTTGTCATAAGCCTTCTCGAAGTCTACTTTTAGAATGACTCCATTTTGTTTTTCCGATGCAACTCATGAACAGTTTCATGCAAGATCCCAACCCCATCAAGAATATTACGACCTTGCAAAAAGCCGTTTGAGTGGGACTCACAACATGATCAGCCACCGAATTAAGCCTAACTGTAGTGGTTTTAGTAAAAATTTTGAACCTAACGTTTAGAAGACAGATAGGTCTGTATTGCTGAATCCTTTCGGCTCCATTAATCTTTGGCAATAAAATTATCTCACCGAAGTTTAGACGAAATAGCGAGTTGTCCAGCTGCAAGGGCATGAAACATCTCAGATCCGATTGGCGGCTGTCATCAGTTTGATGATCACACGGTCACTTCTCACCTGTTTTCAGCCTCACTTTCGAGCCAGCTCAGCTCAAGGACGCAAACCACGCACGCATCGCATCCCACTGACCCAGGGACCTGCTCTCGCATCGCAATCGCAGGCCACGCGTTCCTTCCTTGTACAACTCCAACCGCCCCACGGCCCGCCCCACCTTACCGGCGGCTCCCCCCATCTCCCCGACCCGCGAGCACAGCATCCCCACCTCGCCGGCGCCCGCAGCCGGTGTCCAGCTAGCCATCCGTCCCACCCCGTCCCGCGCAGGCAGGGTCCGGCGAGATGGTCTTCGTGTGGCTCGCCGCCTTCTTCCTCGTCGTCGCGCTCATCGTGCTCGTCATCTTCCAGGTCAGGACCGCCGCCCCCGCTCTCCCCTGCCCGTGATTGGCCCGACTACGTGCCGTCTCTGGCTCTCGATGCGATCTCGCGCCTGAGAAATTACTTCGGATTTGCGGAAGGAGAGGGCTGCGGATTCACGTGTCGTTCGAGTCGATTCTCGCGATTGTTCGTGCGGGTTTAGGACGGTCCTTGACCCCGACTTGTGGATTTGGAGCGAGGGTTGGATAGCGTAGGAGCGCCAGCCAGAGGGTTGACTGCTGCGTGTTCTGGTGCTCAGGGGCCTGCTAGTGCTGGTTCATGTCCGGTGTCTCTGTCGAGATCTTGACATGTGCCACTTGCGTTGGGCTGTAACTCCGAGTTAACGTCCGACACCGTTTCTAGCGTCGTAATTGTGAAAATTAGTTCCAATTCATGTGTACTTGACATCCAATTTTTCTTCGTTTGATCTACTAATAGACGCATTAGGTGCTCTGTAAAATATTCTGGGCAGAGTATGTTCAGCACAAGAATCAATCTTTGTAAGGTTATCATGGGAGCTCCAATTTAGTTGAGCTATAGGATGCAACGCTATATGAAATCCTCTTAAGGTCCTACTTGTTAGTCTGTCATGATTCGTGTCAAGAGCACAGAGCAGCATAGTGGACGGTTGGAAACTTAGATATCTTTACAGCTTGGTTGATGAATACTTGGTTGTTTACATCTTGGGTAATGGTTCCTGACCTTCCCGAAATCCCAATCTTTTGTTGCTGCCACTTTATAATTTCCCCAACTTATATGTTTTATTATCGAAATATGTTGGTTTCCGCTGCTACTTCTTCAGTGCTTAAATGCGTCAACTGTGAGAGATGAAATATTTTTCAAGAAACTAGTTTTAACTTTATTGTAGGAAAAGGGAAAAACATTGGTATATGCCCAATTGCCCATTAGTTTTGCTTGCCGAGTTAGTTTGGCACTTAGAGTTTCCTAATGATCTAGCTTGAACCTGACTTTTTAAATTTTGTGTGAGGTGGATCATTCATTGTTGCTCATTTGTAGCTTTAGGAGGAATATACATGGCTCTTTAATCATGTTTTGAACACCAATGATGATAAGTAAGCTTAGGCAGAGGTTATTTCTCATTGCTGATGATTTATTCCTAATGTTCTTTTTACAGCTAATGTGCTTGGCAGATCTGGAGTTCGATTATATCAACCCATTTGATTCGTCGTCTCGAATAAATAAAGTGGTTATGCCAGAATTTATAGTGCAAGCACTTCTAAGTGTATTATTTCTCTTGACTGGGCATTGGGCAATGTTCTTGATTTCTGCCCCAATGGTGTACTACAATTATACATTGTAAGTGCCTCTTTTCTTATTTTTGCCTTGGAAAAAACTGATATGATTTTGTAGGCTGCAACTTTTGGAAAGTCCTTGGCCAGTATATTCTCTATTGAACATGAGCTGCTACATAACCTACCATGCCTAGTTTAGACAGATTTATTGCCAGATGGAAGTGGTAGCGTGCTTCATGCGTGATATTACGTGAATATTGAAACCAAAAGAAATACGGTCTCAACTCTCCAGACTGATACTGTGGTACACCTATTTTATTTTCTGCTAGACTGTTGGTCCTCAAACTTGTTGGATATAATTTTTAGTTATGAGGACTCAGGTCTTTCTGGTTCAATATTTTATCTATTTTGTACATAATGTTCTGAAGAATTTTTCAAGATCCAAGGCCTTGGCATTTGTTTATTGTTTTGCGATATTTGTATGCACCTAAGTGTACCATATCGTCATGTTAATCATCTCGAATATCTTGTAACTGGATGGAGTATTTATAGTACTGTCCAAATTATAAAAGGAAGGTTTACTTGAAAAAGATCTGTAATCATTTGATAAAATCACATGCAGTGCAAACGAAAATTATACCTCACCTAAAATTGGCAATACCTAATCTACCGTGAACCTAACAACAGGACTTGCACCCTCCAAAACTTTTGCTTTCTGTCACCATATATTGACTTTGGGAATGTAGGGTGCTGACCTGCTGTCAGATTATTCAGGCACTTGTTTGTGCCACCTGAATAAACCGGGCCACACATAACCCTACCATATCCAGATTTGAACTCATAATTAGCTCTACTTGTTTGGGAGGTGCTCCTTGCAAGTTTTTATGCATCATTCTTGGTTTGCTATCTTCTAGATGTTGCGATTAAGTACAACCTTTTGTGGTCTTTGCAGGTACGAGCGGCGACAACATCTTGTAGATGTGACAGAGATATTTAATCACCTAGCCCGGGAGAAGAAGCGCCGTCTTTTTAAGATAGGGGCTCTTGTTATCCTCCTATTCTTGTCCTTGTTCTGGTAAATATAACAGATACCAAACGTTATTTGTTATTCACCGCAAGTCTGCAATGATGAACAATGAAAAATAACTACGTCTTGTTTCTGTGTTTGTCTTCAGGATGATTTGGAGTGTATTATTGGACGAGGACGAGTAGAATGACAAAAAAGGCTACGGTAGCCCACTCAGGTCTCGTAACCATTAGTTAGGTATTACTACGTGGACCTCACGGCCGGCTAAACACTAGCACAACCTGTGTCATTGTTATTGATATTAAATATCTTTTGGGTAAATGCAGGTCGTATGGAGAAATTAAGACAGGCATTGATGCCATGGGGAGCTTTTTGTTGCTCAAGTTTGGTGAAATCTCCTATTGATGTAACGTGTGATGTAAGCTAGGAGCCACCCCCTATTTATTTGATTGTGCATCTGGCCATATGGGGGCAAAGAAAACTGTTGGGCTGAATTGTGCATGCAAACGTCTGTGATTATGTCGATGCCAGGATCAAATCTTGTTTTAGCTTAGCGGGAAGTACCGACATTTTGGTTTAGTGCCTATTTTCTTTTGGTGCAACTCTGAGTGCAATCAGGGTTTGGTTCTTTCTGTTGATTGATTTTATCCCGAGTGCAGTCAGGCTGGAATTCTGATAACTCTTCTGGGTTGTAACAGTGGCCGCATAATTTCGTGAACCCACTGCTAGATTTTTAGTTCTCACTTTAACAAGCCTTGTTCAGTTATCATCCTCACATATAAGAGAATTTTGTAAGCTCATCAGAAGAATATATAAACTATTTTATTTCATTTCCACCGAAGAAAAAAATCACACCAGTAATAACTATAGTAAAACCGTATGAGCAGTCACAACTAAGCTCTCGTGTAAACAAGAACTCTTATTGTGCCTGGCATTGCCAGACTCGGAACAAAACGCAGCAGTAATAAACTAGCAGCACCACAAAAACTCATGGCTCGTCTCTAGCTCCAGATCTCAGCAACGCATGGTTTTTCAGTACGGCTCAACCGGCGCCCTGAAGTTTGCTCCGGCGTACACCGCTGCGTCGCCGAGCTCCTCTTCGATCCGCAGCAGCTGCAGCAACCACAGACAAGTGCTTGCTCAGAACACATAATACAACAAGAAGAAGCCTACACATCGCCAAATGGAATGAAAAACTTGGGAGAAACTTGGCAGAACTCTGTCATTGCATACCTGGTTGTATTTAGCTAGACGCTCAGAACGGCAGGGAGCTCCTGTCTTGATCTGGCCCTGCAACGAACGAGACATGGAGTCACGACCGAAGCCAAGAGAAAGTCAAAAGTAGATGTATGAATTTAACATCTGGTTCAGCTGGAGGCAGTACCGTGGCCAGACCGACAGAGAGGTCAGCGATGAAGGTATCCTCCGTCTCACCGCTACAAAGAACAGCGCAAAAGTTGAGTGCAAACAGATCATACGACAAATGCTAACAATCTAAGAGTACACTGAAAACCATTGCAACTGTTTTACCTCCTGTGGCTTGCCATCACTCCCCAACCAGCACGCTTGGACATGCTGACGGCTTCGATGCTCTCTGTCACCGAGCCTATCTGATTCACCTGTCACCATAAACAATAGGTATTAGCATTATGATTCCCTGGGAAAAGAATTACTAGTAATTTCAGTCAGTGATGGTGCTACCTTCAGTAGAAGAGCATTGCAGGTCTTCTCACTGATTGCCTTGGCAACCCTCTGCACAATTAAAACAGGCCTTAATTGGAAAAGCTTGTAAAAATGTTTTCTCCGGGGTTTGTAGCAGTAAATCTAGTGATATAGCTTACCGTGGGGTTTGTAACGAGGAGGTCATCTCCCACAATCTGTACTTGCTCCCCAACCTCACCGGTCATTTTGGCGTAGGTGGCCCAGTCATCCTGATCGAACGGATCTTCGATCGACACGATAGGGTACTCAGAAACGAATGATTTGTATAGATCTTTCAGGCTGTCACCCAAGATCTTGTGGCAGCCGTCATTGTTCTGTTCAGTAACATCATCTGATGTTATACATGCTAAACAAACTCATAGGTATTTGCAATTGCACCAAGGACAGTTGAGTATCTCTTACATCCTCCTTGAAATTAAGATCATAAGTCTTGTCCTTCTCACTGAAAAATTCAGAAGCGGCAACGTCCATTCCAATAACCACCTGCAACACGTAAACAGACTCAATGTTATACAGTAAAAAATATACAAGCGCTGAACTATAGCTGCCTTCAACAGCTCAAGGCCCTCTTTGTTTTCCTGCATAATTATACACAAACGAACATTATATATGACCATACTCACGTATCCGTTAAGTGAAATCTGTACTCAGAAAACCATCATCCATAAACTACTCCATGGTGTTATTTAGAACACATTGTACTTTATTTCGTGAAAAGAGCAACATATTATGCTGCGCCCACCAGGGTTCCCTACCAACTTATTGATGCATATCAACAACTTTGCACTATCGTAAAATAGCAGAAAAACATATGGGTCTTACCTGAATGTTAGGTGCAAAGCCACCTTCGTCCCAACATTTGTGGCATCTTGACCATACTTCTTCTTGATTATACTCTGCATATAAAACCATCAGCGTTATAACAGCATATTTCAAAGTTCAGATACATTATGAAAAGGGTCAGCTGGTTGTTCACCTTCAAGTTGTGGTACACCTTAACTCCCATCTTCATGGCTTCTTTGAAAGAGGAGGCACCAGTTGGTAGGATCATGAACTCCTGCACAAGAGCTAGCTAGATGAGAATCTTGATCATACAGTCGAAACTTTTTGTGAGGAATTAACTCGTGCTCTGCAAGCAATATTAGTTACCTGCATGGCAAGCTTGTTCCCAGCGTGAGAACCTCCATTGATCACATTAAAAGCAGGCACAGGCAACACAAGGGTCTTGTTTCCGGCAAGATTTGCAATATGGTGCAAACAAATGACAATTCAATACACCTTCTCGGGAACTTAGATGTTCTGGTATTCACTTTAAGTGTTTGTCGATTTATGTAAGATTTATGTAAGTTAACCGTGCGATGTATGATTTTTGGGTCCGGTTCCCCTAATTAACTGGACCAATTCTCTTCTTCTATAATGCAACTGTAGGAGTCCCCGCCTCCGACGAGGTTTGGTCAAAATATATACCTGGTAAAGTGAATCTTCTTCACCATGGCTCCAGCTTTGCATACTGCAAGCGACACGGCGAGAATAGCATTTGCCCCAAGCTTTTTGTTAGGTTAACACCACATGAAAGGAAATTATCAGTATAAACTTAATGGAAAGGTTAGAATTACAAGGATTAGTCATTCCACGATACCTTCTGTTTACACCATCCCCATTCATTGGAGGTCCCATCAAGTTGCTGGACCATGAAGTTATCAATATCAACCTGCTCAGTCGGATCCTGCAGCACGGTTCATCTTCAGTTAAGCGAGCTGACAGTTTTTATTTTCAAGAAGATAAAAGTTTGTTTACTTGGGAATTTCCAACATACCTTTCCAATCAGCGCCGGTCCAATAATAGCGTTTACATTGTTCACAGCCTAAAAAAACATTATAGGGTCCAATCAGTGTTGGTCCAACGGCGAAACATTACCTTTTATCTCAGTTCTGTTGAGTTCTAAAACTTGCATTCGTACACTATCATATAGTGTAATATCCAAACATGGACGTTTTGTGACTACAAAAATTGTTCGTATGAACTACACCATATACTCTGTTAGCATATAGTGTATTTTGAGTGTTCAAGTGTAATCTCCCGATTTTTTTTGTCCGTAGCAGTTTCTTTAGTAGTTACAATCATAATAATGGGAATAATTTGAATACAAATCCGGTGGTATCAATTTTATACAAGAGCAACGTGTTATTGAATCAATTGTTGGTGAAACTTGCACAATACAAATATACAATACATAGGCAGTTTAAATAGCTTTGACTGAAAAGGATTGAGAGTATGGCCAAGGCCAATGAACAAGCCTTGAGAACACCTTTGCCAAGATAATCAGATCCTCCATCCCTTAGCTCCAAGGCCTCATAAATCCCTACAAAGTCAACATCACAAACATAAAAAAGGGACACTCAACATCTAGAAACACGATGACGCAGGAGTGCACGCGGAGCTCAGACGAGACGACAGAACAGAAGCCATGATGGTGACGTATGTTTCTGCCTATGTGTTTTTCTCTAGCAAGTTCCAACACAAGACCAAAGCCCCGACGGCGACAGCTTTGCAACACCCAGGTCCTGGGGGACACGTACCAGTGGAAGCGCCGCTAGGCATTGCGCCCCTGGCGAAGCTGCCGTCGCTGAGACCAATATCCACCTGCGCGACACCAAGAGCCCAGATCGAAACCACGGATCAGGGGAACGAACGGCAGTGGAATTCAGAACGGAGTAATTAATTTCAAGGAAGAACAGAAAAAACTATACTACTAAGCACCTCGACGGTGGGGTTGCCGCGGCTGTCGAAGATCTGCCGCGCCTTCACCGACTGGGTCGTCACCGCCGCCATGGCTGCCGGATGGATCGACCGATCAACCTCCTCTCGTGCTAGCTAGCGAGCTATGTCTCCTCACAATCAAAACTCTCTCTTTCTGTCTGTTTTTCGTGCCTTGGTGGCTCCCTCCAATGGAGGCGGCTGGTTCGGCTACTTGTAGGGGCGGAGGAGTTCCGGTGAGCACAGCCACCTGGCACGCTCATAGTTTTTTACTTGGAGGAGGGGAAATGGAAAGGGATTTGGGAAAGTTAGGCCGCAGATGCATTGTCTGGTTTCGACCACCTTTGCCTGATTTAGGACGGTCCATTGCCGTGGGTCTTTCGTGTAAAGCAAGCTTCTTTGTTAAGGGATTTCACCAAGAAATTAACAAACAAACAATGCACTCTCAACTGCCTGGAATAGTACACACTAGTGGAAACACCACCTTTAGTCCCGGGTGGTAGAGGCCTTTTGGACCGGATTGGCATCCGGTACATGCCAACCGGGACTAGAGGCCTCCCCCGTCTTGTCCCGGGTGTCCTACGACCCGGGACCAAAGCGTTCCACGCGGAGGCAGCACATGACGCGTGCGAGAGGGGCTCTACCCACGTGGCGGCATGCTGCTTTTCTCGTTTCGGTTGTAATAATTTGCAAAAAATACGGTTAATTATCTGTAAATCAGAAAAATACATATAGCATATCAAAATATTCGTAAGAGAAAGCTTTATGAGAAAGTCGGGAAATCGGAAGTCGGAAGTCGGAACGGAAAGTCGTGAAGTCGGGAAAGTCGTGAAGTCGTGAAGTCGGGAAAGTCGAAGTCACGTTTTCACGGCTTCCCGGTTTCACGTTTTCCCGGCTTGCCGGTTTCACGTTTTCACGGCTTCCCGGCTTCCCGGTTTCACGTTTTCCCGGCTTCCCGTTTTCACAAATTCCCGGTTTCCCGGATTAATTTACATATAAAGATCCCATATATATAAGAGGGACTAGAACCGTCATCTATTCGATTACATGGAGATCATCAAGCTAGCCACTACTAGAGCCCGTCATCTATCTTCAGACGGCGCTATTGTATTTTCCCTTCGGGTGTAAGACAAAGTTCATCAAAAAGCCCGCAATTTCCTCGCTGATTGATCGAAAGCGGTCCTTTAGTTGCAGGTTCCTCCTCATTTCATCATTCTATAAAAGAAGGGAGATTAATATGAATATCAATCATCATAACAGAAATTATGAATGACACTCAACACAATTGATGGTTATAAAATGAAATTGTGAATTTATTTGTTCACTTACTTAGAAAAATGTCGATCGGTTCCGCTCAGAGACTTCAATGCGAATCCACTCACAGACGTAATATCCATATAAATTGGTCCCGGGTGGCTGCCTCTCCAACCACTACACGACAATAGATTTCAATCAAATAATAATCAAGCATCACGATGGTATTAAAATTTGAATTAAAAGGGATGCGCGAACACCCAGCTCGTACTACTTACTCTGGGTAACTATAAGTAAGTTTCTCTTTAAATTGACCTGTTGTACACTTTCGGAAAGCTTCCCAGACCCTGCCCAGCAAACAATTGAATAAATTAGTTATTAATTAGTTACTTCATATATATCTCAGGAATTGAAGGAAAGAGACCGATGTAATACGATAAAGATTGAAATAACCGTGCGAGCACTTCTTGGATATATTCGTACGACTCTTTGGGCCAGTCCAATGAGTCCATGATAGTAACTTCTGCACTCTCGATTTGAATGATTAACAGAATGTAATGTTCCCTGCGCACGTTTATATATGTCAGTAACTAATCAGTTACACTTAACATCGGGTAAGCAAAAACCAATGTGTACAAGACAGTAATACTCTTACCTGAAGTGGTAAGGAAACAATATCTTCCCTTTATAATGTTGGTCCCGAAGGGCCCTAAACAAGGTGTCCACCGTTTCCTCGTGGTGCTGTGTAAACAATCTATGATTAACTCGGCTTGGGTCGACGAACCCAATCTCCCAGATTTTCTTTCTGTCACATTCATCGCTCTTCATTCTGCATAATACCGGACTGATTTGACTGAACTCCGAGCTGGGCATCTCTTCTCCTTTTCCCGCCGTAGGGAGCTTTCCTCATATTCCGTACATAGTCATCTGGCCTATTCATCGAAATCTGCGATGGCTGAGTAAGAAAACTAACAGCAAATTCTGTTTGAGCTTCCGTATACTTTTCCTTTGGCGGAGGTTTTCTTTTTCTCAGCCATTTCTGCAAACTGTCTTCTCGATTCTGTTTGTAGCCACACGGTGGCTTCCTCATCAGTACGCTTAGGTAAGTCGTAAGGTCTCGGGGGAGGAACATTCGGTACTTTTGGGAGGGGCTCAAGTCGGGGTTTGGATCGTAAACCCATGGCGGTGGTCTTCATCCCCTTTCGACCTTTAGCCTTAGTGGGCGGTGGAGACAGCTCAGGAGTCGGCTGACGCGGCTCAGGAGTCGGCTAACGCAGCGACGGAGATCGAGATGGACTCATGCCGTGGTGTTCGTCGTAAGTGTCATCATGTCGACTCGGAGAAGGCGATGGTGGCCTTGGCGGTGTCCAGCCTGGAAACTTGATCATTTTCTTGGGCCATAGAATAAGTCCACCCTGGACATCTCCCAATTTCCTCTCATCATCCTCTCCAGGGAAACAAAGGTCGAGTGATTCACATCCGGGTTCAACGTGATCCACGCCGACACGAGCATAGCCATCTGGAATCTCATTGTCACGATACAGTGTTGAAGATTCACAAGTTAAAGCATAGCCGACCGCCGCCTTCAGGGATAAGTTTCTCATTGATTCATGTAGCTCACAAGTTTTCTTCTCAGTGATAAATCCATGGGGTATGTTTGGTTCGATGCCTCATCAACACTGACCGTCGTGGAAGCCACGCTGCTTTTCCATTGAGACGGACCACCTGCTTCACTATCTTGCAGCTGCAGCTATTGAGTTGCCCCTTGACTAGCTCGCTCGCGCCGCAATTCTTCTAGTTGCTTGGCGTACTCGCTCACGACCCTTTCCACTTTGCTCAATTGGTCGTTTTGCTCCTGCTCCTTCCTCCTCTTTGCTCTTTCTCGGCTTCTGTAAGAGTCACGGTCCTCGGGAAACCCTTCATGCCACGTCACACCTCCCCTGCCTTTAACAGTTTCTCCTTTTTCTTTAGTACCGAGGGCCTTCCACAGCTCGTCGTATTCTCTGTCGGGATAAAACCTTCCCTCATTAGCACCCTTGATTGCATCAAGAATTGTTTGCCGGGGTATAGGAGTTTTTTTTGTCTCATCAACTATTACATCACCTAATGCGTTATACTCCGCCCCATGAGCAAGCATCCAATTTCGGACCCTACGGGGCCAACTATCTGTAACTGGAATGATCCCTTTTTCACGCAGACCCACCTCAATCTTTTCCCACTTAGGCTCGGCAGCCATGTAGCCACCTCCACCCAACTTATGGTTATATATCTTCTTCGATGCATTCAACTTATTCTGTGTCGATCTTTCCTTGGCTAGTTGTGTACCCTTGTAATCCAGAAATGCCGTCCAGTGAGCCCGCTGCCTCTCTAGTGTTCCAGTGAAATCTGAAACTTTCTGTTTCTCGACCCAATCAAGGTATAGTCTGTTCTTCCATTTATTGAATTGTGAAGCCATCTTCTTCAGAGCCCAATGCTTGACTTTGTTCGTCATGGCTTCTGTCCTTTCGGGAGTATCCAACACCGACAGAGTGAAATGTGCCATGAGCTTCCCCCAACATATATCTTTGTTTCAGTCGGTGACATAATAATTGCCCTCTACGTTTTTTATCTGATTCCATTCCGGAAGGCTGATCGGAACATTGTCCCTAACAACAACTCCGCATTGATGCACAAACTTAGTGTGGACGTTGGGGGGCTGCACCGGTTGGCCATCTGAATCGACTAAATCAATTCTGAAATGATCTTTTTTTCCCAACCCTTTGGCATGACCTCGTTTAGTAGTTTGGGTCGATTTGGAGGAGGTCTAAAAAGAAGAAACATTTGTTAATTAATATATATACACAAATAAATTTTTACATCTGATCAAATAGAGGCTTAATTTACCACACCAGACTGCGAGGGTCCACCAACTGTGCTTGTTTGCCCTTGGACGATTTGTTCCAACTCCATTCCCTCACCGGACTCGTTCAAAAACTTGGAGCCATCTCCAGTGTGTTCATCACCATCCGCGGGTTGCCGGATAAAGCCGAACATCACATCTTCCCCTTCTCTGGATTGTTGGAAGGGAGGAACATCTCCATCGTCCATTGCTTAACTATTACAAAAGAAAATAAACCGAATGATAGCATTAGCACAATAATTCAATGTAGGGAACTTTACACTTAGCAGAATAACACATTTTTTACAAGAACTAAGCAAAATGTTTAAACTAAGGAAAATGTTCCGACTACCTGACTTCACGACTTTCCCGACTTCCCGACTACACGATTTTCCCGACTTCACGACTTTCTGTTCGACTTTCCCGACTTCACGACTTTCCGACTTGCTCACCGCGATAGAGGATGCAGTCATTAATGCATGCATGTATCTTCTGCACATCTAATCCTAGAGGGCAGATAACCTTCTTTGCTTCATACGTACTGTCAGACAATTCGTGATCCTTTGGAAGCTTTTGCTTCATTATATTCAGTAAATTCCCAAATCCCTTGTCAGATAAGCCATTCTCCGCCTTCCATTGCAACAATTCCAGTGTGGTACCGAGCTTTGTGTTGCCATCGTTGCAATTTGGGTATAACTTTTTTTTGTGATCCTCTAACATGCGCACCAACTTCAACTTCTCCAAATCACTTTCGACTTCGTTCTATGCATCAACGATGACCCCACGTAATTCATCATGCATGATGGGATCATCTGGTACCTCTTCATCATCAGCTTCCCCTGTTGCGTCACTATCGTATTCATGGTACATGTAGTTATCATCGTTCTCTTCTTCTTCGTTGTCTTCCATCATAACTCCTCTTTCTCCGTGCTTGGTCCAACAATTATAGCCGGGCATGAAACCAGACTGAATCATGTGTATGTGAAGGTGTCTGAGTTAGAGTAATCCTTCTCATTCCGACATTTACTGCATGGACAACACATAAAACTATTCGGCCCCTTGTTATCCCTAGCCACTTTGAGAAAAGATTGCACGCCGTCCATGTATTATTTAGAGCGTCGGTCATCGTACATCCATGGATGACTCATCTGCAAATCACCGCTAAAACCCATTACGGTAAACGAACATAATAGGGAACGTACCATATTTATTAACACAAGTTTATCACATTAAAACCAAGGTAGAGTAGTGACCAAATGAAATAATCATGCATTTAAATCATACAAGGAATTTTTTAAAATAAAAGATAAAAAAGAGGCTCACCGAGGTGGTGCCGGTCATGGAACGGCGGGGGCTATCGACAGCGGTGAGGACCGAGACGACACTAAAATCCACAAATCATAAATTAATTTGAGCTCAAAATACATATAAAAATACAAATAATAATTATGCATCTAAATCACAACTCAGATTTTTTAAAATAAAAGTTTCAAAAAATATGCTTACCGAGGTGGTGCCGGTGACGGGACAACCAGGGCAATCAACGGCGGTGAGCACGGCACTAGAACACACAAATAATATTTTAATTTAGCTTAAATTGCATCTAAAACAAATGAACTTCCTAACTTAGGCATTTCATCAAACACCTACCAAGCACTACAAAATTGAAATGAGCTAAGCTTGTGAGGAAATGAGTTAAAATGAGCAATGTCGGATGAAAGGATCAAGTTGCTAACCCTCGGATAGATGGTTGCCGCTAATATTAACAATAGTGAGAAAAAAATGTGGATAAAATTGAGCTAGAGAGAGGAAACAATGGAGCAAATGAAGATGAACTCGAGCAGAGAAATGGAGGGCTCGGGGTGGAAGATGTAGTCTCCACCTCTAGTCCTCGCATGCCCCACGCCTTTTGGCAGACCTGCCAAGGCACCTTTGGTACCGGGTCGTAATACGACCCGGGACTAGAGTTCCCTCACAACCCGGGACAAGTGGAAAACGTTTAACCCGGGACTAGTGCCCCCCTCTAGTCTCGGGTCTTAAGCCACCCGGGACTAGAGGCAAAATCGGCCCTAGTCGAAAGGTCTCGTTTCTAGTAGTGACACATAAGAATTTTCAGGCGACTTGGTGAAAAAGAAAAATATTCTGCGAACGAGGATCAATTTAGTTACTTAGAGATGAGACTCACAAGTCGATAGTCAGTGTATTGTAGCAAGCACTAGGAATCATCAAAAGTCCAAAACCGTTTCCTGGCTGGAACTAGCTAGAGAAAGGAAGAGAAAAAAAACATCATTGAACAGTTCCAACTTCATTGGAGATTTGAAGGTCAAAAGTTTGTCAAAACTGCCGGTCACTTCGTCAAAAGTTGGCTAGCCGAACTGTAATTTTAAGCTTCTAGTGGTTCCAGCAATTTGCAGTTTGACGAAAAGTGTGTGTCGTTGTCCCGCCCATCTCTCCCAATACTGAAATATACATCTTCGAAACAGGTTTTGCAGCATGCTATGTTACGTCGAGCTTGCATCATCGACCTGAAGTCTAAACTTAATTTTAAAATTTTGGCAACAATTGATTCGAGTTCCTAGAACATATATGGACCGGCGATAGAGAATTTGACTACTTGCAATTTTACATACATCATATATTTGTATATACAACGACGTGACAAGAGATTCTACATTAACAAACAGTTGGTGATAGGATTCAAATCATAAGAGCATCTCCAACCGAGGTCCCTATAGGCAGCCCAAACGTCCGGGCGGTCCGGCACACCCCAAACCCAGCCCAAATGTGGGGCGGGTTTGGGGCCGCCCGGACGCGTCCGCCCTCTGGTCGCTGACAGCTCGGGCCCGCGCATCGGATGGAGGCTGACCGTCGGATAACACTGACCGGCGGTGTCCACGCGTCGCCGGCGTGATAAAATTGGAGACCCCGAGAAAACCCTAACCGGCATTCCCCATTCCTCCCCATCTCCAATCCGCAATGTCGAGCGGCTCCTCGGACAGCAGCTTCTGGGATGAGCGGGAGGACGCGGAGAGCAAGGCGCCGCCGGCGGCGGCGGTCGAGCAACGCGAGGAGGAGGAGAACCCCGACGACGACCTCGCTTACCGCGTCGCAGTCCTCCGGTTGCTGGAGGATAAGGGGCGCTCGAGCACGCCGGCGCGTGGATCGGGAGCGGCCAGTGGCCAATGCTGCCGCTGGTCGGCTCCGGCGCGTAGATCAGCGCCGCCAAGCATCAGCCGCAGGTCTGCTCCGGCGTCTGGGCCACGCCGTGTCGTCGTCTCCCTCCGGTCCAAGCCCCTCCGGGATGGAGGATCCTTCCCGATGGGAGGAGTGGAGCCTTCTGCCGGTGCCGCGGCTGCGGGCGCCGGAGACGGTGGGGAAATCTTTCCGCCAGGCGAAGCGGGCGGGCAAGTCATTGAGAATAGCGGCTGCCATCGCCGAGGCTGACGCGGACCTCCCCCTCGATGTGGTGGCGCAGTCCTTAACCTCCGCCGAGACCAACGCCCGCCGCCGCAAGGACCAAGAAGCGCTGGAGACGGCCTTAGCGCTGTCGCAGGCGGTGGCGGAGAAGAAGAAGAAGAAGGCGGCGGCCAATGCGAGCCACCACGCGGAGGAGCAGGCCCGAGCCGTGCGGATCCTCTCCGGCCAAGCCGTCGACGACGACGACGAGGAGGAGGATCCGTACTACGCCTTCCGCAAGCGTGCCAAGGACAACGCCGCCGGCGGCTCCGGCAAGGGCAAATCTCCGATGTGAGATTTGTCAATCTAAATTATTTTGTATGTAAGTAATCCGTCAACCTGCTGTCGGATGAACGAACTATGTCAACGTTGTATATGATCTACGTTGATGAAGTATGCTATATCTACGTTGCATGGGGCGGGGTTTTCGTTTGAGGGGACGGCTGGAGCCGCATGTTTTTCGGGGTCGCCCGGTCGCTGTCCGCGGACGCGTCCGGACGGATTTGGGGGCGGATTTGGGGGATGCGGTTGGAGATGCTCTAAGAGCATCTCCAAGCGAGGCCACCAAAGCCTCCCCAAACCGGTTTATTTCCGTCCGGACGTGACCGGACGCGTCCGCTCACCCCAAACTCTCCCCACATATGGGGTGAGTTTAGAGGCGTCCGGGCGCGTCCGGGCGTGTCCGCACGGCCAGTTTGGATCACTTTTTCCCTTTCTTTTCCTTTCTTTTGTCCTTTATTTATTCTTCTCTCTCCTTCTCCACCAATCACATGCAAGTGGACCACAATTTGGGGGGACATTTGGGGGCAATGGTTGTAGGAGGCCAATTTTTAGGGGTGTCCGCTGACAGCCGTCCGGATGTTTAGGGGCTGGTTATGGGGGCCTCGCTTGGAGATGCTCTAACTGCGGCAAAAAACTCTTGGACAAGGCCTATATTTACTGAAGTTTTCATCGTGGCAGCCTAGAGCTTATGGAAGGAACGAAATGATTTGCTCTTCAATGCCACAGCCCCAACCATATCTTCTGGGAAAATTAGATTCATAGCTGACTTTAGACTACTTGTTCATCGAACTAAGCCTGAACTTCACCCTTTCATAAACTCCTTCTCGGCTAATTTGTAATCTTTTTGCTGGTGGCCTCCGTGGCCTTTTGTAAATATGTAGATGTTCTCTTATTAATATAGAGGCACTAGGAACCTTTCCTACTGTCACAAAAGCTTCAAAAAAAAATACGCCCCTTAAGATGTATCATTTTCACATAGACAGATACACGAAAATAGATGGTAGAATGCTATAGAGGACACATCTCCACAAAACACGACATACATTTTAGAACACAACCTCTAGAACAACCCGGAGACATTGTCCAATCTCCAACAAACTTGCGAGGAAACTGAGCACCAAGCATTAGGACCGCATTTACGATGAAAGTAAGACTCCACGGATGTCCGGATCAATGTACCTCCCCTCATACGCCTACAAGGAGTCAACGAGTAGTTGGCCGTATCTAGCCGGACTTGAGGAAGGCGTTGACTAAAAAGCATCCAAAACTGGCAACATACTGTATTGTGGCCTTTCTCCAAGTGTCCCATCGAGTTGTGTGTATGGTTTCCCTCACACCCGAGGAGAGGAAGGCACAATCGGGACCATGATCATGGCTCCAAGAAGGTAGTGGCACCCATAGGCGTCGCATTGTTAGCATTCAACAGCTGCAGAGAAGGGCTTTCACCCTGATCATTGGTCGTGACCTTGAATACCATGCAAAAGGGGCCAACTAGATATGAGGCGAGGGTGAAACTTGACGACTTGACACACCACAACACAGAGGAAAAAAACTAATACCTCCCAACGAAGAAGGAAGGCACATTGACCACCACCGACTCCGCATCCAAGCCCACCAGACGGCCACCACCACCGTTGTTGCGCCAACACCGCACTCCGGAGTCGAAGCCCCATGGTCCCACCACATCGCAGTAGAACCATGGCGCGCCCAACCTTGTTCAAGCTGATCAGGTCGAGCCCGAACAACATGCGTAACCACCAACCCAAGAGCCCTCCACCATACTTTGTAGCACAACTACGACGTGTATCCACATGTTCTCATCGTGACACTATCACATACCGACCACGTATTGTGCCTTCAGTACTAGAATCTGGAACTACTTGCATATTCCCTGGTACCCATGGAACACGTCGGAGTCTCTGTTGAATGTTAAAAGGAGATTCAAAGGCCCTCTCTTCACTGAAGTTGTAATCTTGGCCTGTTGGTGTTGGAAGCAAATAAACAGATGGATATTCAAAAAACATCCGGCGTTCTTGAGGTCACCCTGCTCCAGTACAGGGTCAAAGACTCGTTGGTTAACTCCTTGTATCATGGCTTGACAGCTTACATTAATTTTTGTAATTATTTGTAAATACAGGGTCAAAGACTCTTTACTTGTACATTTGTAAATATCTGTAATTTCTGTAAATATTTGTAATACTTGGTTGGTGGTTTAATAAAGTTAGGCTCTGGGGGCTCCCCTGTAGTAGAAAAGTTTCAAAAAAAAAACATACCGGCCACGTCTCCGAAATCCGCTGCCAATTCCAAGGTCGACAGCTCAAACGACAAGAACAATGTTATATGAGAGACCTCACCTCTGTCGCCGGCAACACGTGCTTTGCAGGTTGTTTCCTTCAACGATACCGAGGGGGATGGGAGCAGTGGCGGATCCACTCATAGCTAGCCGGGTGCACATGACATCGGGTAAACAAATTTCTTGTAAAATAGCATTTTTTCACCATATATGCACCCCTTTTTATCTGTTGTGGCACCCTTTGTGCACCCTGGTTTCAGATGTTGTAGCTCCGCCACTGGATCGGAGGGTGGAGGGTTAGGCTGGCATTCAGAAGATAGGTATTTCTCCATGACGCCTCATAGGGCGCGGGGAAAAGGGATGCGATCCATTTGGGTTGCATGCTACTAGAGGTAATCAGGTAGCACAAACATACAAATCAAAGCACCACGCTGATGCATGTAAAATGCATACATGAACTTTGCACTATATTACTTATATTCCAATCATATTTGCATCATATAAGGGTTATATCACTGTTATATAATGACTTTTGAGAATATTATATTTATTTCCTATTTTTATGGAATTAACCCTGCGCAGGCAGAAAACCCTATTTTTTCCTTTCAAGTTTCAGGGACCCAAATGACGTCCAAATGACCTGGAAAATTACGAGCGTCAATATTTTGGAAGGAAGAAGACTTGGGGGCAAAGGAAGCAAGCAAACGAAAGCCGGAGGCCCAAAAGAGGGTGGCCCACGCAGCCACTGTACCTGGCCACGTGGGGCCCACTCTTTTGGCCCTCGTGGCTCCGCTGCCGTCGATCTTTTCTCCACTGACATCGTCTTGACCTAAAAACGCCTATAAAAAAGCCTCCCGTCGTTCTCTGGAAGAAGCGCCGCCGAAACACAGAAACACCGAAAGAGAGATCTAGAGCTGTAGATTGGAGGGGGAACACTCCGGCGGGGCGCTGCCGGCGTGGTCTCCATCTTCTCCATCGACATCTCCACCGTCTCCATGATGAAGAAGGAGTAGTCCACCTCTGGACTATGGGTTTGTGGAAGTAACTTATGTATCTCTCCTCTCTTTGAGCTTCACTAATTAGTACCGTATGAGCTGCTGAACATGATTACGGTCATCGTTGTAATTCCTATGTGGCGGATCTTTTTATGAGTTAATATATGTTTGAGATTGCAATATTTGTTTCAGTTATGAATATAGATGCATATTATGTACCCTGTTCTTATCTACTTGTTATGATCAAGCATGTTTATGAGAACGTGTGTGGGAGTGATGTGTGCATTAGTTGGAGTAACGGGGTGGTGAGTGCGGTAAGTTGACAACTGTAATATCGATATCCACTTGGGTGTTTACCTTACTTTGTTGCCTCACTAGGGATAAACAAAAATACCATGCTACAAGGGTTGTGGGTGATTTTCCATTTCTCCGTGACTAGATCTAGCATGTTCTTATTTTAACTTCATGTCATGATACTTAAAGCTATACTCTGAGTTATCTTAATTACGAAGGTGTTATGATTTAGTTCGCATCTTGGTGGAGTATAAGTGAGATTAATAACCAAAATATCTCTATGTTAGGACGTGATGCCCATATAATTAGTAACTTGTCATCAAACTTTGTGTTGCAATCTCATATGTCAACTCTATGTGTTCCATTGTCTGCCACTTTATTAAAGAGAGAGTGCATTTGTGAAACCATGAACCCGGCCCATTTTTAATCATAAGAAGCACCTTTCCAACAACTTTTACAACTTTTCCATTTTCTGCCATTATTAAATCCGAAAATACAAAAACATTTTTTCATCTCGCATTCATCATAAAAAAACCCAAAAATATCAGTCATCATTGTTATCATCATCCTTGCACATTTATTCACCATCATTGCATATTTATTTCTTGCTTGCATTGCATAATTATCTTGATATCATTCATACACCTTGTGCTTGACAACCACAGGTGAGGTTGAGGACCAAAACATTTAACCTTGTTTTGTAAGTAACCAAAAAGAAGGATAGGAAGATAAATCTTTCACTACTGATTCCCCGAGAGTTCGATATTAAACCCTCGAGTCACCCTCATGGGGAAAACACGTCTTCCACTTACTACACACTCTGCACTTGGAGTCTCAACCTAACCCATTCACTTTTGACGCAGGTAACTACGCACCAAGACATCAACTGTTTTGTGGAGCCGTAGCTCGTCAAGGGCCATCACACGCTGATCTCGAGGGATTTGGCGACCGGAACCATTGGATTGATGTGTCGAAACTATGATGGTGTATACTTGGGTTCTTCTACGGTTAGCTTCCCGAGGGTCATTTACCTTGGCACCCCACAGAATGTAACTTCACATGAAGCCCTGACACTACTAGAGGAATTGACTTATCTCTCCGACGGGTCAAGTTCGCAGCATATTGTTCATAAGTAGGGAACGATATGTAGCAGCGGATAAGTGGCAAAGATGCAAGCACCATCAGGAAAAATTCGACACAATCTCATGATTTTGATGAAGCAACCTTAAACCTTTGTTCAGAAGGCCAAAGCTCAAATACCGAAGCGCACAACTTAGCTAGATCTGTTCTTTTCACTTGATTACATGCATTGCTTATGGCTCCTCACTATAGATGATGTCATAAGCATTCATGTCAACTTTCTTCATCATCAGTAAAATGTACCATATTTATCAAACAAGAACGAAGCACAACGACCGGCCATGGAGTACGTCACCAAACGTAATAAGTAGGCACCGCTCGTTGTCTAGTTCATTTTCCAGAAGAAAAAGTAGTTAAGTTAGACTTGAATTTTAATCACGTGTTAATTACATGCACTCGACAACATGACCGGGTGGAACTGCACCTCAGAGTGACCGGTCACACCCCCCCTCCCCCCCCCCCCCCCCCCACACACACACATTTGCACCTATCACGCACGTCGATCTCCATATGCATGCAGCCTACCATAAATAATATTGGTCTCTTTGAACTCAGCAAAAGATTAAGTTGGGAATTGATCGACACTACTGCAGAATAGCCTACCAGTGACGGGCCCAAAAGGCCTACCAGTGACGGGCAATGCGCCTGTCACTAATAACTAGTCACTGGTAATAGGTTACTAGTGACAGTCACTTGCCCGTCACTAGTAATTTGTTTACTAGTGACAGCCGTTTATAAAGGCTCGTCACTGATATATATTTCAGAAATAAAAAAATATAAATATAAGAAAGCATTGCATGTGTACATCGATAACACATTATGATCAGAGAAACTCATAGGTAAACAAAATATGAACATCTGTACTACAAAGTGAAGTTAACATTGATAACACACTATCCATCATTTCAGAACAGCGAACACCTTAAAATATGAATGTCCAACTCTTATGAACATGTGCTTCCCAGAGCTCTATCTACAAAATAGCGTCCCAAACTAATGCTGACATGGAGCAGCCACTGAAACGATGCAGCCTACGGCATTACTGAAACCCTTGACATTCTTCACAGGACTGAGAGGAACTCCTCTGCCATCGAGCCCACCAGATTCCTACAAACAGTTTAAAAATATTTCTGAGTTGATACTTGCCAACTTAAATATATCATTGCTCATACTCTATGTGATCACACAAAAATTGAACTTAAGGTTCATACCAGCAGAATTCAGTGTTTAGATCACCAACTCAAACCACCGTAGCCACACGAGCTAGCAGATCAATGCTTCTTCAATTGAAGCTACAACGAGTAAACTGATCGCTGAATACAAAGTGTTTAACAAAAATGTGCAAGGAGCACTCTGTGGAAAGCTTGCAACATATTCTACAACTTATATCATACAACTATAAGAAGATTTTACATCATCTCAAACAGGAGGATATAGAAAGAGGCTGCATATTTTTAGTTCCCAATTCTGTTTGCAAACGAAAGGTTGAAACCAAGTCATGGCTGTGAGTACAGAAAATAAAGCGTGTAATGAATTGATCCCTTCACAGTTTACTTTATTTGCCCATGAGGATTGAAATGTCAAGAGAACTACTGGCGATACATGTTGAACAGATTTCTGAAGTTATTAAACGACAGTGTAACAAAAGGCAACCATTCTGCAGGCAATAGGTGAATATTAAATAGCCATACTTGCTTCAAGTTGACGGACGGGCGGTAGCCATACACAGTGAAATCAGTCAAGCTCGTGGAGGCGAAATCCTCGAGCTGTAGCTTTTTCGACCCAAACCCATACAGCAGGAGGCCAAAACCGCACCTACAATAGAGTAGTGCAGCAATTCAGTTCGATCAATCAATATACTTCAGTACAAGATGAAATGCTTCTTATTACATTCTGGTGAGGGCGTCGATCTCCTTCCCGTGCTTCGGGGTATCTCCGCAAGCGATGCTCCACAACACCTGCGCACACAGATCCAAGATCAGCAGCGGATTTCAGAGATGCAAACGAGGAGCGGTAGGGAGGTGGTCGGAGGGGTTCCGAGGATTGCCAGACCTGTTCGTCGATGAGGTTGAGGTCGGAGAGCTTGCCGGCGGCGGCGGCGGTGGCGCTTCTTGCGGGAGGAGGGATCCTTCTCCTTGGCGAAGAACTAGCTCCTGGAGAAGCCCGCCTCCTCCTGCTCATCCTCGGAGCCGGAGGTGGCCGCCGCCGCGTGGCCGCCTCTTGGAGCCATAGGAACTCGCCTCCTCTTGACCTCTTCCTCCGCCGTCAACAGCCGCCGCAAGGATAGAGTGAGGAGTTGCAGCGTGGAAGGCAGAGTTTGGGGACGCTGGAGGGGGAGGGCGGCGGCGGCTCGCGGCGCCGTGGATGCAGTAGCGCTAGGGCAGAGATGTGTTGGTTGGGGATTATTTCTCTCTCTCACGAAGGGATTAGGTTGCGCGCACAGTTTAGGGCCACTTCTTTTGGGTTTATGCTTATGGAGAAATTGGTTTCTGGATTCCGATGAGGAGAAACTGTTGTGGGGAGAAACTACTGAAAACTGGTTGGGACACTTCTTTTGGCTTGTACAGTTTTAGCTTCTTCGTTGTGTTGAGTTGTGAGATGTCTATAACACCCCTAAATATGAGATGTCTATAACGCCCCTAAATACGATTTCACGCATTGATGTCTATAAAAGCAATGATATACTACATATTAGTATGGTAGAAGTAAAATAATAAAAACATAGTACCATCAATGATGGAATGCATAGTTCTTGGGACTTTCAGATAATGTTATTCACCGTAACAATTGCAATGCATAGATCAGCTAATGAATAGACAAATACAAGCTCAGATTTCCTCGCTCGCAGCAGCCTACATGACTGAATTATTCACATATCGGATCAAAGTGGAAAGAAAAGAAAACAAAAAAGAGGAAAGAGCAGAGCCGTTCTCGATCTTCTTTCTAGCTCCGAATCCTTGGGATGCCCGTGAAGGAGCAGGCCAGAGGCGGAGCAGCGTGTCGTAGCGGCAGCTCATCTGATCAGCGTGTCGTAGCGCGCGGCCACCGCCGGCCGGATCTCTCTGCTCCGGCCAGCCCCGCGACCACCGCGCTCAGATCCGGCGAGGAGACGGCGGCGGCCGGAACGGAGCGCCGACGGCGACCGGAACGGACCGGCGCGTACGGCGGGGAAGGAGACGGCGGCGTCCGGAAAGGAGCGTCCGGCGGCGTCCGGAACCGAGCGGCAGCGGCGGCCGGTAGTGCTCTGATGAATAGAACGCGAGGAGAGAGAGATGCGTTCCCTGCTGCTTTTCTTTTTCTTCCAAACGTTTTCTTGGCGGTGGCACTCCGGCTATAATAGAAGCAAATGAAGGGGCAATCAATGTACGGCTTCGCCTCGTTTGCGGGAAGCTGGCCAAAAACTGGTCGTTAGCAGTTTCTCAAAATACACTATGGAACAGATTCACGGTGGGGAACCGCTGGTTAGAAGCTGAAGACTTCTTTTCAGTTTCAGCTGCTGGGGACCCCGAATCTATCAGGAAGCTGCAAAAGAAGTGGCCCTTAGACACCCGCGCGTCCACGATGTGCGGTTATTTTCTTAGACGTGCGAACGTGCGCATATGATGCATGGTTACCAGTGACAGCCATTTATAATACCCGTCACCAAATTCTATTTTCTTTCTGCCGGACTGCACAAAAAAATACTAGTGACGGCCACTTTTACAGGCATGTCACTAATGTCTTGTACCGGTGACAGGCTTATTCCTGCTCGTCGCTGGTATACTTACCAGTGACGGGCATAGTTTTGCCCGTCACTAATCACTTGGCGGCTATAAGCATTTCTGCAGTAGTGCGATCAAAATATGACAAGCATGGAGATCACTCATTGCCGCTCCAATAGCATGTCCGTCAACATCCATCGCCTCAATCTCCCCCTTACTTTCTGTGGCGCACCTCGTCCACACGGAGGAGCTGATCAACACCTATGTCGCCTCCGGCAAGAACGATAACTTCGCCACCCTAGTTGGTGAAATTATTTCCAACCTGCCCTACAACCATCAGAACACGAAAGTCCAATAAATTAGAACAAATACAATTTGTACTAAAAATTTATATGTTCATAAACCATATTTTAAACATCCTAAAACCCATTTTGTATAGAAAACATGCTAAAACCTTAACATGTATAAATTTTCTCTACCTATTTCGCATTGTGAACCGTACAACAACGTTGCTAAATTGTCGTTAAAGTGCTAGTTGTTATAGAGTTGAAATGTTTACTATTGGAAAACACATTTGCTCTATGCTAAATTTAACTGCCACTTTAATATAAATATATTCTTGAATTAATGCTGACAGTTGCATAAATTATATACATTTTTATGGTATCTCTAAACTGTCTAAGAAATATATTAATAGTCCCACTGTCCCAAATTAGTTGGCACATATTTTTTCTAAATACTATATGTATATGTGTTTTAGTGTGTAGGTATATCCATTTCAGTATGCGGCAACTAATTCGGGACGGAGGGAGTAGCATTTTCTGGTGTATAGTTAGGTGTGCATATATACAGAAAGTTCTAGAGCGTAATTTTAAATTGTTGTATGATTCTTTACTTTTTGTAGTTAATTGTGTTTTGTAAATGGCAATGGATTTACTAATAATAGTTGCATCATCCGAACTATCTGCGCATGGTACTGAACCTACTATGTTTGCATAATACAATTTGCTTTTTGAGGACATGTAAAATGGGGTAATGTTAGCCTACCATTATAATGGTCACATTTGATTTATTCTTAATTGAAGGAGAGAGGATGAAAAAAGAGAATATGTATTCACTTATCTAAGGGAGTCTCTCTCTCTTATAAATTATAAGAGAAAGCTATTTTCTCCATTATATAATATGTCTTCTCACAATTTCAGACTAAAATTTAACCAATTCTCATTATTTGTTAGAGATAATAGATTGTATGACTCATATTTATTTCCTTCTCTAGATGATATGGATGGCTAAGAGAGGACCCTCCTTCCCAAATGATTTGACGATGTCAGAGCTCTGAAGAGCCATATTCATCGCCGGCGAGCCCGATCGGGCGAAATCGATACTCCAACCCTAGCTTGGTTGCTGCGGAATTTTTAACCATAAACTTGCGCGCATTTTTCTACAAAAGCATGAGCGAGATGTTGCGATGATTCTGAGCCTCACATGCTAATGTTGTTTCTTGAAATATTTATTGTGAGAAGCTGCAAACGTTGTGCTCTCATGATTCATATATGTGTTGATTTTTTCTTTTTTGATTTTTTTTACAGAGATGTGGATTTGCCAAAATTAGTGGTGAATTTTTGGATATAGGGGCTGTTTGGTTTCTGCCCAGACCCGCCCAGCCAAATCGAGGGCGCACCAATATTTTGGCGAGGGATCTGCGCGCCCCGGTTTCGGCAGTGCATGGGCGCGGAATCGAACGCTGTGACCAATATTTTGGCTTGGCTTCGATTGTTGGGCTTTAATCCAAATGCTGCCTAGTACCACCGGTCAACGCCCAAATTTTGGTATGGTAGCCGTCGGCCACGATCCAAACAGGCCCATACATATTTGTTTGCATCATCGATGTTTTCAAAATGCTACCCTATTTTTCCATTTTTTTTACCCAAGTGGGATTTTCTTCTATAAATATGCTACAGTAGCACCATTGTTTTGGTACTGCATTTTTTCTCCTTAGCTGGAGATAGTTCGGTGAAGAAGGGCATCCGGTGGCGCCACAGCCTTTGACCGGACTCTTACTGAAGTAGTGAAGTGGGGATCGTGGGTTTTGATCCCGATGAAAGCCTAGTGATGTCATTTAATTATTTTCATTGAAAAAGAGTTACATTGTTAATATGTACCTGTGTCCGCCCTACTGACGCCGAGTCCATCTGGAACACAGCACCGACATTGGGTGGAGCTCGGAGTCAGATATACGATACAACAGCAAGCGTGAAGCCGTCAATGGCATACTCTACATATAGGAGAACGGCCAATCACGTACCCATGCACCGTCAGCATGTTTAGTAACAACAATATGGCGCGAAGTCGATACTCCAACACAAGGTCGGTCAGGATTTTTTTTAATGCTAATGAGTATTTGTTAATGGCTATAACGCGCATTTTTTCTATGAAAGCGTGGGCGAGATGTTGCGATGATTCTGAGCCTCTGATGCTAATGTTTTTTTTTTTGAACAGGGGAAGGCCCGAGAGGGTCTAGAAGCTTTCATTACTCAGCGGTGGATTACAATTTACAGATAAGCCCAGCAGAAAAAAGGAAATTACAACACAGGGCACACTTTTTGCACTAAGGACCTCAGAATAAAAATAAAACGCGACCAGGTCCAGCTCCTTCTCCACCGAACTGAAGCATCGCAGCGCCGCCAATCGAATCGCCGCCGGGGACGTCACCACTTGGAGCGAGACGACGGGAGCAAACGGCACTGGAGCAGAAGGGCCTCCGCAGCGGCATACAGCCTGGAGGTTGAAGGAAACCATCGAGCACTGGCCGGAGAGAACCGTAACCAGCAAACGAGGTGGGAGTGGTCGCCCGACGACCATTTGCGACGACATCGATAACATGACTGCCGTAGATGAACTCCCGGGAGCAGCTTCGGAACTCCCCTGGAGCGGATTCGCCGCGCAGCTTCCAGAAACCTGCAGCAACACCATCTCAAACTCACCTTGAGCAGAGAGGCGCGGCAGCACGCCATGGCCGCCTGCAACGAAAACGCCAGATAATGGCCTCTTATTGACGGAGGATCCAGCAGCTCCCCCACCCACCGCCTTCGGCTCCGATCTCCAGAGCGCCGCGGTAAGGAAGGGAACCACCAGCAGGAACCAGATCCCGGCCTGAGGACCTCGCTCCCACCTCCCGGCATGACGCCGACAACCAGCACAAGGCCGAAATTCAGCATGAAGCCGAAACTCTCTAGATCTACCACTACTATGTACAGATCCTAAGCCGGCGCCATTCCTAGTCTATCTCCGGCCAGCTAATCTGGCGGGGAGAACGGCGGGAAGGCCCGGAGCGGCTGTCGAGGTGTGCCCTCGGCAAATCCCATGGTTGCTATACCTAGGGTTGATTATGTGGTAGAGGACGTGTATTATTGGTGGAATCGACGTCTGACAAGCTGGATTTACCCAGGTTCAGGGCCCTCGGGTGAGGTAAAACTCCTACTTCCTGCTTGTCTGTATTTATGATTTGAACATGGAGGTTACAAGGGTTCGACGAGTAGTAGATCTCGCCAAGGTTTTGGTGGCTATGGATTGCTTGTCCTTGATCGATCACCCTCCCAGTCTTTATATAGGAGGCTGGGTCTCAGGAAACACAACCGACCAAGGTTACATGTATGGAAAGTCTTAACCGACTACAACTTGGTCTAACTTGGGAAATACTCCTTGTCTCGGGCCTTCCTTCGTGGGCTTCGATTAATCTTCGGGATTCTTTGATCATTACGTGCACAGGTACCTCTAAGCTGGGGTACCCGCAGAGTAGAACCTCGTCATTAGCCCCCGAGTACTTGCTTGACTCGAAGAATCGAGCATGTGCTCCCTTCATCGTGCACGTCATAATCTTCTGAACTTGCGTTTCTGACCCGATGTAGTTCTTCGAGCTTTAATTTGTTTCAATTGTATGTATATGCTAATCGAGGGATATTGACATAGTAGGCTTGATTCACTCGAATATCGAGCTCAGTTAACTGCTTATTTGAGCAAAAAACCTTACTAGTCTTCAGTCAGACTCGAGTCCCTGGGCTCGAGTCTGGAACGCAATCGAAAAATTATGCCTAGGGATATTGACATAGTAAGCCTGATTCACTCGAATATCGAGCTCAGTTAACCGCACATTTGGGCGAAACCATACTAGTCTATAATCAGGTTCGAGTCCCCGGACTCGAAGCTGGAACACTCTTGAAACTTTTGCCTAGGGATATTGACATAGTAGGCCTGATTCACTCGAAAATCGAGCTCAGTTAACCGCACATTTGGGCGAAACCATACTAGTCTACAATCAGGTTCGAGTCCCCGGACTCGAAGCTGGAACACTCTTGAAACTTTTGCCTAGGGATATTGACATAGTAGGCCTGATTCACTCGAAAATCGAGCTCAGTTAACCGCACATTTGGGCGAAACCATACTAGCCTTCAATCAGGTTCGAGTCCCCGGACTCGAAGCTGGAACATACTGGACAGACTCGACTCAGCCGTTGTAGGTCTTACTGATTCGTTCTGCAGTTTAACTTTTGATACCTAACGCGTCCGTCAGGATTTTCATCATGTCTGTTGACACGGAAATTTCAAGGGAAAACACTGTTGGAGCGTCCCTCGGCCCATCTCGATTGCTCGGCGGGTCTTACCTTTGCATTTGCGTATGCAGCATCCGAAACATCTGCGATTGGCATAGTCGGGAATTTATGAAGTTTGATTCTTTGATTTGTGAAGTACTTAATGCATTTTAATCGAATCTGTAGTCGAGTGAATTTTTCTTACCTTGTTTTGGAAATCTATGGGAGCGCGACAGCGCTCCCATGGGAGTAGCCCCCGAGATTGTGGTTTATTGTCTTGCAATAGAGGACAATCTCAAATCATCCTTTTACACTGCTTTTTGTCAGTCGAAATATTTTGTCTTTGAAATCTGTGGGAGCGCGTCAGCGCTCCCATGGGAGTAGCCCCCGAGATTATGCTTTATTTCGTTTGAAGTAGGATAATCTCAATAATTTTGCTCCTTTTTTGATCAATCGCAACAAATTTTTGATACGCTCCCATGGGAGTACCTTTTGCTAGTCGAATCCTTGCTTCGATTGTAGTCTCGAACCCATACTCGAATGTGGACGTTATCATGCCCCTGACGTCATTCATGACGTCTTTGGCGTGCGCCCGCCGTTTTGACAAGACGTGTCTGTGTGGGCCCATGTTCAGAGTTTTGACCGCAGAAGACGCCGTTTCAGCTTTGATTTGACCGGACGTGGCGAATTTTTCGCCGCGCCATCATAACCTCCTAGGTTTTGTGCGTAGTGGGCGACGTGGGATGCGACGGTTGCTCTCTGCGCTGCCACGTGTACGGCCAGATGCTATGTGCATTTGGACGGACGATTACGATGGGTTTTGCGTTGTGCGGTAAGTAGCAATATTTGCGCAAGATTTTGATTTACTTGCCATTCACTTCCTCTGTTCCTCTTCTTCCTCGCGCTCCGCACACCATTGCTCTGCCTCCCAAGCTCCTTGCTGCTTGTTCCTCGCGCAATGGCGCCAAAGAAATCAAGCGTGCCGCTGCAACTGCCTCCGCCACCGATCCATCGGACAAGGGGAAGGATGCGACCACAGCGAGTGAGCCTGCCGATGCGCTTTGAAGATCCCCGGTGACTGGACCAGATCCAGTGTAACCGAGGATACCCTTTCTGAGTACCGTCAGAAGGGTTGGCTGCCACCAGCTGACCAGCTGCCGCGCGTGCTCCAGGTCTGGAGGTACGCCCTGACCCTCGCAACGGCGAACGCGTCTGCTTTGCTGAATTCCTTCCCCGCGGCTTCTCTCTCCCTTTGCATGATTTTGTGCGAGGGCTTCTGTACGCCTATGGCCTACAGATTCATGATCTTACTCCCAACAGCATTATGCATATCGCCTGTTTCATGGTGCTTTGCGAGTGTTTCTTGGGAGTGTCCCCCAGCTGGGCATTGTGGAAGCATATCTTCAAGGTGCGCCACAATTGCCGGGGTAAACGCCCTTGCCCGGTGGGTGGATTTCAAGTCCAAGTGCGAAGCGATTCGCATTACTTTAGCTTGAAGACAGTCGACTCTGCCCAAGGCTGGCGGACCAAATGGTTCTATGTGCCAGTCGACCAAGTGGTGCTCCCGGCTTTTTCGATTGAGAATCCTCCGAAGAAGACGGTGGCCTGGGACCACCCTATCTCTCCTGCTGAAGCCAAAGAAGCCACCCCTTTGCTGAATGAGATTGGAAATTTGCTGAAGACTGTTTCTGGTATTCAGTTGATCAGCACTTATTTGAAGATGCGAGTGTGGCCCATGCGCCTTCGTGCCCACCCGATGTGGCAGTATGAGGGTCCACTCGACAGCACCAGGATGAGCCCTCCGAGTTGACGCCAAAGGAGCTCAGTGCTCAGGTGAAGAAAATCACGAGCATCAAAGCTTCCACAAAAATCGACTTCAACTTTTCCCACGTCCCCTACGGGCCAGAGAAGGCCTTACCCGCAGTGAGTGATTCTTTTTTGCCGTTTTTATGCCTCATCATCTGCCTTTGCATCCTTTTTGCTTCCGTTCTTATGATTATGAATTGTACTTGCTACATAGGGTCACTCGACTACCTCCTCTCCCTCCTCTACCCGAAGCCGGGCCTACTGTGGAGACGGCAGTACAGGAGGAAACCAAGCTGCCCATTGCTGACCCTGCTTCTGCCCACTCGACTCAGGAGAATCCCGAAGAAGAAACAGGGGAAGAGGTGGAACAGTTGTAGCGGATGCTTCGGATGAATCAGATGCTGAGCAAGGTCCTCGCAAGCCTAAACGCCAGCGTTTGGTTCTTCCGGAGTCTTCGAGTACAGAGGATGAGCAAGGGGACACCGGTAATTCGGGTATCCCTTCTCCTGCTAAAAACCATCCTCTGACTGTCTCCCCTCTGGCTTCGCGTCCTCCTGCAAATTCGAGTAACACCTCTCGACTGGGTGTTTTCTCTCTTGGTGACGAACCTGATTCTGATGAAGAAGATGAGCCAAGGTTTGCTTTGTAGTCGATTCCTTTATTTGTGTCTGCGCCTTTATGTTGTTTTTTGATTGGGTGTATTTTTTGCTTTATGATACCAGTGGCAAATCGCATCTCCACCCCCAGTCGCGGACACTCGATTGCGGCGCAGCCATCCGTCCCTCCAGAGGCAGCACAAGGCACTATTCTTGAAGCGCCAAGGACGCCACTGAGCTGGTGGTTGCTGATTTGAACAAGGAGAAGACTGCCCCAACTGCGGATGTCGTGGCTTCCTCCTCCAAGCCTGCCTCTTGGACTGATCACGTGAGTGCTTCTGTTATTACTTACACTTGAAAATTTTGTTTCTTCTGCACTCGACGATAACATGCGTATTCTGTTTCAGCCTATGTATGCCGCCATGGCCCCTTGGGTCCAGTCCTTTGTTCGGGTGGAGCAAGAGAGGGACTCCCTGCAGTCAACTTCGACTGAGCTTGCGCGTAAGTGTTTTTTGCTAAAAACTCTTCCCTTCTTTTGAAGTTATGATACTAATCGAGAATGTTTTTGAACTCCGCAGAAAACAAGAAGTCAGCTGAGGAGCAAGTGGAAGGCCTGAAGAAACAAGTGCAGGACTTGCAGACCAAGCTCTCCACCAGCAGTCTGAATCGAAGAAAGCACTTGCTGATGCTCAGGACGCAACCACTCGCCGCGATAAGGAGCTTGCTGCACGTCTGTTGGGATTGGCCCGTTCTGCCAAAGGTGAATGAACTATTTTTGCGAGTAGCTCTTTGGTTATTTTAGCAGCTTTGCTCATAACTTCTGCTTTCTGAATTTTGAAGGTTCTGAAGGCGCCTCGGCTTCCACTAAGCCATCGAGTGACTCATTGTCACTCGATGATGCAATCATGGAACTCGAATCTGTGCTATACAAGACCAAAGGCGAACTGGCTACCATGACCAACACCCTTAGCAATGCACGCGGGGATGTGTCCTACAGCCGCTGCTCCCTCGACTGCAGAAGGACTGGCTGCAGCTTTTGGCGAAAGATCGTCGATTGTGGCGGATTTTGCCCGCGAACTCACGGTACGCGGCTCGGAGTACACCCTCAGGCTTTTGTTAGGCAATGGTATAGAGGCCGATTTCACAGTGCTTTATCGGATTACCCGAAAAAGCCTGATGGAAGGCCGCTATCATTCAGGGGTGTAACCGAGCCAGCTACGCGACTGAGCGAAATCTGCGTCCAGACTATGGAGCGCCGGGCTGAAGCTGTTAGGGCTCAGTCGCGTAAAACTAGGGCAGAATCCATCTCACAGGCCTAGGAACTTTTTATTCTGTAATTTGATTACTCGAACCTGGCATGTATGCTTTTGCTACTTATGTTTATGCTAGTATATACTTTTGGGTGCTAATGTTTGAATGAAATTTGCTGAATCATCTGAATTTTGCAACTTCGTGTGTCCGGGCTTCTGAATGTTGCGTTTTATGAACCAGCCACAAGAGTGCGAGTCTGGTGGACCTTCTCCATCTCGTACTCGAACATCTGGTCAGCAAGGAATGATGCGAGGGTACTTGCTTTTGCGAAGAATCGAGTGAGTGAACTAGAGCAAGAACTCAAAAGCACTCGAGCTGAGTTGGAGCTGTTGCGTTCCAGCCAAGTTTTGCTACCCAACGCGAGGAATATGTTCTTGGCGAGATGGACAACATAAACAGGCAACTCCAATGTGAGTTTATGACATCATTTTTGCTTAAAGTTTTCACTTGTTTGCATTATGCTTCGGACCAATAACTTTGTCCTTTTGCAGGTTTTGTGCCTGATGCCCAGCAGGAAAATAGGAGGGTCAATCGACTCCTTGATAATGTTGTTGATGTACCAACTACTGGCAGGCAGCATTTTTATTTGGACAAGGTGCACGCTCGCACTCTTGCTACTTTGAAGGATCGAGTATGGCGAAACGCCCAAGTACTCGAGATTTGCAGGCGTATCTTGCTCGCTTAAATTACGCGCTCTTCCCGTCAGGACCTCAGCCTCAAGGCTTGTTTCCCTTGATCGATATCTTTCGAGTGACGGACTCAGTCAAAGAGTCTTTGATGCAGCTTGCTATTCTTGGATCCAACGCCACTATGGCTTACATCCGCGACCGTAAGCCAAATTTTTCGATTCGACCTCCTGCAACTGGCACACTTGTATCCCAATCACATTTGATCGAGACACGCTCTGCTGCTGAGGAACTCATCGATTGCTGCAAGGAGCAGCTTTTTGGTTCTGTACTGGATATAAAGGATGAGCCAGATTCTTAACTTGTGAACTTTTTGAAATCCTGGCATTCTCCAAATGTAAATATACTATTGTATTTGTGACGAAGTATTTTATGCGTATATTTGTGACGGCCCCCGAGTCTATCGAGTGGGATTTTTGAATTTTTTATGCTTGACCCAGCCCCGAGTATATCGAGTGGGATTTTTGAGTTTTTATGCTTGACCCAGCCCCCGAGTATATCGAGTGGGATTTTTGAGTTTTTATGCTTGACCCAGCCCCCGAGTATATCGAGTGGGATTTTTGAGTTTTATGCTTGACCCAGCCCCCGAGTATATCGAGTGGGTAACAATAAAAGGCATATATGAAAATATGGAGAACATGTATCTTTATTCGAAATATGTGTTCGACCAGCAAGCCGCCTCATTAAAAACCTTCCAGTCCCCTTAGGTACCCTGGTAAGGGAAAAGAGTGCGTCTGAAACCTGCTGGTTCTTCCGACATTATGCACTTATTACATATCTATGCATAGAACGGACGCAGATGCGCCCCTCTATGTACTAGTGTGACTTGACGACATGTTGACCGTCCTGAAGGTCCAGTCGGATGCCCCTTGTACTCATCGCGTCGTTGATGGCTTTGAGCCCTCTGTCGATTGCCATCTTCTTGCTTCTGGTAGAGGTGCACGGTCATTGGAGACCTCAAGCTCGGCGAGTGATTGCTCCACCCCGTACATCTCTGAATTTTGCTGAAGTCACGGTCACATGAATCTGACCTTTGAAAGTTCCCGTGATCGTGATGATTCCTTTTGGTCCTGGCATTTTGAGCTTGAGGTAGGCGTAGTGCGGTACGGCCATGAATCGAGCGAAAGTGGGGCGCCCAAGTATTGCATGGTATTGTGACTTCCAATCGACCACTTCGAACTCAATCGACTCGGTTCTGAAGTGAGTAGGATCTCCAAACGTAACATCGAGTTGTATGGTGCCTGCTGGGAGCACTGCTTTGCCTGGGACGATACCATGGAAGGTACTTGTGGATTTGGCAGATTTTCGACTGATTTGTTCATTCTGCGTAGCGTATCTGCAAAGATTATGTTGAGGCCGCTACCCCTCCATGAAGACCTTGGTCATGGCGTAGCCTCCGATTTGGGCGTCGAGTACCAAGGCTGCATGCCCTGGTCGATATACTGCTGGTGGATGGTCCTCTCGATTGAAGACAATCGGAGTTTCTGATCCTTTCAAAAAGTCTGTTATAGCTGGGGGTGCCATGACCGCCATATTGACGTGTCGAGTGTGTAATTTTTGCTCTCTATTGGAGGGACGCCTCGCTGGATCATGTTCATCTGCCCGCGAGTTACGGGATATTTTTGTTCATCTCCTTGCTGCATCTGGTGCACGGCTGCTGCCATTTGTGTTCCCGTAACGGGTTGCTGGCACCATGTACACTGGCGTCGATTGCGCTGGTGTTGGTGCAGGATACACCTGAGTAGGCTGCATTTGCGGTGGTATGGAATATACCTGTGCTTGCTGTACTTGCTGCGGTGCTTGATATGCCTGAACAGGCTGTGTTTGTGGTGTAGTCGATGGGTCTGCGTAATTGAGGAGGTGCACGTCCGTCTTTTTGCAGTCGCAGTATGTGTTCAATCGCAAGTTGATCGAATTCCCTGCAATTTCTAAGCGAGTGGTTAGAGCGAAGCTTACCATCGTCCCCTTTATAAAGATGGAATCTGCAATAATCGTCCATCCTTTCTTCGATTGAGCGCTCGGGATCTTTGTCTGCTCGCCTGCGCCACTCTGGCCTTCTGTAGTTATCGCGGTCGTCGCGTCTGTGGTCTCGACTGTCACGTCGATCGTCTGTGCGATGGTCTCGATCACTTCGGCGTTCGTCAGTACGATGATCTCGATTATCACGATGATCGTCGGGTCGTCGGTCAGTTTGGTCGCGGTTGTCTCTTGACTGGACAAAGCCTGCTGCGATGAAGTTTGGGTGGTCATCATCGTGATAACGATGCTTGCGCTTGCGCCTTCGATCATCTCTGTAGCTATCTCTGCGGTCTCGACTGCCACCCTCGTGATTTTCATGTGAGGGTGCGGCTCGAGTGGCTCGTACGGAGTCTTCTCCATCTGCCCATTTTGTTGCGAGTACCATGAGTGCCGCCATTGTCTTCGGATCTTCTCGACCAAGCGTTTCTTTGAAATCTTCCCTCCAGAGTCCATTTTTGAAGGCGTCGATTGCCCTATCTTCTGATACGTTGCCTACTGAATTACGGATGGCAGTCCACCGCCGTATGTACGATCTCAGAGATTCATCTGACTTTTGCTTGCAGGTCCGGAGCTCTCGAAAGTTTTGGGGCGCTCACATAAGGTTCGAAGTATTTGATGAAATCGCCTTTGAAGTGCTCCCACGAATCGTAGTATGATTCGGGTAGCGATTTGAGCCAATCGCGAGCTGTTCCTTCCATCATGAGTTGTATGTACTGCATAGCCGTAGTTGTGGTGCCGCGCTGACATCCGACTGCCAGCCTGTAGTCTTCTAGCCAGCCTGATGGCTCTTGTTTGCAATTGAACTTTGGCGTGGTAGCTAGCGAGAATTTCTTGGGCATTCGAGCCTCCCGGATTCGTCGAGTGAAGCATAGCGCTCCACAGGGTCCGATTTCTGCTTCTGAGTCTGAGCTATTGCTGTATGACCTCCTCGAGTGGCTTCTGCTGGAGCGATGGCGGTGTGAGCTTTTTCGACTGCTCCTTCCCCGAGGACTTCGACTGCGACGGTCCGATCTGTATCTCTCCTTGGAGTTGCTTGTGGCTGCTGTATGGCTTGTGCTGCTATTGCCAGTTGTTTGTACAGTTGGAGGTGCTGGTCCCTCTTTGGGTCTCCTGCAGGAGGTTCGATTGTTCTGAGATAGGTGCCGAGCGTCATCAGCGCTCCGGCTGGCTCAGTAGGTATGGGGACTCCTTCCGCGTCGACTGCCATAAAGGCTGGGTTTAGGTTTCGAGTGACCGCTGCACGATCTGCGTCTCCGAGGTTTACGAATCGTGACCTGTTCGCGGGGTCGTTTCTGCCTGTTGAACTTATAGACAGTGCTCTTCGCCGAGCACTCGATATGCTGGCCTGCTTTTTGCGTTCTTCGAGTACCGCTCGGTAGTTCTTCAACCGTATCGATTCTTGCCACTGGAAGTATTGTAAGGTCAACACCTCCTCCGGAGTTGCGTTTGCTGGTAGCATCGTGCAACTTTCGATTACTTTGCTCACTTTTTCTGCCATCTCTGCTGTGATGGTCAGCGTGGTTGTTCCGTCAGGCATGGTGACTGTGCAAGGGTATTCAGTAGGTCGACGGCATGTTGCAGCTGCTGACGTTTCTGCTGTACTCGCGGTGTATACCTGATATGGAAACACTCGATCTTCTGCCCATGTGTTGCTGATGCGCATTATGGATTCGACGTCGTCACCCAGTCTGGGGTTGCTTTGCCTGCCAGGGTTTCTGCCGCAATCGAGTTGATATTCGAGTGCCCTGTCCTGGCTATTTGCATCGCAGGTGAATATCTCGTGGCTGGCACGGATTTCTGGGCCGTTGAGATCGGCGAGGTATATGTTGTCATCTATGTTCTCCTCGTTCCCCGCGACGTCGTAGCAGTCGACGACGTGTCGAGTGACTTGATTGTGTTATCTGGACGGTACGCAGATTCGATCTCGCTTCTTCCAAATCTTTTTGCCACTTCGTCACGGAACTCTTGTGAGGTCATGGACGTTGCAGAGTCGCTTGGCGATTGGATCGGGACGATCTGTGACGATGTCGCGTCCAAGATGGATGGTGTTGCAGTCGAAGCGTTGTCGATCGTCTCCATGTTGAGTGTCTCCACGTCGAGTGGATCTAACAGGTCCTGCACACCATCTTTATCGACAAAGAAGTTAAGTTTTCCAACCGTAATATCCAAACCTGATTCGAGTCCGGCGAAGGCTTGTTGAGCTTCCATCGAGTGCGGCGTGAGCCTCCTTGGAGATTTTGGCGAGTGATCACTTTTTGAATTGATGCTAGTAGATCTTGCTGGCGAGTTGCTGTTTGCAATGGTGGTTGATGATTTGCTTTTCGATGACGCGGTAGGCGAGTTACCTTGTGCAGATGCGATCGTCGGGTGGCCGCTTGATGATGAAACCGGCGAAACCGTGAGCCCAATACTACCTTTCCCACAGACGGCGCCAATTGTCGAGGTGTGCCCTCGGCAAATCCCATGGTTGCTATACCTAGGGTTGATTATGTGGTAGAGACGTGTAGTATTGGTGGAATCGACGGCTGACAAGCTGGATTTACCCAGGTTCAGGGCCCTCGAGTGAGGTAAAAACCCTACTTCCTGCTTGTCTGTATTTATGATTTGAATATGGAGGTTACAAGGGTTCGACGAGTAGTAGATCTCGTCGAGGTTTTGGTGGCTATGGATTGCTTGTCCTTGATCGATCACCCTCCCAGCCTTTATATAGGAGGCTGGGTCTCAGGAAACACAACCGACCAAGGTTACATGTATGGAAAGTCTTAACCGACTACAACTTGGTCTAACTTGGGAAATACTCCTTGTCTCGGGCCTTCCTTCGTGGGCTTCGATTAATCTTCGGGCTTCTTTGATCATTACATGCACCAGGTACCTCTAAGCTGGGGTACCCGCAGAGTATAACCTCGTCAGCGGCGGAGGCGACTCTCAACGGGTGGGTGGGGGCGGAGCTAGCGAGGAGAGAAAAGAAAACTCTTTCTCGTTATGCTAATGTTTCTTCAAATATTTTATTGTCAGAAGCGGCAAACGTTATGCTCTCATGCTTCATATACGTGTTGATTTTATTTTGATTTTTTGATAGGGATACGGATCTGCTACAATCAGTGGTGATTTCTTACATATACATCTTTTTTTTTTTGCATCATTGATGTTTCAAAATGCTGCCACATTTTTTTTCACGTTTTCGACCCAATTGGGGAAGTTTTTTATAACGATGCTACAATAACACTGACGAGGTGTGTCCTCGGCAATACCCATGGTAAGGTACCTAGGGCTAGAGTTATGAGGTAGAGAACGCGTAGTGTAGGTAGAATCGTCGGCTGACAAGCGGGATTTACCCAGGTTTAGGGCCCTCGACCGAGGTAACACCCCTACTTCTATCTGTCTGTATTGATGATGGAATATGTCGCGGTTACAAGGGTCTAGCAAGGGTTTGATCTCGCTAGGGTTTGAGGGCTCGGGTGTTGCGTGTCCTTGATCGGCCACCCTCCCAGCACTTATATAGGGGGACTGAGTCTCGGGTACGTAACCGGCTAGGCTTTACAGATAAGGAAAGTACAACCGACTAAGCCTAACTTGGAAAGCAATCTTCGTCTTGGGCCTTCCTTGTTGGGCTTCATCGGACTGTTTACAATTGGGGTTTAGTCATCACGTGCACCAGGTACCCTCATGGTAGGGTACCCGTTTGGTATAACCTCGTCAAGCACCCTCTTTTCCTGTGACCGCCAGGATGGATCCTAATTTTGGCGATCCATCCAATCTATCAAGCATGAGATTAGGAAGGGTGTCCGCTTCTCCATTGGTAATGGAGAGGACACCCTCTTTTGGCTGGACCCGTGGCTCGATGGGAGCCCGCTACAACATAGTTTCCCTGCTCTTTTTGCTATCTGCGCGGACCCGATGCAGCTTGTGGCTTCGGCGATACCCAATGGGAGTTGGAATATCTCGTTCCGACGAACATTCGGTATTGCCGAGGCTGCAGCCTGGACAGAGCTACGGAGTTTGCTTCCTGAGACGCTGCCAGGCGGGCGTGACCTCGTGTCATGGCACCTGACACCGTCTGGGACGTTCTCTGTAAAGTCGGTTTATCGGAGTCTCTTTAGTACCCCAGTCAGAGCTTGGACCTCTCCACTCTGGAAGGCCCCCATACCGCTAAAAATCAAAATCTTCGTGTGGCAGCTTCTTAGGGACCGCCTCCCCTCAGGGTGGAGGTTCGCAAGCGACAGGGGCCGGGTGATGGGCTCTGTCCCATGTGTGGGATCCCCGAGACGGGAACCCACATCCTTTTCACCTGCCCCGCTGCCAGGTTTATATGGAACTTCGTCCACGAGGCGTTGGGGCCTGCTTGGCAGGCCTCAGACCTTGGCGAGTTTCTAGAGATCCAGGCGAACCGTACCGGTGAGAGGCGGCGCCTCTTTTGGTTGGTGTTTGCCGCGTTGATGTGGACCATGTGGACAATTCGCAATAAGATGGTGATCGAGCGGATCTTTCTTCGACGTGCTTCTGATTCGATGTTTAAACTTCTGTCTTTTTTGCAGTAGTGGCACCCGTTGTCTAGACAACGAGATAGGGGCAGCTGGACGACATGTTCACTAGACTTGTGGAGACCGCTCAGCGCATCTCCTCTTCTTCTTCCAGCTAGCGCCGGAGGGGCTTAGTTTTTTGTTCGCTCTCTTCATCTCTATCTATCTTGATGTATCTCTCACACCGACCCTCCCCCCCCCCCCCCCCACCCCCACCCCCGCCCCCACCATTTCTTGCTTATTTCATGTGGGCTTACTTGTGCTGCGCCCCAGCAAGCGGCCTTACCGCTCCTATGTTTGTAACTGTGTATGGACTTACTTGACATGTTATTTTATTTATAAAGCGGGACGAAAGCCTGTTTCGAGAGACAATAGCACCATTTTTTGTTTGGTACTGCGTTTTTTTAAAATCGGGATAGTTCGGTGAAGAAGGGCATCCGGTGGCGGTCCACAAACTTCGATCCGATTGTTACTACAGCGGGCGATCGTGGGTTGTGATTCCGGAGAACGTCAGTGATGTCCTTTAATTATTTTCATCAGAAAAAATAGTTACATTGTGAATACGTACCTGTGCCCGGCCTACCGACGCCGAGTCCATCTGGAACTCGACACCGACACCGGGTGTAGCTCCGACTGGGATCATACGATCCATCACCAAGCGTGGGGAAGCCGTCAATGGCAGACTCTACAAAGAGGAGAACGACCCATCACGTACCCGTGCACCACGATTGATCGGAGCAGCCTACCGTAACCTAGCGCAAGATCAAGTCGAGGTGATCGATTGATGGCTACTACTAACATGGAGCAGCTCGTCGCCGCCTTCGCCGCCATGTCCGGCAACGACGGCAACCAGGCCGCCCCACCTCTCGCCGCTCCCCCAGTACAGATGGAAGATCTCGTCGCCGCCTTCGCCGCCTCCGTCACCGTGTCCGGCAACGACAACATGGTGGCCACGGATCCTGCCGACGTCCCCTCCTACGACTGCCAAGAAACGATGTCCACCGACGACAACGACGGCGAGCCGGCCAAGGGCGAGGAGGTGTGCGTCCTGCGCGTGCGGTTTCCAGACGGCCGCGTCCTCTGCAAGAGCTTCGGCGCCGGACTTCCGATAGCTGCGCTGTTTCGGTACTGCCGCTCGGCGCTGCTCGCAGGCAGCGCCTCCGCACGGGGCCGTGCCTTCCGGCTTGTCAAGCTCGCCGCCGGGGCGTCCGACGAAGTACGCGCCAGCTCGTCGACGACGTTCCGCGATCTCGGGTTGCACCACTGCACGGTTCATGTGGTTCCGGATTAATTGCCTCCTAAAAGATGTGGAATTCGGATCAACCATGAGTGGGCTGCTGATCAGATTCAGGAAGAACCAATGTCACCACACTTATTTCTGGAACCTCCCCCGTTCTACAGTGGACAGAGGCGAGCGGGAGGCGACTCCGGTCCGCCCAGCTCCCGCCGGCGTATCAGGTGAATCCCTCACCCTCCGCCGGCAGCTCCGGCAACGGGAGGGTGCGGAATCCCCGGATCTGCGTTCTGGGCGAGTAGATCGGGGTGCGGGCGACGCTGCCGTGGCGGGAAGGGCGGCGCCGTTGCGCTTCTTGCGCTCTGCGGGTTCCACTCCATGGCGTCGTCTTCGGCGGTGCTGGTGGGCTGCAGGCGTCCTTGCCCTGCCGGTGCTCTCTCCGGCGTCGGCGGGTGCTCGTGGTGGTGCAGGAGTGCGGGGGTCCAGATCTTTCTGGTCGCCTTCGGCGTCGTCGGCTGCGGCGCTGGATCAAGGCGGCGGCTACGCTCTGGTGGTCTTCCAGCTTCCCCTTCTCCGCCAAGACCCAAGCGGTGGCCTGAAGACGGCGGCTCTGTCGGCGGCTTCCTGGCCGCGGTTCGCTGCAGTTCGCCGGCTCGGGTGGAGTTGGCGGCAGCGCGCGGTTCGGCAGGCACCGTGGTGCAGCGGCGTCGGTGGAGCTGGGCCCTCAAGGACTGGTCTGTAATTTTCTGGTTTCCTGAGGTTTGTACTGCTAGTTCCGGTTTCTTTTGATCTGTACCTGTAATCTCAAAAAAAAAGATTCAGGAAGAACCGAAGAAATCAATCATCGACCGGCTTTTCTTTTGAATAGTTGTATCCTGCATTGCTGTGATGATGCAGTCGGCAACTCGGCACTCGGCGCAGGCCGATCGGCCGTCCGGCCGGCCTGTCCTTTTTTTTTGGCTGATGTAGTTACCAGTGGTCTCATGTATGGTGCATCGCTATGATTGTGAAGTTGTAACAGTTTTACCATGTATATTGGTGTCTAAAACCGGACAATCATCATTTGTAATCTTCAATGTAAGATAGTTTGTTCTTGCTGGTTCGTTTCCCCCTGTATAAATTGTGGCATGGACGAAAATTTGGCGAAACCATAAGAAATCGCCCGAGCGGTTCCTCTTTACTGCAATCTAGTCCTTATCGTCCACAATAGCTATTTCCTACACAAGTATATATAACAAAAACGCGCCTAGTGGACAAACTATTTAGGAGTGTGTAACATCTGTTAAATGTATCTGGTAAATTGGTAAAAATTTTGAGTGTCCACACGATGCTAGTCTTCTACTTCCTCCATCCTAAAATACATGATATTTTTATGTAAATCTTTGATGCTCAATTTTGACCATCAATCTATATCTATATCTATAGGAAACATGCCCGTGCGTTGCAACGGGATAAAATATAAACTTAGAATTTACTTGGTATATCATTCGTGGCACAAAGCCGAAGTCTTAGTCGTATCAGTAAAATTTACTTGGTTTATCATTGGTTAGTCTTTTTAGTATTTATTGTTACCCGATTTTGCCACCAAACCCTCTCAAAAATCAGATCAAATATTTGATATTTTCAAACTCAAAATTATAATTTTCAAAAATTGCACTCTAGCACAAAAATTTGTGTTTGAAGCATTCCACTTTTTTTAAAAATTCACGGTAAATCATTTACCCATGTTGTCCCTCCGTTCCAAATTACTTGATCCGTATTTGGACAAAGCAAAGTCAAGTAATTTGGAATGCGTTGAATACTTTGTCATTCAAACAACAGTAGTTTCGAACTCTGCTCGTGCACCTGTATGAGCCGTGTGTTGCGACGGTCTAATATTTTTTTTTCACATGTAATTCTTAGTTTCTAAGCAGTTTAATCAAATTTTATTTGGCCATACAATTTTCCCAAAGTACACTCTCGCCGTGCAATAGGTAGGTAGACCTAATTTTTTGTGAACTTAGCTAATATGCGATGTGCGACGTGAACCCAAACCTAGCTAGCACGTCTGCATTTATATTTATATCGAATGTATTTAGCTAGCTAAGTAGAATTGAAAATCCTATTCGGTTTTAAACAAACGGGCTCGCATGTCGTCACGACTTTTTGTCCATCAAAATTATTTTCATGAATTCTATTTTTGTATTTCTAAACTTATCCCAAATGATATTGTCAACACTTTGTCTCCGTTTTCGAAATTGTTTCAAATTATTGCAAAAGAAAAATAAAATAAAAGGTTTTAGAGTGAGATAGTGTGAGCAGCCCAGCCGGCCAGGCCTAGGAGAGGCTCGAGGCCCAACCTGATCCAAACCCTATCCTCTCCTTGTACTTTTTCCACCTGCACCCCGGCCCCTTCATTTCTTTTTGCGCTCGGGTCCCTCCCCGTCTCTCCTGGCCACACAACACCACACCAGGTGTGATCGTTTGAAACAAATTCTGATAAATCGATGAAAGAGTATAAGAGTAAAACGTATGGATTTGCTCCTCAGTCTTGTCACTGGACCAAAACCTGAATGCTTTTTCGGGAGCATAACCAAAAACTGAATGTAACCATTGTATGTTGGAGGAGGTGGTTATGTGGTACAGAGGATAGCAGCAACAGGGCTAAAGTCGGGCAGCTCCACCGTGGCCGAATCGGCCGCAACGCAGATCAGTAGCCTTAGGCTAACTTTTCTTTTGTTACCCATTTCGATAATCTGAATGATGCGTGCAACACATGGGCATGTCGGTTAGAGACTCCGTTATTGCTTGGCGAACAAATCCTCAAGGATTCTTTTCTGCAGATCTTGCTTCTTTGAACCCCATGGTCTGATCCCCATCTCACTAATCTGCACCCCGATGCGTCAGTTACTTCACGAAGTCCTGAATCACAAAGCAGGGCACACGGGGTGCTACGCGGGTGAGGCCAGCGACGCCAAGCTCTGCCCGGCACCCAGATGAGCGGATTCCGCGTCTTCTACTCCAATTGTGCAAGGCGGAGGAGGGCGAAAGCGCCAGGCGGAGCTTAGCGTCGAGATGCCTCTTCTCCTTTTCCTGATCGAGGCCGCCAAGGACCGCGCGTGACGCCGCCCTTCAGCCGCAACTCCTGCTCGAGTCGCCGCCGTCGGCAGAAACATCTCCACCTCGAGATACTTCTTGCTCCCGTGACGACCAATGATCTCGCTGCCCTCCTCGCCTCGCCTCCGGCCAGCTAGCTTCTGCCGCGCCTGACTGCCCTCTCTCCAGCACCTTGGGAGCCCTGTTGCTGCTCCCCATCTCTGGTTTTCCACCGCAATTCGCCGTGGGAGGTCCGTTCAGAGGACTCGTCGGGGAGCGCGGCCGCGGCGGAATCCAGTCCGTCGTCGAGCAGGAGAACGGGGATGACATCGAGTGGCAGGAGAGGTCGGGTGGTTGGGGAGCATGGGGATTCGTTTAAAGAGAAGCCAACAAAACAAACTGAACCGGTACCTGTGGCAATTTGATGTATTATGTGGCTTGGTGGGAGGGCAAAATCAGAAATAAAAATGACGTACGAGAAGAATTCTTAATATATCTATATCTACTAGTTGAATGCCCGTGCGCTGCTACGGGTGTCATCTTCTTTCTATATCCCAAAACATTTAAAAAACATCCAAAAAATGGTGAACAATCAATCTCCATTTTGAGTGCACTTGTGACCTGTGTATTGCCATGCCTAGCTATTGAATAACACATGTAGTTTTTAACAACATTAGAACAAATGTATTCGCACCGCTACTTTAACGTCAACACCATGCAATATCTTGTCTGGCCTCTCTTACTACACATTGTTTGCTTGCCCAATAGTTTTCCAACTCTTGTGCATCGATGAAATTGTATGTTTCTTTTTTCATGTAAGAAGTCGCCTAGTCGGCCGATGCGGTATTCAAAAGAAATATTTTTTATGAAAATAACACATACCTTAGCAAACATGCATTTAAAACCACAAGAAAATAAGACGTCACCTTGTTTCTCTCCCACCCTCTTCACCACCACTCGGATTGTTTTAAACAACATGGAGATCCATTGGGACTTGAAGAGCAACAAAGGTACATCATAACAAAAGATTCTTCTATAAATGAATAACTTCAAACATGCATAATTATCTATATGTGCCATTACAACAAAGGTTTTTGAAGGGCAGCAAAAGATACATCATAGCACAAATTCCCCCTTTTTATTCTATATTAAAGTGATCACCGACATGGAAAAAGGTTCGGCACACATGTATCGATGAACATTTTGTAGCTGAAACTCGAGTTACCATGAGAAAGTTGAGATTATTAAGATGAAATACTTAGTTATATCCACGAGAAGGAAGCCTAGTACACTCTACCCTGGCTGACGGCATCATTTCTACTACGGATCTTCATTAATTTATTTCTTGTTGTAGCTCCTACAGTGGTTGAAGCAAAACATGGATGAATCATTATTTGCAAGAATTTGAAGAACAGTACACACAGACTACCATGATATATTTTCCACTTCAGCAGGCTCTTCCCTCACATTTTTCACTTCAACCTGTCATTACCAAGACTATACGTGACTACTAAAAAATAAAGCATGGAGGTACAATAAGGCAGCTAAATGGTGCTTTTGTCTATTATATGACAGATGTAAATTTTTTTTGCATGAATGTAGCAGTATTAGGAATAGTACATTAACTGTTTGAAAACTGTAGGCAGCTAGACCTAAATGTATGTTTATGACTTTATGTGATTACTAAGGATGAAGTAGCAACTGTCAATCCTTCGCCTATTAATCAGAACACTAAGGATAAACTATTGTATTTCGTTCTGCCCAATAATCACTGTATGTTATCAGAAAGATCGACGCAATTTTAGTTATCTCAGTCAAACACTAAAACTCTAAATGTAGACTCGGAATGGTTCATCATTAATTGCACCATATGATAATCTGCAGGGTGCAACTGAATGACTACTATTTTTAATTAGATCAATGGAAAATGAAAATCAAGTTATTTATCTAACTTCTGATCTCAGTCTGGTGTCCTTCATAATAAAAGAATTTTACAATAGAAACTCTGTCCGTTTGAGCAAAGGCTACCTTTAGTAGGAACTTGCAAAGATTTCAGAGAAATTTAACTTATAGAAGTTTTAGATGACTTGCCATTACAAGAGAGGTGCTTGAGCTTCACGAAAGCAGAATCAGTGTAAAGGACCAGAAATCTATAAAATGCAAGAGCCAGAAAGGCTGAGGGCGAGAGGCCTCCTAGAGTGGCCATTTGTAATGTCCTAAAATGTACACAACAAAATATCATATTTAAAGGGCATACTGTATCATTGGTATTATCTTAACTGAATCCTAAAAATAGTAGATTTATATTTTCGAAAAACCTCAAATGCTTAATCTCAACCCAAGTATTTTATTAGGGCAAACTTGATACCTTCTGACTAATCAATTTGAAGAACTCCATGAATGGAATGAAGATAAATAAGGTGAAAGGTGCCAGCCTAAAACCTGTTTGCTGTTGTGCGTGTAGGTTGTTGCCCCTCTCTCCATATAATGCTCTTCCGACGAGAAAGTTTCACCAACAGTAGCCTAGTTCACAACCAATAATGTTGGAGTGCAGAAACGAATTATTCCTTCCAATGCTGCAACTTCACAGCTAGCCAGCTCTTAAACCTACAAAACAAAATATAAACTCAAATTTCGAGAGAAAACTACCATCCATGAAAAAGAGCAGGACAACAGAAATACTTCAATTCAAATAAGGAATCAAACCCTACTCTAACCAATACCCAGAAGCCTTACCCTGCAGTTTTGTGTCATTGATTGGTCAGTATTTTGAACTTGCTAGACCTGCTTTGCTTTAGCCTTTGCTTTTGCAGCGATTAAGTTTTCCCACTGCTTGATCACACTCTTCTAGAGAGAGAGAGAGGTCTCGTTATAGGCTGCCTCATGTCCTCAATTTGCTCATAGGCGGAGTTGTATACATCACTTTCTATGGGAAAAATCATGGACTCCTTCCCTCTGGCCTTGCAACAAATTCTCCATTAAAATCAAGCAATGCATGTCAAAAATTTGTTACTACTGCAAGTAACACACTGAAAGCAGATAGTTTATACTGTTGACTAATGACCAAAAAAATGACCATTGTTCCTACTCATGGTCATCTTGCCTAACAACACAGGCGTGTATGTTCTTTTTATCTGCAGTGCTTTTCAAACATGTATTTAATCCTAGCAATGCCATATAATTATTTATGCCATAGATTAGGAAACAGTACAGCACAAGTTGGTCATTTATCTACTCGTGTCAGGAACAGAGATGAGCCTCACGTCACTGCGATGGACAACCTCGCCGACCTGCATAATCGTACGCCATCACGGCCCCATGAGGCATCTACACAAGCATTCTGTTTTGACTGATTTGGAGCTTTATTATGACAACAAAACATGTTGATTAGTACTCCCTCCGATCAGGTTTAATTGTCGCTGAAAAGGAGCTAGTACAATCTTTGCCGATCGGAGGTAATATAAAAGGGCAGTTCAGCAGATAACATACGATTTCCTGCTAAAACTGAAATGCAAAATATATAGCCTGAAAGTCCGGCACTCGGAGGAAAGATTAAACTCTGATTCTCCAGCGTGTGTACCTTATCCTCCTGGAATAGCACAAGACCTTGGCAGAGGTGGTACATGATTTGGATCTCGCGCCAGACGTCCTCTAGTCCTCGCGACACAGCAGCTTGGGATTGTGGATGGAATTGCACGCGATCTTTCCGCCGTTCTCCTTGGCCGCGCACAGGTGCGTGGTGCCAAACTACCACTGCTGTAGTACGTTGGTCAGGTTGTGCGGCAGCCCCGACACCGGACGCCGCCGGCACGACGGTCACCGGCATCAGCCACAGATTCCGTTGCATAGGCAAGCCCCGGACGGCGCACAAATTACGCATGGACGTGGGGACCTCTTGGATCTAAAAACGAAGAGAGGTCAAGAAATCGGGAGGACGCAGCAGGTTGTGATCAAGAAACGGTAAAAAAGGGAAGCTCGTTCACCTTTGATGGGGATTCCTTTGGATTGCGATGGAAGAACAGCTACCGCCGGCAAGGTAGATGCTGAGCTCCTGGATGTGGGGGCCTGGGGGGAGATGTTGGGGATGACCGGCTTGGGGAATAAAAGTATGTGGCGGCAGCGCTTTCTTGGGGGAGAGGGTGCTCGGGGGCGTGCGGGTGGCCGGCGGCGGAGAGCTCGACAGGAGGGGCAGCGCGGCGGCGGCGGCAGCGGTACCTTGTGCTAGGGTTCGATGGGGGAGGATGGTGACGATGGGTGAAGGAGTTGACTCCGTTTTCGGTGGCCTGTTTGATGCGAGCCGGTAAGTGTGGATTGTGGGTTGAGTCCCAGAGTTTTCAGGGTGCTTTTTGCAAAATAACCACGACGTACGACGGACGAGCAGGAGACATGACACTCCATACTTTTATAGTAGAGATATACCTACCTAATAATAAAAGCATTAAAATTTCTTGTGATACGTCATTTTTCTTACCTATTTTACCCTCCACAAATCTACATATTACGGAGAAACTGCCACTGTACCGGTTCGTTTGTTTTTCTCCCACGTCGAACGATGCCACTGGAAGACAGTCCAGTTTGTGCGTGGAAGCCGGGGAGGCGATCCGGGCTAGGAGAGTAGAAGAACTGCCACAACGGGTACCCAGGCTGCCCCACGGCGGCCGAGCTCGAAGCGTCGTGGGGGCTCGATCTCCTCGCCGCGGCTGCGTCCCAGGGGGCTGAGGCGAATCTAGCGGCCCCGACGGCGGTTGAGGGTGAGGATGCAGGATTGGTGGCGGCTGCCGGAGAGGGCGACGAGGCGGCCTCATATTGGGAGGAGAGGGGTACAGGCGGAGAGGGATAATAAAAGCATTAAGTTTTCTTGTGGTACGTTGTTGAAAATACCCTTATTGTTGCAGTAAATTACCACCACTGCCACCGATAAAGTACATACCGATTCGTTTTTTTCTTCGTCGTCGTCTCCTCTTATTTCCTTTCGTGCGTACACAACTGGGCCTACAAAAAAGCGTGGCCTCGTGGGCTGGGCCTCGATGCAGGCTGCGCCTGACACCTGAACGCACGCGCCATGGATGCTGGTCCGAGCAGAGTTTGAGTCGGAATGGAAATCGTGTTAGATTAGGTAAGGGCGGTGGGGCCGTGCCTCGCCGGTGAGCAGGACAGGAGTGCAGCGGCCTTGCAGGAGCTGCTGCGTTGAGGAGTAGTAGCAGCTGATATGGACTCAGTTTTGCCCTTTCACCAAAGCCGAAGACATCTATAAAAAGGAAATCCCTCTCCCGCCGCACGCAACCCCGCGTCCCTGCCTTGACTTATACACTCGCCTCGTCAATTTTTGAGTATGCCCAAAGTGCGTCGTAATACAGGCTCGATTTCGATCGGAAATTTCCGAGTATGCCCGACGTGCGTCGTTTACATGCTCGATTTCGATCGGAAATTTTCGAGTATGCCCGACGTGCGTCGTTTACAGATTGATTGGAAATTTTCGAGTCAGCCCGACGTGCGCCGTGGAGAGGTTGCGGTCGGCCATGGAACATCATAGTGCGGCAGGACAAGCAGCAGGCACTTCGTGCGGACAAAGATGCTAGCACGACAACGGCAGCGGAAGGACGAACAACACCTAGCTCAGACTGTCAGGGGTCAGCCCTCCCGGCCTCCACTCCTCCGACGTGGTTGCCTCCGCCCTCACTGCCAGATCACTCCAAGTGCATCAATCCGGCCAGGTGGCCGATTTTGACCAGCCTAGCCTACGTTCTAGACTGCTCGGAACAAGTTCGAGAAGCTGTGTCTCCAGATTGTGTTCTTCTGCGGCAGCAGCAGCCAACATATGTGCAACAATTATATATGCCGTGACATTGGACACTGACTTTAAATTGGCTCTGACGGGTTTGTGCCGCTAATGACCGGTAAGCAAAGCGATGCACCTTTCCTCTTTCGATATCAGATCCTTTTTTTGTAGTCTGATGTTGGCATCCCATGAAGAGAAGGAATTAGACCGTACATACCGCCTGTATTGATGGAAGATTGATAGAGAGGCGACTCGAGGCAAAATGGGATCCTCCCAGGGGCTATCAGAGTGCCACACATGCATGCACTATCCAATTCCAATCCAACGTTGGATAATCGCTCTATGTTCACTCTCACAGTCTCACATCAGCAATTAAGGTTTACTTATTATCTAGGGCTAGATTGAATTTGTAAATGACTTGCCACACATTATATTGCAGCGATGAATTCGTTGATTGATGAAAGTACCGAAACTGATTCCTACAGTTTATCCATTCATATTATATTGACAGGAGGGCAATTATTTCATTCAGGTGGATTTACATATGGTTGACAAGTAGATTTTCATTTGCAGATTTTTGCCATGCTTAGCATGATGTGAGAGATAAGGTTCTGCACCAATTGAATTGTTAGTTTTTCAGTTTCTATGTCAAGGTGCAAATTTAGGGTATCTTCAACTTCTTCAGAGTAGAACAAACTGTATGATATTAGGCTATTTGGAATATTGGCTATATTTTAGTTGAGGATAGGAACACCTCATGATCATCTACACGCTGCTTCTAAAAAATATGTCATTCGTTTTGGATACTTTTATTCAACTTCAACTTCATACTTACTGGGTCATTTTGACATAAACATATCTATCAAGGACTGAAGTGTTGAGTCAAATAGGAATGTATATAATCTACAATCTCTTAGAATATATTTTGGGACGGAGGGAGTATATAAAAGGACAACAGTTGTGTTCCAAACTTCCAATGTAAGTATCCAGCATCATGCTTTGTGGTTCTAAGTAAGTATCCAGCAACATACACAAGCGAGTTGCTATTTTAGACCCGGTGCAAGGCACGGGCATGTGTGCTGCGCTACTCCAAAGCTTGTGCCCTCCACCTGTTTGGTGTTATGCTTGTGGGATTCAGCTAGCTCGTTTAATATTTCTCTCTACTCTTCTATTTATTTCCGAGATACCGTAATTACTTATGTAAAAGATAGATACATCCATGGGTTGAACAAAGGATTCTCATCTAGGGATGTCATTTGGTCCGGATGTTGATAGATATTCTGCTGGTATACACACAGTTTTTGCCAGCTGTGCAAAATCTAATTATGGCTCTACCTATAATTTTGGTTGAGTAGTTTTGTCACCGTATTATATCAGATTATTAATATCATTTCTTAGGTTCTGGCAATGTATTCGGACTAATACAAAAAGTTGTGAGAACATCATACAATAAAATAGAGGAAACCGTACAAAGTCTCGGAATGAAGAGAAGTGGAGAACTCTATTGGTTCTACGGACGATATACTATGATTGCAATTGGAGATCATGCAATTTTGAAAATGGTGAAAACCTGGAAGTGCAACCCAGCTGAAGCCGTGTCTAGACATAGACGATGGTTAGAGACAGCCAAAAAAAGTGCGGAAAAGTGATTACATTGTAGTCATCATAATGTTGTTGGCTAAGGAAGGATAGTTAAGTGGTAGTTATTCGTTTCTACCTTACATGGTTCTTGCAGTTTATTTGCCCAGTTCAATAATAGCTTAAGTTTCAATGAAAGATGATAATTGCACTCCATGCATGATTGCAGTGGTGTATTATTATACAAAACGGTAGTTATGTTACCTCTTTATGTTTCCAATCTTCACATCAGGTCATGTATGCTGGTCGACCAAGATGTGAGTTATCATCGATGTAGCTCTTAGCTTTTGTAGTTTTGTTGCATAATACTTCTGGATAATGATCCAATGATGTACCATTTGGATTAGTTCTTCAACAACTTATGGTCTACTCTACATTTACAGTGGAAAATAGCTGTCTCGAGCGGCGCTATAATGATTTTAGCAAGCACGGGTGTTTGCATTTTCCTGTTTTCTACCCGTTGCAATGCACCGGCCCTTTTGCTAGTATATAATAAAATATATAAATTGAGATGTATAGATGGTACCGTTGGATTCATCTTGTAAAATTCTTTCTTTTCATATATTTTCGTAATAGTTTTGCAACCGTATTATAAATACAAATCATGATCAAAGTTGTACATCGTTGACCAGCGAAATTAAAGGTGTCTTATACTTTGGGACGGAGGGAGTATAAATGTATAATCTAAAAGCACAACGTGATAAATTATATGTTTAAACACCCCGGGAAAATAGTATTTTTGTTTGTTAAAAATATTTGATGTTCTAAAATGCACACAATCAAAACTTCAGTATAACCATGTAGAAGACTATTGTGATGTAAATAATGTACTTACTATATTTTAGAAGTATAAATATTTTATCATATAGCCTTATAAGTGGCGACATGTTGATATATATGAGTAAACTTATATATGTTCTATATCCATGTATTTAACATCAAGTATTTCGAACTATGAGAGTAAATGAGAGATCACATACCTTGGTAAGAGAAAAATAATAATGTTTAATTTGCCTACCTTGTGGATAAATTATTTATATTATTTATATAATTAAGTTTTATCAATGCTTAAGATCTTCAAAACTTAATGTAGTATCTGATGTGAACAAATATGATCAAACAATAGAATATGATGGAGTTATACAATCCCATGACCTCTAAGACCCCCAACTGAAAGATCTTTATAGCTGTACATACACATCATTCAACCGGATGTATTCAATAAAGCATGCATAAACATTGCACCAACACTTTATATGATGCAAAATTAGATATTTATAATTTCACCCAAACACATAAGTCCATTACTCCGATGACTATGCCACAATTATGTACTCATAGGTGTAGATCTAACTTCGATGACCAATAATCAATATCTCAACTTAATGTACATATCTAAGATCAGGAAGACACTACCTAGTACCTCAACTCTATTTTGATTCAATATGACATAGTCTCCATATGTTTCTATCCAATTGATATTAAATTTAATGTACCATTTGAGACGGATACATGTTCACATTATTTTCATTCATATAAGATGATTGATTATAAAAACCAGAAAATTAATCTGTAAACATACTAAACACATTGGAGAAGATGCACTCGCATTTGCGAGGGCCATCGTGCTTGCAACAAAAAAGAAAGACAAATACACATGACCAAATAGTAAACAACAAATATTTGGGAAAATGGAAAATTATCACGAATGAAAATACAAATGAAAAAGACTTGCTGATGTTAACGCTTTGTGCGATTAAGGTGAAGGTCACGAGTTCAAACTCTAGTGCACATATATAGTACTCCTAAAACAATATTTCACACTTCAAATAGATGTCTAATGAAATGTTGTAGACACCCCTAAAACAAATGTCTGACGAAAAGAAACAGTAGTAAGCTTAGCAGAGCATCCAGAACGAGCTTAATTAATTAGCGCGCCTTGGACGAAGCCTTCCCAGGGACTCCCGCAGCGCCGCCGCCGCCTTAGTCTCGGCGAGCTCGGCCTTCACCTCACGCAGTTCCGCCCGCAGCGCGTCGGCATCCCTCATCCTGTCCTCAAGCTCCAGCGCGTAGTCCAGCGAGAACGCCACCTCTTTCGCCGTCTGCGCGACGCATTCATGGAGAAAGCCGCCATGCGTATGTGCGTCAGTACTCAATACAGTTCAACAAATCACGTTCGGATCAGATTCACGTGATTTCACGAATCGTACATAGATAGGTAGCTGAATTCACCTGGATCAGTGAAAGGTAGCTCGAGGCGACGACGTCGGCTGGCCTGGACGCCGCATGCTCGCGCTGCCGCGCCGGCGTGACAATGCCCTGCAGCAGCTGCCTCGCCGCCATCCAGCCACTCGTGTCACCGTCGCCGAGGCGCTGCTCTGCCGCCCCCTTCACATCTTTGCTTGTCTTCTTGGTGGTGGTCCGTGCCTTCCGGAGATGGGGGAGAACCCCGGCGGGCAAGACAGGTATTCCGACGCTGAGCTCTCGCCGTTCCCCCGGTCCTCCGGCAGCTTCCGCTTATTCTTCCCGAACGACGACGGCGTACGAGGCGACACGTCGCAGTCCGGCTCGCTCTTTACTTTCATCTCCACCTCCGTGAAATGGGATGGAGTGCTCAGTAGGTCACCTCGAGGAGTCGGCGGCGGTGGCGATGGTGCCCGGATGATCTTGGCCGCAATCAGGTTGCTGTCGTGGAGATACGTGGTGAGATCGATCGGGGTACCACCGCGAACGCGCAGCAGGTTCGCCGCCACGGCCTTCTCCGGGCTGGTGAGAGCCGGATGAGAGGTAGCGGACCTGAATGGCGTCCCCCATTGCACGGGGCACGGCCACGGAGCCGACGACGACAGGAAGAAGTACTCCTTCTTCCACCCCGTGTTCCAGGACTTGATCGGGAGAAAGAGCGAACCGGCGCCGGCGGCGTCCTTGCCGCGGAAGGAGTAGAGCATGTGCGGGAACGCGCACAGCGAGAAAAAGTGCCGGAACACGGCCAGCAATGGTGGTGTGCCGGCGGAGTGGGAGAGCACGACGAACCCTGCCAGGACGCGCCAGCCGTTTGGCGCGAGCTGGCCCGGGGCGATCCCAAAGTTGTCGAGCACTGCGCCGAAGAAGGCGTGGAGGGGCAGGCGCATCCCGGCCTCCAACGTGTCTACGAACAAACAGACGGACCCTGGCGGCGGTCGCGCCCGCGGGGAACGGTCGCCGGCGACGACCGGGGTGAAGCCACTGGGGATGCAGTACTTCCTGCAGATGGCCCTCACGGTTTCTCCGCTGCTAACCCGCGAGGCGACCGGCCAGGGCGAGACGTCGTAGGCGTCGTCTGCAATGGTGCGCCGAGCTCGGACGCGGGTGGGCTCGGTGACGAGGTCGTCCGGTGACCAGGAGGAGGAGGATGCCATGGCGCCGGTGCGGTTCAGTGGTTCTCTGCTGCGTCGCTGGTACTGGTAGAATGGTACCTAACGATGTGGCAAGGAAGTGGTGTGGTATTATGGTGTGTATGCAGGCAAGCAATATGTTCTCACTTCACTATTCTATTTAACACACTTTCTTTTACGAATTACTTAGTTAACACTTTCTTTTACGAATTACTTAACACTTTCTTTTACGAATTATTTTACTTAACACTGCAATATGCCACCGATAGTCCGATACTATGGAAATAATACCATGGCAGTGTCTTATCTCTCGCCGTGCGTCGGATTCACGGCAGTCATGTGGGGGTGGCTATATGGTCTGGCCGGTGGATGCCGGGGCGGCTGCCCCAAACAGTGGATGTGTGCCGAGGCGGCGGCCTTAGAAGGCGTGACAACCATGGTTTTACGAGGCAAGGACATGGTTCTTCAATGCATGGATGCCCATCTAGAGTCGTGAGGGTAGCTAGCTCGTCGCCCTGTCTTTTTTTTTCTTTCTTTTTTATGCTCGCCTCTAGACTTAATTTCGTAATTTCATCTGGGGCGACATATATGTACATTTGTGTATGGGTTTCCCTCTGGTAAGGAATCGAAAGCGAATGGAAAGCCGGCAATTGGTGGATCTTTCAAAAAAAAAGATAGTTATCGAAGCCTACCCGGTACCCAAAAATGCATAACCACAACTAGTTTGACTTTCCAATACTATTTGGAACAACTAACTGCTTTGAAATTCGTGAACGTGGTTTGCACCTCAAACTCTCGGCTCCAGTCACTTTTTTTGCTATGCAGTCATTTTGTTTATGCAGATGGCAGTCTTGTCTTACTCAGTTTTAGCTAAATGGAGCACCACTAAACATTCATTCCTCACTAAAACATAAAGCTTTTTGGCAGCCGCAATTTGCTCACATAAATAAGGTTAGGGGATAATTATTTTCTTCTATTTAGAGCATAATCTATGAATTTGATATATGCATTAACAGATTTCTGAATATGCGCATTAACATTTTTTAGACTTGCTTTAAGACTAAAGTGCATTAATTTCGATATATGCATGAACAAAAAGACAAATCCTCTTTGACTAGGTCATGGAATCGAGGTAGGCCGACGAAGGTAGAAGGTGACCCATTCAGCACATGGTGGCCCAGGTCAAGGGTTTGAATCCTATGCGGGGATCCGAACACACCATTTGGGAGTATAGGAGAAGCCAAGATCCTCGAATGAAAACCCAACTGGAGACAATCTCCATGTAAACCGACCAAGATAGGATCTATAATTTCTTGATAGCTGACGAGGTGTGGACTCGGCAAATCCCTGGGTTATACACCCCGGGTTGATTGAGGGGAGAGAGTTGAGCGTTGGTGATCACGACGGCTAACAAGCGAGGCGTTTTACCCAGGTTCAGGCTCCCGGAGGATAACACCCTACTTCCTGCTTGTCTGGTTATTGATGGCGAATTGTGGCTACAATGGTGAGATGGCGATCTCGCTAGGGTTTGTGGTGGCGGCTATGAGCGTACCCTAGAACGAGGGACCCTCCTAGCCTTTATATGGTAGGCTAGGTCTCGGGTGAACGGTGCTGATGGCACTTACAAGATAGGTATGAACCTCACGACCTAGTCGACTAACTTGGGCAGTACGTGTCCTTGCTGGGCTTTCCTTGGGCTTTTATAGTCTTGGCGTGACCCAGGTACCTTCACCGTGGGATAGCCGAAGGGTAGCCCCACGACAGGAGCCCCCGAGTGCTTGGTCGAATCGTAGAGTCGGGCAAAGGACTCCTTTCGCCTGGGCACGCCTTCGAGTTCCTGAAAGGGACAAGTAAAATTAGTCGACTCCGGCCGTTCAGGGCTTACGGAGGACTCCTTAGTCGAACTGTCGACTGCAGGGTTAAATACTGTGAGTATGGCCTTAGTTGGTGATTTTTCGACTGCTATTGTTCTGAGTCACTCGGGAGCGCGAACAGCGCTCCCGATGGAGTAGCCCCCGAGATCAAGCTGAATTGCTTGCAATTGAGGTTAAACTCAATTTTTCTTCAGTCGAAAAGCCTGCTCCCGATGGGTGTAAAGAGGGGACTCGACTTGGAGTCGCGACTGGCTTTGTGTGACTTACTGTGTATTCGGCCGGTTTGGCTTACTGTACGAGTTTGTTCAGCACTTGGAGCTTACTGGATGCTCTTGCACTCGAATGAAATGTTCGAGTTTGTTCAGCTCGTTTGCTTACTGTACGAACTTATTCAGCTCTGAGAGCTTACTGAATCTTCTTGCACTCGAATGAATTGTTCGAGTTCTCCATCAGCCCGTTGGCTTACTTCCTACGCCTTCGTGGTTGACGTCAGTGCTGACGTTTTTGACGCACTCTGTGTCCGATGGGACGTGACAGTGCGGTCCCACTGTCAGTATTGACTGGAGAGCGGTTGCCGCTTTTTTCTGACCGTTGGGCGCGGAAATTTCGCGGTGTGTTGATGGCGCCTTAATTCCCGTGCGTAGTGGGCGGCGTGGCCGGCGACGGTTGCCCTCTCCGCGCGACACGTGGACGGTCAAACGCTGTTGCGGAGAGTGGTTGCAGCAGGGACGGCCAGGATTGACTGACCGCGCGGTATATAATTTTCACCGCGGTGGTGAACAGTTCATCCATCCCCTACCATGAGCAAGGTCGCGATGAAGAGGGGGAAGCCTAGTTCTGGCGCCGTCGCCACCGCCGAGGCGAGCGTGATGAAGAAGTCCGACGGCGACTGGGTCAAATCGTCGGTGAAGAAGGCCGACCTCGAGGCCCTCCGCGCGCAGGGGCTGCTGCCGCCGGTAGACCAAGCGACGGTGCGCGCTCCTGGGAAAGAGGTATTCCCCTCCCCTCGCGAGGGGGAACGCGTTTGCTTCATGGATTTCCTTCCGCGGGGTTTCGGGTTCCCCCTCCACGATTTCGTCCGTGGTCTCTTGTATGCTTATGGGATTCAGATCCACGATCTGACTCCCAACAGCGTCTTGAGCATCGCGAGCTATTTCGTGCTCTGCGAGTGTTTCCTGGGAATCGCACCCAACTGGCTGCTGTGGAAGTCGCTATTCCTCGTGAGGAGGAACGTGGGGAAGAGCAAGCAGGTGTACCCAGTCGGCGGCTTCGGCATCCAGGTGCG